>JAPYXD010000753.1:3600000-4307500 GCA_030998225.1 Diplolepis rosae
ACTTCATTATGAAGATAAAAAATCCCGTTTTCATTATGTGAGAAACGTCGAGACTGCGGAAAATTAGTTAATTGAATATGATTATTATGGAAACAGGTCGTCTATTATTTATACACTGAGCTAATATATTTTTAACTAGTATTGCACGGAAAACAATGTGTAGCTGTCACAAGGATTTTTTAGGTTATAGCAGCCATATTTATGGTTAGGATAGTTAATAACCCTGCTGGAAATAGAAAGATAGAAATCTTATCCTTTTGAATCAAACTGAATCTTTATTATAGGAAAATGCAGAGATAATTTAACCAATTCTATCTCTTTTTCATTCTAAATTCACGTCTATCTTTTCTAATAACTACATTTCTATCCATTCCAATCCTTTATCTATCATCCTTAATCCTTTCCTATCTCTTTTTCAATATAAATTCACGTCTATCTTTTCCATTACTTACTTTTCTATCCGTTACAATCCTTCATCAATCCTCCTTAAACTTTTTCTATCTCTTCGTCAATCTAAATTCACGTTTATCTTTTTCAATCTCCCCTTTTCTATTTCATTCTATTCTACATCTATCAACGTCAATCTTTTTTTATCTCTTTGTCAATCTAACTTCACATCTATCTTTTTCTATCTTTTATTCTGTATCTCATCCAATCCTACATCAATCCACCTTAACTTTTTTAAACTCTTTGTCAATCTAATTTCACATCTATTTTTTTCAATCTTTCCTTTTCTATCTCATTCTATTCTACATCTATCAACGTCAATCTTTTCCTATCTTTTTGCCAATCTAACTTCACATCTATGTTTTTCTATCTTTTATTCTCTGTCTGATCCAATCCTACATCGATCCACCTTAACCTTTTTCTATCTCTTCGTCAATCTAAATTCACGTTTATCTTTTTCAATCTCTCCTTTTCTATCTCATTCTATTCTACATCTATCAACGTCAATCTGTTTCTATCCTTTTGCCAATCTAGGACTATGGCTATCTGTTCCAATCACCTGATCTCTATCTCATCCAATCCTGCATCAATCCACCTTAATTTTTTTCTATCTCTTCGTCAATCTAAATTCACGTTTATCTTTTTCAATCTCTCCTTTTCTATCTCATTCTATTCTACATCTATCAACGTCAATCTTTTTCTATCTTTTTGCCAATCTAGGACTATGGCTATCTTTTCCAATCACCTGATCTCTATCTCATCCAATTCTTCATCAATCCAACGTAATCTTTTTCTACCTCTTTATTAATCCTAATTCACGTCTATCTTCTTTAATGTTCCCTTTTCTATCTAATTCTATCCTTCATCTATCAACGTCAATCTTTTTCTATTTTTTAGATAATCTTAATTCACGTCTATATTCTTCAATCTCCCCTGTTCTATCTCATTCTATCCTTCATCTGTGAACCTCAATCTTTTTCTATCTTCTTGCCAATCCACTACTAAGATATTTTATATTTTTTGTCTATAAGAGTGATTATATTTTATGGCCAATGAAGTAATAGTCTTCCGCTATGTAAAATGGACACTATACTTTTTAGAACTGCATTCTTCATTTCGTGGTAAGAATAGATACTGAGGGATATAGAGAGAGATTAAAATTTGCACTATGGGGAGATAAATGAGGGATAGAAAAAGATACAAGTGGTCGATCACGAAAGATAGGGACACATAGAAAAAGATAGATATTCTCGGACACTCCAGACAAGTGTGGAGATAGAAGAAGATAGAGTCTTGGGGATGCAAAGTGATGGGTTAGGAGAGATAGAAATGTTCTATCTTTTCCAATCCCCCAGTTCCTATCTTTTTCAATCTTTTTACTTCCAGTAGGGAATATACCTGGAACAGCGATTTGTTTCTTTGTACCAGCTATACACTTTTTTGAAATTTTGAATTTAGAATTAATTATTTAATTTAAAAACCATTCTGATTTTTAATTCTCTTCTGTATGTGGCAGACAGGAATGATTTTCAAAATTTCATTTAAATTTTCTGAAATATATCACAAGGAACTTCATTAAAAAAATGAAAGTCGGCCTGCAGTGATTTAAGAGTTTTTCTTAAAATAGTGACAAGAAAATGACTGCAGAAAAGAAAATATTTGTCTTTTACATATTCAAATTTTCATATTAAATAGCTTTTAGTATTTCTATTAAAATAATCAGCATTATACTCTGTTTTTGAATTGAAAAACATATGTTTCAGAGAATGTTACATGATAGAAGAGCTCGAAATGTTTTTAAGGAATTTCACATTTTTGACATTTTAAGCTTCTCCTGCAGATTCTTCTATAAATGCCATATTTTTATTTTGTATTTTGCAAACTTACTCTTGTAACTGAAAAGAAATATAATTAAAGGTTTAAAATAAATAACTTGAAAATTTGTCTGTCAAAGTCATTTTTGTTTATTTTGTTTATTTATTTGTAAGCTAAAAATTTTGAGTTTTTTGAGAATTTTTTTTCATTTTTTGACCTTAAATAACTTTTTTGTTTCTTAACCCATTGTCATGATTCTTTCTTTATTTCGTTCCTTACAATGTTGAGCAAATTTTTGGTTATGGAAAATAAGAGAACATGACTGAAAAAACGTTGTAAAGAAAAATATCCCAAAATATAAAAAAAAAATTTTTAAGTTATTTTTTTAGCAAATGTGCTTTCCATACCTAAAAATATTGGTAATATAACAAAGAATAAGTGGTTAAATTTTCAAAAGTCTGTGTCTAGTACTTTATATTTTATTTAAACATATGTTGCAACAAACAAGGAAAATCACAACTTGCGAAAAACGGAGTTTAAAGTAAAAACTTGTAGTGAAGCCTTAATACTAAATCATATATGTATATACACAAAGGCAATATATATATATATATATATATATATATATATATAATGTTTTTATAGGGATACCTGTTATATAATATTTTCCATATAATTCAGAAATATTAGTAAATAAATAAACAAACTGTTTTCTATAAAAGGCTAATTTTCGCTAAAAACGCGTTATTCGTAAATCGTAGTAACTATTAATTATATTTATTTTTCCAAGAAAAAAAAATCAGATTACCCTGAAAATGTACACACATTCTTATAAAAGTATAGAAAATAAAAAACTAACATTTTTGGAAAATGTCAAAAAAAATCAAGAATGTACCAATTTAAAATACTTCTGTCCATTTTTCTGATTAAAATTAATAAATTTGTTTCTTTAAATATTGCTGTATTCCTGTAATTAAAGAAAAAAATTTAGTTTAAAACGAAAATTTTTAAAGAGGGCTCTACTGTAAATTTATATTCAGCAATAATATGAGCAAGAAATGCAAGGACTTATATTGATGTGAGGAAGAAATACAAAAAATTAATGTTATGACCCTCTGCCTTATTGGCAGAGCTATCAAAGAAAGGTAGTTAAATGAATCAAATCGAGAAGTACAAAAGAACTTGTTCCTTTATGTTTATGTTTATAATTTTATGAATCCTATCGGCACAGATTACTGCTTGCCTTTACATACACGGAGAAAAATGGTTTAAGTAATTTTACTCAACTCTGTCGATTGAATTTGGGACATAAGGACATTCGAACATCTATTAAATCCTATTCGGGTAAAATGAATTCGATAAATACCTAATTCACCCAAAGTGAATAACAATAAGTGTTACATATGAAATAGTAAGGAGTTGACTAAAACGTTGTCGATGACAGGGCATCAACATGCGTCAGTGGGTTAACATAAAATGTATAAGAATATCACCGACGCTTGAGGTGCTTTAAACCGTAGTTGGGTAAAATGAGCATCGGGCGTATTATTTCAACTGGCAATGGTATGGATCACTTGAATTAAAAGAAATTCTTAGCTGGAGCCTACTAATAGTCATCCAGTACATACATAAACAACATACAGATATATTCACACCATTCAGTCGCAGCCAATCACATTTCAAATCACAAATACGCTTAAACATATAACCTTATATATATAATCCTAATAACTACACGATACGATACGCTTTCGTCGAATCACGCACACGCTCTTTTACAATCCTTAGACATAAAACTTGGAACTTTCTTATATAATGACTGCAAGATTGGGCTGAAGTTTGTGACGTCTCGTATGATCTTCAAAACGATCAAAAAAATGTAAATTAAAAATTGAGTTTGCGGAGCGAATTCAAAATTAGCAAAGTTTGACCCAGGTAAGCCATTTATGGAAAAATTCGTCAAATTATCTGTAAATATAAAAAAGAGACAAATATAGGGACTTAGGTTATTGATTGCAGTCACATAGTCAAACGTTGCTAATTTTGGATTCGCTCCGCAAACTCAATTTTTAAATTATATTTTTTTTAATGTAGCACTATGTGACTGCAATCAAAAACTGAAGTCCCTATATTTGTCTCTTTTTTAGTTTTCAATATAATTTGACGAGTTTGTCCAAAAATGGCTTGGCTGGGTCAAAGTTCAAAGTTTTTTTTTTGCAATAAAAAATGTTCTTTTTATTGAAAATCACTATTCTGCTTGTTTTTGATCGTTTTGAAGATCATACGAGAAAAAAAAGAAAGAAAAAAAATCGTCACACGAGACATCACAAACTTCAGCCCAATGACTGCAAGAGTTATTCAGAGTTTGTCAGAGTAAGTTTCGTCAATAAAGTTTTTGAGCCTTACTCAAGTAAAAATGAATCAACTTTTTTCATAAATTATTCATAAAATATTTTTTTAAATTAATATAATTAATTAATAAATTATTATAAATATGATTTTTGATGTAATTAATATAATTTTAATTGCATGGCACCAGGGAGTGGTGTCTCACACGGTGTCTCTAGGAAATCAGGCCACCTCCTAGAGTATTGAGGCCTTACCCCTGCATGTGGGGCTCTGAAGGGGCGGACCGAATACTTCCCTAGCTAATCGTGGGAATTAAAATGGAGTTTCAAAAATTAAATAAAAGTATGTGTGAGGAGACGTTTGGAGGTGAATTGGACGTGAAAGAGGAGACGCCGGATCCGTTCGAAACCGATAAGTCCCAGGTACGGCAGTACCGGGACTGGCTTCACGTGAGGAACGAGAAGCAGTTGGAGATCCTGAAGAAGGTGGAATCGGCCCTGGAGAAGATGGAGAGCTTCTCCAGGACCAAGAAAAATATGCACCTTCCTATCAGGGACGGAATTCAGGAGGCGAAGAAGGAGCTCGGGGCGCTGCGGTATGATATAGAGGATACTGTCTGCAACCTCGACTCCTTCGAGTACCTAATGCGAGGTCTAATGGTGAGGAGAATCAAGGAGGTGAAACCAACCAAAAACAAGGGAGTAGTTGAGGAGGGTAGCCAAACCCTCCCACAGCCGGCGGCGAGGTCCACATCGGACACTCGCGAACGGCGTAGAGAGCCGACTGTAAGTCCGGAGGTGCCTGTGGTTACAAAACCAATGGAGAAGAGGCCTAAAGCCTCCAAAAAGGAAGAGGAGTGGGTAGTTGTCCCCAACAAGAAGGACCTCCGGAAGAAGAGAGGAAGGAAGCCTTGCAAGTCGCCGAAGCAACCTCGCCGTGCGCGCCCAGAAGCGGTGCTCATGAAACCAGCGGAAGGGATGAGCTACGCTACCATCCTGCGCGAACTTAAGAAGCGCGTCAACCCTGCCGAACTGGGCCCCACAGTCCAGGGGATCAGGGAGACGCGCTCCAAGGACTTGCTAGTAAAAATGAAATGTTCCGCAAAAAGCAGAGGGAGGCTGGACACTGCCTTTAAAGAGGTAATTGGAGCCAGGGGGGCGGTCCGACATCTCATCCCCCGGATTAAGGTCGAGATCGTCTACCTGGAACCCACTATCGAAGCGAAGGACGTCGAGGATGCCGTCAGAAGCCTCTTCGACGAAGAACCGGAGCTGGAGTTAAGGGTGTCTCTAAGTAAGACACCCTATAGAGGAAACCGGAAGGTGTATGTGCTGCCTTGACTTTGGCCACATAGCGGCGGACTGCCGAGGGCCAGACCGCAGCAGGTGCTGCTGGAGATGCGGCGAGGAGGGGCATCTTGCGGGTTCCTGCACCGGGAAGCCGAGGTGCTTTTTCTGTGCCGCAAGGAAGGAAAAGCCCCGGAATGACCACATACCGGGGACTATGCGTTGCGCGGGCTTTCGGGAGGCAGCCCCGAATAGGAAGACTTAGGAAGGCCGCCATGGAGAGGAGAACTGGAGGAGTAATTCCAGCAAAATAGATGAAGAAGCAAGGAGGAGAGGCTAACATCGCCTGAAGATGGCCCCACCCTGAAGTAATGCCTTACGGCGGTTCCGGGGTGGGATTCTACGGCCTAGAGACAGGGAGGGAGTTTTAGTGGGTAGGGCTGCGCGAGCAGAAGAGTCCCACACACCAGGGGGGCACGGAGTCCCCTTGACGGCGAATAAAGCATTTCTCCCTTTCTACAAAAAAAAAAAAAAAAAAAAAATTATTATTAATTAATATTTAGTATACATTTTATTATAACTACGTATGAACTTTAATAAAACTTAAGTTTGAAATGTACATTAAAAAATTGCATTATGATCAAAAAGCATCTTGTGTAAAAACATTTAAAAGAAAGTTGTTTTAATTTCTGTGTTGTATATTTTCAAAATATGGATTTTACAAATGCGAATTCAAAATTATTATTATTTTATTGTTTAAATTTTCATGAAATGAATTTAATATAAAAAACTTAAGTGAAAAAGAAAGAAGTAATTATAAATTAATTAAGAACAAATTTTGTATCACAAATTTATTAAACTTACAGAATTTATACAACTAGATTATGTCAAACTTTTAAATAAATTATATAAACTAGTGGATAATCATAAAAACAAATAGAGGTTAACACTGCGGAGCTTGTACGAAAGCTTCGTGACGAACAGACAAAACACAATCAAACACGACTGCAGTACGATGAGTGTTTAAAATCACTAGTTTATAAGTGTAATCCACTATTTTGGATTTAGACAGTACTAAAATAAACTGCAATTGTATTTTGTATGTTTTTTATTGATTATGATTATTGAATATAATAACCTGGAACATCAGTATGCTTAAAATTGAACAGATTTTTCAAATTAAAAATATTTTATGTGTGCCCAAGGCGCAGATTACTTTCATTCGTTCCTGCATGAATAGATATAGGTGGTGGAATAAATCTAGGGATTCACGGTTTACTCAACTCTCGATTGATATCACAAATATATATATCACAAATGAAGCGTTCATTAAAAATTTCTAAATATATATATTATTGCTCATAGTATAATTATAAAAAACCAGTCTATTATTAAATCACAAAAATATTAGAGCTTTCCATTCATTCTACTCTACGCTTCAATGGAGAGTTGAGTAAACCGTGAATCGCAAGATTTATTCCACCAGCTAAATCAATTCACGCAGAAACGAATGAAATTGTTTGAAATTGTGTCCAGGGCACACATAAACATTTTTTAATTTCAACAACGTGTTGAATTTCCAGCATACTGATGTTTTAGATTATTATATTCAATTAAAACATACAAAATACAATTACATTTCTACATACTCATAAACTACTGATTTTAAACATTCATCGTACTTTGATCATCATCCACTAGTTTATATAATTTATTTAAAAGTTTCACATAATCTAGTCATTTAGATTCTGTAAGTTTAATAAATTCTTGATTCATAATTCTTTCTCAATTTATTTATAACTACTTCTTTCTTTTTCACTTGAGTTTATTAAATTAAATTGTTTTCATTATAATTTAAACAGCAAAAGTCTTGATAAGTGTATTACATAAAATTTAAAAAATCTAGTCAGGATTTTGATTTCACATAAATTTCTTAGACACAATAATAATTTTGAATTCGCATTTGTAAAATCCATATTTTGAAAATATACAACACAGAAAATTAATGAATGTTCAAATGTCCTTATATCCCAAGTTTAATCGACAGAGTTGAGTAAAATTACTTTAAATATTTTTCTCCGGGTGGGAATGGTATCAGCAAAGCGTGACTCGTTATCATCCTCGTCTCCGTTCCCAATAGTGCAGAAAACATTCCTGGATGGTCTTACGCGACTTTGACTCAACTCGCAAACAAGTGAACAAACTGTCATGACTGAAAATCTCCGTTCCATTTTGACTCAACTGAAAATGTTAGTTCTATTTTGACTTAACTGAAATCGGTTGTGACATTTTGTTGTAACTCTTATTTGACAGTTTCAGAGAACAAGCTGTATCAAGTTTGCGAGTCATTTTGAAAATATTACTCTTATAAATTTTCCTTATTTTAATATAATTATAAAAAGCGATACATCACATATTGTGAAAAAAGAAAAATAATATAATATAATATGAAGATATGTGCTGATGTTGATAGTTGGCTTTAGGGTCCAAGGTTAATAAAAACTCAGCGTTTTACATGATCAGACGTTTCTGCTCTGATCGGAGCCCTCATCAGTGGTTTATTATAAATCTAAAAAATATAGAAAAAGGGGGGGGGGGGGGTTGTTAACATATAATTTCTTTTATAAAAGTTTATGTAATTTTCATTTTGTTTTTAAATGTAGGTAAAGAAACTTTGAGATTACTTCAAGGTAAATATTTCTTCCACTTGACGTATAAATCTCTGATTACCAGAAAAACATTTTGGAAAGTTGGAATTAAATGTTCTAAGTATAAAATTTAAATTGGAATTCATGCATGAAATTGTATATTGCAATTTCTTTGGTATAGAGTATAATTTTAAAGGGGTATAAACAGTATTTCTGTATAAATAGAATGGGGAAAGTTTAAAAAACGTGACATATTATGCATACATTGAAATGAAACGTTGATTTTTTATAAAGATTTATTCCCGCATAAGCTTTTTACATTCTCATCATGGATGAAAAGGTATTGGTTTTATGTGAAACATGACTTTCGAAATTTTCATCAAATCTTTACGTTTTGAGACCCCTGAGTCAGAAAAAACGGTTTTTACGAAAGTGACTGTCTGTCTGTCTGTAGTAGGTCGTGTGCGGCATAACTCTCGATAGAATTATCAGATTCAATTGAGCTTTGGTACACATTATCAAAGCCGAAAAAGTAAGCACAAGTTCGTTAACCAGCCACATCCAATCAAAATTGAGGGATTGAGCACTACTTTTGTGTTTTTGAAAATAATTTTTTGAAAAAATCAAAAATTTCAATACTGGTTTTAGATAGTGCTCATAAATCTCTAAAAATTATCCCGATAACATTTTTTGATTAAATCAAAATTAGAAATGTTACAGCATATTCAAATTCGAAAAAAGTCAATATCAAAATTCCATTTTCCAGTTAAATTATACGAGATACGAAAAAACGTTATGATACAATATTATTGAATAAATAAAGACCTACAAATTTGAATTGTAACATTTTTTCATAAGATGCATATTTTTCTTTTTAATTAAAAAAAAAACTATTGAAAATCCAAAAATTCAATTTTTTAACAATAATATGTAAAATAAGAAAAAAACGTAAGAATACAAAGTTATTAGTTTCAAAAAGATCTACAAGTTTTTGTCTTACACAGTTTCTGACAAAACATATATTTTTCGTTTCAATTCCAAAAAATACGATTAAAATTCAAAAATTCCATTTTTTAGACAAAAATATGTGAGATACAAAAAAAACTTTGAGATGAAAAATTGTTTGGCTAAATAAGGTCTACACATTCTTATCGAGAAATTTCTCGACAGGATGTGTATTTTAATTTTTTGATTATTAATATTGAAAAAATTCGATTTTTTCACCAAAATATGTGAGAAACGAAATAAGCATTGTTCTGCAAAATCGTTTCCTTAAATAAAGTCTACGATTGTTTTTCCTTTTTGAGATATTTGGAAGAAAATAAATTTATCAATAATCATGTAATTTATTAAAAAGTTACAAAAATGCATACAGAAAATCGAGCGCGAAGCGCGAGTGTCATGATGAGAATGTGTTCCTTAAGGCCGATAGAGCCTTAAGTAAATTGAATTTCCTGTTTCACTTAAACTGATAAAGAAACTTAGTGAATTTGAGAAACTGACTAATTTACATCATCTTTAATATCATTAAATTTTTTTGAGCTTCAGTATCAAATTATAAGAAATAAACTTAAACGTATGCGAAGAGCACAAGACCGAGCGCGAAGCGTGACGATCGAATCGCGCGCCCTAGGCGCGCTCAAATTTGCGAGCAAAGCGAGCTGCGCGCGAAGCGCGCAATGAAAATGTGCCCGCGAAGCGGGCAGATTTTTCTTGATATTAAGCTAAATATCAAAATGTATCGGTAATTATTTTTATCTTGTATAGCGAGTTGAAGCTAACATTGTGACAGGATAAAATACTTTTGAAAAAAAATACATTCTTAAACCCTAAAATAGTCTATTTCCTCTTAAATATGTAGATATAACATGTTTTTATATTCTTTCATAAGATTATACAACCAAATTTTCTTTGGTATGACTTCTAGTTTGAAAGAATTTCAATATAACATAATTGACAGTTTTTTACAATGACTTAGAACTTTAAGGAGTGCGTTAGTGTTATACTGAAGGTTTTTCCAATTGTGGGTATAGACAATGGGACTGCTCATTCAGAATGTGCACAAAAACCTAAATTTTCATGTATATTGTACATAAATTGTTAGAAATGTTTGCAATTTTAGTATACAGGGGTATATTAAATTTCCTATATGTTTACTAAATTTATTATACTTGGTAATTTTAGTATATTCAGGTATACTAAATTTCTTTTGTGAAGTTATGTGTATACTAAATTTTTTAAGTGTGCACTAAGGTTCTTTTACGTATATGAATTTCGTAGTTTCTATATACTAAAATTCATATATGTGTATACGAAATTCATCTGCGGAAGCGCGTTTCGAGTTACACGGATCGTGCCACATGCAGACTCGCATGCTGATGTATTTGTGGTTAGCTACGTTGTTGGATCGACATTTGGTGCCGCGCAAAAGTTCGGATTGTTTGGAGCTGCGCTTTTCTCTTCAAAAGGTAGGTTTAATTTATTTACTCGTTTACAAATTTAAATTTACGTATCCCAGAATTTTGAAGCTTTATATGTGTAATGTGAAAAAAGTAAAATAAAAATTCCAGAAGTAGTGTATAGAGGAATGAAATGTAAAAATTGAACTGCGCATGCGCCTATAGCCATGCAACGGAGCACAATCTTCTTCTTATTCTTTTTCTTCTTCGTACAGCGTTAGCACCTTACTGCCAAAGCCTTGTACATTTGAACTGCGCATGCTCTATTGCAACAAGCTACTACTACACAAGATCGACAAAATCAAAATGGCCAGGACTAGTCGTGACATATCAAGTGTAATGACTAGCACCGCAAACAACGACAATACTACACGGAAAAAATAAGTACTGGGAAATTTACAAGACAGAGTGCTCGACTTTCAGAGACGTTCAAAAGTTACTTAAAACTAGAAGTACCGTTCTTATACAATTAGATCAATAATTCTGGAAAAAGTATAAAACTTTCCAAAAATATATTCAGTAGAAAGTCCGTGAAAATTCTGAGTACGCAAAATGTATAATTTCTATGAATCATTTGAGAAAATAAAGTTCAAAGATTGGATATTCTTACGCATTAATATGAAATTCTGAATATAGGCAGATAGAGCTCGCACAGCACTCGGGCATGAAAACTTCAAAGCCAGTCAATGAAATTTTTATGGACTATCAAAGGCAATAAGAAACAAAAATTATTTTCGCAAGCTGCCTTTTTTTTATATACTATTTTATTGATTTTTATTAGAAATTATATTACCACTGTTGAAATTAATATTACGCTGATAGGATTCGAACCTTAATTTTTACCTAACCTACATGTATAACGCAGTCTAACCTTATAAATTAAACCGCACGGCTACCGAAGCACTTGCGATACTTCTCAAAAAATGTTGGGTAGATTTTATCCTTTGAAAATGCAGGGCCGTGTAAGAAATTGCTGCGCCTTGCTTTGCCATCACTTTTATATAAGGCTAACAAACGTTTTTAGATAAAGAGACTTTTAAGAAATTAATTACTGAATTCTAAAATATCATATATGAGAATTTCATAATTTCTGAAGTTTATGTCAATTTACAAAGTGATAAAAATTTTGCGTATCTAAAAAACTGACATTGACAACTGCGCATCGTACCACTAAAAATTTCACAAGACTTTCAAGTGCAGTCCAAGAACTTTTCTTTGATTTGTATAGCAGGTATTAATCTCTTCCTAATCAAATTATTCTATCCAAACTCTTTTAAAGCGTGAAGCACTCTGTAGAAGAAGTATTATTTGCCTCCCTATAATTTTTTTAAAAACTATACAATAAAATTTGAAAGACTTTCATTCATTGACTGTGCTTGAATTAATCTAGGATAATCTTTCTTTTTTTCGATGAAGTTCTAAGCTTCTTTACAAAAAGTATATAGGATCTTCCGAAAAATTTGTCCTGTCCAAAAGTCGAGGACTGTCAAGTAAATTTCCCAGTACTTATTTTTTCCGTGTAGATTAGATTCGAGTGTACGCATAAAAACTCGTATACGCACCGAAGTCACATAAAATAGAATACGTGCCAATGCACACAATTCGGAAAATTACGAGACTCGCGACAATGCTCGCAGGGCTGATCGCACCTCGGCTTCGATCTCCTGCGAGCATTGTCGCTCGTCACGCAATATCCCTCATTGTACGCCTAGGCACGTAATATACTACTTCCAATCATATATTAATGTATAGAGGTCCTTTTTCTTATTCTTATTCTTCTTGCACAACAAAAGTTGTGGTTGTTACTCGTTGCGAAAGTAATTAAAAATATTTAATAACTAAAGATCCACAAGATGCTAATATTATAATACAATATGACAATATAATATAATTAAGAATATATAAATATTTATTAAGGAATAAAAATAAGTTTCTTGACCATGTATCATTATTCTTTTATTCAAAAAACAATATGGACGGCTTTAGAGTAAAAAGCGCGTTAAAGTGCGGGATTTAGGCAAAATATGTAGCGCGCGCGTTCACACAAAAATGTTATTGTTGTGACTGAACCACTTCGATCTACAGCTTTTATTCCAGAAATATATGCACAAATGTCTATTTCATAAGTTGTTGTTGTTAATTTTGATCCCAGAGGCGCAGAAATTATTTTTATTTTTATTTGTTAAGGTAGTTCGTTCACGAAAATTAGACTTCAGGCAAAAATAGATAATTTTGCTTTCAAGAATAGCAATATTATTATTGAAGGGCTAATTTGAAAGAGAAAAGATTATTTCTCATGAAAAAATTTGAAACACAAAAAAATAATTTTATTAACAAATTTTATTTTTGCCCAAACTTATTTTCTTATCGCTTCGAGCTAAATTTTTAAAAATGATGAGATTATAATAAATAAAGGTTCATTTTTTTTGTAAAAAAATTCTCTAAAACATGACCGTTTCCTATTTATGAAAATTAAATTAATTATTATCAAATGCATCAATTTGTTTTGAAAAATTGTTTTTTTATAATTTCAGCCATTAAAGAATTCATTTACAAATATTAGAAATGGTCAAGCTGTAGAGAATCTTTTTCCTAAAAAAATGAACCGTGATTTATTAGAATCGCATCATTTTTTAAAATTTAGCTCGAAGCGATAAGAAAATAAGTTTGGTCAATAATAAAATTTGTTAATAAAATTATTTTTTTGTGTTTCAAATTTTTTTCATGAAAAATAATCTTTTCTCTTTCAAATTAGCCCTTCAATAATAATATTGCTATTCTTGAAAGCAAAATTATCTATTTTTGCCTGAGGTCTAATTTTTGTGATCGAACTACCTTAAAAAAAATATTTTTAATAAATATAGAAATTGAGATTTTCGTAGCGAAAAAATACTCTTTTGTAGTGGCGTGTCAATATTAATTAAAAATAAAAGCTTTTGGAAATCGGGGCCCACTTGAGAAAGCCTTACCCACATTAGAGTCTTCCAATAAAATATATCAGAAATATAGAAAAATACAATTTTTTCGCCCATCTTTCGAATAATTAAGAAGACCCACTATCTCTATTGAATTAGTGATGTCAAATCTACTCTAAATAAAAGGAACTTTGGTCATTAGGCAACTTTTTTTTGTATTTAATCCAAGTAACTTTTTTCTATTTAGCCAAATCTTGTGGGACCTTCTTTCTACAAACTAAAGCCTGACATATCAAACTTCAAACTTTGTTTTCATAAAAATATATCTAATTTTGTTAAAAAGTCTAATAGACACTTGAATATAAATTTTTCTGTTTTCATATTACGTTAATGTAATTGGAACGAATCTCGACCAGCAGAGTTTGTTTATTCATATTTATAAAATTAAGCAAGGTTATTGATAACATGCCCATTCATTTTCTATTTTCACGATAGGTTTATTTCTCTTTGAAACAAGGCTATATTGATTTTAGACTAGTTTGAAGGTAATCCCTGAAAATATTTCTCAAGCCACGAGCATGGAAATAATAATTTCATCATTTTTACAATCATAATCAATTCATTAAATAAGCAAACAAATTTTTCTAATTATCCACGTACTTTTCTACATTGTTTCTTACATTGCTTGCAAAACCTTTTTTTAACATTTAATTATCTGTCACGTCCCGCGACTCTACCACCTAGAGTAATAAACAAATCAAGGAACCAATGAAGGGATCAAGGCAACATTACCACGTCCTTGATTATATTGACTCAACAGCAAGATCTAACAAGAAATAAGAAGATCGTTAAAATCGAAAGGCAAAGGGCATAGCCGGGTTTCCATGTGAAATCGGCCTTAAAACTAAATCAAATTTCGCATCAACCATATGGAAGGGGTTGGGTAAGAGATTATTTTGTCAAATTTTCAGATCATTATCTTCCATTTTAAATGAGTAATGGCGGATTTTACCATTTTCGTTTTTTTATTTTTTTAGCTAAACTAAACATAGGAAACTGTTGAAAAAAATCAGAGTTGTTTTTTCTAGTAGAAGATATATTTGTAAATTTTTGCAGATTTTTTTATGCATAATTCGCGATGCAAAAAATTGTGAAAATTTTTGCACGCAATTTTGTTCATGTTTGAATTGCGCGACCACTCTTTTCAATTATTCTATTCATTAGTTACCTATCGATGATTGAAACAGAATTTTTGTTGATTTCTGCAAAATGTGGACGGGGGTAAAAAAAAATAAAAACCATCAAAATACGCATTCTTCCAACATCTTACTATCAAAGCACATTTTATAATAACAGTAGACAAATGAAAAATATAATTTTATTTAGTAATCAATCTCTAACACGGTTTACTACTGAAATTTTTTCAAAAATTTTGCGAATTTTTTTTGTTGGGAAAAATCGAAATTTTCACATGCATTGTGAACAAATGGCTGACTGTAGTTATTCGCAAGTCGAAATAGTGCTGCTAAAAATATCTTTTCGTAATCTTGAATAATTTTCGAATATACAGGTTAAATTAATTTTTCTTTGTTAAAAATAACATATACTCATTTTACCATACATGAAATCAAAAATACCCTCAAATCGTCCTCCATATACTTTACTTTTTGAAATTTTAATGAGCACAAATAATAAGAAAAGCTCGTAAATTAAATAAATAATTAACTATGATTTCTGGATAACAAAAAATGTTTAGCAGTTATTTTGCATTGCAATACTTACATTTTCGTTATATTTTTTTATAAAATTTTGCCCGTTAAAAAATTTAGTCCGTTCAAAAACTGTCCGTTTTGAATAAAAGTGGTAGACAAAATGTAGAATTGGTTTTCCTACAAAAATATATTTTTCTACCATCGAGTTTTTACAAATATAGACGATTGATTGTACTTTCATAGTACATACTCCATAAGTGGCTGAACATTTGCCAAGCATAACATTTTTTTTCAATTATAAATAAGTCATCATCGCTGTCTTCGTTTAAAACTGTATGTTTGTAGGAAAACCAATTTTAATTTTTGTATACCACTTATATATAAAACGGAAGCTTTTTGAACGGACTACATTTTCGCAACACTCTTTCGACTAGCGAATAACGACAATCAATCATTTGTACACTATGCATGAAAAAAATTTCGATTTTTCCCAACAAAAAAAATTCTCAAAATATTTTGCAACAATTTCAGCAGTAAACCGTGTTAGAAATTGATTACCAAATAAAATTGTATTATTCATTTGTCTACTGTTATTATAAAATGTGCTTTAATAGTAAGATGTTGGAAGAATGCGTATTTTGATGGTTTTTTTTTACCCCCGTCCACACCTTGCAAAAATCTGCAAAAATTCTGTTTTAATCATCGATTGGTATCTAATGAATAGAATAATTTAAAAGAGTTGTCGCGCAATTCAAACATGAAAAAAATTGCGTGCAAAAATTTTCACAATTCTTTGCATCGCAAATTATGCATCAAAAAATCTGCAAAAATTTACAAATGTGTATTATATTATAAAAAACAACCCTGATTTTTTTCAAAAGTTTCCCATGATTAGTTTAGCTAAGAAAATAAAAAAACGAAAATGGTAAAATCCGCCATTACTCATTTAAAATAGAAGATAATGATCTGAAAATTTGACAAAATAATCTCTTGCCCAACCCCTTCCATATGGTTGATGCGAAATTTGATTTGGTTTTAAGGCCAATTTCACATGGAAACCCGGCTATGTCCTTTAAATAGATATATTTGGCTGTGACATTAACGCCAAGTAATAAATTTCATCGGAACGTCACTCATCGGTGAAGGCAACTCATTCGATCTTAAAATACCAAATATGGAAACAATTTTTGGGGTATTCAGTATTTCAAGAAACAAATTTAATTGCATTTAATGACGTATGGAAAAGTATAAACTTTGGTTAGATTAATTGAGTATTAGCACTGAGCCCAGACGTGCGAGATGGCTCCCTGGTGAGCAATGAAGGAGTTAGCTTAATCCCTGCTGTCACCATCTTGCGGTCCGATCAAGTATTTGCTTGGGGGGAAATATAATCCATTTTTCGCAACTGTGCAGAGGGCGTAAGGATCAAAAGTAGGACATAAGGAACGAAAGTAGGACTTAAGGAAGAAAACAGATACAATATGAACATGCTGGTCGTAAATGGCCAACTTTACAGCCGCTTTACAGGGACTCAAAGTACTACTTTAGTGCCTGTTTTGCAAAAAATTAATTTAATACATTATCACGTTTACAGTATTTCATTTCAATGTATTTTTTTCACTTTCACATTTTAATGAAATACTGTAAACGTGATAATGTATTAAATTAATTTTTTAGCAGAAATTCGTTTTTTTTATTTTAAAGATCACTCTCGCTCTTTATCATGTATTAAGTATTAATCACATAAAATTATATGACACTTACACATTGTATAATTAAATAATGAGCAAACAATAGTTAAAATATATATTGACTAGCAAATATCTCCGATCTTATCAACTTGTTTTACAGTCTATTAGTAGACTAAAAAAAAAATATGACTTAATTATTTAATTTATAAAAAGTAAACAAATATTTTAGTTGATGCAGAAATAGTTTTTTGCGAACCCAATTAAGAATAAAATGTGTATATAAATAGAACGTTTACCATGTTATGTGCCTTGAATTATTGTAGATTGGAAATTTGAACGCAAAAGGCTGATTTTATATGTTTTTAATTTTTTTAACCCCCGTCCACCCCCCGCAAAAATTTGAAAAAATTATGTTAAAGACCTTTGTTAATGACTAATATTTAGAGAAACAATCAGAATTGAACCGTGAATTTTAATGCAAAAAAATCGCATGCAAAAAATTTTGCAATTTTTTTAACCGCGAATTTCGCATCTGAAAATTTGCAAAAAATTCATAATGATGTATAGTAATGACAAGTAGCAGTATGAATTTTCTCAGAATTTTAGAACAAATAGTTTGGCTGTAAAAGTAAAAAAACAAAAATTGCAATATCTATCATTCCTCATTAAATATGGCGGCTGCGGACCTGAAAATTTCTGAAAACTCATTTCTTGTCAAGTATTTTAATATGGTTAAAGCAAAGCTTCATTTGGTTTAGGGGTACTTTCAACATGGAAACCCGGCAATGCCCTTTGGGAATATTTTTATTCATATAATTAAAAAAAGGGATGAATAAATAAGAAAAGTGTGAAGCAATGTATATTAGTTTAAAGTGAAAATATTTAAGTAGAAGTACATAATAAATAAATAAAATACAATATATGCTATGACAAAACATGAGAATAAGATTTATTGAATTCAAGTTTCAACAGAATTCTTTGCTGCTTTAAAGAAATTGATAAGGTCTAAATAATGTTTCGTGAAATAATTTATTTTCAAAATTGCATATAATGTTAACCCTGAACAATAGTACGTATGTTAACTCTGAGATATCACATACTTTTAATTTATAGTTAAATTTTTTCCACCAATTAAATTATAGACTATCACAAAATCTTAAAAAGAACTGTACACGTAATTAAAAGCGAAAGACTCTTTAGATGATATCCAGTTAATACAATACATTGGAATTCTTTTATTTATATCTCACTGAAATAAATATTTTTAATGCTTTTAACTATATCAATTACAATATCAAATCAATTTGAATTTGGAAACAAAGGAAACCATCTCGAGTGAATCAACCATGCAGTGGTATTGCCAAAATACACATTTTAGAGAGTGCTCCAGGAAACAAATATTTAAGAGAATTAAAAATTTCATACGGTAGTAACTACTAACTATTGCAGTTTTGTATCGAAAATATAGTTGTTAATTGTACCAGTAATATTTGATTGTTTTCCCTCCCAATTTATGTTTCTGATTCGAACAAAAAGCATTTGTCATATTTTAATTGCTGTGTTTCAAATTACATGTGGTTCCGTGACACATATTATATTATAAATATACCCGTAAATTTTTAACCTACAATTGTATGGTTAAATCAACCTAACCATTTCTATCAGTGTGCAGTCAAGTTGTTGGAAAATCTTTTTTACAGGAGAACAAACAATCGTTTATAAAAATCCAATATATTTTTTAAGAATTGATATTTATTGGTTTCAAAAATAATGTTTTTCCTTTAATCTGATATAGTCCATAGCAATATTGTAATTTTTTGCATAAATAATTAAATATTTTTTTCCGCAAACCTTTTTTCTGCAAAACAGCTATTAAAATTCATTTATGTAGGTGTAGATCTCAAATTTTTAAGGAATTTTATGGTAAATGTTATTTAAAAAACAGAATAAATCGTCTACTTTATACGATTTTAACGAGCATGATTACTTTTTTATTTTATTAATTATATTATTAAGATAAACTACAATTAGTCTATGTTGTGATATAATTAGTATTAGTTAAAAATATAATATTAACCCCCAGTAATTGAAAATCGAAATTTTGGATAATTCAAAAGAAGCTAGCATAAAATTTTGAATGTAAATTAATTTATTTATGGCATAACTGTAATGACAAGAAGTAGAAAGCCTAAAGCAAATGTGTGCCCGTTTCATGAATCAAGAAAACAAATATTCAAATGATGAAAAATAGTTTTATTCCAAGATATAAAATGTCGCAATTGTAGCAAATATTTAGACTATTTTTGGTTTATATAACGAAAATCCAGTTTCCAGAATCACACCTATATTTGTGATACAACTGAGAAAATGTATTTTGTCAACGTTGTAAACATGATCATTCCTATAATTATCTTCATCTGTATTTCTATATCTTCAGCTCAGTCTACTGGTAAATATAAAAAATTAATATTTTATTTTAACATTTATACACATTTAAAACAATTAATTAATAGTCTAATTAAAACAACGAAAAATCTGATTCGGGCACTTTTGGCGATTTTTGTGTTGAACAATGTTTGCTCAAAGGTCAGTTAAGGTAGTTTTCGTGCGGAAAAACAGGCCTCTGTAAAAAAATTTCTATGTTTTTAAAAGTTGAAATGATATTCTTAGTATTGTATTTTGTCAACGTTGTGAACATGATCATTCCTATAATTATCTTCATCTGTATTTCTATATCTTCAGCTCAGTCTACTGGTAAATATAAAAAATTAATTAGTTGAGTTTGAAATTTCTGCCACTTCCTACATTATGGGAGAATCACTAGTCGTGTATCAGATAGGATCCGTTGCCGACAGGTGTCCTCCTAGACAATTTCAAAATCTTATGTCGCAAATAATTGCAAATTAAATTAAAATTCAAATTTAAGAATTTCAAATCTTTCTGTGGAAAAATAAACGCTTTCGACTGCAAAAACAAAAAGAAAGGCAAACGTTTCGGCCACAAATGAAATGATCAGTCCTGCGAGCATTGTCGCGAATCTCGTAATTTTCCGAATTGTGTGCATTGGCACGTATTCTATTTTATATGACTTCGGTGCGTATACGAGTTTTTATGCGTACACTCGATTCTAATCTAGTATTGTCGTTGTTTGCGGCGCTAGTCATTACACTTGATCTGTTACGACTAGTCCCGGCCATTTTGCTTTTATCGATCTTGTGTAGTAGTAGCTTGTTGCAATAGAGCATGCGCAGTTCAAATGTACAAGGCGTTGCCAGTAAGGTGCTAACGCTGTACGAAGAAGAAACAGAATAAGAAGAAGATTGTGCTCCATTGCATGGCTATAGGCGCATGCGCAGTTCAATTTTTACATGTTTTTCCTCTGTAGCGCAATAAAAAACATTGCGCTGCTGTTAACTGTAGCGAAAAAACGAGTTTGCGCGCCGGTGGCACATAAATTATTTTATTGTTTTTCCATTTTATCCGGTTTTTTCATTCACAGTGAACTCTAAATATTTTTTCAATTCGTGATGCTGCATGCTGGACTACTTCTTTTTGAATTGCAAGCTATGAGATAAGTTTTTGATTCCTATGATAATCCTTATTTCAATTCTCTCCTATATTCTAATCTTTAACAGAAACATATTTTGGGAAAAATAAACTACTCCAGAATTTCGGACTATTTTCGGGCCTCTCAAAATGTCTTTATCGATTTTTAAAGTTCACAAAAAAATGGTTTTTATCCAAAATCGTCACTACATGGCCAGGCAGGGGTGCATTCTGATGTTAAGGGCTGGAGCCTATATGAACCCTTCAACCGTTTAAAACGGGTGTTAGGTAATGGGTTGAAAGTTCTGGATACTTTGAACCCTAATTGAGCCCGAAATGTTTTATCAAGAGGAAAACTTCGTAAAAGCTGTTTTTGAATTATTACTAGAGTTGGGCTACTAGCTTTACGGTAAGCCTGGCAGGACCATGCATATTTAAAAAAGAAAAAGAAGCTGAAAATTCGGCATTGGGGCATTAATTGAGCCTTAATTTTTGGCATTTACTATTATATGATTGCATATTTTGGTCCTGTCAGGTTTACGTACCTAAGAAAATATGTTTTTTTATAAAAAATTGTAAACTTACCAAAAATAATACCTTTAATAATATTTTTTGTAATAGAATTTTTTCTTACTATCGCTTCATACCATTTACTAAATAATTATTGAATTATTTAAAATTTGTTTAAATGATTTGAGTCATTAAAAATCATATAAAAACAAACTATCTTTGATTAAACAAAACAAATTCTTTGGTTGATCCAACGAAAATTTTGTTGGTCTAACCAAATATTTTTATTTACGTTCGGACAGGAAAATCCTTTGTTCGACCGATTTTCAAATCGCGGTTCGGCAAGGAATTTAATAAATTCAGTCTTGGTAAACAGACAGATCTTTCACACATATTGGGTAACTACAATTGTAACGACCGATAATACTACAGTCGAAGTCCGATTTCTTTTCGCCGGCCCTCACAGAAGATCACGTCATATCTTTAGTGCGTCTGCGCGCGAATATGCGCTTGCACGTGCAAGCGAGTGTGAATCTGCACATGCCTAACATAAAATATACCTCTTATAGAGCGGGCATGGAGGAGGCCATCGTTATCTTTCGAGTTCCCAGAATTTCCCCTAACTTCAAACTCCGGAGTTCGAAACTTATCGGATTTAAACTGTACCCCTTTAGAACTTTACCGTGCCCTACTGCGTACACAAATAGATCTCTAAACTTGAGGTTTTTAAAATTGACGCCCTAGTGTACTTTTGGTGCCTGTTAAGCAATATTAAACTTTTTACGTAAGCTATGAATTGCATCATGCTGTAACTTCTTTATCTTTTTACAGGATCTAACTCATCATTATTTGAAAGTAAAGTAGTAGGTGGTTACTCACAGGATAACTTATTTAAAGTAAAATATGTAGGTTATATAATATCATTATCATCGAACCGTAAACGCGTGGCCACAGCAAATTTTATTAATGAAGGCTATTGTTTAGTCTCAAGGTATTGGGCTATGACAATAGAGCGAAGAGAACAATATTATCGTGCGGTGACTCCAGTATTTCTCGGACAAGAAGAACTTTTCATTGACAGCGCGTTTTATAAAGGCGTAGCTGATGGGATAGCAGCGTTTTGGGGAGTTTTGAAAGTAAGTTATAAAATTTAAATTGACCATATGACTAAATAAATATTTCTTTTCCCTTTTATCAATCCTTTTCTCCTTCTTCCCTCTTCTCTTTTCACGTTTCTACCTTCATTTTTCTACTTATCATTGACAACCTGTGTGAATGGAGAAATTATTCAGACTTTTATTATTATGCACAATTATGAAACAATGTTAGCAATTATATTAGACAATTTGAACATTTATGTAGTAAAGTCGAAGAAATCTGAAAATAATTCTGCTCCAAGCAGGGTTCGAACTCGCGCACTCGTGGTCTTTAGGCTAGAACGTAGACCGCTGACCTGTGAAACCATTCCAAAGGCACTTCGATTATTAGTTACATGACCCACAGCCTGAGATGCCCCATTTTCTTACGAGTTTTACTTTGAAAAACCCTCCTGTTGTTAGTGAAATCGTTTCCCAAGCGTAAAAAAACAAGTTTGTTTTTCTAAATGCAAATTCTACATAGCGGTATACAGATGGTCCTTAGTAATTAAAAACTTTATAAAGTCACTTTTATAAATTAGTGACTTTTTATGAAGTCAATTTCATAAAACTTTTTATAAAAATTGTCTTTATGAAATGCGTATTTTTATAAAAATACGTAACTTTATCAAATCTCTCACTTTTATAAAGTTCTATCTTTTAATTTCTTTATAAAAACTTTTAACTTTCTAAAATTTTCATATATTGTAGTTGATTCTATCGAAAATTGGTATGTTCATAAAGTTTTTATAAAATGAATTTATATGAACTGTTTAGAATATTTGTAAAGTTTGTATCCTGTTTCTTGTTAGATTGATTTAATAAAAGCACGTGTTTTGTTATAAATTCAACATTATTATAAAATGTATACATTATGAAATATATATGAATGTAATTTTATGAAAACTAAATAAATGTACCAATTTTGTATGTAGTAAACCTTATGAAAATTTTATAAAGTTTTCTGTTTTTATAGAAAACTTTTATTTATTAAAAGACCAAACTTTTTAAAATTTTTGTATAGTTGACTTTATGAAAAGTCAGTATTTTTATGAGGCTTCGTTTTTTATAAAAAATCGCAATTCATAAAATGAGCAGACTGTATAAAAAAATTTTAATTCAAGATATTGTTACGTCACAAGTAGGTAAATACTTTGATCGAAGATTTCTCGTTTTAAGTAAGGATCGAATGATCCTCGCTTAGGGATGAGGATAAGTCAATGAAACGACACAATGATTATTAATTAAAACAAATTAAATTTATTAAAATAATTATAATTTGGAATTTATAAAATTGTGGATACAATTGGTATGTAATTGGAGGCACAGACTGGTTGGTTGGAAAAAGACAGAAGATAGAGAGAGAAGTACGGTACCTGTTGTTGACTGTCGAATGGTTCCCTTTTAATTAATTCGCACAGATGTGAGGAAGACAGCAATATAATCCAATTTGTGGGAGGAAGACAGCAATATTATCATCTTGGTGTGAAGAAGACAACAATATTATCGCACTTAGGCACTGACTAAAATTCTTTTACGGATTTGAAAACGGACCACGGTAAATTTATGACTCTCAGGTCTTCACACTGGTAAACTGCTTATTTATTTAATTTGATTTAATTTTAAGTGGTAAACCACTTAAATTCTGCTCACAAGTCTAGTTTTACCCTTGGTGGCGTGTCCTTTTTATATTATATTTTTTGGTGACATCACGCATTGCGCAGTCTCCCGCTGTGTGTGACGTAGTTATACCTCTCTTTTCAATAGGTGGTTTTCTCTCTCTTTTAGTAATTTCCCCAGATTTTTCTCTAGAAATAGCCTGTACCAATAGTACATTCTAATACGTCGCGGGACGTGACAATATGTGTTGATGTCGATAGTTGGCTATAGGGTCCAAGGTTAGTAAAAACTCAGCGTTTTACATAATCTGACGTTTCGGCTCTGATCGGAGCCCTCATCAGTGATTTATTTTGAATCTTGAGTAAAATTGTGATTTTGTGTATAAATGTGTACAAAATCACAATTTTACTTATTAAGGGTCGATGCAAGTCGAGAATATTAAAAAATGTAAAGTTGACTTCATAAAAAGTCATTAATTTTTTTGAAGGTTTGTGTTTTCATATAAAGTAGCGTTTTATAAAAAAAAAGCAAAAATTTATAAATATTTTTTCAAGTTCACTTCCTCAAATAGGTATACGTACACATGTACGCTAAGTCACTTTGTACGCCAAAAATACACTACTACATTCGAGCATGACGCACGTCTGTATACACACGCACACAAGTACACTGGTCACGTGAGCATGCCGCACACTAATGCACAAAGTCGTGTATAGTTGATGCCATCAGTCAGAGAAAAACCAGGAAAATCTGCCTGTAACTTGAGCTATTTATTTCGATAATTTATTTTCTTTTATTTTCTTTAAGTAAGGTACTATTTCCGTCAAAATTTGAATAACAACTTTCCTTTAAAAAAATTAAATACTTTCATTTTTTTATCCTCTTATTTCACTTTCGGAATAGTATATACTCCATTTCAACTAGCAAATTTTGCTCTTTTCTACCACCTGAGGTAGAATTCCTATAAAAAACAGGAAAAATTCAGATATATTTTTCCCAGTGTAAAGACTGTAACTGGCAGTTAACAGTGTTTCCCTAAAATCAAGTAATAATTATTTCCAACGTTATTAACATTTAAAAAATATTATCTCAATATTCTGCTGTATCATTTTTTACGATTCCAACAGTATAAAAAACTTATTTTGCAACTTTTTGTATTTAACGGTGTTATTCCAAATCACAGAAGATTTTTAAAATATTTTATTAGTCGCATTTTACGGTCTAGGATTTATAATAATTAAATACAAAAATTGACGGTTCTTTCAGACAAATAATTGAAGAATGAGAAAAATCTACCTCGGCCCAGATTCAAACCGGGATCCCTACTCTTACATGAGTGGTCGATAACCGAATACGGAACAATCGTTGATTTCTCTATTTAATGCTTGAAATACACTTTACCAAATACTAGTATTAATATTCCTTATACTTATTATAACGTAACGAGCACACGGGTGGCACTCTGAGTTGAAAATAACATGAGAGTTTACCGTCGCCGAGGGCGGCACTGGCAGTACTTTGGTCCGACGAGAGCTACAAATGCATCGGAGATTATACAAAATTGCAATAAAAATTTGAAAAAATGTTATTAAATTGATTTATTCTTGTCATTTACAAACCATAAATAACTCTGTCATTAAAAAAAAATAAAACACTTGAAAAGGTGGAATAATGAAGTCAATATAAATATAATAAAATAATTTGGACTGAGGAAATTTTCCAAAAATTCAAACGTTATTGTTACTAGAAGTCTAATAAGACTAAAATAAGAAATTTTATTTTTCGCATAATTTACCCAATTTGGCGTAAATTTTTGCAAATTTGACCTGTAACGAAATTAATCAGTTTCGAGAAAGATTCGCAGCTTCAATATGCGAACATAGGGATTTTTAATTTTTTGAAATGAAAAGAAGCCTCTTTTACGAAGTACTGCAAACGAAGCGAAGTTTTTTTATTTATTCTTGAATAAAATGAACTAGCATGAGTTTCCATTTCCATACAATAAACATGCTGCAGATGTCTCTTGTTGCATGAATTTATTATTTCTTTAATATTGAAATCTTATTTTTAAGAAATATTGGCAAATATTTATTTCATTTAATAATGTATATGTGATATTCGTCATATAAGTAATATTCTTGTGATAAAGAATTTACTTTTTAACTATATTTCATAAAAATTACAAATAATGAAACTGAAGAATTTATTTGTACTTGCAATACTCGATTAAATTTGATTACATTTCAAATGTAGAATTATTTTTATTCGAGCCCCCTAGATATTCTTCTAAAAATATTTAAAACAAAAAAACTATTCGAAAATAATATACATATTTAACAAAATTTACTGAAAGTATATTAGTAAGTAGGTAGAAACAACGTCTTCGGACAATCAGACAACATATCTCAGTGGATTAAATTTTAATTAAAGAAACAAATCATTTTACATTGCTCGACGTTTCGAAGTCGAACTGACTTCCTCTTCAGGAGCTTTTAAATAAAAAAGAATATATGTCTATTAATACTTACAAACTTTTATATAAATAAATAAGGTTATCGATATTAATAGTAAGTCCTCATATTCTATTTATGAATCTAAAATAACAACAGTAAAATTTATAATTATAATAAAAATATTTTACATACCATAATATAATTAATTGGTTTCTTATAAAATCCTTTCTTAGTCAATCAATAAAATTTGGATATCACCATTTGTCATAGATTCACCAAAATGTTAAAAAATATATAAAAACGTACAATAAATTATATAACAAAAGGAAATTTTCTCTTCTGTCCATAATATTATTAATTATTAGAATAACTAAGTAAAGAGCATTCAGCTCCGTTCTCCTTTATGTACATTTACAAACTGTTTTCAATATTATTATACAAGTAAAATTAGAGAACGAAGAGTCATATTATTGTTATGATTATTGATACTAAATTGAATAATATTACTTTCATAATGAAAATTTAAATTTAAACTTATAATCTATCTCATCATTTATAAATTTATTTTGCTATATGTTTTAATTTTTATTATTATTTTAGAAAATCAATAATTACATTATAAGCATTACTATAAGCATCTGTATCGGTAATTTTGTTAAGACTATTTTCTTTCTCTTTTTTAATATAAATCATTTCTGCAAATAAACGTTTATATAGGTTATTTTCTTTATGCAAAATCCGTATGTTATTCCAATCAAAGTCATGTGGTATTTCATCCTCTCCTATATTTTCAGTTCTATGTTTTGTTATAACATTATGATATTTCTTAATTTTCAAATTAAAGTTATTCTTATGTTCATCTCTTCTGATGTTTAGAAGTCGTTTAGTTTGTCCTACATAAGTTTTATCACAGGATATACATTCTAATTTATAAACAACATTACTCATTTCACTTTTTTCCAATGCATCTTTACCTAATTTTATAATTTTGTTAAGTTTAGAGTCAACTCTAAATATTATATTAATATTTTGTTTAGTAATTATTCTTTTTACATTTTCTGAAATTTTTCCATAAAAGGGAATCGAAATTATTTTTTTTAATTCTGCAACTGGATTCGTTTTATTCAAAGTAATATTATTTTTATTTTTATTATAAATTTCTATTGTTCTTTTCCTAATATATTTGTCTATAAATTTATTCGGATAATTATTTAGAATCAAATATTCTTTAACAATATTTAAATTGTCAACATGATAAATTTTGTTGGAAAGTAATAAGGCCGAATCTACCAGATTTTTTATTATGTTAATTTTATGTTGTATTGGATGATTTGAGAAATAATTAAGAAATCTACCTGAGAAAGTTTTTTTGCTGTACCAATTAGTGAATATTGTGTTATCATTATTTCTGATAATAATGGTCAATGCAAGTCCAGAATGTGAATATAATTAATAATTTATTTTATTTATAATAATTAATAATTGAGTAAATTATACAAAAAATAAAATTTCTTTTTATGGTCGTATTACACTTTTAGAAACAATAACGTTTAAATCTTTGAAAACATTTCCTCAGTCCAAATTATTTTATTATATTTATTCTGACTTCATTATTCCACCTTTTCAAGTGTTTTATTTTTCTTTAATGACAGAATTATTTATGGTTTATAAAATGCCAAGAATAAATCAATTTAATAACATTTTTGCAAATTTTTATTGCAGTAATTTTGTATAATTTCCCATGCATTTGTAGCTTTTGTCGGCCCAAAGTACTGACAGTGCCGCCCTCGGCAAAGACCAACTCTCAAGTCACTTTCTTTCTTCAGGCTAGAATAGGGGTACCACCCGTGTGGTAACGTGTTGAAGACTTTGAAATTTCAAATATGTTTTTAGTTACTGAAAGAAGTTACGAGTGACGAGCTGTACTTTAAATTCGTTAATCCGCGTGTCCCTGAATTTCTAATGGATATAACCTACTATGTCGGAGGATGGCGTCTCAGTAAGGGATATAGACCCCCCACTCCAAAACACTTGAAAGTGAAATTATCATCATACGAAATTTGCAAGGTTCAAATTGCAGTCACTTATAATAAAAATTTACATAATCTTGCATGCGGTATGATCGAAGGGGGAACTTTACAGGAGGTAGTTATGTCTACGATCTTTCATTTTTCCATATTTGACATTGATAGGGTGTGTTAAAACAAAAGAGCTATTCTATTTTAGCTTGATGAGGGCACTGGTTTGTTTTTGAATGATGAGGAATTGTTGGGAATCACTGTTCGACTTCCTGATGAGCGTTGTAAATATACTATTTTTGCACTCCTTTACAACGATGCTCGGATTATCTATGAGTTTGCAAAAAGAAAACTGAGATCTTGTGAGTAAAAATTTAAGTTTACAATAAGCCTTGCACTTCTTGATCGCTTGATATTCTTTTAATAGTGGCGCTACAGTTGTCGTAATAAGCTTATGTCGGTATTCTAGATATGTGTTAATTTGATATTTAACAGTTAATGACAGACTACATTTATTCTGTGATATTATGAAAAGTAAAATACGTCGAAACACCTTGTTAAGGACATGCGGTACTTAACACTAGAACTACCGACGATTGAGATATACCAACTTCTACCATGTCAAACAAGTCATTTTGACCCCCCTTGGTAGTTCTAGTGTTAAGAAAAGTAGTAACATCATGTGAAAAAATAAATTCGGTTTCTAAATGTTTACGTTCAAAACGTATTAAATATTTTTTCAAATTTTGGTAAATAGTAGAGAAGATGAAAACGGACGTATATAGCCAAATTTTGGTTTTGATAATAAATAATCAAATTTTGATAGATAATGTAAAATTCAAGTTTTTTTTTATTTTCTAAACCAAAAGTTTTCTATCTACGTCCGCTTTTACCTTTTATACTATTGCTAAAATTTTGAAAACATAATTTTATGTATTTTGGACACAAACATAGAAACTTAAAATCAATAAAATTTTTTAATTCCCTACACGTATTATATGCCCTTGAAAATGTAATTGCTTCAGATAATAATTACGTTATCATGAATAATAAATATTCGAATGATTAAAGACATTTCAAAATTAAGTTAAAATTGAATTAATTATATAATTGAAGATATATTAGGGCTTTAGGGTCCAAGGTTGATAAAAACTCAGAGTTTTACTGATTAATTAAGGGTCAATGTAAGTCCAGAATATGAATATTAATTATATACTTGCTTATCCACTTAAACCCATTAAGAAAAAGCTACTTAAGGGGGTCTCCTTATCCAGAACTTTCAAAAAATCGATTTTTTTTTCAATCGATGGATCTATTATTAGAGAATATTGTCGCAAAATTTTACAGTCCATATCGGAATAGTTTTGATGGTAGAGTTCCGAGCAGTGGCTTGCGCGGAGCGAGCGGAAGGTTTTTTTCACCGTCTGAAAACTTTAAAGCGCGATTTCTCAAAACCACAGTTTTCAAAATTGCGTGCACGATTAAAGGAGAACCAATTAAGCTATTATTATAAACTTTTTTTAATTTGTTTTTAATTTGTTTTTAATTTGTTTTTAAAAATTCGCATATATTGAACTTTTAGTTTTGACGATACAGTATTTATTTTCATTATAAAAAACGCATTTTAAACAAAAAAAAAGGTGAAAAATTTGATTTTTCTGGAAAGTAACTCAAAAGATCCATGAAAAATTTTTTTTCTTTACAATTTTTTAGGTTCACTATAAGCGGAAGACCCTTCTGAATAGAAAAAACAAATATATATGTGTTTCAGATGAAAAATTTGGACAATATCATGCACGCAAAATTAATTGTCCGTGGTGAGACGCTGCGCGGGATCTTCGATAAGTCCGAGATTTTTTCTTGTTTTCAAATGAAATTTTTTTTTTTAACAAGTACAAATATGTACCTAAATATGTGCGAAAAATCTTTGAGCAGTGTTTTTATTTTCTGCTTCAAAGAAAATTGGGAAAAAGTGCCTTTTTTTAAGGTGCTGGATAAGGAGACCCCCTTAATGACATTGATTATTTATAAAACATGAATGACATAAACTTAAAATCATTTTTTAAATTGCCAGTCCAGATATTCATATGCTTCTGCAAATCCATTAGTGTTACACCAAATTTAATTGTTCATAGCGCTGTCATTTAAAAACGAGGTTAACTGTATATTAAAAAAGAAAAAAGAATTAAATTTCAGAACTTATTTTACAAAAAAACTGATGAGTAAAAAGTTTTTTCAAATATAACATTCCTGATTTTTTTCAAACAAATCATTGCATAAAGATAATAATGTGATATAACTATTTCCCCCATATCATTTTGGGTGAATTTTTAATTTGGGTTAGTCTGTGTGTATGTTTTATTCCTAATCGCACAAATACTATTTGGTTTATTTAACAAATAAACTTGCCTGATTCAAGTAAAATTTAATTCATTCAAGTATGTCCTCTTTGGATCTAGTAAATCAGACTTTGAGCAAATCAATTTCTTTGCTGAATAATGTGCTTAAGTCGCAGTTCTTCCTTTTTCTTCATATTGGAAAAAATTTCAAAATTTTATATTGGAAATTTATACTAAAAAGTGTTTTCCTATTCTAAAATGATCTAAGCGCTTCTGTAATGGTGTTCTAATTTTAATCTTAATTAATTACAGCTGATAGCAGTGATAAAGGTAAAGAAAAAGGTAAAGGTAAAGAAAAAGGTAAAGGTAAAGCTCTTGCACAGTCGAGCGATGTATATTCTGAACCTACAGGTAGAGAGGATACTCCATGCCTATTAGATACGAATCCTATACACCAAGGCTATATAGATGCTTCTGACCATGACCTTTTCGGTGATCATGGCCAAGGGCAAACGGAGGGATATGATCTAAGCTATGTGATTGCTCATCACCAAGGCAAAGCGGGTGCTCGTAAAAAAGACAAAGGGGTTGCTTATAACCAAGACCCTGTGATTACTTATTATCAAGACCCTACGGATGCTTCTAACCTAGGCCTTATGGGTGATTATGGCCACGGCCAGACGGGTGGATGTGACCTAAGCTATGCGGATTCTTGGAACCAATACCAAATGGCTGCTTGGAACCAAAACGAAATGAGTGCTCATAACCTAAACCCTATAGGTACTCATCACCGAGGCCAAACGGGTGCTCATGATCCAAGCCTTGTGGATATTTCTGGCCAAGGCCAAACGGGGGCTCATCACCCAAGCGGATTAGATGATTTAACGACAATGTTCCAATTCTCAAAGCCGATTAGGACCAGGGGAAACCAATCGCCTCATAGTTCCCAAGTCCACGATGAATTTCATTCAGTAACGCCATATCGCAGAGAGTTTCGAAATCCTAATGTCCAAGAGGATACTACTGTTCTCAATACAGCCAGACTTGCCAATGTGAAGCTTCCTAAAAATCCGCGTTCACGAAGTAAACGTAAGGAGAAATGATCCTAACTACGTCAATAACATACCAGACGGGTTCAAGAAAATGAATACTTGATCCGACGTATGTTTGAACTCTGAAACCAAACTCAGTCTACATTTGAATAAATTGAAATTAATATGCTACTGACAATATACAATTAGTCATATTCAACCAAAAATCGGCGAAAAATAATTGTTTTTGCGTCGACAAAACTAGTTCACTGATTTCAGTTTATTCAAACTTTGACTGATTTATATTCAGAGAGATAAAATTATATTTTATTTGCTTGATCTAAATAAATATATAATTTATTTGAATGTCGCATTTATTATTTGATAAATTAACGATATTAATATGAACAGAGAAATATTGCGTCCAGAAAATATTGCTTTCATAGTCAATAACTCTTCATTTCAATCAGAATTTTTTACATTCTCATCGTATAAAGATTTAGATCAAATTTTACATTCTCTCCTTAATTCAAAGATCTTTCAAACTTCAAAACTATATCAATATTATATATTTTCGTAGATAAATTTCCGAACGAAACCTTGAAACTTTATAAAAATTTTAGTCAGAGATTTCTGAAAAATGTTTTGACTAAAATAACTGATAGATTAATGTTTGTATCAAATTCCCCCTGTCGCAGGAATTTTCGGCTCATTTCCGGCTCCAGGTATCCCATTAAACCATTGTCTTACCTTCATAAATAAAAAAAAGGGCCACAAAGGGCGAAGGAACAAAATATTAAATTTTGCTTTTTTATCCTGAAATCAATACATGCCAATTTAAGGCTCACTTTCTGTCCAACTATAAATTTTAGTACTTTCCCCTTTTTATAAAATATGCAAAGGTGCTGCCAACTTTACATCAAGTTGGCAGCGCCACCCACGTAAACGCCAAAAAATTGCTAATTCAAAATTCTACTAATACAGGAATTTTCGGCTTATTTTCGGTTTAAGATAACCCTTTGAACAATTGCCCTACCTTCAAAAATAAAAAAGGGCAGCTAAGGGCAGAGGGCCATAACATTAATATTTTGTTATTCTTCTTCACATCAATATAAGTCCTTGCATTTCTTGTTCATATTCTGGCTATATATAAATTTCTACCAGAGCCCTTTTCAAGAAACACGCAGGGGGTTGTCTATCACTAATCACATCAGCAGGACCATCCGGAAACACAGCTCAAAAATTGGTTTTTCCAAAATCTACTCCTGCAGGAATTTTCGGCTCATTTACTACCTTCAAAATTGAAAAAGAACTGTCTATCTGTCTGGTAGTAGTTCGTGTTCGGCATAACTCTCGATAGAATTATTAGATTGAATTGCGCTTTGTTTATACCATATCAAGGCCAAAAAAATAAGGACAAGTTCGTTAACCAGCCAGATCCGACCAAAATTATAAAAATAAGAGTATTTTTTGTTTTCAATAGAAACTTTTTGAAAAAATCTCAAATTCCAATACTGGTTTCTGATAGTGGTCATAAATCTCTACTAATTATCCTTATAACATTTTTCGATTAAAACAAAATTAGGAACATTACAGTATGTTAAAACTTGAAGAGAACCAATATCTAAATTTAATTTTGTCAGTTAAATTATACAAGATACAAAAAACATTATGATACAAAATTATTTTCTGCATAAATATCTAAAAATTTGAATTACATTTTTTCATTGCATTTATATTATTCTTTTCAATTTTAAAAAATACTATTTAAAATACAAAATTAAAATTTTTAAAAATAAGATGTGAAATACGGATTCAAAATTTTTCATTACAATAAGATATGCAAATTTTGTCTCACATAGTTTCTGATAAAATGTATATTTATCGTTTCAATTTCAATAATACTTTTGGAAATCAAATATAAAAAATTATTACTCAAATAAGGTCTACAAATTCTTATTAAGACATTTTTTGATGAAATTAAAATTTTTCGTTTAGATATTAAAAAATACGATTAAAAATCAAAAAATCAATTTTTTAACCAAAATATCTGAGTTACAGAAAAAGCGTTAAAATGCAAAATCGTTTGCTTAAATAAAGTCTACAAATGTTTTCCCTTTTTGAGGTATTTAAAAAGATAAATTTCTGTAATTATATAATTTATTGAGGAATTATAAAAATTATTTGAAATCAAAAATACGAAATTATTCGTCTCTTCATTTCATTTATTAATATATTTCTGTTTCAAATTTAAAAAGCAGATAATTGAAAAAACCATATTATTCTCAACGGTTGGGACCAAAACATTATTTTCTCTAAATTTATAAAAAACAAAAATCTAACAATATTTGGTGTACATTAGAGATGTGCAGTTTATCAGATCGAATTTTCAATGCAACTTGGTAATTTCTGGGCCACGCTTAAAACATTAAATTTGTTGAAATCGAGTTTAAAACCAAAAAAACAATGATAGCTTCTAAGCTCTCATAGAATATAGCATTTTTTGAAACTGAAATAATTCAGTTGGTTTTGACATTATATCCAATTGAAATAATCCTCAAATTTTCGATTGAAACAAATTAGATACATGAGAAGGTCGGATTTCTTCTTGGTTTTAACTCAATTTCAACAAATTCAATTTTCTAAGCATATATTCTTTTTCGTTGTGTGATTGATTTTAGTCGTAAAGAAATAATAAATAATGTATATTACGGGAACAAATGTGAAAACCTACAACTTATTGTAAGTTTAAAATGACAACGCACCGTCTCATACCGCTAAAGTGGTGAAGAACACATTAAAAGCATTGAATTGGGAAATATTATCGCACCCGCCGTACTCTCCAGACCTCGCCCCGTCCGAATATCACCTTTTCGCATCGATGGGACGCTCACTCGGAGAGCAGCGCTTCGCCAATTTTGAAGAAGTCGAAAAATGGCTCGTCGAATGGTTTGCCTTGAAAGAGAAAAAGTTTTTTTGGAATGCTATCCATGATTTACCTGAAAGATGGGCAAAATGTGTAGAATCCAATGGTCAATACTTTGAATAAAATTTTTTTGAGATTCCCTTGAGAATTAAGTGTTTTCTTTATTGAAAAAACCGGCGAACTTCAACTAACACCCCTGGTATGTTAGACTATTTCTCAAAAAATCTATTAAGAAAATTCAAGAATTCAAAAAGCTTTTCGCTTGCAATCGTTACAAAAAAATTCAATTCAATATCCACTATACTATACTTACATTAGTTAAATTATAGAAATAATTTAAAATACTTCTGTCCATTTTTCAGATAAAAATGAATAAATTTGTTTCTTTAAATATTGCTGTGTTCCTGTAATTAAAGAAAAAACTTTAGTTTAAAACGAAAATTTTTAAAAAGGGCTCTGGTGTAAATTTATATTCAGCAATAATATGAGCAAGAAATGCAAGGACTTATATTGATGTGAGAAAGAAATACAAAAAATTAATGTTATGACCCTCTGCCTTATTGACAGAGCTATCAAAGAAAAGTAGTTAAATGAATCAAATCGAGAAGTACGAAAGAACTTGTTCCTTTATGTTTACGTTTATAATTTTATGAATCCTATCGGCAAAGATTACTGCTTGCCTTTACATATACGGAGAAAAATGGTTTCAGTAATTTTACTCAACTCTGTCGATTGAATTTGGGACATAAGGACATTCGAACATCTATTAAATCCTATTCGGGTAAAATGAATTCGATAAATACCTAATTCACCCAAAGTGAATAACAATAAGTGTTACATATGAAATAGTAAGGAGTTGACTAAAACGTTATCGATGACAGGGCATCAACATGCGTCAGTGGGTTAACATAAAATGTATAACAATATCACCGACGCTTGAGGTGCTTTAAACCGTAGTTGCGTAAAATGAGCATCGGGCGTATTATTTCAACTGGCAATGGTATGGATCACTTGATTTAAAAGAAATTCTTAGCTGGAGCCTACTAATAGTCATCCAGTACATACATAAACAACATACAGATATATTCACACCATTCAGTCGCAGCCAATCACATTTCAAATCACAAATACGCTTAAACATATAACCTTATATATATAATCCTATTAACTACACTTATATATAGTACGATACGCTTTCGTCGAATAACGCACACGCTCGTTAACAATCCTTAGACATAAAACTTGGAACTTTCTTATATAGTGACTGCAAGATTGGGCTGAAGTTTGTGACGTCTCGTATGATCTTCAAAACGATCAAAAAAATGTAAATTAAAAATTGAGTTTGCGGAGCGAATTCAAAATTAGCAAAGTTTGACCCAGGTAAGCCATTTATGGAAAAATTCGTCAAATTATCTGTAAATATAAAAAAGAGACAAATATAGGGACTTAGGTTATTGATTGCAGTCACATAGTCAAACGTTGCTAATTTATTAAACTTACAGAATTTATACAACTAGATTATGTCAAACTTTTAAATAAATTATATAAACTAGTGGATAATCATAAAAACAAATAGTGGTTAACACTGTGGAGCATGTACGAAAGCTTCGTGACGAACAGACAAAAGACAAACAAACACGACTGCAGTACGATGAATTTTTAAAATCACAAGTTTATAAGTGTAATCCACTATTTTGGATTTAGACAGTACTAAAATAAACTGCAATTGTATTTTGTATGTTTTTTATTGATTATGATTATTGAATATAATAACCTGGAACATCAGTATGCTTAAAATTGAACAGATTTTTCAAATTAAAAATATTTTATGTGTGCCCAAGGCGCAGATTACTTTCATTCGTTCCTGCATGAATAGATATAGGTGGTGGAATAAATCTAGGGATTTATAGGGATTTCTGAATATATATATTATTGCTCGTAGTATAATTATAAAAAACCAGTCTATTATAAAATCACAAAAATATTAGACCTTTCCATTCATTCTACTCTACGCTTCAATGGAGAGTTGAGTAAACCGTGAATCGCAAGATTTATTCCACCAGCTAAATCTATTCACGCAGAAACGAATGAAATTGTTTGAAATTGTGTATAGGGCACACATAAACATTTTTTAATTTCAACAACGTGCTGATTTTCCAGCATACTGATGTTTAACATTATTATATTCAATTAAAACATACAAAATACAATTACATTTCTACATACTTATAAACTACTGATTTTAAACATTCATCGCACTTTGATGATCATCCACTAGTTTATATAATTTATTTAAAAGTTTCACATAATCTAGTCATTTAGATTCTGTAAGTTTAATAAATTCTTGATTCATAATTCTTTCTCAATTTATTTATAACTACTTCTTTCTTTTTCACTTGAGTTTATTAAATTAAATTGTTTTCATTATAATTTAAACAGCAAAAGTCTTGATAAGTGTATTACATAAAATTTAAAAAATCTAGTCAGGATTTTGATTTCACATAAATTTCTTAGACACAATAATAATTTTGAATTCGCATTTGTAAAATCCATATTTTGAAAATATACAACACAGAAAATAAAAAAATCTTCTTGTACATGTTTTTATACAAGATACTTTTTGATAATAATGGAATTTTCTAATATACAATACATTTGAAAATTTATTTTCATTAAATTTCATACGTAGTTATAATCAAAATGTATACTAAATATAATTTAATAATAATATTATATATATATCAATAATCATAGTTATAATAATTGATTAATTATATTAATTTCTAAAAATAATTTATGAATAATTTATGAAAAAAGTTGATTTATTTTTACAACACTGGTCCACAAGTTCTGAATAATCCTTGCAGCCACTATTATAAGTAAGTTCCAAATTTTATGTCTCAGCATTGTAAGCGAACGTGTGCGTGATTTGACGAAAGCGTATCGGACTATATATAAGTGTAGTTATATTAGGTTTACATATGTAAGGTGATATGTTTAAGTGTATTTGAGAATTAGAATATGATTGGTTACGACTGGATGGTGTGAATGTATTTGTATGTTGTTTAGGTACACAGAGAAAAATGGATGTTTAGAATTAACACCTAGATGTTTAACTATGGGACAGCCATCTTATATGTTTAGTTGTAATATCTAGATATTCAGGAGTAATATCTAAGATGTTAAAATATGCAGAGATTAATATCTTGGATATTAAAGTTTAACATCTAGATAATACAATTGAACATATAAGATGGCTGTCCCATAGTTGAACATCCATTTTTCTCCGTGTATGTATGTATTTATGTATCGAATGACTAATGGCAGGCTTGAGGGAAATTTTTTTTTTATTTAAGAGAACCATACCATTTCCAGTTGAAATAATACACCCGATGCTCATTTTACTCAACAACGGTTTGAAGCTCCTCAAGCGTTGGTGATATACTTATACATTTCATGTTAACTCACTGACGCATGTCCATGCCCTGTCGTCGGTAACGTTTTACTCAACTCCTTACTATTTCCTATGTAACACTTATTGTTATTTACTTTGGGTGAATTAGGTATTTATCAAATTTACTTTACGCGACTAGGATTTAATGAATGTTCAAATGTTCCCAATAGTGCAGAAAACATTCCTGGATGGTCTTAAGTGACTTTGACTCAACTCGCAAACAAGTGAACAAACTGTCATGACTGAAATTCTCCGTTCCATTTTGACTCAACTGAAAATATCAGTTCTATTTTGACTTAACTGAAATCGGTTGTAACATTTTGTTGTAACTCTTATTTGACAGTTTCAGAGAACAAGCTGTATCAAGTTTGCGAGTCATTTTAAAAATATTACTCTTATAAATTTTCCTTATTTTAATATAATTATAAAAAAGCGATACATCACATATTGTGAAAAAAGAAAAATAATATAGTATAATGTGAAGATATGTGCTGATGTTGATAGTTGCCTTTAGGGTCGAAGGTTAATAAAAACTCAGCGTCTTACATGATCAGACGTTTCTGCTCTGATCGGAGCCCTTATCAGTGGTTTATTATAAATCTAAAAAATATAGAAAAATGGGAGGGGGGTTGTTAACATATAATTTCTTTTATAAAAGTTTATGTAATTTTCATTTTGTTTTTAAATGTAGGTAAAGAAACTTTGAGATTACTTCAAGGTAAATATTTCTTCCACTTGACGTATAAATCTCTGATTACCAGAAAAACATTTTGGAAAGTTGGAATTAAATGTTCTAAGTATAAAATTTAAATTGGAATTCATGCATGAAATTGTATATTGCAATTTCTTTGGTATAGAGTATAATTTTAAAGGGGTATAAACAGTATTTCTGTATAAATAGAATGGGGAAAGTTTAAAAAACGTGACATATTATGCATACATTGAAATGAAACGTTGATTTTTTATAAAGATTTATTCCCGCATAAGCTTTTTCTTGATATTAAGCTAAATATCAAAATGTATCGGTAATTATTTTTATCTTGTATAGCGAGTTGAAGCTAACATTGTGACAGGATAAAATACTTTGTTTAGAAAATACATTCTTAAACGCTAAAATAGTCTATTTCCTCTTAAATATGTAGATATAACATGTTTTTATATTCTTTCATAAGATTATACAACCAAATTTTCTTTGGTATGACTTCTAGTTTGAAAGAATTTCAATATAACATAATTGACAGTTTTTTACAATGACTTAGAACTTTAAGGAGTGCGTTAGTGTTATACTGAAGGTTTTTCCAATTGTGGGTATAGACAATGGGACTGCTCATTCAGAATGTGCACAAAAACCTAAATTTTCATGTATATTGTACATAAATTGTTAGAAATGTTTGCAATTTTAGTATACAGGGGTATATTAAATTTCCTATATGTTTACTAAATTTATTATACTTGTTACTTTTAGTATATTCAGGTATACTATATTTCTTTTGTGAAGTTATATGTATACTAAATTTTTTAAGTGTGCACTAAGTTTCTTTTACGTATGTTAATTTCGTAGTTTCTATATACTAAAATTCATATATGTGTATACGAAATTCATCTGCGGAAGCGCGTTTCGAGTTACACGGATCGTGCAATATGCAGACTCGCATGCTGATGTATTTGTGGTTAGCTACGTTGTTGGATCGACATTTGGTGCCGCGCAAAAGTTCGGATTGTTTGGAGCTGCGCTTTTCTCTTCAAAAGGTAGGTTTAATTTATTTACTCGTTTACAAATTTAAATTTACGTATCCCAGAATTTCGAAGCTTTATATGTGAAATGTGAAAAAAGTAAAATAAAAATTCCAGAAGTAGTGTATAGAGGAATGAAATGTAAAAATTGAACTGCGCATGCGCCTATAGCCATGCAACGGAGCACAATCTTCTTCTTATTCTTTTTCTTCTTCGTACAGCGTTAGCACCTTACTGCCAAAGCCTTGTACATTTGAACTGCGCATGCTCTATTGCAACAAGCTACTACTACACAAGATCGACAAAATCAAAATGGCCAGGACTAGTCGTGACATATCAAGTGTAATGACTAGCACCGCAAACAACGACAATACTAGATTACTTAGCATAAAAACTATATTAGCATAAAAACTCGTATACGCACCGAAGTCACATTAAATAGAATACGTGCCAATGCACACAATTCGGAAAATTACGAGACTCGCGACAATGCTCGTAGGACTGATCGCACCTCGGCTTCGATCTCCTGCGAGCATTGTCGATCGTCACGCAATATACCTCATTGTACGCCTAGGCACGTAATACACTACATCCAATCATATATTAATGTATAGAGGTTTTTTTTCTTATTCTTATACTTCTTGCACAACAAAAGTTGTGGTTGTTACTCGTTGCGAAAGAAAATAAAAATAATTAATAACAAAAGATAAAAATTATCCTAATATAATGATACAATATGACAATATAATATAATTAAGAATATATAAATATTTATTAAGGAATAAAAATAAGTTTCTTGACCATGTATCATTATTCTTTTATTCAAAAAACAATATGGACGGCTTTAGAGTAAAAAGCGCGTTAAAGTGCGGGATTTAGGCACAATATGTAGCGCGCGCGTTCACACAAAAATGATATTGTTGTGCCTGAACCACTACGATCTACAGCTTTTATTCCAGAAATATATGCACAAATGTCTATTTCATAAGTTGTTGTTGTTAATGTTGATCCCAGAGGTGCAGAAATTATTTTTATTTTTATTTGTTAAGCTAGTTCGTTCACGAAAATTAAACTTCAGGCAAAAATAGATAAATTTGCTTTCAAGAATAGCAACATTATTATTGAAGGGCTAATTTGAAAGAGAAAAGATTATTTCTCATGAAAAAATTTGAAACACAAAAAAATAATTTTATTAACAAATTTTATTTTTACCCAAACTTATTTTCTTATCGCTTCGAGCTAAATTTTTAAAAATGATGCGATTCTAATAAATCACGGTTCATTTTTTTAGGAAAAATATTCTCTACAATATGACCTTTTCCTATTTATGAAAATTAAATTAATTATTATCAAATGCATCAATTTGTTTTGAAAAATTGTTTTTTTATAATTTCAGCCATTAAAGAATTCATTTACAAATATTAGAAACGGTCAAGCTGTAGAAAATCTTTTTCCTAAAAAAATGAACCGTCATTTATTAGAATCGCATCATTTTTTTAAATTTAGCTCGAAGCGATAAGAAAATAAGTTTGGGCAAAAATAAAATTTGTTAATAAAATTATTTTTCTGTGTTTCAAATTTTTTTCATAAAAAATAATCTTTTCTCTTTCAAATTAGCCCTTCAATAATAATATTGCTATTCTTGAAAGCAAAATTATCTATTTTTGCCTGAGGTCTAATTTTTGTGATCAAACTACCTTAAAAAAAATATTTTTAATAAATATTGAAATTGAGATTTTCGTAGCGAAAAAATACTGTTTTGTAGTGGCGTGTCAATATTAATTAAAAATAAAAGCTTTTGGAAATCGGGGCCCACTTGAGAAAGCCTTACCCACATTAGAGTCTTCCAATAAAATATATCAGAAATATAGAAAAATACAATATTTCGCCCATCTTTCGAATAATTAAGAAGACCCACTATCTCTATTGAATTAGTGATGTCAAATCTACTCTAAATAAAAGGAACTTTGGTCATTAGGCAACTTTTTTTTGTATTTAATCACGATAGGTTTATTTCTCTTTGAAACAAGGCTATATTGATTTTAGACTAGTTTGAAGGTAATCCCTGAAAATATTTCTCAAGCCACGAGCATGGAAATAATAATTTCATCATTTTTACAATCATAATCAATTCATTAAATAAGCAAACAAATTTTTCTAATTATCCACGTACTTTTCTACATTGTTTCTTACATTGCTTGCAAAACCTTTTTTTAACATTTAATTATCTGTCACGTCCCGCGACTCTACCACCTAGAGTAATAAACAAATCAAGGAACCAATGAAGGGATCAAGGCAACATTACCACGTCCTTGATTATATTGACTCAACAGCAAGATCTAACAAGAAATAAGAAGATCGTTAAAATCGAAAGGCAAAGGGCATAGCCGGGTTTCCATGTGAAATCGGCCTTAAAACTAAATCAAATTTCGCATCAACCATATGGAAGGGGTTGGGTAAGAGATTATTTTGTCAAATTTTCAGATCATTATCTTCCATTTTAAATGAGTAATGGCGGATTTTACCATTTTCGTTTTTTTCTTTTTTTAGCTAAACCAATCATAGGAAAATTTTGAAAAAAATCAGGGTTGTTTTTTCCAATAGAAGACACATTTGTAAATTTTTGCAGATTTTTTGATGCATAATTCGCGATGCAAAAAATTGTGAAAATTTTTGCACGCAATTTTGTTCGTGTTTGAATTGCGCGACCACTCTTTTGAATTATTCTATTCATTATTTACCTATCGATGATTAAAACAGAATTTTTGCAGATTTTTGCAAGGTGTGGACGGGGGTAAAAAAGAATAAAAACCGTCAAAATACGCATTCTTCCAACATCTTACTATTAAAGCACATTGAATAATAACAGTAGACAAATGAAAAATACAATTTTATTTGGTAATCAATCTCTAACACGGTTTACTGCTGAAATTTTTTCAAAAATTTTGCGAATTTCTTTTGTTGGGAAAAATTGTAATTTTTACATGCATTGTGAACAAATGGATGACTGTCGTTATTCGCAAGTCGAAATAGTGCTGCCAAAAATATCTTTTCGTAATCTTGAATAATTTTCGAATATACAGGTTAAATTAATTTCTCTTTGTTAAAAATAACATATACTCATTTTACCATACATGGCATCGAAAATACCCTCAAATTGTCGTCCATATACTTTACTTTTTGAAATGTTAATGAGCACAAATAATAAGAAAAGCTCGTAAATTAAATAAATAATTAACTTTGATTTCTGGTTAACAAAAAATTTTTAGCAGTTATTTTGCATTGCAATACTTACATTTTTGTTACATTTTTTTATAAAGTTTTGCCCGTTAAAAAATTTAGTCCCTTCAAAAACTTTCCGTTTTAAATAAAAGTGGTGTACAAAATGTAAAATCGGTTTTCCTACAAAAATATATTTTTCTACAATCGAGTTTTTACAAATATAGACGGTTGATTGTACTTTCATAGCACATACTCCATAAGTGGCTGAACATTTGCCAAGCATAACATTTTTTTTCAATTATAAATAAGTCATGATCGCTGTCTTCGTTTAAAACTGTAAGTTTGTAGAAAAACCAATTTTACTTTTTGTATACCACTTATATATAAAACGGAAACTTTTTGAACGGACTGAATTTTCGCAACACTCTTTCGACTTGCGAATAACGACAATCAACCATTTGTACACTATGCATGAAAAAAATTTCGATTTTTCCCAACAAAAAAAATTCTCAAAATATTTTGCAAATTTTTGCAACAATTTCAGCAGTTAACCGTTTTAGAGATTGATTACCAAATAAAATTGTATTTTTCATTTGTCTACTGTTATTATAAAATGTGCTTTGATAGTAAGATGTTGGAAGAATGCGTATTTTCATGGTTTTTTTTTACCCCCGTCCACACCTTGCAAAAATCTGTAAAAATACTGTTTTAATCATCGATAGGTAACTAATGAATAGAATAATTTAAAAGAGTTGTCGCGCAATTCAAACATGAAAAAAATTGCGTGCAAAAATGTTCACAATTTTTTTCATCGCAAATTATGCATCAAAAAATCTGCAAAAATTTACAAATGTGTCTTCTATTTGAAAAAACAACCCTGATTTTTTTCAAAAGTTTCCTATGATTAGTTTAGCTAAAAAAAGAAAAAAACGAAAATGGTAAAATCCGCCATTACTCATTTAAAATGGAAGATAATGATCTGAAAATTTGGCAAAATCATCTCTTGCCCAACCCCTTCCATATGGTTGATGCGAAATTTGATTTGGTTTTAAGGCCGATTTTACATGGAAACCCGGCTATGCCCTTTAAATAGATGTATTTGGATGTGACATTAACGCCAAGTAATAAATTTCATCGGAACGTCACTCATCGGTGAAGGCAACTCATTCGATTTTAAAATACCAAATATGGAAACAATTTTTGGGGTATTCAGTATCTCAAGAAACAAATTTAATTGAATTTAATAACGTATGGAAAAGTATAAACTTTGGTTAGATTAATTAAGTATTAGCATTGAGCCCAGACGTGCGAGATGGCTCCCTGGTGAGCAATGAAGGAGTTAGCTTAATCCCTGCTGTCACCATCTTGCGGTCCGATCAAGTATTTGCTTGGGGGGAAATATAATCCATTTTTCGCAACTGTGCAGAGGGCGTAAGGAACAAAAGTAGGACTTAAGGAAGAAAACAGATACAATATGAACATGCTGGTCGTAAATGGCCAACTTTACAGCCGCTCTACAGGGGCTCGAAGTACTACTTTAGTGCCTGTTTTGCAAAAAATTAATTTAATACATTATCACGTTTACAGTATTTCATTTCAATGTATTTTTTTCACTTTCAATATATTTTTTAACTATTATTTGCTCATTCATTAATTATACAATATGTAAGTGTAATATAATTTTATGTGATTAATACTTAATAAATGATAAAGAGCCAAAGTGATCTTTAAAATAAAAATAAAAACGAATTTCTGCAGTAAACTAAACTAAACTGCAGTAATAAATGAGGATAGTGACAATGATTGATTCATGTATAAAACTAATTGAACAGAGTGTCGAATAGAAAAATTATACAGCAAACATAACATAAAGAATACATTTTAATGAAATACTGTAAACGTGATAATGTATTAAATTAATTTTTTAGCAGAAATTCCTTTTTTTTATTTTAAAGATCACTCTGGCTCTTTATCATGTATTAAGTATTAATCATATAAAATTATATGACACTTACACATTGTATAATTAAAGAATGAGCAAACAATAGTTAAAAAATATATTGACTAGCAAATATCTCCGATCTTATCAACTTGTTTTACAGTCTATTAGTAGACTAAAAAAAAAATATGACTTAATTATTTAATTTATAAAAAGTAAAAAAATATTTTAGTTGATGCAGAAATAGTAGGCGAGAAATAATTGCGAACCTAATTAAGAATAAAATGTGTTTACAAATAGAACGTTTACCATTTTATGTGCCTTGAATTATTGTAGATTGGAAATTTGAACGCAAAAGGCTGATTTTATATATTTTTAATTTTTTTAACCCCCGTCCACCCCCCGCAAAAATTTGAAAAAATTATGTTGAAGACCTTTGTTAATGACTAATATTTAGAGAAAAAATCAGAATTGAACTGTGAATTTTAATGCAAAAAAATCGCATGCAAAATATTTTGCAATTTTTTTAACCGCGAATTTCGCATCTGAAAATTTGCAAAAAATTTATAATGATGTATAGTAATGACAAGTAGCAGTGTGAATTTTCTCAGAATTTTAGAATAAATAGTTTGGCTGTAAAAGTAAAAAAACAAAAATTGCAATATCTATCATTCCTCATTAAATATAGCGGCTGCGGACTATATCAATTACAATATCAAATCAATTTGAATTTGGAAACAAAGGAAACCATCTCGAGTGAATCAACCATGCAGTGGTATTGCCAAAATACACATTTTAGAGAGTGCTCCAGGAAACAAATATTGAAGAGAATTAAAAATTTCATACGCTAGTAACTACTAACTATTGCAGTTTTGTATCGAAAATATAGTTGTTAATTGTACCAGTAATATTTGATTGTTTTCCCTCCCAATTTATGTTTCTGATTCGAACAAAAAGCATTTGTCATATTTTAATTGCTGTGTTTCAAATTACATGTGGTTCCGTGACACATATTATATTATAAATATACCCGTAAATTTTTAACCTACAATTGTATGGTTAAACCAACCTAACCATTTCTATCAGTGTGCAGTCAAGTTGTTGGAAAATCTTTTTTACAGGAGAACAAACAATCGTTTATAAAAATCCAATATATTTTTTAAAAATTGATATTTATTGGTTTCAAAAATAATGTTTTTCCTTTAATCTGATATACACTCGAGATTCCCTGTAACGTAAAGCTCGAGCATCGGAAACCTCTCTGTAACAAACGCGAGAGGGATCTCCTCCATATCCTACTTGTTGCTAAGCGCTGTTATGCACATTATATAATGCGCGCAGTCTGTCTGTCAGTGAGGCTATGTGAATAATATATTTACATAGTTAAAACGGTATAAAAAAGATTTCTGTGAGTATTGAAGATGGAACTAAATTATTTGACGGTATGTACTCAAAATACTAAAATTATAACAATATAATAATAAAAATATTTATGCTTATATCAGGTGTATTTTTTAATATTTTCAGAAAAAGAGAAATTACACTATCAAGTAATTTTTCAATAATTGACAAATAATTTTCTCATTAATTTGTGATAAAAGCCATCAAACTCATTGATTACGTTTTCAAATTCGAGCGCGCTTCATTCCGTAGTAGTGGGGGAAGAGGGGTCGATCGTCTGCTCGTTATAGGGAGGCGTGACGCGCTTGTTACAGAGAGTTTTCGTTACAGGGAATTTCGTTATAGAGAATCTCGAGTGTGATCAATAGCAATATTGTAATTTTTTGCATAAATAATTAAATATTTTTTTCCGCAAACCTTTTTTCTGCAAAACAACTAATAAAATTCATTTATGTAGGTGTAGATCTCAAATTTTTAAGGAATTTTATGGTAAATGTTATTTACAAAACAGAATAAATCGTCTACTTTATACGATTTTAACGAGCATGATTACTTATTTATTTTTTTAATTATATTATTAAGATAAACTACAATTAGTCTATGTTGTGATATAATTAGTATTAGTTAAAATATAATATTAACCCACAGTAATTGAAAATAGAAATTTTGGATAATTCATCAGAAGCTAGCATAAAATTTTGAATGTAAATTAATTTATTTATGGCATAACTGTAATGACCAGAACTAGAAAGCCTAAAGCAAATGTGTGCCCGTTTCATGAATCAAGAAAACAAATATTCAAATGATGAGAAATAGTTTAATTCCAAGATATAAAATGTCGCAATTGTAGCAAATATTTAGACTATTTTTGGTTTATATAACGAAAATCCAGTTTCCAGAATCACACCTATATTTGTGATACAACTGAGAAAATGTATTTTGTCAACGTTGTAAACATGATGATTCCTATAATTATCTTCATCTGTATTTCTATATCTTCAGCTCAGTCTACTGGTAAATATAAAAAATTAATATTTTATTTTAACATTTATACACATTTAAAACAATTAATTAATAGTCTAATTAAAACAACGAAAAATCTGATTCGGGCACTTTTGGCGATTTTTGTGTTGAACAATGTTTGCTCAAAGGTCAGTTAAGGTAGTTTTCGTGCGGAAAAACAGGCCTCTGTAAAAAAAATTTCTATGTTTTTAAAAGTTGAAATGATATTCTTAGTATTGTATTTTGTCAACGTTGTGAACATGAAGATTCCTATAATTATCTTCATCTGTATTTCTATATCTTCAGGTCAGTCTACTGGTAAATATAAAAAGTTAATTAGTTGAGTTTGAAATTTCTGCCACTTCCTACATTATGGGAGAATCACTAGTCGCGTATCAGATAGGATACGTTGCCGACAGGTGTCCTCCTAGACAATTTCAAAATCTTATGTCGCAAATAATTGCAAATTAAATTCAAATTCAAATTTAAGAATTTGAAATCTTTCTGTGGAAAAATAGACACTTTCGACTGCAAAAACAGAAAGAAAGGCAAACGTTTCGGCCACATATGATCATTCTGTGAGAGACTCCGGTAACTAAGTCCTCAAGAAAAGTTTTCAAAACTTTAAACAATGCTCGCAGGAGATCGAAGCCGAGGCGCGATCAGTCCTGCGAGCATTGTCGCGAGTCTCGTAATTTTCCGAATTGTGTGCATCGGCACGTATTCTATTTTATGTGACTTCGGTGCGTATACGAGTTTTTATGCTAATATAGTTTTTATGCTAAGTAATCTAGTATTGTCGTTGTTTGCGGTGCTAGTCATTGCACTTGATATGTCACGACTAGTCCCGGCCATTTTGATTTTATCGATCTTGTGTAGTAGTAGCTTGTTGCAATAGAGCATGCGCAGTTCAAATGTACAAGGCTTTGCCAGTAAGGTGCTAACGCTGTACGAAGAAGAAAAAGAATAAGAAGAAGATTGTGCTCCGTTGCATGGCTACAGGCGCATACGCAGTTCAATTTTTACATTTTATTCCTCTGTAGCGCAATATACTACATTGCGCTACTGCTATCTGTAGCGAAAAAACGTTTTTGCGCGCCGGTGGCACATACAATTTTTTATTGTTTTTCCATTTTATCCGGTTTTTTCATTCACAGTGAACTCTAAATATTTTTTCAATTCGTGATGCTGCATACTGGACTACTTCATTTTAAATTGCAAGCTATGAGATAAGTTTTTGATTCCTATGATAATCCTTATTTCAATTATCTCCTATATTCTAACCTTTTACAGAAATTTTGAATTAATCTCTGAATTTATGGCACTGAAGAGGGCCCCCATATGTGGCCGAAACGTTTGCCTTTCTTTCTTTTTTTGCGTATTCTTATATCTAATAGTGATTATTTTAATCGAAAAAAAAACAAAAAGAAACTGACCCTGTGCCAAAATAACGAGAAACGAACAAAAATTCTATGAATTTTTGGTCAATATAATAACAGACATGATCAAACATGTCACTATAAAATTATTCATATTATTGAACGGATTTTTCCCATATCTGAATATATAAGCCTAGAGTGTATTTTGTGTATTTTTCTCAAAAAACCAAAGTTTAGGTGGAGTTGCTGACTGCCCGATCAGCTAACACCTCCAGTACATAAAAACCTTAAAGTTTAAAAAACTTACTATACCCGAATTTCGGGCTATTTTCGGGCTCCTAAAATACCCAAAGATGAATTTCCAGAAAACAACCCATATCACTGTTAAGCAACCCTTAATTTTGAAAATACTTAATTGAGCCTTAATTTTTGGCATTTACTATTATATGATTGCATATTTTGGTCCTGTCAGGTTTACGTACCTAAGAAAATATGTTTTTTTATAAAAAAAATTTAAAACTTACCAAAAATAATACTTTTAATAATATTTTTTGTAATAGAATTTTTTCTTACTATCGCTTCATACCATTTACTAAATAATTATTGAATTATTTAAAATTTGTTTAAATGATTTGAGTAATTGAAAATCGTATAAGAACAAACTATCTTTGATTAAACGAAACAAATTCTTTGGTTGATCCAACGAAATTTTTGTTGGTCTAACCAAATATTTTTATTTACGTTCGGACAGGAAAATCCTTTGTTCGACCGATTTTCAAGTCGCGGTTCGGCAAGGAATTTAATAAATTCAGTCTTGGTAAACAGACAGATCTTTCACACATATTGGGTAACTACAATTGTAACGACCGATAATACTACAGTCGAAGTCCGATTTCTTTTCGCCGGCCCTCACAAAAGATCACGTCATATCTTTAGTGCGTCTGCGCGCGAATATGCGCTTGCACGTGCAAGCGAGTGTGAATCTGCACATGCATGGAAAAAAATTTGGCGCAGATGCTGCCCCTAGCGGTGGAGCTGTTGCGTTTAGCGGAGGAGAGTTGTGCGATTATGCATTTGGGTATGCTGCGTTCCCTCTGTGGGTGAGCAGCTGCCCCTTTTTAGGGCAGCACTGGCAGCAGTTGACTTAGGTCGAAGGAATACAGCGCTCCTTTCGTAGGGAGTGTAGTTGCACCGCATCGGGAAGCAAATGCAAAAGCAGGCGAAAGTACAAATTTTAAGTTTTTTATGATTTACATGAAAGTGCCCATTGAAATGATGTTTCCTGTATATGTATATAGAATTACTTTTTGATTAATTACGATCTGTTTACAAATAACCTAACCTCAATGTTGAGATTTTAAATAATTTCACATCATTTTAAGAAATTAAACAAATTCTTCAAAAGATATAATAATTAACGACGATTTCAGAAATATCAAAACAATTGAATTGTCCATTGAAATGTATAGTCAAATATCAGTTTATATGACTCGCCGCAGCATTCCCTCCTGTGGGGCAGCAGCTCTCCCGCAATTGTGGAAGAGCAGTTAGTCCACTAAAAAGTAAACCTGCTAATCTATGAAGAGCGCTGCAGTTGCCCTTCAGCGTAGTGGAGCAGGAGCACCAGAGGTTATTTCTACCAAATTTTTTTCCGTGTGCCTACTGCCTAACATATAATATACCTCTTATAGAGCGGGCATGGAGGAGGCCATCGTTATCTTTCGAGTTCCCAGAATTTCCCCTAACTTCAAACTCCGGAATTCGAAACTTATCGGATTTGAACTGTACCCCTTTAGAACTTTACCGTGCCCTACTGCGTACACAAATAGATCTCTAAACATGGGGTTTTTAAAATTGACGCCCTAGTGTACTTTTGGTGCCTGTTAAGCAATATTAAACTTTTTACGCAAGCTAAGAATTGCATCATGCTGTAACTTCTTTATCTTTTTACAGGATCTAACTCATCATTATTTGAAAGTAAAGTATTACGTGGTTATTTTGACGATATCGCATTTAAAGTAAAAAACGTAGGTTATATATACATAGACTCATCGAGGCGTAAACGCGTGACCACAGCAAATTTTATTAATGCAGGTAATTGTTTAGTCTCAAGGCATTGGGCTAAGAAAATAAAGAAAAGAATAGAATATTATCGTGCAGCGACTCCAATATTTCTCGGACAAGAGATACTTCTCATTGACAGCGTGTTGTATAAAGAAGTATCTGATGGCGTAGCAGCGTTTTGGGGAGTTTTGAAAGTAAGCTATAAAATTTTAATTGACCATATGACTACATAAATATTTCTTTTCCCTTTTATCGATCCTTTTCTCCTTCTTCCCTCTTCTCTTTTCACGTTTCTACCTTCATTTTTCGACTTATCATTGACAACCTGTGTGAAAGGAGAAATTATTCAGACTTTTATTATTATGCACAATTATGAAACAATGTTAGCAATTACGTTAGACAATTTGAACATTTATGTAGTAAAGTCGAAGAAATCTGAAAATAATTCTGCTCCAAGCTGGGTTCGAACTCGCGCACTCGTGGTCTGTAGGCTAGAACGTAGACCGCTGACCTGTGAAACCATTCCAAAGGCACTCCGATTATTAGTTACATGACCCACAGTCTAAGATGCCCCATTTTCTTACGAGTTTTACTTTGAAAAACCCTCCTGTTGTTAGAGAAATCATTTCCCAAGTGTAAAAAAAAAAATTTGTTTTTCTAAATGCAAATTCTACACAGCGGTATACAGATGGTCCTTAGTAATTAAAAACTTTATATAGTCACTTTTTAAAATTAGTGACTTTTTATGATGTCAATTTCATAAAACTTTTTATAAAAATTGTCTTTATGAAATGCGTTTTTTTATAAAAATACGAAACTATAAACTCCCGCTGTGTGTGACGCAGTTATACCTCTCTTTTCAATAGGTGGTTATCTCTCTCTTTTAGTAATTTCCCGAGATTTTTCTCTAGAAATAGCCTGTACTAATAGCACATTCTAATACTTCGCGGGACGTGACAATATATGTTGATGTCGATAGTTGGCTTTAGGGTCCAAGGTTAGTAAAAACTCAGCGTTTTACATAATCTGACGTTTCGGCTCTGATCGGAGCCCTCATCAGTGATTTATTATGAATCTTGAGTAAAATTGTGATTTTGTGTATGAAAGTGTAAAAAATCACGATTTTACTTATTAAGGGTCAATGCAAGTCGAGAATATTAAAAAAATGCAAAGCTGACTTCATAAAAAGTCATTAATTTTTTTGAAGGTTTGTGTTTTCATATAAAGTAGCGTTTTATAAAAAAAAAAGCAAAAATTTATAAATATTTTTTCAAGTTCACTTCCTCAAATAGGTACACGTACACATGTACGCTACGTCACTTTGTACGCCAAAAATACACTACTACATTCGAGTATGACGCACGTCTGTATACACACGCACACAAGTACACTGCTCGCGTGAACACGCCGCACACTAATGCACGGAGTCGTGTATAGTTGATGCCATCAGTCCGAAAAAAGCCAGTAAAATCTGCCTTGAACTTGAAGTTTTGATTCCGATAATTTATCGGAAATTTGACGGACCATAGAAAGTCCCATAATTTATCGGACTTTTTTAGATTCAGTTACTGTACATATTTTCTTTAAGTAAGGTACTATTTCCGTCAAAATTTGAATAACAACTTTCCTTTAAAAAAATTAAATACATTCATTTTTTATCCTCTTATTTCACTTTTGCAATAGTATATACTCCATTTCAACTAGCAAATTTTCCTCTTTTCTACCACCTGAGGTAGAATTCCTATAAAAAACAGGAAAAATTCAGATATATTTTTCCCAGTGTAAAGACTGTAATTAGCAGTTAACAGTGTTTCCCTAAAATCAAGTAATAATTATTTTCAAAGTTATTAACATTTAAAAAAAATTATCTCATTATTCTGCTGTATCATTTTTTACGATTCCAACGGTATAAAAAACTTTTTTTGTATTTAACGGTGTTCTTCCAAATCACAGCAGATTTTTTAAAGATTTTATTCGTCGCATTTTACGGTCTAGGATTTATAATAATTAAATACAAAAATTGACGGTTCTTTCAGACAAATAATTGAAAAATGAGAAAAAATCTACCTCGGCCCAGATTCAAACCGGGATCCTTACTCTTACACTTTACCAAATACTAGTATTAATATTCCTTATTGGGAGTTTAAAATTAGCATGCGACACCACCGGCCGCAATATAAACCAATAATAATGTCCGACAGTGGTATACATTCATTAACGTTGACATATGGAAATTTAATATTATTCTGCCAATAAACTTAATAAAAGTGTTTTTAAAAGAGCATATATCTTGTGGCCTATCTATCTTAATTCATTCCTCTTGAGTTTTCAAAATGGAATTTTCACCTCAACAGCGAAAATCGGAGTGCAGAACAAAATGTTGTGTAAAAGGTTGTGACTTGAGAATGAACAAAAATAAGAACTTAAGTTTCCATGAAGTGCCAGAGAGTGGAATTAATATTGAAATCAAAAATTTGTTCGGAAGCCTTGAAATTGTCGACAAAAGAGCAGAGTGGCTTAGAAGATTAAAAATAAAAGATCAGAGCAAGCAAGTGGTAATTTGCTCAAAGCACTTCGGTCCAGATAATTATTGTTCAAATCGTTGATTTTTAGTGTGCCAGTAATTGTGTGCGGCCCTGACGTTAATGCACTTGTTTGAAGACATAATGCGAACAACTCAATGCTTTCATTGCTTCTGCTAGTCACGCCACTCATTATAATTATGTCAGAATTCACCACTTTCAGACCTTCTATTAGGTTTCTTGAGGACGGTATGGCATTCGCAAATTTACACAGTGTATGTAGCTGCAGAGTTAACATTTTTTAAAAACTTAACCATTTTCATTATATGTTTTTTGTGAACTTATCCATATGCAGCTGTAGAAAAATGTATACCACTGCCAGCCATATTTGTTTCGCGACACGCGCGCCTCTTTGCCCGCGGTGGTAGTTTTCATTGCCAATACTTATTATAACGTGACGAGCACACGGGTGGCACTGTGAGTTGAAAATGACATGAGGGTTGACCGTCGCCGAGGGCGGCACTGGCAGTACTTTGGGCCGACGAGAGCTACAAATGCATGGAAGATTATACAAAATTGCAATAAAAATTTGCAAAAATGTTATTAAATTGATTTATTCTTGTCATTTTATAAACCATAAATAACTCTGTCATTAAAGAAAAATGAAACACTTGAAAAGGTGGAATAATGAAGTCAACATAAATATAATAAAATAATTTTGACTGAGGAAATTTTCCAAAAATTCAAACGTTATTGTTACTAAAAGTCTAATAAGACTACAATAAGAAATTTTATTTTTCGCATAATTTAACCAATTTGGCGTAAATTTTTGCAAGTTTGACCTGTAACGAAATTAATCAGTTTCGAGAAAGATTCGCAGCTTCAATATGCGAACATAGGGATTTTTAATTTTTTAAAATGAAAAGAAGCCTTTTTTACGAAGTTCTGCAAACGAAGCGACGTTTTTTATTTAGTCTTGAATAAAATGAACTAGCATGAGTTTCCATTTCCATACAATAAACATGCTGCAGATGTTTTGGCACATGTTGTCAATTTTTACTTGCAATACTGAATACGTCAGTTTGTAAAAACTACAATGTCAGATCTCTTGTTGCATGAATTTATTATTTTTTTAATATTGAAATCTTATTTTTAAGAAATATTGGCAAATATTTATTTCATTTAATAATGTATATGTGATATTCGTCATATAAGTAATATTCTTCTTATAAAGAATTGACTTTTTAACTATATTTCATAAAAATTACAAATAATGAAAATAAAGAATTTATTTGTACTTGCAATACTCGATTACATTTGATTACATTTTAAATGTAGAATTATTTTTATCCGAGACCCCTAGATATTCTTCTAAAAATATTTAAAACAAAAAAACTATTCGAAAATAATATACATATTTAACCAAATTTACTGAAAGTATAGAAATATAAAATACATAATGGTCAATGCAAGTCCAGAATGTGAATATAATTAATAATTTATTTTATTTATAATAATTAATAATTGAGTAAATTATACAAAAAATAAAATTTCTTTTTATGATCGTATTACACTTTTAGAAACAATAACGTTTGAATCTTCGAAAAAATTTCCTCAGTCCAAATTATTTTATTATATTTATTCTGACTTCATTATTCCACCTTTTCAAGTGTTTTATTTCTCTTTAATGAGAGAGTTATTCATGGTTTATAAAATGACAAGAATAAATCAATTTAATAACATTTTTGCAAATTTTTATTGCAGCAATTTTGTATAATTTCCCATGCATTTGTAGCTTTTGTCGGTCCAAAGTACGGACAGCGCCACCCTCGGCAAAGACCAACTCTCATGTCACTTTCTTTCTTCAGGCTAGAATAGGGGTACCACCCGTGTGGTAACGTGTTGAAGACTGAAATTTCAAATATGTTTTTAGTTACTGAAAGAAGTTGAAAGTGACGACCTATACTTTAAATTCGTTAATCCGCGTGTCCCTGAATTTAAAATGGATATAACCTACTATGTCGGAGGATGGCGTATCAGTCAGGGACTTAAGCCCTCTTCAAGATACTTGAAAGTGAAATTATCACCATACGCAGTTTGCAAGGAGCAAATTGCAGTCGCTTTTGAAAAAAATTTACATAATCTTGCATGCGGTATGATCGAAGGGGGAACTTTTCAGGAGGTAGTTATGTCTACGATCTTTCATTTTTCTATATTTGACATTGATAGGGTATGTTCAAACAAAAGAGCTATTCTATTTTAGCTTGATGAGGGCACTGGTTTGTTTTTGAATGATGAAGTATTGTTGGGAATCACTGTTCGACTTCCTGATGGTGTGTGTGGATATACTATTTTTGCACTTCTTTTCAACGATGCTAAGTTTATCTATGAGTTTGCAAAAAAGAAACTGGGATCTTGTGAGTAAAAATTTAAGTTTACAATAAGCCTTGCACTTCTTGATCGCTTGATATTCTTTTAATAGTGGCGCTACAGTTGTCGTAATAAGCTTATGTCGGTAATCTAGATATGTGTTAATTTGATATTTAACAGTTAATGACAGACGACATTTATTCTGTGATATTATGAAAAGTAAAATACGTCGAAACACCTTGTTAAGGGCATGCGGTACTTAACACTAGAACTACCGACGATTGAGGTATACCTACTTCTACTATGTCAACACGGAGAAAAATAGATAGTAAACCGCAATATCTTGATATTAGCAGATAATATATTTGCGATTTAACTATGTGACAGCCATTTAGATATTGAAACAAAGTATCTGTAAATATTAAAAAAAATATGTTATTTCGCAATATCTAAGGTATTAAATTAAAGAACCCAGTATGTTAATTTGAAATATCTCAGATGTTAAACTAAAATACATTAGATATCAGGTCATACTATTTGAGATATTAAACTGTAATATCTTAGATAATTAAACTCAATATTTATGTCATTGAATGCAATTGTCTAATATTTATGTAAAAATACTGATTGAATATTGAAAGAAAATATAACATGATGCAAATAATGATTGATCAAGGAATTCAAAATTTTTTTATAATCTCCTTTTTTTCTCGAATTCCTCGATCTAAGAGTTTTCGCAAGTCCATATTTTGTTGATTATTATTCTCAAAGTCAAGGCAACCTGTTAATCAATGGAGATTATAAAAACGTTCAACATAATTATAAAGGTTTGGAAACTATTACGAATTCCAGTAAATAAATTCCGATTCGATGTTGAATTTAAAAACGGCTACATAAAGAACGAGTTATTGAGAGGTTAGAAAATTCATTTCAAATATTGAAGTTATAAAAATGATATACTTATATAGATACTTACTGATTTCAGCACTGGTAATATAAAAATTTTTCAAAAATCACACTTCAAAACTTCATATAGACACAACATTATTATTTCAGTGTCGAAACCAAAAACCATGCAACCGGCAAAACTATGGGCGAGCGCGATAGTCAAATTACGTGGAATTCAAAGACTCTGATCACGTGATTTTTCCTCGGGCACGTGCACGCTACTGTTTATAAAAATCATAGATATTAAAGTTTAATATCTAATATTGTAAATTTTGAATATAAACTGTTATTGGTGATTAATATCTGGTATATTTAAAAGAATATATTAGATATTATGTAGTATAATCTAGATGATATAAGGTAATATCCAACATTCTAGTATCTCATTTTTAGTATCTATTTTTCTCAGTGAAATAAGTCATTTTGACCCCCCTTGGTAGTTCTAGTGTTAAGAAAAGTAGTAAGATCATGTGAAAAAATAAATTCGGTTTCTAAATGTTTACGTTCGAAACATATTAAATATTTTTCTCAAATTTTGGTAAATAGTAGAGAAGATGAAAACGGAAGTATATAGACAAATTTTGGTTTTGATAATAAATAATCAAATTTTGATAGATATTGTAAAATTTAAGTTTTTTTTATTTTCTAAACCAAAAGTTTTCTATCTACGTCCGCTTTTAACTTTTATACTATTTGCTAAAATTTTGAAAACAGAATTTTATGTATTTTGGACACAAACATATAGAAACTTGAAATCAATAAAAAATTTTAATTCCCTACACGTATTATATGCCCTTGAAAATGTAATTGCTTAAGATAATAATTACGTTATCATGAATAATAAATATTCGAATGATTAAAGACATTTCAAAATTAAGTTAAAATTGAATTAATTATAAACTTGCTTATCCACTTAAACCCATTAAGAAAAAGCTACTTAAGGGGGTCTCCTTATCCAGAACTTTCAAAAAATCGATTTTTGTTTGTTTTTGTTTCAATCGATGGATCTATTATCAGAGAATATTGTTGCAAAGTTTTACAGTCCATATCGGAATAGTTTTGATGGTAGAGTTCCGAGCAGTGGCTTGTGCGGAGCGAGCGGAAGGTTTTTTTCACCGTCTGAAAACTTTAAAGCGCGTTTTCTCAAAACCACATTTTTCAAAATTCCGTGCACGATTAAAGGAGAACCAATCAAGCTATTATTATAAACTTTTTTTTTATTTGTAAGTAATTAAAATGCACATATAGTGAACCTTTAGTTTTCATGATACAGTATTTATTTTCATTATAAATAACGCATTTTAAACAAAAAAAACGGTGAAAAATTTTATTTTTCTGGAAAGTAACTCAAAAGATCAATAAAAAAATTTTTTTTACAATTTTTTAGGTTCACTATAAGCGGAAGACACTTCTGAATAAAAAAAACAAATATATATGTGTTTCAGATGAAAACTTTGGATCTTCGATAAGTCCGAGATTTTTTCTTGTTTTCAAATGAAAATTTTTTTTTAACAAGTTCAAATATGTACCTAAATATATGCGAAAAATCTTAGACCAGTGTTTTTATTTTCTGCTTCAAAGAAAATTGGGAAAAAGTGCCTTTTTTTAAGGTTTTGGATAAGGCGACCCCCCTTAATGACGTTGATTATTTATAAAACATAAATGTCATAAACTTAAAATTATTTTTTAAATTGCCAGTCTAGATATTCATATGCTTCTGCAAATCCATTAGTGTTACACCAAATTTAATTGTTCATAGCGCTGTCATTTAAAAACGAGGTTAACTGTATATTAAAAAAGAATATCATATCATTTTGGGTGAATTTTTATTTGGCTTAGTCTGTGTGTATGTTTTATTCCTAATCGCACAAATACTATTTGGTTTATTTAACAAATAAACTTGCCTGATTCAAGTAAAATTTAATTCATTCAAGTATGTCCTCTTTGGATCTAGTAAATCAGACTTTGAGCAAATCAATTTCTTTGTTGAATAATGTGCTTAAGTCGCAGTTCTTCCTTTTTCTTCATATTGAAAAAAATTTCAAAATTTTATATTGAAAATTTATATTAAAAAGTGATTGCCTATTCTAGAATGATCTAAGCGCTTCTGTAATGGTGTTCTAATTTTAATTTTAATTAATTACAGCTGATAGCAGTGATAAAGGTAAAGAAAAAGGTAAAGGTAAAGGAAAAGGTAAAGGTAAAGCTCTTGCAGAGTCGAGCGATGTATATTCTGGACCTACAGGTGGAGAGCATACTCCATTCCTATTAGATACGAATCCTAAACACCAAGGCTATCTGGATGCTTCTGACCCAGACCTTTTCGGTGATCATGGCCAAGGGCAAACGGAGGGATATGATCTAAGCTATGTGATTGCTCATCACCAAGGCAAAGCGGGTGCTCGTAAAAAAGACAAAGGGGTTGCTTATAACCAAGACCCTGTGATTACTTATTATCAAGACCCTACGGATGCTTCTAACCTAGGCCTTATGGGTGATTATGGCCAAGGCCAGACGGGTGGATGTGACCTAAGCTATGCGGATTCTTGGAACCAATACCAAATGGCTGCTTGGAACCAAAACGAAATGAGTGCTCATAACCTAAACCCTATAGGTACTCATCACCGAGGCCAAACGGGTGCTCATGATCCAAGCCTTGTGGATATTTCTGGCCAAGGCCAAACGGGTGCTCATCACCCAAGCGGATTAGATGATTTAACGACAATTTTCCAATCTTCAAAGCCGATTAGGACCAGGGGAAACCAATCGCCTCATAGTTCCCAAGTCCACGATGAATTTCATTCAGTAACGCCATATCGCAGAGAGTTTCGAAATCCTAATGTCCAAGAGGATACTACTGTTCTCAATAGAGCCAGACTTGCCGATATGAAGCTTCATAAAAATCCGCGTTCACGAAGTAAACGTAAGGAGAAATGATCCTAACTACGTCAATAACATACCAGACGGGTTCAAGAAAATGAATACTTGATCCGACGTATGTTTGAACTCTGAAACCAAACTCAGTCTACATTTGAATAAATTGAAATTAATATGCTACTGTCAATATACAATTAGTCACTTTCAAACAAAAATCGGCGGAAAATAATTGTTATTGCGTCGACAAAACTAGTTCACTGATTTCAGTTTATTCAAATTTTGACTGATTTATATTCAGAGAGATAAAATTATAATTCATTTGCTTGATCTAAATAAATATATCATTTATTTGAATGTCGCATTTTTTATTTGATAAATTAACGATATTAATGTGAACAGAGAAATATTGCGTCCAGAAAATATTGCTTTCATAGTCAATAACTCTTCAATTCAATCAGAATTTTTTACATTCTCATCGTATAAAGATTTAGATCAAATTTTACATTCTCTCTTTAATTTAAAGATCTTTTAAACTTCAAAACGATATCAATATTATATATTTTCGTAGATAAATTTCCGAATGAAACCTTGAAACTTTATAAAAATTTTAGTCAGAGATTTCTGAAAAATTTTTTGACTAAAATAACTGATAGATTAATGTTTATAACAAATTCCCCCTGTCGCAGGAATTTTCGGCTTATTTCCGGCTCCAGGTATCCCATTAAACCATTGTCCTACCTTCATAAATAAAAAAAAGGGCCACAAAGGGAGAAGGGACAAAATATTAAATTTTGCTTTTTTATCCTAAAATCAATAAATGCCAATTTAAGGCTCACTTTCTGTCCAACTATAAATTTTAGTACCTTCCCCTTTTTATAAAATATGCAAAGGTGCTGCCAACTTTACATCAAGTCGGCAGCGCCACCCACGTAAACGCCAAAAAATTGCTAATTCAAAATTCTACTAATGCAGGAATTTTCGGCTTATTTTCGGTTTAATATAACCCTTTGAACGATTGCCCTACCTTCAAAATTAAAAAAGGGCAGCTAAGGTCAGAGGGCCATAACATTAATATTTTGTTATTCTTCTTCACATCAATATAAGTCCTTGCATTTCTTGTTCATATTCTGGCTGAATATAAATTTCTACCAGAGCCCTTTTCAAGAAACACGCAGGGGGTTGTCTATCTCTAATCACATCAGCAGGACCATCCGGAAACACAGCTCAAAAATTGGTTTTCCAATATCTACTAATGCAGGAATTTTCGGCTTATTTTCGGTTTAATATAACCCTTTGAACGATTGCCCTACCTTCAAAATTAAAAAAGAACTGTCTATCTGTCTTTTTGGAAGTAGTTCGTGTTCGGCATAACTCTCGATAGAATTATTAGATTGAATTGCGCTTTGTTTATACCATATCAAGGCCAAAGAAATAAGGACAAGTTCGTTAACCAGTCAGATCCGACCAAAATTATGAAAATAAGAGGATTTTTTGTTTTCGATAGAAACTTTTTGAAAAAATCTCAAATTCCAATACTGGTTTCTGATAGTGGTCATAAATCTCTACTAATTATCCTTATAACATTTTTCGATTAAAACAAAATTAGGAACATTACAGTATGTTAAAACTTGAAGAGAATCAATATCTAAATTTAATTTTGTCAGTTAAATTATACGAGATACAAAAAACATTATGATACAAAATTATTTTCTACATAAAAATCTACAAATTTGAATTACATTTTTTCATTGGATGTATATTTTTCTTTGTAATTTGAAAAAATACTATTGAAAATCCAAAATTCAAATTTTTAACAATAAGATGTGAAATACGGATGCAAAATTGTTCATTTCAATAAGATATACAAATTTTGTCTGACACAGTTTCTGATAAAATGTATATTTCTCGTTTCAATTTCAATAATACTTTTGGAAATCAAATATAAAAAATTATTACTCAAATAAGGTCTACAAATTCTTATTAAGACATTTTTTGATCAAATTTAAATTTTTCGTTTAGATTTTAAAAAATACGATTAAAAATCAAAAAATAAATTTTTTAACCAAAATATGTGAGTTACAGAAAAAGCGTTAAAATGCAAAATCGTTTGCTTAAATAAAGTCAACAAATGTTTTCCCTTTTTGAGGTATTTAAAAAGATAAATTTCTGTAACTATATAATTTATGGAGGAATTATAAAAATTATTTGAAATCAAAAATACGAAATTATTCGTCTCTTCATTTCATTTATTAATATATTTGTGTTTTAAATTTAAAAAGCAGATAATTGAAAAAACCATATTATTCTCAACGGTTGGGACCAAAACATTATTTTCTCTAAATTTATAAAAAACAAAAATCGAACAATATTTGGTGTACATTAGAGATGTGCAGTTTATCAGATCGAATTTTCAATGCAAATTGGTACTTTCTTGGCCACGCTTAGAACATTCAATTTGTTGAAATCGAGTTTAAATCCATAAAAAATGATAGCTTCTAAGCTCTCATCGAATGTAGCATTTTTTGAAACTGAAATAATTCAGTTGGTTTTGACATTATATCCAATTGAAATAATCCTCAAATTTTCGATTGAATCAAATTTTGGAAATTTAATTATTATTTCAGTTAGATATATAATTATAAAACCAAATGAATTATGTCGGTTTCCAGAATTACTACATTGAGGGATAGATACATGAGAAGCTCGAATTTCTTCTTGGTTTAAACTCAATTTCAACAAATTCAATTTTCTAAGCATATATTCTTTTTCGTTGTGTGAGTGATTTTAGTCGTAAAGAAATAATAAATAATGTATATTACGGGAACAAATGTGAAAACCTACAACTTATTGTAAGTTTAAAATGACAACGCACCGTCTCATACCGCTAAAGTGGTGAAGAACACATTAAAAGCATTGAATTGGGAAATATTATCGCACCCGCCGTACTCTCCAGACCTCGCCCCGTCCGACTATCACCTTTTCGCATCGATGGGACGCTCACTCGCAGAGCAGCGCTTCGCCAATTTTGAAGAAGTCGAAAAATGGCTCGTCGAATGGTTTGCCTTGAAAGAGAAAAAGTTTTTTTGGAATGCTATCCATGATTTACCTGAAAGATGGGCAAAATGTGTAGAATCCAATGGTCAATACTTTGAATAAAATTTTTTTGAGATTCCCTTGAGAATTAAGTGTTTTCTTTATTGAAAAAACCGGCGAACTTCAACTAACACCCCTGGTATGTTAGACTATTTCTCAAAAAATCTTTGAAGAAAATTCAAGAATTAAAAAAGCTTTTCGCTTGCAATCGTTACAAAAAAATTCAATTCAATATTCACTATAATGTCAGATAAAAATTAATATAGTATATTACATAACAAGGGCAGAAAGTTGAGATTCCTGCACTGCGCGCCATAATGCCCGAGGCGAAGCCGAGGGCATCATGGCACGCAGTTCAGGGCTCTCAAATTTCTGCCCATGTAGTGTATACTATTTTTCTTGCTACCCGGTCGAAAGTACGAAAACAATTGCATGTGTCCATTGGAATATATTGATGCCTGTCCCGACATTTGTGGCACGAGCGGAACGAGTGCTGCTGGTCGGGGGGGGGGGGGGGGGGGCCGGCATCAAATACATCTATGAATTAAGGTTTAGATTTCTACTTCCTTGTTTCCATCTTTGGTAATTATTATAGAATAGCATGTATCTGTCAACGGACTTTTTGGGTAAGGTGTCAGTTTCTACTATTAATTGAGCTTCAGTTTCAAAGTTTTTATTAATGTCTTCTTCATCTGTTGATTCATCAGATGATATGTCATTCATTTTTTTATTTTTATTTTTATTACACTTCTGTCACTACTATTACATTCTAAATAATATTCACTCATTGCCACTAATAAACATTAGCAGAGAGCGGACAAATTTTGACGCTTGAGGTTATTTACGTTTTTACTCCCGCTATTATAGAGGGCGCGCATATAGTTTGACCAATACATGGAAGTTAGACTTTCTGCCGTGAAATTGGTGCCGAAACCACGTACTTTAGACTAGGGTAGTAAGAAAAATTATTTTCTTTAAATATTGCTGTGTTCTTGTAATTAAAGAAAAAAATTTAGTTTAAAACGAAAATTTTTAAAAAGGACTCTGGTGTAAATTTATATTCAGCAATAATATGAGCAAGAAATGCAAGGACTTATATTGATGTGAGGAAGAAATACAAAAAATTAATGTTATCACCCTCTGCCTTATTGGCAGAGCTATCAAAGAAAGGTAGTTAAATGAATCAAATCGAGAAGTACAAAAGAACTTGTTCCTTTATGTTTATGTTTATAATTTTATGAATCCTATTGGCACAGATTACTGCTTGCCTTTACATACACGGAGAAAAATAGTTAAAGTAATTTTACTCAACTCTGTCGATTAAACTTGGGACATAAGGACATTTGAACATTCATTAAATCCTAGTCGCGTAAAATAAATTTGATAAATACCTAATTCACCCAAAGTGAATAACAATAAGTGTTACATATGAAATAGTAAGGAGTTGACTAAAACGTTATCGATGACAGGGCATCAACATGCGTCAGTGGGTTAACATAAAATGTTTAAGTATATCACCGACGCTTGAGGTGCTTTAAACCGTAGTTGGGTAAAATGAGCATCGGGCGTATTATTTCAACTGGCAATGGTGTGGATCACTTGAATTGAAAGAAATTCTTACCTCGAGCCTATACTAATAGTCATCCAGTACATACATAAACAACATTCAAATATATTCACACCATTCAGTCGCAGCCAATCACATTTCAAATCACAAATACGCTTAAACATATAACCTTATATATATAATCCTAATAACTATACTTAAATATAGTACGATACGCTTTCGTCGAATCACGCACACGCTCGTTTACAATCCTCAAACATAAAACTTGGAACTTTCTTATATAGTGACTGCAAGATTGGGCTGAAGTTTGTGACGTATGATCTTCAAAACGATCAAAAAAGTGTAAATTAAAAATTGAGTTTGCGGAGCGAATTCAAAATTAGCAAAGTGTGACCCAGGTAAGCCATTTATGGAAAAATTCGTCAAATTATTTGGAAATATAAAAAAGAGACAAATATAGGGACTTAGGTTATTGATTGCAGTCACATAGTCAAACGTTGCTAATTTTGGATACGCTCTGCAAACTCTACTTTTAAATTATATTTTTTTTTAATGTAGCACTATGTGAATGCAATCAAAAACTGAAGTCCCTATATTTGTCTCTTTTTTAGTTTTCAATATAATTTGACGAGTTTGTCCAAAAATGGCTTGGCTGGGTCAAAGTTCAAAGTTTTTTTTTGCAATAAAAAATGTTCTTTTTATTGAAAATCACTATTCTGCTTGTTTTTGATCGTTTTGAAGATCATACGAGAAAAAAAAAGAAAGAAAAAAAATCATCACACGAGACATCACAAACTTCAGCCCAATGACTGCAAGAGTTATTCAGAGTTTGTAAGAGTAAGTTTCGTCAATAAAGTTTTTGAGCCTTACTCAAGTAAAAATGAATCAACTTTTTTCATAAATTATTCATAAAATATTTTTTAAATTAATATAATTAATTAATAAATTATTATAATTATGATTTTTGATATAATTAATATAATTATTAATTAATATTTAGTATTCATTTTTATTATAACTACGTATGAAGTTTAATGAAACTTAAGTTTGAAATGTACATTAAAAAAATGCATTATTATCAAAAGCATCTTGTGTAAAAACATTTAAAAGAAAGTTTTTTTAATTTCTGTGTTGTATATTTTCAAAATATCGATTTTACAATTGCGAATTCCAAATTATTATTATTTTGTTGTTTAAATTTTCATGAAATGAATTTAATATAAAAAACTTAAGTGAAAAAGAAAGAAGTAATTATAAATTAATTAAGAACAAATTTTGTATCACAAATTTATTAAACTTACAAAATTTATACAACTAGATTATGTCAAACTTTTAAATAAATTATATAAACTAGTGGATAATCATAAAAAAAATAGTGGTTAACACTGCGAAGCTTGTACGAAAGCTTCGTGCCGAACAGACAAAACACAATCAAACACGACTGCAGTACGATGAGTGTTTAAAATCACTAGTTTATAACTGTAATCCACTATTTTGGATTTAGACAGTACTAAAATAAACTGCAATTGTATTTTGTATGTTTTTTATTGATTATGATTATTGAATATAATAACTTGAAATATCAGTATGCTTAAAATTGAACAGATTTTTCAAATTAAAAATATTTTATGTGTGCCAAGGGGCAGATTACTTTCATTCGTTCCTGCATGAATAGATATAGCTGGTGGAATAAATCTAGGGATTTACGGTTTACTCAACTCTCGATTGATATCACAAATATATATATATATATATCACAAATGAAGCGTGCATTAAAAATTTCTAAATATATATATTATTGCTCGTAGTATAATTATAAAAAACCAGTCTATTATTATGTCTTATATGTTTAGTTGTAATATCTAGTTATTCAGGAGTAATATCTAAGATGTTAAAATATGCAGAGATTAATATCTTGGATATTAAAGTTGAACATCTTGATAATACAATTGAACATATAAGATGGCTGTCCCATAGTTGAACATCCATTTTTCTCCGTGTATGTATGTATTTATTTAAGAGAACCATACCATTGCCAGTTGAAATAATACACCCGATGCTCATTTTACTCAACTACGGTTTGAAGCTCCTCAAGCGTCGGTGATATACTTATACATTTCATGTTAACTCACTGACGCATGTCCATGCCCTGTCGTCGGTAACGTTTTACTCAACTCCTTACTATTTCCTATGTAACACTTATTGTTATTTACTTTGGGTGAATTAGGTATTTATCAAATTTACTTTACGCGACTAGGATTTAATGAATGTTCAAATGTCCTTATGTCCCAAGTTTAATCGACAGAGTTGAGTAAAATTACTTTAACTATTTTTCTCCGGGTGGGAATGGTATCAGCAAAACGTGACTCGTTATCATCCTCGTCTCCGTTCCCAATAGTGCAGAAAACATTCCTGGATGGTCTTAAGTGACTTTGACTCAACTCGCAAACAAGTGAACAAACTGTCATGACTGAAAATCTCCGTTCCATTTTGCCTCAACTGAAAATGTCAGTTCTATCTTGACTTAACTGAAATCGGTTGTGACATTTTGTTGTAACTCTTATTTGACAGTTTCAGAGAACAAGCTGTATCAAGTTTGCGAGTCATTTTAAAAATATTACTCTTGTAAATTTTCCTTATTTTAATATAATTATAAAAAAGCGATACATCACATATTGTGAAAAAAGAAAAATAATATAGTATAATATGAAGATATGTGCTGATGTTGATAGCTGCCTTTAGGGTCCAAAGTTAATAAAAACTCAGTGTTTTACATGATCAGACGTTTTTGCTCTGATCGGAGCCCTTATCAGTGGTTTATTATAAATCTAAAAAATATAGAAAAGGGGGGGGGGTTGTTAACATATAATTTCTTTGATAAAAGTTTAAGTAATTATCATTTTGTTTTTACATGTAGGTAAAGAAACTTTGAGATTACTTCAAGGTAAATATTTCTTTTACATAACGTATAAATCTCTGATTACCAAAAAAACATTTTGGAAAGTTGGAATTAAATGTTCTAAGTATAAAATTTAAATTGGAATTTATGCATGAAATTGTATATTGCAATTTCTTTGGTATAAAGTATAATTTTAAAGCGGGTATAAACAGTATTTCTTTATAAATAGAATGGGGAACGTTTAAAAAACGTGACATATTATGCGTACAGTGAAATGAAACGTTGATTTTTTATAAAGATTTATTCCCGCATAGGCTTTTTCTTGATATTAAGCTAAATATCAAAATGTATCGGTAATTATTTTTGTCTTGTATAGCGAGTTGAAGGTAACATTGTGACAGGATAAAATACTTTGTTTAGAAAATACATTCTTAAACGCTAAAATAGTTTATTTCCTCTTAAATATGTAGATATAACATGTTTTTACATTCTTTTATGAGATTATACTACCAAATTTTCTTTGGTATGACGTCTAATTTCAAAGAATTTTAATATAACATAATTGACAGTTTTTTACAATGACTTAGAACTTTAAGGAGTGCGTTAGTGTTATACTGAAGGTTTTTCCAATTGTGGGTATAGACAATGGGACTGCTCATTCAGAATGTGCACAAAAACCTAAATTTTCATGTATATTGTACATAAATTGTTAGAAATGTTTGCAATTTTAGTATACAGGGGTATATTAAATTTCCTATATGTTTACTAAATTTATTATACTTGGTCATTTTAGTATATTCAGGTATACTAAATTTCTTTTATGAAGTTATATGTATACTAAATTTTTTAAGTGTGCACTAAGTTTCTTTTACGTATATTAATTTCGTAGTTTCTGTATACTAAAATTCATATATGTGTATGCGAAATTCATCTGCGTAAGCGCGTTTCGAGTTACACGGATCGTGCAATATGCAGACTCGCATGCTGATGTATTTGTGGTTAGCTACGTTGTTGGATCGACATTTGGTGCCGCGCAAAAGTTCGGATTGTTTGGAGCTGCTCTTTTCTCTTCAAAAGGTAGTGTAGAATAAGACTATCTGTAATTCTCTATCTTCTCTTCTTTTTACTACTTTATTTGTATTATTTCACTGGGTATTTCACAGCCCGTTTACTACTCTACCTAGCGTCTTGTCTACAGGGTTTTTCCCAAAACCCATTGCCTGCGTTTATGTGCAGTTACCTATTGTACATATCGGCTGACCAAAACTCGAATAGGTACAGTAAAGAGGAGGCATCTTCTACAGCGATCAACCATTGTGAATATTCTAAAGTGACCAGTCTGTACTCGCCTTTTGAACATTAAACTTCTATCTTTAAGAAACTCCTGTTTCCATTTTTATTTTCTATTCCCTTATGCGCCCTACAGTAATCAGAAGTGGGATTCAGACTTACGAATTTATTAATTAATTAACTCTCTTGCTGTGTGCATTTATTGAACTTTATGAAATCTTTCATTTGTGAGTTTTAGACTTTTCCGCGCTGTGTGCCAAGAATAAATTATTTTGCTGGGTGCAAATAATTTGATACTTATTTACAAGTTACTGTGTGAATACATTTCTGTTTCGTGTGAACGCATTACTGAGTGAAAAATTTTAGGCTGTGCTGTACAGAACAATTTTATTTAGTGACATTGAATTAGTGAGCCGAGTTCCTATTTTCTTAAATTATGTCGTCGTCAAGAGCACCAACTCAATATACAGCAGTCCAGTTGAAGGAATACCTGAGTGAGTTAGGACTTGATACAAGTGGAACGAAGACAGAAATGATCAGGAGAATTACGGAACATAATCCTGATGCTTGGAATGTTATAAGTGAAAAATCAAGTGCATGTGTCGAAGAGCCACTGTCAACAGTAAACAGTGCTACATCAGGAGGAACAAATGAAACAAGTTCGTTGATGCAGAGGGAAATAGAACTCATACGGCGAGAACGTGATTTACTCCAAAGAGAAGTGGAATTATTAAGAAGAGAATCTAGATCATCGATAGACAGGGATAGTAGCTCAAGTGGACGCAGTTCATTCTCTAGTGGTATCAGTTTAAAAGCCGTAGGTGATCTCATAAGTGAATTTACTGGTGGTGACGATTTTGAAAACTGGGAGAAGAAAGTGGACCTCGTTCGTGAAACATATCAACTTGACGACAACGCTCTAAAGATATTGATCAGTTCGAAATTAAAAGGGAGAGCCCTTAGTTGGTTTCATTCAAAACCAGACCATTTGAGCTTGAGTATAACATGGAGTTTAAACGAACGTTTTTGTGATTATTACCATGATAAACTTATTCTCGCCAATCGACTGCCCGTAGCAGAAGAAGAAATCGTGGATTATTTAATAAATGGCATTCCCAGTGCTCAATTAGGGAGTCAAGCACGAATGCACTGTTTCACTTCACATCTTGACCTCTTAAAATCATTTGAAAAAATCACCCTACGTGCAGGACAAGAATATGGAGGACCTAGACAATTTCCAAGAGTGTCTAAACCCAAGAACGAAGAAACAAGAAGAGACGAACCACGAGGACGGCACGATGGACGTGATGGAACAACAACCCCGCGGAGAGGTGTTACACGATGTTTTAATTGTAACGAGTTAGGTCACATGTCTTCAGACTGTAATAAACCAAGAAGGGAAAGAGGTTCATGCTATGAATGTGGTGACTTATCTCATCAAGTGAAAAATTGTCCAACAAAGGGTTCCAGGACAGGCAGAACGGTACACCTCGTTCACTCTTCGAGCAACGATAATGCATCGACCCAGCTTCCAGACGGATCTTCAAGCAGTGATTGTGCATCAGTGGAACTACTAGAAGACAACATTGCTCAAGTCCAACAGACTAAGTTAGTTCCTCCTTATTTAGTACCACTTAATTATTCTACTGAAGACAACCAAAAAAGCTGTAAGTATTCAATTATGGCAATGATTGACTCCGGATCGCCGATTAGTTTAATTAAAAGTCGTCTCGTACCGGTCGAAGAACGTTTTCCTCTATTAACGGATAAGTGTGATTTTTCAGGAATAAACAATTCGAAGTTACATATTTTAGGGGTGTTTCGAAAGTTCGTCGAAATAGATAATCGTAATGTAGAAATTAATTTTTATGTTGTACCTGACGACACAATGGCTCATGCTGCCGTACTTGGACGAGATTTCACGTCACGTAATGATATGAAAGAAATCATAGTTAAAGCTTTCGGATTGCAAAAGGATAGTACCCTTAGCTTTTTAGAGGAAATTTTATTGATAAATTATGTTGACAAACCTTTTAGTGCCGCCGGAAACTTAGATATTAATCCAAATATTCCCTATAATATAGCAAATAAAGTTGAATCCATGTATGAGCAGGAATATGCGTCTAAACCCGTTTCCGACTTGAAAGATGAGCCGGAAATGATAATTAATCTAAAACACGAACAGCCTATTAGCTTTCGTCCTCGACGACTATCTTTTTCAGATAAAGAAAAATTACGTGCGATTTTGGATGAATTAATCGAAAAATGTATAATTAGACCTAGCAATTCTCCATATGCTAGCCCGATTGTTTTAGTAAAGAAGAAAACAGGCGAACTTCGGTTATGTGTAGATTTCCGCGAATTAAATAAAATAACTATTAAAGATAATTTTCCAACACCACTCATAGACGACCATTTAGACAGATTGAAAGGCAAAAAGTTTTTTAGCAGCTTAGATTTAAAAAACGGATTCCATCATATAAAAATGTCAGAATCGTCGATTAAATATACGTCGTTTGTAACACCCTTAGGTCAGTATGAATACGTAAAAATGCCTTTCGGATTAACAAATGCGCCGCGCGTATTTCAAAGATTTTTATGTAAAAATTTAGATAAACTGATTAGGCAGGAAAAAAATTTATTATATTTGGACGACATCTTAATAGCGACAGAAAATATGGAAACTCACCTTAGCATCTTACAGGAGGTGTTTCAGATCTCTTATAAACATCGGTTACAATTTCGTCTGGACAAATGCTCATTTTTGTATTCTGAGATTACTTACCTCGGTTACTTAATAAACGAAAAAGGTGTTCGACCTAGTCTAGCAAATATAGAATCTGTCATGAACTACCCTCTTCCGAAAAATGTGAAAGAATTGCACCGATTCGTTTGCCTGGCAAGTTATTTTAGACGCTTCGTCCCTAACTTCTCGTTAATAGCGAAGCCACTTTATGATCTCATTAAAATGAATCTTCCATTCAATTTCGGGCCCAAAGAAAATGAAGCTTTTGAATCATTGAAGTCCCGTTTGTCCAGTCAACCGATTTTAGCAATTTATTCACCGACCTTAGAGACAGAATTGCATTGCGATGCAAGTACAACTGGTTTTGGGGCAATTCTTTTGCAAAGACAGACAAATGGAATATTTCAACCAGTATTTTATTTTAGCCATAGAACAACACCGGCAGAATCAAAATATCATAGTTTTGAACTTGAATGTTTAGCAGCAGTTTATGCCATCAAAAGATTTCATGTGTATCTGTCAGGAATAAAATTTAAAATAGTGACGGATTGTGATAGTTTTCGTCTCACTTTAAGCAAACAAACTGTTAATCCACGAATTTCTAGATGGGCCATGTTTTTGCAGAATTACGATTACGAAATAGTTCATAAGCCTGGAAAGAAAATGAGTCACGTCGATGCACTTAGTCGTTGTAATAATATATTAGTGTTAGAAGCAAACACGTTAGAGCAAACTTTGTCAATTGCACAGAATCGAGATACAAACATTATGAAAATACGCGAAGAGCTTGAGAAAAGGGAAAGTAAATTTTACGAATTACGCGATGGACTTGTCTACCGAAAAACTAAAAGTAATAATCTCTTATTTTTTGTACCAGAACTCATGATCAATAATGTTATTCGAGTAAGCCACGACGATTTAGGCCACGTAGGCAGCGAAAAAGTTATTGATACACTGACGAAGGTTTATTGGTTTCCAAAACTGCGGGAAAAAGTGAAAGAGTACATTGCAAATTGCCTTAAATGTATTGAATTTTCTCCAAAGTATGGAAAATTCGAGGGATTCTTACACAACATACCCAAAGGCAATGTACCTTTTCACACAATCCATATAGACCACTACGGGCCTCTCGAGAAAACCAAAAATGGTTTTAAGTACGTGTTGTCAATAATTGATGCATTTACAAAATTTATAAAATTATACACTTGTAAGTCAACGAAAACTGATGAAGTTATCAAGCATTTGAATGATTATTTTCGCATGTACAGTGTACCAAAGCGCGCTATTACTGATAGAGGGACATGTTTTACTTCCACTGAGTTTAGCGAATTTATGGCGGAAAAATCCATCAATCATATCTTGATTGCAGTCGGTACACCGCGTGCTAACAGGCAGGTAGAAAGATTTAATAGAGATCTTACTCCAATGTTAGCAAAATTATGCGAAACACCTGAAAGAAGGGACCGCGTACTTCAGTCCGTCGAGTTTGCGATCAATAATACTATTTGTCGGTCCACGGGTGAAACACCAAGTAAATTGTTATTCGGCGTAGATCAAGTTGGTAAGATAAATGATAATGTTAGATATGCTTTAGAATCTCTCGCCGAAGAAAATAGAAATCTTGTAGAGCTTAGGAGATCAGCATCCGAAAAGATTGTAAAAAGCCAGCAGGCTAATGAGGAGAATTATAATCAAGTACGCAAATGTGCCGTTAAATATAATGTAGGTGATTACGTCATGATCCGAAATGTAGACACTACAGCGTATGTCAAGAAAAAACTTATACCTAAATTTAGAGGCCCATACGTTGTAAAGGAGGTTCTTGACCATGATCGATACGTGATAACCGACGTTGAGGGTTTTCAACTAACAAGAACTAATAATGGAAACGTAGGACCTGATCAAATGAAATACTGGATTAGGTCCCCGGCTTAAGATTTTCGATTGTAAATATTAGCGTAGAATTTAAGTTTACGATAATTGCAAATAGCGTTTATAACCACATATATAGCCGGGACGGCTAAATTGTCAGAATGGCCGAACTGTAGAATAAGACTATCTGTAATTCTCTATCTTCTCTTCTTTTTACTACTTTATTTGTATTATTTCACTGGGTATTTCACAGCCCGTTTACTACTCTACCTAGCGTCTTGTCTACAGGGTTTTTCCCAAAACCCATTGCCTGCGTTTATGTGCAGTTACCTATTGTACATATCGGCTGACCAAAACTCGAATAGGTACAGTAAAGAGGAGGCATCTTCTACAGCGATCAACCATTGTGAATATTCTAAAGTGACCAGTCTGTACTCGCCTTTTGAACATTAAACTTCTATCTTTAAGAAACTCCTGTTTCCATTTTTATTTTCTATTCCCTTATGCCCCCTACAGTAGTTTAAATTTATTTACTCGTTTACAAATTTAAATTTACGTATCCCAGAATTTCGAAGCTTTATATGTGAAATGTGAAAAAAGTAAAATAAAAATTCCAGAAGTAGTGTACAGAGGAATGAAATGTAAAAATTGAACTGCGCATGCGCCTATAGCCATGCAACGGAGCACAATCTTCTTCTTATTCTTCTTCTTCTTCATACAGCGTTAGCACCTTACTGCCAAAGCCTTGTACATTTGAACTGCGCATACTCTATTGCAACAAGCTACTACTACGCAATATCGATAAAATCAAAATAGCCGGGACTAGTCGTGACATATCAAGTGTAATGACTAGCACCGCAAACAACCACAATACTAGATTAGATTCGAGTGTACGCATAAAAACTCGTATACGCACCGAAGTCACATAATAGTACATTACGTGCCCAGGCGCAGAATGAGGGTCATTGCGGGACGAGCGACAATGCTCGCAGGAGATCGAAGCTAAGGCGTAGTCGAGGCAAAGCCGAAGCCGAAGCGCGATCAGTCCTGCGAGCATTGTCGCGAGTCTCGGAATTACCCGAATTGTGTGCATTGGCACGTATTCTATTTTATGTGACTTCGGTGCGTATACGAGTTTTTATGCGTACACTGGATTCTAAACTAGTATTGTAGTTGTTTGCGGCGCTAGTCATTACACTTGATATGTCCCGACTAGTCCCGGCCATTTTGATCTTATCGATCTTGTGTAGTAGTAATGGATTTTAGTAGACGCATGTGCAGTTCAAATGTACAAGGCTTTGCCAGTAAGATGCTAACGCTGTACGAAGAACAAGAAGAATAAGAAGGATTGAGCTTCGTTTCATGGCTATGGGCGCATGCGCAGTTCAATTTTTACATTTCATTCCTTTCTGGCGAAATGTACTACATTGCGCTACTGTTAACTGTAGCGAAAAAACGAGTTTGCGCGTCGATGGCACATAAAATAGAATACGTGCCAATGCACACAATTCGGAAAATTACGAGACTCGCGACAATGCTCGCAGGACTGATCGCACCTCGGCTTCGATCTCCTGCGAGCATTGTCGCTCGTCACGCAATATACCTCATTGTACGCCTAGGCACGTAATACACTACATCCAATTATATATTAATGTATAGAGGTCCTTTTTCTTATTCTTATTCTTCTTGCACAACAAAAGTTGTGGTTGTTACTCGTTGCGAAAGTAATTAAAAATATTTAATAACTAAAGATCCACATGATGCTAATATTATAATACAATATGACAATATAATATAATTAAGAATATATAAATATATATTAAGGAATAAAAATAAGTTTCTTGACCATGTATCATTATTCTTTTATTCAAAAAACAATATGGACGGCTTTAGAGTAAAAAGCGCGTTAAAGTGCGGGATTTAGGCAATATATGTAGCGCGCGCGTACACACAAAAATGTTATTGTTGTGACTGAACCACTTCGATCTACAGCTTTTATTGCAGAAATATATGCACAAATGTCTATTTCATAAGTTGTTGTTGTTAATGTTGATCCCAGAGGCGCAGAAATTATTTTTATTTTTATTTGTTAAGGTAGTTCGTTCACGAAAATTAGACTTTAGGCAAAAATAGATAATTTTGCTTTCAAGAATAGCAATATTATTATTGAAGGGCTAATTTGAAAGAGAAAAGATTATTTCTCATGAAAAAAATTTGAAACACAAAAAAATAATTTTATTAACAAATTTTATTTTTGCCCAAACTTATTTTCTTATCCCTTCGAGCTAAATTTTTAAAAATGATGCGATTCTAATAAATCACGGTTCATTTTTTTAGGAAAAATATTCTCTACAATATGACCTTTTCCTATTTATGAAAATTAAATTAATTATTATCAAATGCATCAATTTGTTTTGAAAAATTGTTTTTTTATAATTTCAGCCATTAAAGAATTCATTTACAAATATTAGAAACGGTCAAGCTGTAGAGAATTTTTTTCCTAAAAAAATGAACCGTCATTTATTAGAATCGCATCATTTTTAAAAATTTAGCTCGAAGCGATAAGAAAATAAGTTTGGGCAAAAATAAAACTTGTTAATAAAATTATTTTTCTGTGTTTCAAATTTTTTTCATGAAAAATAACCTTTTCTCTTTCAAATTAGCCCTTCAATAATAATATTGCTATTCTTGAAAGCAAAATTATCTATTTTTGCCTGAGGTCTAATTTTTGTGATCGAACTACCTTAAAAAAAATATTTTTAATAAATATTGAAATTGAGATTTTCGTAGCGAAAAAATACTGTTTTGTAGTGGCGTGTCAATATTAATTAAAAATAAAAGCTTTTGGAAATCGGGGCCCACTTGAGAAAGCCTTACCCACATTAGAGTCATCCAATAAAATATATCGGAAATATAGAAAAATACAATTTTTTCGCCCATCTTTCGAATAATTCAGAAGACCCACTATCTCTATTGAATTAGTGATGTCAAATCTACTCTAAATAAAAGGAACTTTGGTCATTAGGCAACTTTTTTTTGTATTTAATCCAAGTAACTTTTTTCTATTTAACCAAATCTTGTGGGACCTTCTTTCTACAAACTAAAGCCTGACATATCAAACTTCAAAATTTGTTTTCATAAAAATATATCTAATTTTGTTAAAAAGTCTAATAGACACTTGAATATAAATTTTTCTGTTTTCATATTACGTTAATGTAATTGGAACGAATCTCGTCCAGCAGAGTTTGTTTATTCATATTTATAAAATTAAGCAAGGTTATTGATAACATGCGCATTCATTTTCTATTTTCACGATAGGTTTATTTTTCTTTGAAACAAGGCTATATTGAATTTGGACTAGTTTGAAGGTAATCCCTGAACATATTGCTCAAGCCACGAGCATGGAAATAATAATTTCATCATTTTTACAATCATAATCAATTCATTAAATAAACAAACAAATTTTTCTAATTATCCACGTACTTTTCTACATTGTTTCTTACATTGCTTGCAAAACCTTTTTTTAACATTTAATAATCTGTCACGTCCCGCGACTCTACCACCTAGAGTAATAAACAAATCAAGGAACCAATGAAGGGATCAAGGCAACATTACCACGTCCTTGATTATATTGACTCAACAGCAAGATCTAACAAGAAATAAGAAGATCGTTAAAATCGAAAGGCAAAGGGCATAGCCGGGTTTCCATGTGAAATCGAGCTTAAAACTAAATCAAATTTCGCATCAACCATATGGAAGGGGTTAGGCAAGAGATTATTTTGTCAAATTTTCAGATCATTATCTGACATTTTAAATGAGTAATGGCGGATTTTACCATCTTCGCTTTTTTATTTTTTTAGCTAAACTAATCATAGGAAACTTTTGAAAAAAATCAGGGTTGTTTTTTCTAGTAGAAGACATGTTTGTAGATTTTTGCAGGTTTTTTTATGCATAATTCGCGATGCAAAAAATTGTGAAAATTTTTGCACGCAATTTTTTTCATGTTTGAATTGCGCGACCACTCTTTTGAATTATTCTATTCATTAGTTACCTATCGATGATTAAAACAGTATTTTTACAGATTTTTGCAAGGTGTGGACGGGGGTAAAAAAAATAAAAACCATGAAAATACGCATTCTTCCAACATCTTACTATCAAAGCACATTTTATAATAACAGTAGACAAATGAAAAATACAATTTTATTTAGTAATCAATCTCCAAAACTGTTTACTGCTGAAATTTTTGCAAAAATTTTGCAAAATATTTTGAGAATTTTTTTTGTTGGGAAAAATCGAAATTTTTTTCATGCATAGTGTACAAATGGTTGATTGTCGTTATTCGCAAGTCGAAAGAGTGTTGCGAAAATTCAGTCCGTTCAATATGTTTCCGTTTTATATATAAGTGGTATACAAAAAGTAAAATTGGTTCTTCTACAAATTTACAGTTTTAAACGAAGACAGCGATCATGACTTATTTATAATTGAAAAAAAATGTTATGCTTGGCAAATGTTCAGCCACTTATGGAGTATGTGCTATGAAAGTACAAAACCCGGCTATGTCCTTTAAATAGATATATTTGGCTGTGACATTAACGCCAAGTAATAAATTTCATCGGAACGTCACTCATCGGTGAAGGCAACTCATTCGATCTTAAAATACCAAATATGGAAACAATTTTTGGGGTATTCAGTATTTCAAGAAACAAATTTAATTGCATTTAATAACGTATGGAAAAGTATAAACTTTGGTTAGATTAATTAAGTATTAGCACTGAGCCCAGACGTGCGAGATGGCTCCCTGGTAAGCAATGAAGGAGTTAGCTTAATCCCTGCTGTCACCATCTTGCGGTCCGATTAAGTATTTGCTTGGGGGGAAATATAATTCATTTTTCGCAACTGTGCAGAGGGCGTAAGGAACAAAAGTAGGACATAAGGAACGAAAGTAGGACTTAAGGAAGAAAACAGATACAATATGAACATGCTGGTCGTAAATGGACAACTTTACAGCCGCTCTACATGGGCTCGAAGTACTACTTTAGTGCCTGTTTTGCAAAAAAATTAATTTAATACATTATCACGTTTACAGTATTTCATTTCAATGTATTTTTTTCACTTTCAATATATTTTTTAACTATTATTTGCTCATTCATTAATTATACAATATGAATTTGGAAACAAAGAAAACCATCTCGAGTGATTCAACCATGCAGTGGTATTGCCAAAATACACTTTTTAGAGAGTGCTCCAGGAAATAAATATTTAAGAGAATTAAACATTTCATACGGTAGTAACTACTAACTATTGCAGTTTTGTATCGCAAATACAGTTGTTAATTGTACCAGTAATATTTGATTGTTTTCTCTCCCAATTTATGTTTCTGATTCGAACAAAAAGCATTTGTCATATTTTAATTGCTGTGTTTCAAATTACATGTGGTTCCGTGACACATATTATATTATAAATATACCCGTAAATTTTCAACCTACAATTGTATGGTTAAATCAACCTAACCATTTCTATCAGTGTGCAGTCAAGTTGTTGGAAAATCTTTTTTACAGGAGAACAAACAATCGTTTATAAAAATCAAATATATTTTTTAAAAATTGATATTTATTGGTTTCAAAAATAATGTTTTTCCTTTAATCTGATATACACTCGAGATTCCCTGTAACGTAAAGCTCGAGCATCGGAAACCTCTCTGTAACAAACGCGAGAGGGATCTCCTCCATATCCTACTTGTTGCTAAGCGCTGTTATGCACATTATATAATGCGCGCAGTCTGTCTGTCAGTGAGGCTATGTGAATAATATATTTACATAGTTAAAACGGTATAAAAAAGATTTCTGTGAGTATTGAAGATGGAATTAACTTATTTGACGGTATGTACTCAAAATACTAAAAATATAATAATATAATAATAAAAATATTTATGCTTATATCAGGTGTATTTTTTAATATTTTCAGAAAAAAAGAAATTACACTATCAAGTAATTTTTCAATAATTGACAAATAATTTTCTCATTAATTTGTGATAAAAGCCATCAAACTCAATGATTACTTTTTTAAATTCGAGCGCGCTTCATTCCGTAGTAGTGGGGGAAGAGGGGTCGATCGTCTGCTCGTTATAGGGAGGCGTGACGCGCTTGTTACAGAAAGGTTTCGTTACAGGGAATTTCGTTATAGGGAATCTCGAGTGTAATCAATAGCTATATTGTAATTTTTTGCATAAATAATTAAATATTTTTTTCCGCAAACCTTTTTTCTGCAAAACAGCTATTAAAATTCATTTATGTAGGTGTAGATCTCAAATTTTTAAGGAATTTTATGGTAAATGTTATTTACAAAACAGAATAAATCATCTACTTATTTATACGATTTTAACGAGCATGATTACTTTGTTATTTTGTTAATTATATTATTAATATAAACTTCAATTAGTCTATGTTGTGATACAATTAGTATTAGTTAAAAATATAATATCAACCCCCAGTAATTGAGAATAGAAATTTTGGATAATTCATCAGAAGCTAGCATAAAATTTTAAATGTGAATTAATTTATTTATGGCATAACTGTAATGACAAGAAGTGGAAAGCCTAAAGCAAATGTGTGACCATTTTATGAATCAAGAAAACAAATATTCAAATGATGAAAAATAGTTTTATTCCAAGATATAAAATGTCGCAATTGTAGCAAATATTTAGACTATTTTTGGTTTATATAACGAAAGTCCAGTTTCCAGAATCACACCTATATTTGTGATACAAATGAGAACATGTATTTTGTCAACGTTGTAAACATGATGATTCCTATAATAATCTTCATCTGTATTTCTATATCTTCAGGTCAGTCTACTGGTAAATATAAAAAGTTAATATTTTATTTTAACATTTATACACATTTAAAACAATTAAATAATAGTCTAATTAAAACAATGAAAAATCTGATTCGGGCACTTTTTGCGATATTTTTGTCGAAAAATGTTTGCTAAAAGGTCAATTAAGGTAGTTTACGTGCGGAAAAACAGGCCTCTGTAAAAAAAATTTCTATGTTCTTAAAAGTTGAAATGATATTCTTAGTATTGTATTTTGTCAACGTTGTAAACATGATGATTCCTATAATAATCTTCATCTGTATTTCTATATCTTCAGGTCAGTCTACTGGTAAATATAAAAAGTTAATTAGTTGAGTTTGAAATTTCTGCCACTTCCTACATTATGGGAGAATCACTAGTCGCGTATCAGATAGGATACGTTGCCGACAGGTGTCCTCGTAGACAATTTCAAAATCTTATATCGCAAATAATTGCAAATTAAATTCAAATTTAAGAATTTAAAATCTTTCTGTGGAAAAATAGACACTTTCGACTGCAAAAACAGAAAGAAAGGCAAACGTTTCGGCCACAAATGATCATTCTGTGAGAGACTCCGGTAACTAAGTCCTCAAGAAAAGTTTTCAAAACTTTAAACAATGCTCGCAGGAGATCGAAGCCGAGGCGTATACGAGTTTTTATGCGTACACTCGAATCTAATCTAGTATTGTCGTTGTTTGTGGTGCTAGTCATTACACTTGATATGTCACGACTAGTCCCGGCCATTTTGATTTTATCGATCTTGTGTAGTAGTAGCTTGTTGCAATAGAGCATGCGCAGTTCAAATGTACAAGGCTTTGCCAGTAAGGTGCTTACGCTGTACGAAGAAGAAAGAGAATAAGAAGAAGATTGTGCTCCGTTGCATGGCTACAGGCGCATACGCAGTTCAATTTTTACATTTTATTCCTCTGTAGTGCAATATACTACATTGCGCTACTGCTAACTGTAGCGAAAAAACGTGTTTGCGCGCTGGTGGCACATACAATTTTTTATTGTTTTTCCATTTTATCCGGTTTTTTCATTCACAGTGAACTCTAAATATTTTTTCAATTCGTGATGCTGCATACTGGAATACTTCATTTTGAATTGCAAGCTATGAGATAAGTTTTTGATTCCTAGGATAATCCTTATTTCAATTATCTCCTATATTCTAATCTTTTACAGAAATTTTGAATTAATCTTTGAATTTATGGCACTGAAGAGGGCCCCCATATGTGGCCGAAACGTTTGCCTTTCTTTCTTTTTTTGCGTATTCTTATATCTAATAGTGATAATTTTAATCGAAAAAACTAAAAGAAACTGACCCTGTGCCAAAATAACGAGAAACGAACAAAAATTCTATGAATTTTTGGTCAATATAATAACAGACATGATCAAACATGTCACTATAAAATTATTCATATTATTGAACGGATTTTTCCCATACCTGAATATATAAGCCTAGAGTGTATTTTGTGTATTTTTCTCAAAAAACCAAAGTTTAGGTGGAGGTGCTGACTGCCCGATCAGCTAACACCTCCAGTACATAAAAACCTTAAAGTTTAAAAAACTTACTATACCCGAATTTCGGGCTATTTTCGGGCTCTTAAAATACCCAAAGATGAATTTCGAGAAAACAACCCATATCACTGTTAAGCAACCCTTAATTTTGAAAATACTTAATTGAGCCTTAATTTTTGGCATTTACTATTATATGATTGCATATTTTGGTCATGTCAGGTTTACGTACCTAAGAAAATATGTTTTTTTATAAAAAAAATTTTAAACTTACCAAAAATAATACTTTTAATAATATTTTTTGTAATGGAATTTTTTCTTACTATCGCTTCATACCATTTACTAAATAATTATTGAATTATTTAAAACTTGTTCAAATGATTTGAGTCATTGAAAATCGTATAAGAACAAACTATCTTTGATTAAACGAAACAAATTTTTTGGTTGATCCAACGAAATTTATGTTGGTCTAACCAAATATTTTTATTTACGTTCGGACAGGAAAATCCTTTGTTCGGCCGATTTTCAAATCGGGGTTCGGCAAGGAATTTAATAAATTCAGTCTTGGTAAACACACAGATCTTTCACACATATTGGGTAACTACAATTGTAACGACCGATAATACTACAGTCGAAGTCCGATTTCTTTTCGCCGGCCCTCACAAAAGATCACGTCATATCTTTAGTGCGTCTGCGCGCGAATATGCGCTTGCACGTGCAAGAGAGTGTGAATCTGCACATGCACGGAAAAAAATTTGGCGCAGATGCTGCCCCTAGCGGTGGAGCTGTTGCGTTTAGCGGAGGAGAGTTGTGCGATTATGCATTTGGGTATGCTGCGTTCCCTCTGTGGGTGAGCAGCTGCCCCTTTTTAGGGCAGCACTGGCAGCAGTTGACTTAGGTCGAAGGAATACAGCGCTCCTTTCGTAGGGAGTGTAGTTGCACCGCATCGGGAAGCAAATGCAAAAGCAGGCGAAAGTACAAATTTTAAGTTTTTTATGATTTACATGAAAGTGCCCATTGAAATGATGTTTCCTGAATATATATTTATATATATATATATAGAAGTACTTTTTGATTCATTACGATCTGTTTACAAATAACCTAACCTCAATGTTGAGATTTTAAATAATTTCACATCATTTTAAGAAATTAAACAAATTCTTCAAAAGATATAATAATTAACGACGATTTCAGAAATATCAAAACAATTGAATTGTCCATTGAAATGTATAGTCAAATATCAGTTTATATGACTCGCCGCAGCATTCCCTCCTGTGGAGCAGCAGCTCTCCCGCAATTGTGGAAGAGCAGTTAGTCCACAAAAAAGTAAACCTGCTAATCTATAAAGATCGCTGCAGTTGCCCTTCAGCGTAGTGGAGCAGGAGCACCAGAGGTTATTTCTACCAAATTTTTTTCCGTGTGCCTAACATAAAATATACCTCTTATAGAGCGGGCATGGAGGAGGCCATCGTTATCTTTCGAGTTCCCAGAATTTCCCCTAACTTCAAACTCCGGAATTCGAAACTTATCGGATTTGAACTGTACCCCTTTAGAACTTTACCGTGCCCTACTGCGTACACAAATAGATCTCTAAACATGGGGTTTTTAAAATTGACGCCCTAGTGTACTTTTGGTGCCTGTTAAGCAATATTAAACTTTTTACGCAAGCTATGAATTGCATCATGCTGTAACTTCTTTATCTTTTTACAGGATCTAACTCATCATTATTTGAAAGTAAAGTATTACGTGGTTATTTTGACGATATCGGATTTAAAGTAAAAAACGTAGGTTATATATACATAGACTCATCGAGGCGTAAACGCGTGACCACAGCAAATTTTATTAATGCAGGCAATTGTTTAGTCTCAAGGCATTGGGCTAAGAAAATAAAGAAAAGAATAGAATATTATCGTGCAGAGACTCCAATATTTCTCGGACAAGAGATACTTCTCATTGACAGCGTGTTGTATAAAGAAGTAACTGATGGCATTGCAGCGTTTTGGGGAGTTTTGAAAGTAAGTTATAAAATTTAAATTGACCATATGACTACATAAATATTTCTTTTCCCTTTTATCAATCCTTTTCTCCTTCTTCCCTCTTCTCTTTTCACGTTTCTACCTTCATTTTTCGACTTATCATTGACAACCTGTGTGAAAGGAGAAATTATTCAGACTTTTATTATTATGCACAATTATGAAACAATGTTAGCAATTATATTAGACAATTTGAACATTTATGTAGTAAAGTCGAAGAAATCTGAAAATAATTCTGCTCCAAGCTGGGTTCGAACTCGCGCACTCGTGGTCCGTAGGCTAGAACGTAGACCGCTGACCTGTGAAACCATTCCAAAGACACTTCGATTATTAGTTACATGACCCACAGCCTGAGATGCCCCATTTTCTTACGAGTTTTACTTTGAAAAACCCTCCTGTTGTTAGTGAAATCGTTTCCCAAGCGTAAAAAAACAAATTTGTTTTTCTAAATGCAAATTCTACATAGCGGTATACAGATGGTCCTTAGTAATTAAAAACTTTATATAGTCACTTTTTAAAATTAGTGACTTTTTATGAAGTCAATTTCATAAAATTTTTTATAAAAATTGTCTTTATGAAATGCGTTTTTTTATAAAAATACGAAACTTTATAAAATCACTCACTTTTATAAAGTTTTATCTTTTTATTTAAATGGTTCCCTTTTAATTATACCGCACAGGTGTGAAGAAGACAGCAATATAATCCAATTGGTGGGAGGAAGACAGCAATATTATCACCTCGGTGTGAGGAAGACAACAATATTATCTCACGTAGACACTGACTCTAAAATTCTTTTAAGGATTTGAAAACGGACCACGGTAAATTTATGACTCTCAGGTCTTCACACTGGTACACTGCTTATTTATTTAATTTGATTTAATTTTAAGTGGTAAACCACTTAAATTCTGCTCACCGCTATGTGTTACGTAGTTATACCTCTCTTTTCAATAGGTGGTTATCTCTCTCTTTTAGTAATTTCCCGAGATTTTTCTCTAGAAATAGCCTGTACCAATAGTACATTCTAATACGTCGCGGGACGTGACAATATGTGTTGATGTCGATAGTTGGCTTGAGGGTCCAAGGTTAGTAAAAACTCAGCGTTTTACATAATCTGACGTTTCGGCTCTGATCGGAGCCCTCATCAGTGATTTATTATGAATCTTGCGTAAAATTGTGATTTTGTGTATAAAAGTGTACAAAATCACAATTTTACTTATTAAGGGTCGATGCAAGTTGAGAATATTAAAAAAATGCAAAGTTGAATTCATAAAAAGTCATTAATTTTTTTGAAGGTTTGTGTTTTCATATAAAGTAGCGTTTTATAAAAAAAAAGCAAAAATTTATAAATATTTTTTCAAGTTCACTTCCTCAAATAGGTACACGTACACATGTACGCTAAGTCACTTTGTACGCCAAAAATACACTACTACATTCGAGCATGACGCACGTCTGTATACACACGCACACAAGTACACTGCTCGCGTGAACACGCCGCACACTAATGCACGGAGTCGTATATAGTTGATGCCATCAGTCCGAAAAAAACCAGTAAAATCTGCCTTGAACTTGAAGTTTTGATTCCGATAATTTATCGGAAATTTGACGGACCATAGAAAGTCCCATAATTTATCGGACTTTTTTAGATTCAGTTACTGTACATATTTTCTTTAAGTAAGGTACTATTTCCGTCAAAATTTGAATAACAACTTTCACTTAAAAAAACTAAATACTTTCATTTTTTATCCTCTTATTTCACTTTTGCAATAGTATATACTCCATTTCAACTAGCAAATTTTCCTCTTTCCTACCACCTGAGGTAGAATTCCTATAAAAAACAGGAAAAATTCAGATATATTTTTCCCAGTGTAAAGACTGTAACTAGCAGTTAACAGTGTTTCCCTAAAATCAAGTAATAATTATTTTCAAAGTTATTAACATTTAAAAAAAATTATCTCATTATTCTGCTGTATCATTTTTTACGATTCCAACGGTATAAAAAACTTATTTTGCAACTTTTTGTATTTAACGGTGTTCTTCCAAATCACAGTAGATTTTTTAAAGATTTTATTCGTCGCATTTTACGGTCTAGGATTTATAATAATTAAATACAAAAATTGACGGTTCTTTCAGACAAATAATTGAAGAATGAGAAAAAATCTACCTCGGCCCAGATTCAAACCATAAATAACTCTGTCATTAAAGAAAAATAAAACACTTGAAAAGGTGGAATAATGAAGTCAACATAAATATAATATAATAATTTTGACTGAGGAAATTTTCCAAAAATTCAAACGTTATTGTTATTAAAAGTCTAATAAGACTAAAATAAGAAATTTTATTTTTCGCATAATTTAACCAATTTGGCGTAAATTTTTGCAAATTTGACCTGTAACGAAATTAATCAGTTTCGAGAAAGATTCGCAGCTTCAATATGCGAACATAGGGATTTTTAATTTTTTGGAATGAAAAGAAGCCTTTTTTACGAAGTTCTGCAAACGAAGCGACGTTTTTTATTTAGTCTTGAATAAAATGAACTAGCATGAGTTTCCATTTCCATACAATGAACATGCTGTAGATGTTTTGGCACATATTGGCAATTTTTACTTGCAATTCCGAATACGTCAGTTTGTAAAAACTACAATGTCAGATCTCTTGTTGCATGAATTTATTATTTTTTTAATATTGAAATCTTATTTTTAAGAAATATTGGCAAATATTTATTTCATTTAATAATGTATATGTGATATTCGTCATATAAGTAATATTCTTCTGATAAAGAATTTACTTTTTAACTATATTTCATAAAAATTACAAATAATGTAGAATTATTTTTATCCGAGACCCCTAGATATTCTTCTAAAAATATTTAAAACAAAGAAACTATTCGAAAATAATATACATATTTAACAAAATTTACTGAAAGTATAGAAATATAAAATACATAATGGTGAATGCAAGTCCAGAATGTGAATATAATTAATAATTTATTTTATTCATAATAATTAATAATTGAGTAAATTATACAAAAAATAAAATTTCTTTTTATGATCGTATTACACTTTTAGAAACAATAACGTTTGAATCTTCAAAAAAATTTCCTCAGTCCAAATTATTTTATTATATTTATTCTGACTTCATTATTCCACCTTTTCAAGTGTTTTATTTTTCCTTAATGACAGAGTTATTTATGGTTTATAAAATGCCAAGAATAAATCAATTTAATAAGATTTTTGCAAATTTTTATTGCAGCAATTTTGTATAATTTCCCATGCATTTGTAGCTTTTGTCGGCCCAAAGTACTGACAGTGCCGCCCTCGGCAAAGACCAACTCTCATGTCACTTTCTTTCTTCAGGCTAGAATAGGGGTACCACCCGTGTGGTAACGTGTTGAAGACTTTGAAATTTCAAATATGTTTTTAGTTACTGAAAGAAGTTACAAGTGACGAGCTGTACTTTAAATTCGTTAATCCGCGTGTCCCTGAATTTCTAATGGATATAACCTACTATGTCGGAGGATGGCGTATCAGTCAGGGACTTAAGTCCTCTTCAAGATACTTGAAAGTGAAATTATCACCATACGCAGTTTGCAAGGAGCAAATTGCAGTCGCTTATGAAAAAAATTTACATAATCTTGCATGCGGTATGATCGAAGGGGGAACTTTTCAGGAGGTAGTTATGTCTACGATCTTTCATTTTTCCATATTTGACATTGATAGGGTATCTTAAAACAAAAGAGCTATTCTATTTTAGCTTGATGAGGGCACTGGTTTGTTTTTGAATGATGAGGAATTGTTGGGAATCACTGTACGACTTCCTGATGGTGTGTGTGGATATACTATTTTTGCACTCCTTTTCAACGATGCTAAGTTTATCTATGAGTTTGCAAAAAGGAAACTGGGATCTTGTGAGTAAAAATTTAAGTTTACAACAAGCCTTGCACTTCTTGATCGCTTGATGTTCTTTTAATAGTGGCGCTACAGTTGTAATAAGCTTATGTCGGTAATCTAGATATGTGTTAATTTGATATTTAACAGTTAATGACAGACTACATTTATTCTGTGATATTATGAAAAGTAAAATACGTCGAAACACCTTGTTAAGGGCATGCGATACTTAACACTAGAACTAGCGACGATTGAGGTATACCTACTTCTACTATGTCAACACGGAGAAAAATAGATAATAAACCGCAATATCTTGATATTGGCAGATAATGTATTTGCGATTTAACTATGTGACAGCCATCTAGATATTGAAACAAAGTATCTGTAGATATTAAAAAAAATATGTTATTTCGCAATATCTAAGATATTAAATTAAAGAACCCAGTATGTTAATTTGAAATATCTCAGATGTTAAACTAAAATACATTAGATATCAGGTCATACTATTTGAGATATTAAACTGTAATATCTTAGATAATTAAAATCAATATTTATGTCATTGAATGCAATTGTCTAATATTTATGTAAAAATACTGATTGAATATTGAAAGAAAAAATGAAATTAAGAAAATATAACATGATGCAAATAATGATTGATCAAGGAATTCAAAATTTTCTTATAATCTCCTTTTTTTCTCGAATTCCTCGATCTAAGAGTTTTCGCAAGTCCATATTTTGTTGATTATTATTCTCAAAGTCAAGGCAACCTGTTAATCAATGGAGATTATAAAAACGTTCAACATAATTATAAAGGTTTGGAAACTATTACGAATTCCAGTAAATAAATTCCGATTCGATGTTGAATTTAAAAACGGCTACATAAAGAACGAGTTATTGAGAGGTTAGAAAATTCATTTCAAATATTGAAGTTATAAAAATGATATACTTATATAGATACTTACTGATTTCAGCACTGGTAATATAAAAATTTTTCAAAAATCACACTTCAAAACTTCATACAGACACAACATTATTATTTCAGTGTTGAAACCAAAAACCATGCGACCGGCAAAACTATGGGCGAGCGCGATAGACAAATTACATGGAATTCAAAGATTAAAGTTTAATATCTAATATTGTAAATTTTGAATATAAACTGTTATTGGTGATTAATATCTTGTATATTTAAAAGAATATATTAGATATTATGTAGTATAATCTAGGTGATATAAGGTAATATCCAACATTCTAGTATCTCATTTTTAGTATCTATTTTTCTCAGTGAAATAAGTCATTTTGACCCCCCTTGGTAGTTCTAGTGCTAAGAAAAGTAGTAAGATCATGTGAAAAAATAAATTCGGTTTCTAAATGTTTACGTTCGAAACATATTAAATATTTTTCTCAAATTTTGGTAAATAGTAGAGAAGATGAAAACGGAAGTATATAGACAAATTTTGGTTTTGATAATAAATAATCAAATTTTGATAGATATTGTAAAATTTAAGTTTTTTTTATTTTCTAAACCAAAAGTTTTCTATCTACGTCCGCTTTTAACTTTTATACTATTTGCTAAAATTTTGAAAACAGAATTTTATGTATTTTGGACACAAACAATTAATTATAAACTTGCTTATCCACTTAAACCCATTAAGAAAAAGCTACTTAAGGGGGTCTCCTTATCCAGAACTTTCAAAAAATCGATTTTTGTTTGTTTTTGTTTCAATCGATGGATCTATTATCAGAGAATATTGTCGCAAAGTTTTACAGTCCATATCGGAATAGTTTTGATGGTAGAGTTCCGAGCAGTGGCTTGTGCGGAGCGAGCGGAAGGTTTTTTTCACCGTCTGAAAACTTTAAAGCGCGTTTTCTCAAAACCACATTTTTCAAAATTGCGTGCACGATTAAAGGAGAACCAATTAAGCTATTATTATAAACTTTTTTTTTATTTGTAAGTAATTAAAATGCACATATAGTGAACCTTCAGTTTTCATGATACAGTATTTATTTTCATTATAAATAACGCATTATAAACAAAAAAAACGGCGAAAAATTTGATTTTTCTGGAAAGTAACTCAAAAGATCGATAAAAAATTCTTTTTTACAATTTTTTAGGTACACTATAAGCGGAAGACCCTTCTGAATAAAAAAAATAAATATATATGTGTTTCAGATGAAAACTTTGGATCTTCGATAAGTCCGAGATTTTTTCTTGTTTTCAAATGAAAATTTTTTTCTTAACAAGTACAAATATGTACCTAAATATATGCGAAAAATCTTCGACCAGTGTTTTTATTTTCTGCTTCAAAGAAAATTAGGAAAAAGTGCCTTTTTTTAAGGTTCTGGATAAGGAGACCCCCTTAATGACATTGATTATTTATAAAACATAAATGTCATAAACTTAAAATCATTTTTTAAATTGCCAGTCTAGATATTCATATGCTTCGGCAAATCCATTAGTGTTACACCAAATTTAATTGTTCATAGCGCTGTCATTTAAAAACGTGGTTAACTGTATATTAAAAAAGAAAAAAGAATTAAATTTCAGAACTTATTTTACAAAAAAACTGATGAGTAAAAAGTTTTTTCAAATATAACATTCCTGATTTTTTTCAAACAAATCATTGCATAAAGATAATAATGTGATATAACTATTTCCCCCATATAATTTGGGGTGAATTTTTAATTTGGCTTAGTCTGTGTGTATGTTTTATTCCTAATCGCACAAATACTATTTGGTTTATTTAACATATAAACTTGCCTGATTCAAGTAAAATTTAATTCATTCAAGTATGTCCTCTTTGGATAAATCAGACTTTGAGCAAATCAATTTCTTTGTTGAATAATGTGCTTAAGTCGCAGTTCTTCCTTTTTCTTCATATTGGAAAAAATTTCAAAATTTTATATTGGAAATTTATATTAAAAAGTGATTGCCTATTCTAGAATGATCTAAGCGCTTCTGTAATGGTGTTCTAATTATAATTTTAATTAATTACAGCTGATAGCAGTGATAAAGGTAAAGAAAAAGGTAAGGGTAAAGGTAAAGCTCTTGCAGAGTCGAGCGATGTATATTCTGGACCTACAGGTGGAGAGCATACTCCATTCCTATTAGATACGAATCCTAAACACCAAGGCTATCTGGATGCTTCTGACCCAGACCTTTTCGGTGATCATGGCCAAGGGCAAACGGAGGGATATGATCTAAGCAATGTGATTGCTCATCACCAAGGCAAAGCGGGTGCTCGTAAAAAAGACAAAGGGGTTGCTTATAACCAAGACCCTGTGATTACTTATTATCAAGACCCTACGGATGCTTCTAACCTAGGCCTTATGGGTGATTATGGCCACGGCCAGACGGGTGGATGTGACCTAAGCTATGCGGATTCTTGGAACCAATACCAAATGGCTGCTTGGAACCAAAACGAAATGAGTGCTCATAACCTAAACCCTATAGGTACTCAACACCGAGGCCAAACGGGTGCTCATGATCCAAGCCTTGTGGATATTTCTGGCCAAGGCCAAACGGGGGCTCATCACCCAAGCGGATTAGATGATTTAACGACAATGTTCCAATTCTCAAAGCCGATTAGGACCAGGGGAAACCAATCGCCTCATAGTTCCCAAGTCCACGATGAATTCCATTCAGTAACGCCATATCGCAGAGAGTTTCGAAATCCTAATGTCCAAGAGGATACTACTGTTCTCAATACAGCCAGACTTGCCAATGTGAAGCTTCCTAAAAATCCGCGTTCACGAAGTAAACGTAAGGAGAAATGATCCTAACTACGTCAATAACATACCAGACGGGTTCAAGAAAATGAATACTTGATCCGACGTATGTTTGAACTCTGAAACCAAACTCAGTGTACATTTGAATAAATTGAAATTAATATGCTACTGTCAATATACAATTAGTCATTTTCAACCAAAAATCGGCGAAAATAATTGTTATTGCGTCGACAAAACTAGTTCACTGATTTCAGTTTATTCAAATTTTGACTGATTTATATTCAGAGAGATAAAATTATAATTCATTTGCTTGATCTAAATAAATATATCATTTATTTGAATGTTGCATTTATTATTTGATAAATTAACGATATTAATGTGAACAGAGAAATATTGCGTCCAGAAAATATTGCTTTCATAGTCAATAACTCTTCATTTCAATCAGAATTTTTTACATTCTCATCGTATAAAGATTTAGATCAAATTTTACATTCACTCTTTAATTTAAAGATCTTTTAAACTTCAAAACTATATCAATATTATATATTTTCGTAGATAAATTTCCGAACGAAACCTTGAAACTTTATAAAAATTTTAGTCAGAGATTTCTGAAAAATGTTTTGACTAAAATAACTGATAGATTAATGTTTATATCAAATTCCCCCTGTCGCAGGAATTTTCGGCTCATTTCCGGCTCCAGGTATCCCATTAAACCATTGTCCTACCTTCATAAATAAAAAAAAGGGCCACAAAGGGCGAAGGGACATAATATTAAATTTTACTTTTTTATCCTGAAATCAATACATGCCAATTTAAGGCTCACTTTCTGTCCAACTATAAATTTTAGTACTTTCCCCTTTTTATAAAATATGCAAAGGTGCTGCCAACTTTACATCAAGTTGGCAGCGCCACCCACGTAAACGCCAAAAAATTGCTAATTCAAAATTCTACTAATGCAGGAATTTTCGGCTTATTTTTGGTTTAAGATAACCCTTTGAACAATTGCCCTACCTTCAAAATTAAAAAAGGGCAGCTAAGGGCAGAGGGCCATAACATTAATATTTTGTTATTCTTCTTCACTTCAATATAAGTTCTTGCATTTCTTGTTCATATTCTGGCTGTATATAAATTTCTCCCAGAGCCCTTTTCAAGAAACACGCAGGGGGTTGTCTATCTCTAATCACATCAGCAGGACCATCCGGAAACACAGATCAAAAATTGGTTTTTCCAAAATCTACTCCTGCAGGAATTTTCGGCTCATTTTCGGCTCAAGGTAACCCTTTGAACGATTGTCCTACCTTCAAAATTAAAAAAGAACTGCCTATCTGTCTCTTTGGTAGTAGGTCGTGTTCGGCATAACTCTCGATAGAATTATTAGATTGAATTGCGCTTTGTTTATACCATATCAAGGCCAAAAAAATAAGGACAATTTCGTTAACCAGCCAGATCCGACCAAAATTATGAAAATAAGAGTATTTTTTGTTTTCAATAGAAACTTTTTGAAAAAATCTCAAATTTCAATACTGGTTTCTGATAGTGGTCATAAATCTCTACTAATTATCCTTATAACATTTTTCGATTAAAACAAAGTTAGGAACATTACAGTATGTTAAAACTTGAAGAGAATCAATATCTAAATTTAATTTTGTCAGTTAAAGTATACGAGATACAAAAAACATTATGATACAAAATTATTTTCTGCATAACGATCTACAAATTTGAATTACATTTTTTCATTGGATGTATATTTTTCTTTTTAATTTGAAAAAATACTATTTAAAATCCAAAATTCAATTTTTTAACAATAAGATGTGAAATACGGATGCAAAATTGTTCATTTCAATAAGATATGCAAATTTTGTCTGACACAGTTTCTGATAAAATGTATATTTCTCGTTTCAATTTCAATAATACTTTTGGAAATCAAATATAAAAAATTATTACTCAAATAAGTTCTACAAATTCTTATTAAGACATTTTTTGATCAAATTTAAATTTTTCGTTTAGATTTTAAAAAATACGATTAAAAATCAAAAAATCAATTTTTTAACCAAAATATGTGAGTTACAGAAAAGGCGTTAAAATGCAAAATCGTTTGCTTAAATAAAGTCTACAAATGTTTTCCCTTTTTGAGGTATTAAAAAGATAAATTTCTGTAACTATATAATTTATTGAGGAATTATAAAAATTATTTGAAATCAAAAATACGAAATTATTCGTCTCTTCATTTCATTTATTAATATATTTGTGTTTTAAATTTAAAAAGCAGATAATTGAAAAAACCATATTATTCTCAACGGTTGGGACCAAAACATTATTTTCTCTAAATTTATAAAAAACAAAAATCTAACAATATTTGGTGTACATTAGAGATGTGCAGTTTATCAGATCGAATTTTCAATGCAAATTGGTACTTTCTTGGCCACGCTTAGAACATTCAATTTGTTGAAATCGAGTTTAAATCCAAAAAAAATGATAGTTTCTAAGCTCTCATCGAATATAGCATTTTTTGAAACTGAAATAATTCAGTTGGTTTTGACATTATATCCAATTGAAATAATCCTCAAATTTTCGATTGAATCAAATTAGATACATGAGAAGCTCGAATTTCTTTTTGGTTTAAACTCAATTTCAACAAATTCAATTTTCTAAGCATATATTCTTTTTCGTTGTGTGAGTGATTTTAGTCGTAAAGATGTAATAAATAATGTATATTACGGGAACAAATGTGAAAACCTACAACTTATTGTAAGTTTAAAATGACAACGCACCGTCTCATACCGCTAAAGTGGTGAAGAACACATTAAAAGCATTGAATTGGGAAATATTATCGCACCCGCCGTACTCTCCAGACCTCGCCCCGCCCGACTATCACCTTTTCGCATCGATGGGACGCTCACTCGCAGAGCAGCGCTTCGCCAATTTTGAAGAAGTCGAAAAATGGCTCGTCGAATGGTTTGCCTTGAAAGAGAAAAAGTTTTTTTGGAATGCTATCCATGATTTACCTGAAAGATGGGCAAAATGTGTAGAATCCAATGGTCAATACTTTGAATAAAATTTTTTTGAGATTCCCTTGAGAATTAAGTGTTTTCTTTATTGAAAAAACCGGCGAACTTCAACTAACACCCCTGGTATGTTAGAGTATTTCTCAAAAAATCTTTTAAGAAAATTCGAGAATTCAAAAAGCTTTTCGCTTGCAATCGTTACAAAAAAATTCAATTCAATATCCACTATACATACATTAGTTAAATTATAGAAATAATTTAAAATACTTCTGTCCATTTGTCAGATAAAAATTAATAAATTTGTTTCTTTAAATATTGCTGTGTTCCTGTAATTAAAGAAAAAACTTTAGTTTAAAACGAAAATTTTTAAAAAGGGCTCTGGTGTAAATTTATATTCAGCAATAATATGAGCAAGAAATGCAAGGACTTATATTGGTGTGAAAAAGAAATACAAAAAATTAATGTTATGACCCTCTGCCTTATTGGCAGAGCTATCAAAGAAAGGTAGTTAAATGAATCAAATCGAGTAGTACAAAAGAACTTGTTCCTTTATGTTTACGTTTATAATTTTATGAATCCTATAGGCACAGATTACTGCTTGCCTTTACATACACGGAGAGAAATGGTTTAAGTATGACAGGGCATCAACATGCGTCAGTGGGTTAACATAAAATGTATAACAATATCACCGACGCTTGAGGTGCTTTAAACCGTAGTTGCGTAAAATGAGCATCGGGCGTATTATTTCAACTGACAGTGGTATGGATCACTTGATTTAAAAGAAATTCTTAGCTCGAGCCTATACTAATAGTCATCCGGTACATACATAAACAACATACAGATATATTCACACCATTCAGTCGCAGCCAATCACATTTCAAATCACAAATACGCTTAAACATATAACCTTATATATATAATCCTAATAACTACACTTATATATAGTACGATACGCTTCCGTCGAATAACGCACACGTTCGTTAACAATCCTTAGACATAAAACTTGGAACTTTCTTATATAGTGACTGCAAGATTGGGCTGAAGTTTGTGACGTCTCGTATGATCTTCAAAACGATGAAAAAACTGTAAATTAAAAATTGAGTTTGCGGAGCGAATTCAAAATTAGCAATGTTTTACCCAGGTAAGCCATTTATGGAAAAATTCGTCAAATTATCTGGAAATATAAAAAAGAGACAAATATAGGGACTTAGGTTATTGATTGCAGTCACATAGTCAAACGTTGCTAATTTTGGATTCGCTCTGCAAACTCAATTTTTAAATTATATTTTTTTTAATGTAGCACTATGTGACTGCAATCAAAAACTGAAGTCCCTATATTTGTCTCTTTTTTAGTTTTCAATATAATTTGACGAGTCTGTCCAAAAATAGGTTGGCTGGGTCAAAGTTCAAAGTTTTTTTTTTTGCAATAAAAAATGTTCTTTTTATTAAAAATCACTATTCTGCTTGTTTTTGATCGTTTTGAAGATCATACGAGAAAAAAAAGAAAGAAAAAAATCGTCACACGAGACATCACAAACTTCAGCCCAATGACTGCAAGAGTAATTCAGAGTTTGTAAGAGTAAGTTTCGTCAATAAAGTTTTTGAGCCTTACTCAAGTAAAAATGAATCAACTTTTTTCATAAATTATTCATAAAATATTTTTTAAAATTAATATAATTAATTAATAAATTATTATAATTATGATTTTTGATATAATTAATATAATTATTAATTAATATTTAGTATACATTTTTATTATAACTACGTATGAAGTTTAATGAAACTTAAGTTTGAAATGTACATTAAAAAATTGCATTATTATCAAAAAGCATCTTGTGTAAAAACATTTAAAAGAAAGTTTTTTTATTTTCTGTGTTGTATATTTTCGAAATATCGATTTTACAATTGCGAATTCCAAATTATTATTATTTTGTTGTTTAAATTTTCATGAAATGAATTTAATATAAAAAACTTAAGTGAAAAAGAAAGAAGTAATTATAAATTAATTAAGAACAAATTTTGTATCACAAATTTATTAAACTTACAGAATTTATACAACTAGATTATGTCAAACTTTTAAATAAATTATATAAACTAGTGGATAATCATAAAAACAAATAGTGGTTAACACTGCGGAGCTTGTACGAAAGCTTCGTGACAAACAGACAAAACACAATCAAACACGACTGCAGTACGATGAGTGTTTAAAATCACTAGTTTATAACTGTAATCCACTATTTTGGATTTATACAGTACTAAAGTAAACTGCAATTATATTTTGTATGTTTTTTATTGATTATGATTATTGAATATAATAACTTGGAACATCAGTATGCTTAAAATTGAACAGATTTTTGAAATTAAAAATATTTTATGTGTGCCCAAGGCGCAGATTACTTTCATTTCATTCATTTATTTTTACGACACTGGTCCACAAGTTCTGAATAACCCTTGCAGTCACTATATAAGAAAGTTCCAAATTTTATGTCTCAGCATTGTAAGCGAACGTGTGCGTGATTCGACGAAAGCGTATCTGACTATATATAAGTGTAGTTATATTACACTGAGAAAAAAATTCATCCAACAAAACTTTTTTTGTTGTCCTGACAAAATATTTTGTTGTCCCAACAAAACATCTTGTTTAAGTAACAAAATTTGATTGATATAGCAAAATGTTTTGTTGGCACAACAAAAGAATTTTGTTAGCTAAATACTAACAAAATATTTTTGTTGATTTGACAAAACTGTTTTCTCAGTGTAGGTTTACATATGTAAGGTTATATGTTTAAGTGTATTTGAGAATTAGAATATGATTGGTTACGACTGGATGGTGTGAATGTATTTGTATGTTGTTTAGGTACACAGAGAAAAATGGATGTTTAGAATTAACACCTAGATGTTTAACTATGGGACAGCCATCTTATATGTTTAGTTGTAATATCTAGATATTCAGGAGTAATATCTAAGATGTTAAAATATGCAGAGATTAATATCTTGGATATTAAAGTTTAACATCTAGATAATACAATTGAACATATAAGATGGCTGTCCCATAGTTGAACATCCATTTTTCTCCGTGTATGTATGTATTTATGTATCGAATGACTAATGGCAGGCTTGAGGGAAATTTTTTTTTTATTTAAGAGAACCATACCATTTCCAGTTGAAATAATACACCCGATGCTCATTTTACTCAACAACGGTTTGAAGCTCCTCAAGCGTTGGTGATATACTTATACATTTCATGTTAACTCACTGACGCATGTCCATGCCCTGTCATCGATAACGTTTTATTCAACTCCTTACTATTTCCTATGTAACACTTATTGTTATTTACTTTGGGTGAATTAGGTATTTATCAAATTTATTTTACGCGACTAGGATTTAATGAATGTTCAAATGTCCTTATATCCCAAGTTTAATCGACAGAGTTGAGTAAAATTACTTTAAATATTTTTCTCCGGGTGGGAATGGTATCAGCAAAGCGTGACTCGTTATCATCCTCGTCTCCGTTCCCAATAGTGCAGAAAACATTCCTGGATGGTCTTACGCGACTTTGACTCAACTCGCAAACAAGTGAACAAACTGTCATGACTGAAAATCTCCGTTCCATTTTGACTCAACTGAAAATGTTAGTTCTATTTTGACTTAACTGAAATCGGTTGTGACATTTTGTTGTAACTCTTATTTGACAGTTTCAGAGAACAAGCTGTATCAAGTTTGCGAGTCATTTTGAAAATATTACTCTTATAAATTTTCCTTATTTTAATATAATTATAAAAAGCGATACATCACATATTGTGAAAAAAGAAAAATAATATAATATAATATGAAGATATGTGCTGATATTGATAGTTGGCTTTAGGGACCAAGGTTAATAAAAACTCAGCGTTTTACATGATCAGACGTTTCTGCTCTGATCGGAGCCCTCATCAGTGGTTTATTATAAATCTAAAAAATATAGGAAAGGGGGGGGGGGGTTGTTAACATATAATTTCTTTTATAAAAGTTTAAGTAATTATCATTTTGTTTTTACATATATGTAAAGAAACTTTGAGATTACGTCAAGGTAAATATTTCTTTCACATGACGTATAAATCTCTGATTACCAGAAAAACATTTTGGAAAGTTGGAATTAAATGTTCTAAGTATAAAATTTAAATTGGAATTCAAGCATAAAATTGTATATTGCAATTTCTTTGGTATAAAGTATAATTTTAAAGGGGTATAAACAGTATTTCTGTATAAATAGAATGGGGAAACTATAAAAATCGTGACATATTATGCGTACAGTGAAATGAAACGTTGATTTTTTATAAAGATTTATTCCCGCATAGGCTTTTTCTTGATATTAAGCTAAATATCAAAATGTATCGGTAATTATTTTTATCTTGTATAGCGAGTTGAAGGTAACATTGTGACAGGATAAAATACTTTGTTTAGAAAATACATTCTTAAACGCTAAAATAGTTTATTTCCTCTTATATATGTAGATATAACATGTTTTTACATTCTTTTATGAGATTATACTACCAAATTTTCTTTGGTATGACGTCTAATTTGAAAGAATTTTAATATAACATAATTGACAGTTTTTTACAATGACTTAGAACTTTAAGGAGTGCGTTAGTGTTATACTGAAGGTTTTTCCAATTGTGGGTATAGACAATGGGACTGCTCATTCAGAATGTGCACAAAAACCTAAATTTTCATGTATATTGTACATAAATTGTTAGAAATGTTTGCAATTTTAGTATACAGGGGTATATTAAATTTCCTATATGTTTACTAAATTTATTATACTTGGTAATTTTAGTATATTCAGGTATACTAAATTTCTTTTGTGAAGTTATATGTATACTAAATTTTTTAAGTGTGCACTAAGTTTCTTTTACGTATATGAATTTCATAGTTTCTGTATACTAAAATTCATATATGTGTATACGAAATTCATCTGCGCAAGCGCGTTTCGAGTTACACGGATCGTGCCACATGCAGACTCGCATGCTGATGTATTTGTGGTTAGCTAAGTTGTTGGATCGACATTTGGTGCCGCGCAAAAGTTCGGATTGTTTGGAGCTGCGCTTTTCTTTTCAAAAGGTAGGTTTAATTTATTTACTCGTTTACAAATTTAAATTTACGTATAGCAGAATTTCGAAGCTTTATATGTGAAATGTGAAAAAAGTAAAATGAAAATTCCAGAAGTAGTGTACAGAGGAATGAAATGTAAAAATTGAACTGCGCATGCGCCTATAGCCATGCAACGGAGCACAATCTTCTTCTCATTCTTTTTCTTCTTCGTACAGCGTTAGCACCTTACTGGCAACGCCTTGTACATTTGAACTGCGCATGCTCTATTGCAACAAGCTACTACTACACAAGATCGATAAATGCAAAATGGCCGGGACTAGTCGTGACAGGATCAAGTGTAATGACTAGCGCCGCAAACAACGACAATACTAGATTAGATTCCAGTGTATGCATAAAAACTCGTATACGCACCGAAGTCACATAAAATAGAATACGTGCCAATGCACACAATTCGGAAAATTACGAGACTCGCGACAATGCTCGTAGGACTGATCGCACCTCGGCTTCGATCTCCTGCGAGCATTGTCGCTCGTCACGCAATATCCCTCATTGTACGCCTAGGCACGTAATATACTACTTCCAATCATATATTAATGTATAGAGGTCCTTTTTCTTATTCTTATTCTTCTTGCACAACAAAAGTTGTGGTTGTTACTCGTTGCGAAAGTAATTAAAAATATTTAATAACTAAAGATCCACAAGATGCTAATATTATAATACAATATGACAATATAATATAATTAAGAATATATAAATATTTATTAAGGAATAAAAATAAGTTTCTTGACCATATATCATTATTCTTTTATTCAAAAAACAATATGGACGGCTTTAGAGTAAAAAGCGCGATAAAGTGCGGGATTTAGGCAAAATATGTAGCGCGCGCGTACACACAAAAATGTTATTGTTGTGACTGAACCACTTCGATCTACAGCTTTATTGCAGAAATATATGCACAAATGTCTATTTCATAAGTTGTTGTTGTTAATTTTGATCCCAGAGGCGCAGAAATTATTTTTATTTTTATTTGTTAAGGTAGTTCGTTCACGAAAATTAGACTTCAGGCAAAAATAGATAATTTTGCTTTCAAGAATAGCAATATTATTGACCGTTTCCTATTTTTTAAATTAAATTAATTATTATCAAATGTATCAATTTGTTTTAAAAAATAGTTTTTTTATAATTTCAGTCATTAAAGAATAAATTTACAAATATTGGAAACGGTCAAGCTGTAGAGAATCTTTTTCCTAAAAAAATGAACCGTGATTTATTAGAATCGCATCATTTTTTAAAATTTAGCTCGAAGCGATAAGAAAATAAGTTTGGTCAAAAATAAAATTTGTTAATAAAATTATTTTTTTGTGTTTCAAATTTTTTTTATCAAAAATAATCTTTTTTCTTTCAAATTAGCCCTTCAATAATAATATTGCTATTCTTGAAAGCAAAATTATCTATTTTTGCCTGAGGTCTAATTTTTGTGATCGAACTACCTTAAAAAAATATTTTTAATAAATATTCAAATTGAGATTTTCGTATCGAAAAAATACTGTTTTGTAGTGGCGTATCAATATCAATTAAAGATAAAAGCTTTTGGAAATCGGGGCCCACTTGAGAAAGCCTTACCCACATTAGAGTCTTCCAATAAAATATATCAGAAATATAGAGAAATACAATTTATCCGCCCATCTTTCGAATAATTAAGAAGACCCACTATCTCTATTGAATTAGTGATGTCAAATATACTCTAAATAAAAGGAACTTTGGTCATTACGCAACTTTTTATTGTATTTAATCACGATAGGTTTATTTCTCTTTGAAACAAGGCTATATTGAATTTGGACTAATTTGAAGGTAATCCCTGAACATATTGCTCAAGCCACGACAATGGAAATAATAATTTCATCATTTTTACAATCATAATCAAGTCAAATATATCAAGTCTATTTTATCTGTTATTCGATTCTAACGAAAAGGTCAACTACTGTGCAAGTAAAAACAAGGTATACGATCTTTTCCATATTTTGGTGTTGAAGCTTAAAGTCGAATGAGTTGCCTTCACCGAATTTCTAAGGTAGTGTTCCATGTAATTTTCTACATGGTTTCTGACGTTGTTTCTTATGTACACTGTAAAAAATTTGGGGAATTTTCCCCACCAATTATTCGGGAAAATTCCATATTTTAGGGTGAAAATACTTTTCCCCAATAAATTGGGGAATTTTCCCCCAAAAAAGGGATAAATTCCAGAAAAAGTAGGGAATATTCCCCAAAAATGTAGTGAATAAGTAAATCACTAATATTTTGTGGAATTTTCCCCATCAATTATTGGGGAAAATTCCAAATTTTAGGGTACACATACTTTCCCCCAAGAAATTGGGGAATTTTCCCCAAAAAATTGGATAAAATCCAGAACAAGTAGGGAATATTCCCCAAAAATTTAGTGAATAAGTAAATCACTTATATTTTGGGGAATTTTCTCTAATCATGTGTTTTTACGGAAAAATTAAAAAAATTTACGATAAATTAAAAAAAAATTTCTTTAAAAATTAGGGAATTAAGTAAACTTCATGTGATTTCGGGAATTTCTCCAAATTCATTTAAGGATTTTTTTCAAAAACATGAAATTTTCGAAAAAATTTTAAAAACTTTGAAGTGCCATAGTTTTTCTAATTTTGATTTTAGAACAAAATGTGTTTGGATTTATTTGTAGAACTATTTGCAGAGAATCTATAACTCTAAACAGAATTCTTAAAACTCTTAAACATGCAATTTTCGAAAAAATTTTAAAAACTTTGAAGTGTCATAGTTTTTCGAATTTTGATTTAAGAACAAAATGTGTTGAGACTTATTTGTAGAAATATTTTCAAAGAATCTAGAACTCTAAACAGAATTCTTGAAACCCTCAAACATGAAATTTTCGAAAAAATTTAAAAAACTTTGAAGTGCCATAGTTTTTCGAATTTTGATTTAAGAACAAAATGTGTTGGGACTTATTGGTAGACCTATTTGCAAAGAATCTAGAATTCTAAACATAATTTTTAAAACTCCCAAAAATGACATTTTCGAAAAAAATTTAAAAACTTTGAAGTGCCATAGTTTTTCGAATTTTGATTTTAGAACAAAATGTGTTGGGACTTATTGATAGACCTATTTGCAAAGAATCTATAACTCTAAACAGAATTTTTGAAAACTATTAAAACAAAAATATTTTTGTAACCTGTCCTAAGCTTTACATGCAGAATCCGTCAGTATATTTCGGAGCCCCTTCTACTCTCCCATGAATCCCGCACTGCAGATTGTACCCATCAGCATTATGTGCCGATAGTTTTACAACCGGAATTTCCCAAGCAAATTTTCTTCCAGCATGACCTTTATTTTCCATCATTTTAATTTCAACCCTCACAAAAAGTGTATCCATAAGTGTATCTGAAATGAGTGAACGAACAAAGAGTTCCAGAGTTCCAGAGTTAACGTCAAAGGTGAGTTTTAAATATTTTTTTAAATTGATATATAAATATAAATGATATATTTTTAAAATATTGCGGAGCTTCAAATTTTATTTGATGTAATATTAATAAATTAAAATTAATTAGGTGAGTTTGACCGATTGAAAGACCTGGGCTCGAATCCCAGCGCAGTCGAAAGCGTCCTTTTTTCCACAGAAAGATTTTCAAATTCTTTAAATATTATTAATCGATTTTTTACAATCAACTCGCTGTTTTTCGTCCAAAGGGCATAGCCGGGTTTCCATGTGAATTTGGCCTTAAGACCAAATCAAATTTCGCATCAACCATATAGAAGGGGTTGGGCAAGAGATTATTTTGCCAAATTTTCAGATCATTATCTGCCATTTTAAATAAGTAATGGCGAATTTGACCATTTTCGTTTTTTTCTTTTTTTAGCTAAACTAATCATAGGAAAATTTTGAAAAAAATCAGGGTTGTTCTTTCCAATAGAAGACATATTTGTAAATGTTTGCAGATCTTTTCATGCATAATTCGCGATGCAAAAAATTGCGAAAATTTTTGCACGCAATTTTGTTCATGTTTGAATTGCGCGACCACTCTTTTGAATTATTCTATTCATTAGTTACCTATCGATGATTGAAACAGAATTTTTGCAGATTTTTGCAAGGTTCAAGTATACGAAATGCATTTTTATTTATTCTTAAATTTTTCAATTTAAAGCATTAATTAATCTTTCTCTTCTGTTTTGCAGTATGCTCTTAGACAGCAATCCCATCCAAGGACACAAAAGAAGTGGGAAGTACCAAAAATTGGCCAGAGATGACAAGGGAGGGAAATTAATAGAAAATGTTGTAGGCTTCAGCAACAATTTATAATTTGATTTTTATTTTCAATAATAATAATATGTATATTTAGAGAATTTGAAAATCCTTCTGCGGAAAAAAGACGCTTTCGACTTTAATTTGAAATAAGATGTATAAGTAAACAAAATAAACTTTATAATTAATGAAAAAATTTATTAAATTCGAATTTTTATTTCTCACCTAAATTATACAGGATATTTTCTTAAAGATATCTTGGAAAATTCCCAATTTTTAGACAATATTCCCCAAATATTTTGGGAAATTCCCAGTTTTTGGGGAATACCCCCAAAAAATATGTAGAGAAAATTTCCACAATAATTTTGGAAAATTCCCAATTTTTAAGTAATATTCCCCAAATATTGAGGAAAATTTCTCATTTTTGGGGAACATTCCCCAAAAAAATGCGGAGGAAGTTTCCACAATAGTCTTGGAAAATTCCCAATTTTGAGGAAATATTCCCCAAATATTTAGGAAAATTCCTAATTTTTGGGGAATATTCCCCAAAAATATGTGGAGGAAGTTTCCACAATAGTTTTGGAAAATTCCCAATTTTTAGGAAATATTCCCCAAAGTATTTGGGGAAAATATTCCCTAAGTTTTTGGGGAAAATATTCCCCAAAGTATTTGGGGAAAATATTCCCTAAATTTTTGGGGATAATATTCCCCAAAATATGTTGGGGAAAATTTCCCCAAATGTTTTGGGGAAAATTCACTAATTTTGGTGTAATTTGCGTTACTAAAATTTTGGGGAATTTTTCCCAAAAAATTTTTTACAGTGTATTCTCCCACGTAGTTTCTAATATAATTTTGTATGTGTCTTCTTAGGTCAATATTTTTAATACGGGAATGCTTATTTTCACGGGAAGAATATTCTTCACAACTTGGCCGTGTCCAATATTCAAAAATGAATAATTTAGCGCTAAATATATGTATTTTACAACATTTTCAATTTGAAGAAAAAATTTCTTTTCTCGAATACCGGCATTGGAGAATCAATTTTAATAAATGTGATGCAGTCAAGTTGTTGGAAAATCTTTTTTACAGGAAAACAAACAATAGTTGATAAAAATCCAATATATTTTTTAAAAATTGATATTTATTGGTATAAAAAATAAAGTTTTTCCTTTAATCTGATATAATCAATAGCAATATTGTCATTTTTTGCATAAATAATTAAATATTTTTTTCCGCAAACCTTTTTTCTGCAAAACAGCTATTAAAATTCATTTATGTAGGTGTAGATCTCAAATTTTTAAGGAATTTTATGGTAAATGTTATTTACAAAACAGAATAAATCGTCTACTTATTTATACGATTTTAACGAGCATGATTACTTTGTTATTTTATTAATTATATTATTAATATAAACTACAATTAGTCTATGTTGTGATATAATTAGTATTAGTTAAAAATATAATATCAACCCCCAGTAATTGAGAATAGAAATTTTGGATAATTCATCAGAAGCTAGCATAACATTTTAAATGTGAATTAATTTATTTATGGCATAACTGTAATGACAAGAAGTGGAAAGCCTAAAGCAAATGTGTGACCATTTTATGAATCAAGAAAACAAATATTCAAATGATGAAAAATAGTTTTATTCCAAGATATAAAATGTCGCAATTGTAGCAAATATTTAGACTATGTTTGGTTTATATAACGAAAATCCAGTTTCCAGAATCACACCTATATTTGTGATACAACTGAGAAAATGTATTTTGTCAACGTTGTAAACATGATGATTCCTATAATTATCTTCATTTGTATTTCTATATCTTCAGCTCAGTCTACTGGTAAATATAAAAAATTAATATTTTATTTTAACATTTATACACATTTAAAACAATTAAATAATAGTCTAATTAAAACAATGAAAAATCTGATTCGGGCACTTTTTGCGATATTTTTGTTGAACAATGTTTGCTAAAAGGTCAATTAAGGTAGTTTACGTGCGGAAAAACAGGCCTCTGTAAAAAAAATGTCTATGTTTTTAAAAGTTGAAATGATATTCTTAGTATTGTATTTTGTCAACGTTGTAAACATGAAGATTCCTATAATTATCTTCATCTGTATTTCTATATCTTCAGCTCAGTCTACTGGTAAATATAAAAAATTAATTAGTTGAGTTTGAAATTTCTGCCACTTCCTACATTATGGGAGAATCACTAGTCGTGTATCAGATAGGATCCGTTGCCGACAGGTGTCCTCCTAGACAATTTCAAAATCTTATGTCGCAAATAATTGCAAATTAAATTAAAATTCAAATTTAAGAATTTCAAATCTTTCTGTGGAAAAATAAACGCTTTCGACTGCAAAAACAAAAAGAAAGGCAAACGTTTCGGCCACAAATGATCATTCTGTGAGAGACTCCGGTAACTAAGTCCTCAAGAAAAGTTTTCAAAGCTTTAAACCTTGTTCGCGTTTCGTCATTTATAACCAAGTGGACATCTTTCTTTAATAGTAAAATCTAAAAAAATTTTCGGTCGGTTCGTATGCAATAGTATAATACGTGCCTAGGCGTACAATGAGGGATATTGCGTGACGAGCGACAATGCTCGCAGGAGATCGAAGCCGAGGTGCGATCAGTCCTACGAGCATTGTCGCGAGTCTCGTAATTTTCCGAATTGTGTGCATTGGCACGTATTCTATTTTATGTGACTTCGGTGCGTATACGAGTTTTTATGCATACACTCGAATCTAATCTAGTATTGTCGTTGTTTGCGGCGCTAGTCATTACTACTAGTCCCGGCCATTTTGCATTTATCGATCTTGTGTAGTAGTAGCTTGTTGCAATAGAGCATGCGCAGTTCAAATTTACAAGGCTTTGGCAGTAAGGTGCTAACGCTGTACGAAGAAGAAACAGAATAAGAAGAAGATTGTGCTCCGTTGCATGGCTTTAGGCGCATGCGCAGTTCAATTTTTACATTTTTTCCCTCTGTAGCGCAATAAAAAACATTGCGCTGCTGTTAACTGTAGCGAAAAAACGAGTTTGCGCGCCGGTGGCACATACAAATTTTTATTGTTTTTTCATTTTATCCGGTTTTTTTTATTCACAGTGAACTCCAAATATTTTTTCAATTCGTGATGCTGTATACTGGACAACTTCATTTTGAATTGCAAGCTATGAGATAAGTTTTTGATTCCTATGATAATCCTTATTTCAATTATCTCCTATATTCTAATCTTTAACAGAAATTTTGAATTGATCTTTGAATTTATGGCACTGAAGAGGGCCTCCACATGTGGCCGAAACGTTTGCCTTTCTTTCTTTTTTTGCGTATTCTTATATCTAATAGTGATAATTTTAATCGAAAACAAAATAAAAAGAAACTGACCCTGTGCCAAAATAACGAGAAACGAACAAAAATTCGATGAATTTTGGGTCAATATAATAACAGACATGATCAAACATGTCACTATAAAATTATTCATATTATTGAACGGATTTTTCCCATACCTGAATATATAAGCCTAGAATGTATTTTGTGTATTTTTCTCAAAAAACCAAAGTTTAGGTGGAGGTGCTGACTGCCCGATCAGCTAACACCTCCAGTACATATAAACCTTAAAGTTTAAAAAACTTACTATACCCGAATTTCGGGCTATTTTCGGGCTCTTAAAATACCCAAAGATGAATTTCGAGAAAACAACCCATATCACTGTTAAGCAACCCTTAATTTTGAAAATACATTTTGGGCAAAATAAACTACTCCAGAATTTCGGACTATTTTCGGGCCTCTCATAATGTCTTTATCGATTTTTAAAGTTCCCAAAAAGATGGTTTTTATCCAAAATCGTCACTACATGGCCAGGCAGGGGTGCATTCTGATGTTAAGGGCTGGAGCCTATATGAACCCTTCAACCTTTTAAAACGGGTGATAGGTAATGGGTTGAAAGTTCTGGATACTTTGAACCCTAATTGAGCCCGAATTGTTTTATCAAGAGGAAAACTTCGTAAAAGCTGTTTTTGAATTATTACTAGAGTGAGGCTACTAGCTTTACGGTATTTTGGTCCTGTCAGGTTTACGTAACTAAGAAAATATGTTTTTTTATAAAAAAAATTTTAAACTTACCAAAATTAATACTTTTAATAATATTTTTTGTAATAGAATTTTTTCTTACTATCGCTTCATACCATTTACTAAATAATTATTGAATTATTTAAAATTTGTTTAAATGATTTGAGTCATTAAAAATCATATAAAAACAAACTATCTTTGATTAAACAAAACAAATTCTTTGGTTGATCCAACGAAAATTTTGTTGGTCTAACCAAATATTTTTATTTACGTTCGGACAGGAAAATCCTTTGTTCGGCCGATTTTCAAATCGGGGTTCGGCAAGGAATTTAATAAATTCAGTCTTGGTAAACACACAGATCTTTCACAAATATTGGGTAACTACAATTGTAACGACCGATAATACTACAGTCGAAGTCCGATTTCTTTTCGCCAGCCCTCACAGAAGATCACGTCATATCTTTAGTGCGTCTGCGCGCGAATATGCGCTTGCACGTGCAAGCGAGTGTGAATCTGCACATGCCTAACATAAAATATATCTCTTATAGAGCGGGCATGGATGAGGCCATCGTTATCTTTCGAGTTCCCAGAATTTCCCCTAACTTCAAACTCCGGAATTCGAAACTTATCGGATTTGAACTGTACCCCTTTAGAACTTTACCGTGCCCTACTGCGTACCCAAATAGATCTCTAAACTTGAGGTTTTTAAAATTGACGCCCTAGTGTACTTTTGGTGCCTGTTAAGCAATATTAAACTTTTTACGTAAGCTATGAATTGCATCATGCTGTAACTTCTTTATCTTTTTACAGGATCTAACTCATCATTATTTGAAAGTAAAGTAGTAGGTGGTTACTCAGAGAATAAATTATTTAAAATAAAATATGTAGGTTATATAATAACAGTATCATCGATGCGTAAACGCGTGGCCACAGCAAATTTTATTAATGAAGGCTATTGTTTAGTCTCATTGAATTGGGCTATTATAATAAAGGGAAGTGAACAAAATTATCGTGCGGTGACTCCAGTATTTCTCGGACAAGAAGAACTTTTCATTGACAGCGCGTTTTATAATGGCGTAACTGGTGGGATAGCAGCGTTTTGGGGAGTTTTTAAAGTAAGTTATAAAATTTAAATTGACCATATGACTGTATAAATATTTCTTTTCCCTTTTATCAATCCTTTTCTCCTTCTTCCCTCTTCTCTTTTCACGTTTCTACCTTCATTTTTCGACTTATCATTGACAACCTGTGTGAAAGGAGAAATTATTCAGACTTTTATTATTATGCACAATTATGAAAAAATGTTAGCAATTATATTAGACAATTTGAACATTTATGTAGTAAAGTCGAAGAAATCTGAAAATAATTCTGCTCCAAGCAGGGTTCGAACTCGCGCACTCGTGGCCCGTAGGCTAGAACGTAGACCGCTGAACTGTGAAACCATTCCAAAGGCACTTTGATTATTAGTTACATGACCCACAGCCTGAGATGCCCCATTTTCTTACGAGTTTTACTTTGAAAAACCCTCCTGTTGTTAGTGAAATCGTTTCCCAAGCGTAAAAAAACAAATTTGTTTTTCTAAATGCAAATTCTACATAGCGGTATACAGATGGTCCTTAGTAATTAAAAACTTTATAAAGTCACTTTTATAAATTAGTGACTTTTTATGAAGTCAATTTCATAAAACTTTTCATAAAAATTGTCTTCATGAAATGCGTATTTTTATAAAAATACGTAACTTTATAAAATCTCTCACTTTTATAAAGATCTATCTTTTAATTTCTTTATAAAAACGTTTAACTTTCTAAAATTTTTATATATTGTAGTTGATTCTATCGAAAATTGGTATGTTCATAAAGTTTTTATAAAATGAATTTATATGAACTGTTTAGAATATTTGTAAAGTTTGTATCCACTTTCTTGTAAGATTGATTTAATAAAAGCACGTGTTTTGTTATAAATTCAACATTATTATAAAATGTATACATTATGAAATATATATGAATGTAATTTTATGAAAACTAAATAAATGTACCAATTTCGTATGTAGTAAACCTTATGAAAATTTTATAAAGTTTTCTGTTTTTATAAAAAACTTTTTTTTATTAAAAGACCAAACTTTATAAAATTTTTGTATAGTTGACTTTATGAAAAGTCAGTATTTTTATGAGGATTCGTTTTTTATAAAAAATCGCAATTCATAAAATGAGCAGACTGTATAAAAAAATTTTAATTCAAGATATTGTTACGTCACAAGTAGGTAAATACTTTGATCGAAGATTCCTCGTTTTAAGTTAGGATCGAATGATCCTCGCTTAGGGATGAGGATAAGTCAATGAAACGACACAATGATTATTAATTAAAACAAATTAAATTTATTAAAATAATTATAATTTGGAATTTATAAAATTATGGATACAATTGGTATGTAATTGGAGGCACAGACTGGTTGGTTGGAAAAAGACAGAAGATAGAGAGAGAAGTACGGTACCTGTTGTTGACTGTCGAATGGTTCCCTTTTAATTAATCCGCACAGATGTGAGGAAGACAGCAATATAATCCAATTGGTGTGAGGAAGACAGCAATATAATCCAATTTGTGGGAGGAAGACAGCAATATTATCATCTTGGTGTGAGGAAGACAACAATATTATCTCACTTAGGCACTGACTAAAATTCTTTTAAGGATTTGAAAACGGACCACGGTAAATTTATGACTCTCAGGTCTTCACACTGGTACACTGCTTATTTATTTAATTTGATTTAATTTTAAGTGGTAAACCACTTAAATTCTGCTCACAAGACTAGTTTTACACTTGGCGGCGTGTCCTTTTTATATTATATTTTTTGGTGACATCAAGCATTGCGCATTCTCCCGCTGTGTGTGATGTAGTTATACCTCTCTTTTCAATAGGTGGTTTTCTCTCCCTTTTAGTAATTTCCCCAGATTTTTCTCTAGACCTAGCCTGTGCCAATAGTGCATTCTAATACGTCGCGGGACGTGACAATATGTGTTGATGTCGATAGTTGGCTTTAGGGTCCAAGGTTAGTAAAAACTCAGCGTTTTACATAATCTGACGTTTCGGCTCTGATCGGAGCCCTCATCAGTGATTTATTTTGAATCTTGAGTAAAATTGTGATTTTGTGTATAAATGTGTACAAAATCACAATTTTACTTATTAAAGGTCGATGCAAGTCGAGAATATTAAAAAAATGCAAAGTTGACTTCATAAAAAGTCATTAATTTTTTTGAAAGTTTGTGTTTTCATATAAAGTAGCGTTTTATCAAAAAAAAGCAAAGATTTATAAATATTTTTTCAAGTTCACTTCCTCAAATAGGTACACGTACACATGTACGCTAAGTCACTATGTGCGCCAAAAATACACTACTACATTCGAGCTTGACGCACGTCTGTATACACACGCACATAAGTACACTGCTCACGCGAGCACGCCGCACACTAATCCACAAAGTCGTGTATAGTTGATGCCATCAGTCAGAGAAAAACCAGTAAAATCTGCCTTTAACTTGAGCTATTTATTTCGATAATTTATTTTCTTATATTTTCTTTAAGTAAGGTACTATTTCCGTCAAAATTTGAATAACAACTTACCTTTAAAAAAATTAAATACTTTCATTTTTTATCCTCTTATTTCACTTTCGGAATAGTATATACTCCATTTCAACTAGCAAATTTTCCTCTTTTCTACCACCTGAGGTAGAATTCCTATAAAAAACAGGAAAAATTCAGATATATTTTTCCCAGTGTAAAGACTGTAACTAGCAGTTAACAGTGTTTCCCTAAAATCAAGTAATAATTATTTCCAACGTTATTAACATTTAAAAAATATTATCTCAATATTCTGCTGTATCATTTTTTACGATTCCAACGGTATAAAAAACTTATTTTGCAACTTTTTGTATTTAACGGTGTTATTCCAAATCACAGCAGATTTTTTAAATATTTTATTCGTCGCATTTTACGGTCTAGGATTTATAATAATTAAATACAAAAATTGACGGTTCTTTCAGACAAATAATTGAAGAATGAGAAAAAATCTACCTCTGCCCAGATTCAAACCATAAATAACTCTGTCATTAAAGAAAAGTAAAACACTTGAAAAGGTGGAATAATGAAGTCAATATAAATATAATAAAAGAATTTGGACTGAGGAAATTTTCCAAAAATTCAAACGTTATTGTTACTAAAAGTCTAATAAGACTAAAATAAGAAATTTTATTTTTCGCATAATTTACCCAATTCGGCGTAAATTTTTGCAATTTTGACCGGTAACGAAATTAATCAGTTTCGACAAAGATTCGCAGCTTCAATATGCGAACATAGGGATTTTTAATTTTTTGAAATGAAAAGAAGCCTCTTTTACGAAGTACTGCAAACGAAGCGAAGTTTTTTTATTTATTCTTGAATAAAATGAACTAGCATGAGTTTCCATTTCCATACAATAAACATGCTGCAGATGTTTTGGCACATGTTGTCAATTTTTACTTGCAATACCGAATACGTCAGTTTGTAAAAACTACAATGTCAGATCTCTTGTTGCACGAATTTATTATTTCTTTAATATTGAAATCTTATTTTTAAGAAATATTGGCAAATATTTATTTCATTTAATAATGTATATGTGATATTCGTCATATAAGTAATATTCTTCTGATAAAGCATTGACTTTTTAACTATATTTCATAAAAATTATAAATAATGAAAATAAAGAATTTATTTGTACTTGCAATACTCGATTACATTTGATTACATTTCAAATGTAGAATTATTTTTATTCGAGCCCCCTAGATATTCTTCTAAAAATATTTAAAACAAAAAAACTATTCGGAAATAATATATATATTTAACAAAATTTACTGAAAGTATAAATATAAAATACATAATGGTCAATGCAAGTCCAGAATGTGAATATAATTAATAATTTATTTTATTTATAATAATTAATAATTGAGTAAATTATGCAAAAAATAAAATTTCTTTTTATGATCGTATTACACTTTTAGAAACAATAACGTTTAAATCTTTGAAAACATTTCCTCAGTCCAAATTATTTTATTATATTTATTCTGACTTCATTATTCCACCTTTTCAAGTGTTTTATTTTTCTTTAATGACAGAATTATTTATGGTTTATAAAATGCCAAGAATAAATCAATTTAATAACATTTTTGCAAATTTTTATTGCAGTAATTTTGTATAATTTCCCATGCATTTGTAGCTTTTGTCGGCCCAAAGTACTGACAGTGCCGCCCTCGGCAAAGACCAACTCTCAAGTCACTTTCTTTCTTCAGGCTAGAATAGGGGTACCACCCGTGTGGTAACGTGTTGAAGACTTTGAAATTTCAAATATGTTTTTAGTTACTGAAAGAAGTTACGAGTGACGAGCTGTACTTTAAATTCGTTAATCCGCGTGTCCCTGAATTTCTAATGGATATAACCTACTATGTCGGAGGATGGCGTCTCAGTAAGGGATATAGACCCCCCACTCCAAAACACTTGAAAGTGAAATTATCATCATACGAAATTTGCAAGGTTCAAATTGCAGTCACTTATAATAAAAATTTACATAATCTTGCATGCGGTATGATCGAAGGGGAACTTTACAGGAGGTAGTTATGTCTACGATCTTTCATTTTTCATATTTGACATTGATAGGGTGTGTTAAAACAAAAGAGCTATTCTATTTTAGCTTGATGAGGGCACTGGTTTGTTTTTGAATGATGAGGAATTGTTGGGAATCACTGTTCGACTTCCTGATGAGCGTTGTAAATATACTATTTTTGCACTCCTTTACAACGATGCTCGGATTATCTATGAGTTTGCAAAAAGAAAACTGAGATCTTGTGAGTAAAAATTTAAGTTTACAATAAGCCTTGCACTTCTTGATCGCTTGATATTCTTTTAATAGTGGCGCTACAGTTGTCGTAATAAGCTTATGTCGGTAATCTACACGGAGAAAAATGGACATTGACCCATAATATCTAGATATTGAGGCACAATGTCAGTAGCATTCAACTATGTGACAAACATTTAGATATTCTACTTCAATGCCTGTCAGGGACGGATCCAGGGGGGTGGTCCTGGGGGTCCGCCCCCCCCCCCGAAATATCAGACACCCTCAAATCTTACTGGCGAAAATATTCGAGTTTGTCTAACACTATTCTAACGTCACGTTTTGTGAAAGCCGAAATATCTTTTATTTTTAAATTTTTCGATCGGACCCCCCCCCCCCCCACCCAAATTTTTTTCTAGATCCGTCCCTGATGCCTGTAGATATTGACAAAAAGATATTAACCACCAGTATCTCAGATATTGAGCTTGATTATCTCAGATATTAAAAATGAGAATATTCAAGATACTAAACTTCTGAATATTCTCGTTAGTAAACTTGAATGTCTGAGGTACTAAAGTTAAATATCTCAGATGCTTAACATCAATATCAGGTATACTGAAAAGGTAAGTTATAGATGTTACAACTCAATGTCTAAGATACTCAAAAAATTATTTTAAAGATTATAAAATAACTACACATTCATTTTTTAGAAAAATTCAAATTATATTATATTATGTAGTAAATTTATACTTCGCTCTCATTTTCATTATTTGGCATGTCTAAAATTAATTTAATGTTCTTGTTAGAAACTTAACCTTAACACTAAGGTTAGATTTCATTCTCGGCTATAAACCACATATAGAGAAAATATATAACTTATATGTTTTTCTTACTGCATCTCAAGTTAAAGACACGATCAATTTTATTCCATTAGAAACACTTATTAGAATTCAAGGAAACTTTAATAAAATTTCAAAATTTATCGTTCCGGAACGCGGCAAGCAGGTCACTCTTAGATTCACTTAGATTTCGATGAGCGCGAAAAAGTGATCACATGACCTTTATATATATGCGCGCGCACTTCATGCTTCAATATCTAAACTATTGAATCTGAATATCAAATGTTACTTCTCTGGAAAATCTTATATATTGAAAAAAAATATTTTAATATTGCGTGTCAGTATCTAGATATTATGGATGAATATCTCCTATTTGAATATTTACTTTTCAATATCCATTTTTCTCCGTGTAGATATGTGTTAATTTGATATTTAACAGTTAATGACAGACTACATTTATTCTGTGATATTATGAAAAGTAAAATACGTCGAAACACCTTGTTAGGGGCATGCGATACCTAACACTAGAACTACCGACGATTAAGGTATACCTACTTCTACCATGTCAAACAAGTCATTTTGACCCCCTTGGTAGTTCTAGTGTTAAGAAAAGTAGTAAGATCATGTGAAAAAATAAATTCGGTTTCTAAATATTTACGTTCGAAACATATTAAATATTTTTTCAAATTTTGGTAAATAGTAGAGAAGATGAAAAAGGACGTATATAGCCAAATTTTGGTTTTGATAATAAATAATCAAATTTTGATAGATATTTAAAAATTCAAGTTTTTTTTTATTTTCTAAACCAAAAGTTTTCTATATACGTCCGCGTTTACCTTTTATACTATTGCTAAAATTTTGAAAACAGAATTTTATGTATTTTGGACACAAACATATAGAAACTTAAAATCAATAAAATTGTCTAATTCCCTGCACGTATTATATACCCTTGAAAATGTGATTGTTTAACATAATAATTACGTTATAATGAATAATAAATATTCGAATGATTAAAGACATTTCAAAATTAAGTTAAAATTGAATTAATTATGAACTTGCTTATCCACTTAATCCCATTAAGAAAAAGCTACTTAAGGGGTCTCCTTATCCAGAACTTTCAAAAAATCGATTTGTTTTTTTTTTCAATCCATGGATCTATTATCAGAGAATATTGTCGCAAAATTTTACAGTCCATATCGGAATAGTTTTGATGGTAGAGTTCCGAGCAGTGGCTTGCGCGGAGCGAGCGGACGGTTTTTTCACCGTCTGAAAACTTTAAAGCGCGTTTTCTCAAAACCACATTTTTCAAAATTGCGTGCACGATTAAAGGAGAACCAATTAAGCTATTATTATAAACTTTTTTTTTATTTGTAAGTAATTAAAATGCACATATAGTGAACCTTTAGTTTTCATGATACAGTATTTATTTTCATTATAAATAACGCATTTTAAACAAAAAAAACGGTGAAAAATTTGATTTTTCTGGAAAGTAACTCAAAAGATCGATAAAAAATCTTTTTTCTTTACAATTTTTTAGGTTCACTATGAGCGGAAGACCCTTCTGAATAGAAAAACAAATATATATGTGTTTCAGATGAAAAATTTGGACAATATCATGCACGCAAAATTAATTGTCCGTGGTGAGACGCTGCGCGGGATCTTCGATAAGTCCGAGATTATTTCTTGTTTTCAAATGAAATTTTTTTTTTCACATGTTCAAATATGTACCTAAATATGTGCGAAAAATCTTTGAGCAGTGTTTTTATTTTCTGCTTCAAAGAAAATTGTGAAAAAGTGCCTTTTTTAAGGTTCTGGATAAGGAGTCCCCCTTAATGACATTGATTATTTATAAAACATGAATGTCATAAACTTAAAATCATTTTTTAAATTGCCAGTCCAGATATTCATATGCTTCTACAAATCCATTAGTGTTACACCAAATTTAATTGTTCATAGCGCTGTCCTTTAAAAACGAGGTTAACTGTATATTAAAAAAGAAAAAAGAATTAAATGTCATCTACTTATCTATACATAAAGAGGGACAGTGAAAAAGTTTTTTCAAATATAACATTCCTGATTTTTTTCAAACAAATCATTGCATAAAGATAATAATGTGATATAACTATTTCCCCCATATCATTTTGGGAGAATTTTTAATTTGGCTTAATCTGTGTGTATGTTTTATTCCTCATTGCACAAATATTATTTGGTTTATTTAACAAATAAACTTGCCTGATTCAAGTAAAATTTAATTCATTCAAGTATGTCCTCTTTGGATCTAGTAAATCAGACTTTGAGCAAATCAATTTCTTTGTTGAATAATGTGCTTAAGTCGCAGTTCTTCCTTTTTCTTCATATTGGAAAAAATTTCAAGATTTTATATTGGAAATTTATATTAAAAAGTGATTGCCTATTCTAGAATGATCTAAGCGCTTCTGTAATGGTGTTCTAATTTTAATTTTAATTAATTACAGCTGATAGCAGTGATAAAGGTAAAGAAAAAGGTAAACGTAAAGCTCTTGCAGAGTCGAGCGATGTATATTCTGGACCTACAGGTGGAGAGCATACTCCAGTCCTATTAGATACGAATCCTAAACACCAAGGCTATCTGGATGCTTCTGACCCAGACCTTTTCGGTGATCATGGCCAAGGGCAAACGGAGGGATATGATCTAAGCTATGTGTTTGCTCATCACCAAGGCAAAGCGGGTGATCGTAAAAAAGACAAAAGGGTTGCTTATAACCAAGACCCTGTGATTACTTATTATCAAGACCCTACGGATGCTTCTAACCTAGGCCTTATGGGTGATTATGGCCAAGGCCAGACGGGTGGATGTGACCTAAGCTATGCGGATTCTTGGAACCAATACCAAATGGCTGGTTGGAACCAAAACGAAATGAGTGCTCATAACCTAAACCCTATAGGTACTCATCACCGAGGCCAAACGGGTGCTCATGATCCAAGCCTTGTGGATTTTTCTGGCCAAGGCCAAACGGGGGCTCATCACCCAAGCGGATTAGATGATTTAACGACAATGTTCCAATTCTCAAAGCCGATTAGGACCAGGGGAAACCAATCGCCTCATAGTTCCCAAGTCCACGATGAATTCCATTCAGTAACGCCATATCGCAGAGAGTTTCGAAATCCTAATGTCCAAGAGGATACTACGGTTCTCAACACAGCCAGACTTGCCAATGTGAAGCTTCCTAAAAATCCGCGTTCACGAAGTAAACGTAAGGAGAAATGATCCTAACTACGTCAATAACATACCAGACGGGTTCAAGAAAATGAATACTTGATCCGACGTATGTTTGAACTCAGAAACCAAACTCAGTCTACATTTGAATAAATTGAAATTAATATGCTACTGTCAATATACAGTTAGTGATTTTCAACGAAAAATCGGCGGAAAATAATTGTTATTGCGTCGACAAAACTAGTTCACTGATTTCAGTTTATTCTAATTTTGACTGATTTATATTCAGAGAGATAAAATTATAATTAATTTGCTAGATCTAAATGAATATATCATTTATTTGAATGTCGCATTTACTATTTGATAAATTAACGATATTAATGTGAACAGAGAAATATTGCGTCCAGAAAATATTGCTTTCATAGTCAATAACTCTTCAATTCCATCAGAATTTTTTACATTCTCATCGTATAAAGATTTAGATCAAGTTTTACATTCTCTCTTTAATTTAAAGATCTTTTAAACTTCAAGACGATATCAACATTATATATTTTCGTAGAGAAATTTTCGAATGAAACCTTGAAACTTTATAAAAATTTTAGTCAGAGATTTCTGAAAAATGTTTTGACTAAAATAACTGATAGATTAATGTTTATATCAAATTCCCCCTGTCGCAGGAATTTTCCGCTCATTTCCGGCTCCAGGTATCCCATTAAACCATTGTCCTACCTTCATAAATAAAAAAAGGGCCACAAAAGGCGAAGGGACAAAATATTAAATTTTACTTTTTTATCCTGAAATCAATACATGCCAATTTAAGGCTCACTTTCTGTCCAACTATAAATTTTAGTACTTTCCCCTTTTTGTAAAATATGCAAAGGTGCTGCCAACTTTACATCAAGTCGGCAGCGCCACCCACGTAAACGCCAAAAATTGCTAATTCAAAATTCTACTAATGCAGGAATTTTCGTCTTATTTTCGGTTTAAGATAACCCTTTGAACGATTGTCCTACCTTCAAAATTAAAAAAGCGTTAAAATGCAAAATCGTTTGCTTAAAAAAATTCTACAAATGTTTTCCCTTTTTGAGGTATTTAAAAAGATAAATTTCTGTAACTAAATAATTCATTGAGGAATTATAAAAATTATTTGAAATCAAAAATACGAAATTATTCGTCTCTTCATTTCATTTATTAATATATTTGTGTTTTAAATTTAAAAAGCAGATAATTGAAAAAACCATATTATTCTCAACGGTTGGGACCAAAACATTATTTTCTCTAAATTTATAAAAAACAAAAATCTAACAATATTTGGTGTACATTAGAGATGTGCAGTTTATCAGATCGAATTTTCAATGCAAATTGGTACTTTCTTGGCCACGCTTAGAACATTCAATTTGTTGAAATCGAGTTTAAATCCAAAAAAAATGATAGCTTCTAAGCTCTCATCGAATATAGCATTTTTTGAAATTGAAATAATTCAGTTGGTTTTGACATTAAATCCAATTGAAATAATCCTCAAATTTTCGATTGAATCAAATTTTGAAAATTTAATTATTATTTCAGTTAGATATAATTATAAAACCAACTGAATTATGTCGGTATCCAGAATTCCCACATTGAGAAATAGATACATGAGAAGGTCGGATTTCTTCTTGGTTTAAACTCAATTTCAACAAATTCGATTTTCTAAGCATATATTCTTTTTCGTTGTGTGAGTGATTTTAGTCGTAAAGAAATAATAAATAATGTATATTACGGGAACAAATGTGAAAACCTACAACTTATTGTAAGTTTAAAATAACAACGCACCGTCTCATACCGCTAAAGTGGTGAAGAACACATTAAAAGCATTGAATTGGGAAATATTATCGCACCCGCCGTACTCTCCAGACCTCGCCCCGTCCGAATATCACCTTTTCGCATCGATGGGACGCTCACTCGCAGAGCAGCGCTTCGCCAATTTTGAAGAAGTCGAAAAATGGCTCGTTGAATGGTTTGCCTTGAAAGAGAAAAAGTTTTTTTGGAATGCTATCCATGATTTACCTGAAAGATGGGCAAAATGTGTAGAATCCAATGGTCAATACTTTGAATAAAATTTTTTTGAGATTCCCTTGAGAATTAAGTGTTTTCTTTATTGAAAAAACCGGCGAACTTCAACTAACACCCCTGGTATGTTAGAGTATTTCTCAAAAAATCTTTTAAGAAAATTCAAGAATTCAAAAAGCTTTTCGCTTGCAATCGTTACAAAAAAATTCAATTCAATATCCACTATACTATACTTACATTAGTTAAATTATAGAAATAATTTAAAATACTTCTGTCCATTTTTCAGATAAAAATGAATAAATTTGTTTCTTTAAATATTGCTGTGTTCCTGTAATTAAAGAAAAAACTTTAGTTTAAAACGAAAATTTTTAAAAAGGGCTCTGGTGTAAATTTATATTCAGCAATAATATGAGCAAGAAATGCAAGGACTTATATTGATGTGAGAAAGAAATACAAAAAATTAATGTTATGACCCTCTGCCTTATTGACAGAGCTATCAAAGAAAGGTAGTTAAATGAATCAAATCGAGAAGTACAAAAGAACTTGTTCCTTTATGTTTACGTTTATAATTTTATGAATCCTATCGGCAAAGATTACTGCTTGCCTTTACATATACGGAGAAAAATGGTTTCAGTAATTTTACTCAACTCTGTCGATTGAATTTGGGACATAAGGACATTCGAACATCTATTAAATCCTATTCGGGTAAAATGAATTCGATAAATACCTAATTCACCCAAAGTGAATAACAATAAGTGTTACATATGAAATAGTAAGGAGTTGACTAAAACGTTGTCGATGACAGGGCATCAACATGCGTCAGTGGGTTAACATAAAATGTATAAGTGTATCACCGACGTTTGAGGTGCTTTAAACCTTAGTTGGGTAAAATGAGCATCGGGCGTATTATTTCAACTGGCAATGGTATGGATCACTTGAATTAAAAGAAATTCTTAGCTGGAGCCTACTAATAGTCATCCAGTACATACATAAACAACATACAGATATATTCACACCATTCAGTCGCAGCCAATCACATTTCAAATCACAAATACGCTTAAACATATAACCTTATATATATAATCCTAATAACTACACTTATATATAGTACGATACGCTTTCGTCGAATCACGCACACGCTCTTTTACAATCCTTAGACATAAAACTTGGAACTTTCTTATATAATGACTGCAAGATTGGGCTGAAGTTTGTGACGTCTCGTATGATCTTCAAAACGATCAAAAAAATGTAAATTAAAAATTGAGTTTGCGGAGCGAATTCAAAATTAGCAAAGTTTGACCCAGGTAAGCCATTTATGGAAAAATTCGTCAAATTATCTGTAAATATAAAAAAGAGACAAATATAGGGACTTAGGTTATTGATCGCAGTCACATAGTCAAACGTTGCTAATTTTCGATTCGCTCCGCAAACTCAATTTTTAAATTATATTTTTTTTAATTTAGCACTATGTGACTGCAATCAAAAACTGAAGTCCCTATATTTGTTTCTTTTTTAGTTTTCAATATAATTTGACGAATTTGTCCAAAAGTAGCTTGGCTGGGTCAAAGTACAAAGTTTTTTTTTTTGCAATAAAAAATGTTCTTTTTATTGAAAATCACTATTCTGCTTGTTTTTGATCGTTTTGAAGATCATACGAGAAAAAAAAGAAAGAAGAAAATCGTCACACGAGACATCACAAACTTCAGCCCAATGACTGCAAGAGTTATTCAGAGTATGTAAGAGTAAGTTTCGTCAATAAAGTTTTTGAGCCTTTCTCAAGTAAAAATGAATCAACTTTTTTCATAAATTATTCATAAAATATTTTTTTAAATTAATATAATTAATTAATAAATTATTATAATTATGATTTTTGATATAATTAATATAATTATTAATTAATATTTAGTATACATTTTTATTATAACTACGTATGAAGTTTAATGAAACTTAAGTTTGAAATGTACATTAAAAAATTGCATTATTATCAAAAAGCATCTTGTGTAAAAACATTTAAAAGAAAGTTTTTTTAATTTCTGTGTTGTATATTTTCAAAATATCGATTTTACAATTGCGAATTCCAAATTATTATTATTTTGTTGTTTAAATTTTCATGAAATGAATTTAATATAAAAAACTTAAGTGAAAAAGAAAGAAGTAATTATAAATTAATTAAGAACAAATTTTGTATCACGAATTTATTAAACTTACAGAATTTATACAACTAGATTATGTCAAACTTTTAAATAAATTATATAAACTAGTGGATAATCATAAAAACAAATAGTGGTTAACACTGTGGAGCATGTACGAAAGCTTCGTGACGAACAGACAAAAGACAAACAAACACGACTGCAGTACGATGAATTTTTAAAATCACAAGTTTATAAGTGTAATCCACTATTTTGGATTTAGACAGTACTAAAATAAACTGCAATTGTATTTTGTATGTTTTTTATTGATTATGATTATTGAACATAATACCTTGGAACATCAGTATGCTTAAAATTGAACGTATTTTTGAAATTAAAAATATTTTATGTGTGCCCAAGGCGCAGATTACTTTCATTCGTTCCTGCATGAATAGATATAGCTGGTGGAATAAATCTAGGGATTCACGGTTTACTCAACTCTCGATTGATATCACAAATGTATATATCACAAATGAAGCGTGCGTTAAAAATTTCTAAATATATATATTATTACTCGTAGTATAATTATAAAAAACCAGTCTTTTATTAAATCACAAAAATATTAGAGCTTTCCATTCATTCTACTCTACGCTTCAATGGAGAGTTGAGTAAACCGTGAATCGCAAGATTTATTCCACCAGCTAAATCTATTCACGCAGAAACGAATGAAATTGTTTGAAATTGTGTCTAGGGCACACATAAACATTTTTTAATTTCAACAACGTGTTGAATTTCCAGCATACTGATGTTTCACATTATTATATTCAATTAAAACATACAAAATACAATTACAGTTTATTTTAGTACTCTCTAAATCCAAAATAGTGAAATAGCCACTGCTTTATCTAGTGCGTAATGTACCACTTACTTAATAGTGGATTCTACATACTTATAAACTACTGATTTTAAACATTCATCCTACTTTGATGACCATCCACTAGTTTATATAATTTATTTAAAAGTTTCACATAATCTAGTCATTTAGATTCTGTAAGTTTAATAAATTCTTGATTCATAATTCTTTCTCAATTTATTTATAACTACTTCTTTCTTTTTCACTTGCGTTTATTAAATTAAATTGTTCTTATTATAATTTAAACAGCCAAAGTCTTGATAAGTGTGTTACATAAAATTTTAAAAATCTACTCAGGATTTTGATATCACATAGATTTCTTAGACACAATAATATTTTTGAATTCGCATTTGTAAAATCCATATTTTGAAAATATACAACACAGAAAATAAAAAAATCTAAAATAAACTGTATAATTGTATGTTGTATGTTTTAATTGAATATTATAATGTGAAACATAAGTATGCTGGAAAATCAATACGTTGTTGAAATTAAAAAATGTTTATGTGTGCGCTAGACACAATTTCAAACAATTTCATTCGTTTCTGCGTGAATAGATTTAGCTGGTGGAATAAATCTTGCGATTCACAGTTTACTCAACTCTCCATTGAAGCGTAGAGTAGAATGAATGGGATGCTCTAATATTTTTGTGATTTAATAAAAGACTGGTTTTTTATAATTATGATACGATCAATAATATATATATATTTAGAAATTTTTAATGCACGCTTATATAGATATATATATATATATATATATATATATATATCAATAATCATAGTTATAATAATTGATTAATTACATTAATTTCTAAAAACAATTTATGAATAATTTATGAAAAAAGTTGATTTATTTTTACGACACTGGTCCACAAGTTCTGAATAACCCTTGCAGTCACTATATAAGAAAGTTCCAAATTTTATGTCTCAGCATTGTAAGCGAGCGTGTGCGTGATTCGACGAAAGCGTATCGGACTATATGTAAGTGAGGTTATATTAGGTTTACATATGTAAGGTTATATGTTTAAGTGTATTTGTGACTTAAAATATGATTGGTTACGACTGAATGGTGTGAATATTAACTATTTTTCTCCGGGTGGGAATGATATCAGCAAAAAGTGACTCGTTATCATCCTCGTCTCCGTTCCCAATAGTGCAGAAAACATTCCTGGATGGTCTTAAGCGACTTTGACTCAACTCGCAAACAAGTGAACAAACTGTCATGACTGAAATTCTCCGTTCCATTTTGACTCAACTGAAAATATCAGTTCTATTTTGACTTAACTGAAATCGGTTGTGACATTTTGTTGTAACTCTTATTTGACAGTTTCAGAGAACAAGCTGTATCAAGTTTGCGAGTCATTTTAAAAATATTACTCTTATAAATTTTCCTTATTTTAATATAATTATAAAAAAGCGATACATCACATATTGTGAAAAAAGAAAAATAATATAGTATAATATGAAGATATGTGCTGATATTGATAGTTGGCTTTAGGGACCAAGGTTAATAAAAACTCAGCGTTTTACATGATCAGACGTTTCTGCTCTGATCGTAGCCCTCATCAGTGGTTTATTATAAATCTAAAAAATATAGAAAAGGGGAGGGGGGATTGTTAACATATAATTTCTTTTATAAAAGTTTAAGTAATTATCATTTTGTTTTTACATGTAGGTAAAGAAACTTTGAGATTACTTCAAGGTAAATATTTATTTCACATGACGTATAAATCTCTTATTACCAGAAAAACATTTTGGAAAGTTGGAATTAAATGTTCTAAGTATAAAATTTAAATTGTAATTCATGCATAAAATTGTATATTGTAATTTCTTTGGTATGAAGTATAATTTTAAAGGGGTATAAACAGTATTTCTGTATAAATAGAATGGGGAAAGTTTAAAAAACGTGACATATTATGCATACAGTGAAATGAAACGTTGATTTTTTATAAAGATTTATTCCCGCATAGGCTTTTTCTTGATATTAAGCTAAATATCAAAATGTATCGGTAATTATTTTTATCTTGTATAGCGAGTTGAAGGTAACATTGTGACAGGATAAAATACTTTGTTTAAAAAATACATTCTTAAACGCTAAAATAGTCTATTTCCTCTTAAATATGTTTTTCCAATTGTGGGTATAGACAATGGGACTGCTCATTCAGAATGTGCACAAAAACCTAAATTTTCATGTATATTGTACACAAATTGTTAGAAATGTTTGCAATTTTAGTATACAGGGGTATATTAAATTTCCTATATGTTTACTAAATTTATTATACTTGGTAATTTTAGTATATTCAGGTATACTAAATTTTTTTTGTGAAGTTATATGTATGCTAAATTTTTTAAGTGTGCACTAAGTTTCTTTTACGTATATGAATTTCACAGTTTCTGTATACTAAAATTCATATATATGTATACGAAATTCATCTGCGCAAGCGCGTTTCGAGTTACACGGATCGTGCAATATGCAGACTCGCATGCTGATGTATTTGTGGTTAGCTACGTTGTTGGATCGACATTTGGTGCCACGCAAAAGTTCGGATTGTTTGGAGCTGCGCTTTTCTCTTCAAAAGGTAGGTTTAATTCATTTACTCGTTTACAAATTTAAATTTACGTATCCCAGAATTTCGAAGCTTTATATGTGAAATGTGAAAAAAGTAAAATAAAAATTCCAGAAGTAGTGTACAGAGGAATGAAATGTAAAAATTTAACTGCGCATGCGCCTATAGCCATGCAACGGAGCACAATCTTCTTCTTATTCTTTTTCTTCTTCGTACAGCGTTAGCACCTTACTGGCAAAGCCTTGTACATTTGAACTGCGCATGCTCTATTGCAACAAGCTACTACTACGCAATATAGATAAAATCAAAATGGCCGGGACTAGTCGTGACATATCAAGTGTAATGACTAGCACCGCAAACAACGACAATACTAGATTACTTAGCATAAAAACTATATTAGCATAAAAATTCGTATACGCACCGAAGTCACATAAAATAGAATACGTGCCAATGCACACAATTCGGAAAATTACGAGACTCGCGACAATGCTCGCAGGACTGATCGCACCTCGGCTTCGATCTCCTGCGAGCATTGTCGCTCGTCACGCAATATCCCTCATTGTACGCCTAGGCACGTAATATACTACTTCCAATCATATATTAATGTATAGAGGTCCTTTTTCTTATTCTTATTCTTCTTGCACAACAAAATTTGTGGTTGTTACTCGTTGCGAAAGTAATTAAAAATATTTAATAACTAAAGATCCACATGATGCTAATATTATGATACAATATGACAATATAATATAATTAAGAATATATAAATATTAATTAAGGAATAAAAATAAGTTTGTTGACCATGTATCATTATTCTTTTATTTAAAAAACAATATGGACGGCTTTAGAGTAAAAAGCACGTTAAAGTGCGGGATTTACGCGAAATATTTAGCGCGCGCGTACACATAAAAATGTTATTGCTGTGACTGAAACACTTCGATCTACAGCTTTATTGCAGAAATATATGCACAAATGTCTATTTCATAAGTTGTTGTTGTTAATGTTGATCCCAGAGGCGCAGAAATTATTTTTATTTTTATTTGTTAAGGTAGTTCGTTCACGAATATTAAACTTCAGGCAAAAATAGATAATTTTGCTTTCAAGAATAGCAATATTATTATTGAAGGGCTAGTTCAAAAGAGAAAAGATTATTTTTCATGAAAAAAATTTGAAACACAAAAAAATAATTTTATTAACAAATTTTATTTTTGCCCAAACTTATTTTCTTATCGCTTCGAGCTAAATTTTTAAAAATGATGCGATTCTAATAAATCACGGTTCATTTTTTTAGGAAAAATATTCTCTACAACATGACCGTTTCCTATTTTTGAAATTAAATTAATTATTATCAAATGTAACAATTTGTTTTGAAAAATTGTTTTTTTATAATTTCAGTCATTAAAGAATTCATTTACAAATATTTTGAAACGTTCAAGCTGTAGAGAATCTTTTTCCTAAAAAAATGAACCGTGATTTATTAGAATCGCATCATTTTTTAAAATTTAGCTCGAAGCGATAAGAAAATAAGTTTGGTCAATAATAAAATTTGTTAATAAAATTATTTTTTTGTGTTTCAAATTTTTTTCATGAAAAATAATCTTTTCTCTTTCAAATTAGCTCTTCAATAATAATATTGCTATTCTTGAAAGCAAAATTATCTATTTTTGCCTGAGGTCTAATTTTTGTAATCGAACTACCTAAAAAAAAATATTTTTAATAAATATTGAAATTGAGATTTTCGTATCGAAAAAATACTGTTTTGTAGTGGCGTGTCAATATCAATTAAAAATAAAAGCTTTTGGAAATCGGGACCCACTTGAGAAAGCCTTACCCACATTGGAGTCTTTCAATAAAATATATCAGAAATATAGAAAAATACAATTTATTCGCCCATCTTTCGAATAATTAAGAAGACCCACTCACTATCTCTATTGAATTAGTGATGTCAAATCTACTCTAAATAAAAGGAACTTTGGTCATTACGCAACTTTTTTTTGTATTTAATCACGATAGGTTTATTTCTCTTTGAAACAAGGCTATATTGAATTTGGACTAATTTGAAGGTAATCCCTGAACATGTTGCTCAAGCCACGACCATGAAAATAATAATTTCATCATTTTTACAATCATGATCAACTCATTAAATAAACATATAAATTTTTCTAATTATCCACGTACTTTTCTACATTGTTTCTTACATTGTTTGCAAACCCTTTTTTTAACATTTAATAATCCGTCACGTCCCGCGACTCTACCACCTAGAGTAATAAACAAATCAAGGAACCAATGAAGGGATCAAGGGAACATTACCACGTCCTTGATTATATTGACTCAACAGCAAGATCTAACAAGAAATAAGAAGATCGTTAAAATCGAAAGGCAAATTTAAATAGATATATTTGGCTGTGACATTAATGCCAAGTAATAAATTTCATCGGAACTTCGGAAAATTATTTTCGAAACCTCTTTTTTACATTTATAAATCTAACATTCATAACCTGAATTGTATACGTAATAATAATAATTTGTTCTTTGTTTTTGAATAAATAATTTTCAAAGAATATGATATCCTTTCATTTCAAATAATAACAAGAATTACTTTTCATAAATATTAGATTTGTTACGTCAGAAACGTCACTTTCTAAAGCCTTTGAACTCATCGTCGAGTAAGAATTTGTCTGAGTAGCGATAAAATCTGATGAGTCGGGACTAGGATGGACTGAGCTCACTGTGTAGAGATAATGGTACTGGACTCGTAGTGTAGAGATAATGAAACTGGACCAGACTCGCGGCGTAGAGTTGATGGGACTGGACTCTCGCGTTGGTTACATTGTAGAAATCGGATGTAGACTAAGTGACTGAACTCGCGTTGGTTACATTGTAGAAATCGGATGTCGACTAAGTGACTGAACTGATCTCTATTGGAACTTTCGCTCTTTATAGAACTTTTGCAAGGTTGCCTATGGTGACAGCAAAAAAAACGTGTACCACCTTTTCCATATTTGGTATTAAGATCGGATGAGTTGCCTTCTCTGATGACTCGTGCTCCAATGAAATTTATTACCTGGCACTAATGTCGCAGTCTATTTTATCTGTTATTCGATTCTAACGAAAAGGTCAACTACTGTGCAAGTAAAAACAAGGTGTACGATCTTTTCCATATTTTGGTGTTGAAGCTTAAAGTCGAATGAGTTGCCTTCATCGAATTTCTGAGGTAGTGTTCCATGTAATTTTCTACATGGTTTCTTACGTTGTTTCTTATGTATTCTCCCACGTAGTTTCTAATATAATTTTGTATGTGTCTTCTTAGGTCAATATTTTCAATACGGGAATGCTTATTTTCACGGGAAGAATATTCTTCACAACTTGACCGTGTCCAATATTCAAAAATGAATAATTTAGCGCTAAATATATGTATTTTTCAACATTTTCAATTTGAAGAAAAATTTTTTTTTCTCGAATACCGGCATTGAAGAATCAATTTTAATAAATGTGATGCAGTCAAGTTGTTGGAAAATCTTTTTTACAGGAGAACAAACAATAGTTCATAAAAATCCAATATATTTTTTAAAAATTGATATCTATTGGTATAAAAAATAATGTTTTTCCTTTAATCTGATATAATCAATAGCAATATTGTCATTTTTTGCATAAATAATTAAATTTTTTTTTTCGCAAACCTTTTTTCTGCAAAACAGCTATTAAAATTCATTTATATAGGTGTAGATCTCAAATTTTTAAGGAATTTTATGGTAAATGTTATTTACAAAACAGAATAAATCGTCTACTTTATACGATTTTAACGAGCATGATTACTTTTTTATTTGATTAATTATATTATTAAGATAAACTACAATTAGTCTATGTTGTGATATAATTAGTATTAGTTAGAAATATAATATTAACCCCCAGTAATTGAAAATAGAAATTTTGGATAATTCATCAGAAGCTAGCATAAAATTTTGAATGTAAATTAATTTATTTATGGCATAACTGTAATGACAAGAAGTGGAAAGCCTAAAGCAAATGTGTGCCCGTTTCATGAATCAAAAAAACAAATATTCAACTGATGAAAAATAGTTTCATTCCAAGATATAAAATGTCGCAATTTTAGCAAATATTTAGACTATTTTTGGTTTATATAACGAAAATCCAGTTTCCAGAATCACACCTATATTTGTGATACAACTGAGAAAATGTATTTTGTCAACGTTGTAAACACGATGATTCCTATAATTATCTTCATCTGTATTTCTATATCTTCAGCTCAGTCTACTGGTAAATATAAAAAATTAACATTTTATTTTAACATTTATACACATTTAAAACAATTAATTAATAATCTAATTAAAACAACGAAAAATCTGATTCGGGCTCTTTTGGCGATTTTTGTGTTGAACAATGTTTGCTAAAAGGTCAGTTAAGGTAGTTTTCGTGCGGAAAAACAGGCCTCTGTAAAAAAAATTTCTATGTTTTTAAAAGTTGAAATGATATTCTTAGTATTGTTTTGTCAAGAGGAAATCTTCGTAAAAGCTGTTTTTGAATTATTACCACAGTGAGGCTGCTAGCTTTACGGTAAGCCTGGCAGGACCATGCATATTTTTAAAAAAATAAGAAGCTGAAAATTCGGCATTGGGGCATTAATTGAGCCTTAATTTTTGGCATTTTCTATTATATGATTGCATATTTTGGTCCTGTCAGGTTTACGTACCTGAGAAAATATGTTTTTTTATTAAAAAAATTTAAAACTTACCAAAAATAATACTTTTAATAATATTTTTTGTAATAGAATTTTTTCTTACTATCGCTTCATACCATTTACTAAATAATTATTGAATTATTTAAAATTTGTTTAAATGATTTGAGTCATTAAAAATCGTATAAAAACAAACTATCTTTGATTAAACGAAACAAATTCTTTGGTTGACCCAACGAAATTTTTGTTGGTCTAAACAAATATTTTTATTTACGTTCGGACAGGAAAATCCTTTGTTCGACAGATTTTCAAGTCGCGGTTCGGCAAGGAATTTAATAAATTCAGTCTTGGTAAACAGACAGATCTTTCACACATATTGGGTAACTACAATTGTAACGACCGATAATACTTCAGTCGAAGTCCGATTTCTTTTCGCCGGCCCTCACAAAAGATCACGTCATATCTTTAGTGCGTCTGCGCGCGAATATGCGCTTGCACGCGCAAGCGAGTGTGAATCTGCACATGCCTAACATAAAATATACCTCTTATAGAGCGGGCATGGAGGAGGCCATCGTTACCTTTCGAGTTCCCAGAATTTCCCCTAACTTCAAACTCCGGAGTTCGAAACTTATCGGATTTGAACTGTACCCCTTTAGAACTTTACCGTGCCCTACTGCGTACCCAAATAGATCTCTAAACTTGAGGTTTTTAAAATTGACGCCCTAGTGTACTTTTGGTGCCTGTTAAGTAATATTAAACTTTTTACGTAAGCTATGAATTGCATCATGCTGTAACTTTTTTATCTTTTTACAGAATCTAACTCATCATTATTTGAAAGTAAAGTATTAGGTGGTTATTCAGAGGATAACTTGTTTAAAGCAAAATATGTAGGTTATATAATAAGAGTCTCATCGAGGCGTCAACGCGAGGCCACAGCAAATTTTATTAATGAAGGCTATTGTTTAGTCTCAAGGCATTGGGCTATAACAATAAAGAAAAGAAAAGAATATTTTCGTGCAGAGACTCCAGTATTTCTCGGACAAGAAGAACTTTTCATTGACAGCGCGTTTTATAAAGGCGTAGCTGATGGGATAGCAGCGTTTTGGGGAGTTTTGAAAGTAAGTTATAAAATTTAAATTGACCATATGACTAAATAAATATTTCTTTTCCCTTTTATCAATCCTTTTCTCCTTCTTCCCTCTTCTCTTTTCACGTTTCTACCTTCATTTTTCTACTTATCATTGACAACCTGTGTGAATGGAGAAATTATTCAGACTTTTATTATTATGCACAATTATGAAACAATGTTAGCAATTATATTAGACAATTTGAACATTTATGTAGTAAAGTCGAAGAAATCTGAAAATAATTCTGCTCCAAGCAGGGTTCGAACTCGCGCACTCGTGGCCCGTAGGCTAGAACGTAGACCGCTGAACTGTGAAACCATTCCAAAGGCACTCCGATTATTAGTTACATGACCCACAGCCTGAGATGCACCATTTTCTTACGAGTTTTACTTTGAAAAACCATCCTGTTGTTAGTGAAATCGTTTCGCAAGCGTTAAAAAACAACTTTGTTTTTCTAAATGCAAATTCTACATAGCGGTATACAGATGGTCCTTAGTAATTAAAAACTTTATAAAGTCACTTTTATAAATTAGTGACTTTTTATGAAGTCAATTTCATAAAACTTTTTATAAAAATTGTCTTTATGAAATGCGTTTTTTTATAAAAATACGAAACTTTAAAAAATCACTCACTTTTATAAAGTTTTATCTTTTTATTTCTTTATAAAAACTTTTAACTTTCTAAAATTTTCATATATTGTAGTTGATTCTATCGAAAATTGGTATGTTCATAAAGTTTTTATAAAATGAACTTATATGAACTGTTTAGAATATTTGTAAAGTTTGTATCCACTTTCTTGTAAGATTGATTTAATAAAAGCACGTGTTTTGTTATAAAGTCAACATTATAATAAAATGTATACATTATGAAATGTATATGAATGTAATTTTATGAAAACTAAATAAATGTACCAATTTTGTATGTAGTAAACCTTATGAAAATTTTATAAAGTTTTCTGTTTTTATAAAAAACTTTTATTTATTAAAAGACCAAACTTTATAAAATGTTTTTATAGTTGACTTTATGAAAAGTCAGTACTTTTTATGAGGATTCGTTTTTTATAAAAAATCGCAATTCATAAAATGAGCAGACTCTATAAAAAAATTTAAATTCAAGATATTGTTACGTCACAAGTAGGTAAATACTTTGATCGAAGATTCCTCGTTCTAAGTTAGGATCGAATGATCCTCGCTTAGGGATGAGGATAAGTCAATGAAAAGACACAATGATTATTAATTAAAACAAATTATATTTATTAAAATAATTATAATTTGGAATTTATAAAATTGTGGATACAATTGGTATGTAATTGGAGGCACCGGCTGGTTGGTTGGAAAAAGACAGAAGATAGAAAGAGCAGTACGGTACCTGTTGTTGACTTAGTCGAATGGTTCCCTTTTAATTAATCCGCACAGATGTGAGGAAGACAGCAATATAATCCAATTTGTTGGAAGAAGACAGCAATATTATCATCTTGGTGTGAGGAAGACAACAATATTATCTCACTTAGGCACTGACTCTAAAATTCTTTTAAGGATTTGAAAACGGACCACGGTAAATTTATGACTCTAAGGTCTTCACACTGGTAAACTGCTTATTTATTTAATTTGATTTAATTTTAAGTGGTAAACCACTTAAATTCTGCTCACAAGACTAGTTTTACCCTTGGCGGCGTGTCCTTTTTATATTATATTTTTTGGTGACATCACGCATTGCGCAGTCTCCCGCTGTTTGTGACGTAGTTATACCTCACTTTTCAATAGGTGGTTATCTCTCTCTTTTAGTAATTTCCCGAGATTTTTCTCTAGACCTAGCTTGTGCCAATAGTACATTCTAATACGTCGCGGGACGTGACAATATGTGTTGATGTCGATAGTTGGCTTTAGGGTCCAAGGTTAGTAAAAACTAAGCGTTTTACATAATCTGACGTTTCGGCTCTGATCGGGGCCCTCATCAGTGATTTATTATGAATCTTGAGTAAAATTGTGATTTTGTGTATAAAAGTGTACAAAATCACAATTTTACTTATTAAGTGTCGATGCAAGTCGAGAATATTAAAAAATGTAAAGTTGACTTCATAAAAAGTCATTAATTTTTTTGAAGGTTTGTGTTTTCATATAAAGTAGCGTTTTATAAAAGAAAAAGCAAAAATTTATAAATATTTTTTCAAGTTCACTTCCTCAAATAGGTACACATGTACGCTAAGTCACTTTGTGCGCCAAAATTACACTACTACATTCGAGCATGACGCACGTCTGTATACACACGCACACAAGTACACTGCTCACGTGAGCACGCCGCACACTAATGCACAAAGTCGTATATAGTTGATGCCATCAGTCAGAGAAAAACCAGTAAAATCTGCCTTTAACTTGTGCTATTTATTTCGATAATTTATTTTCTTATATTTTCTTTAAGTAAGGTACTATTTCCGTCAAAATTTGAATAACAACTTTCCTTTAAAAAAATTAAATACTTTCATTTTTTATCCTCTTATTTCACTTTCGCAATAGTATATACTCCATTTCAACTAGCAAATTTTCCTCTTTTCTACCACCTGAGGTAGAATTCCTATAAAAAACAGGAAAAAATCAGATATATTTTTCCCATTGTAAAAACTGTAACTAGCAGTTAACAGTGTTTCCCTAGAATCATGTAATAATTATTTTCAAAGTTATTAACATTTAAAAAAATTATCTCAATATTCTGCTGTATCATTATTTACGATTCCAACGGTATAAAAAACTTATTATGCAACTTTTTGTATTTAACGGTGTTCTTCCAAATCACAGCAGATTTTTAAAAGATTTTATTCGTCGCATTTTACGGTCTAGGATTTATAATAATTAAATACAAAAATTGACGGTTCTTTCAGACAAATAATTGAAGAATGAGAAAAAATGTACCTCGGCCCAGATTCAAACCGGGTACCCTACTCTTACATGAGTGGTCGCTAACCGAATACGGAACAATCGTTGATTTCTCTATTTAATGCTTGAAATACACTTTACCAAATACTAGTATTAATATTCCTTACACGGAGAAACTTTTTCTATCAATTTTTACTATAGTATTTTTCAATTTAGGGAAGAATGAATCACTCTGAGATTTTTTGTTAGTAAAAATACTAAACTTTATAATAATGATATGATACTTTAGTATAAACTATAGTAAAATTTGCTATGACCTATGCTGAAGTTTCATATCATTATTATAAAGTTTAGTATTTTTACTAACAAAAAATCTCAAAGTGATACGTTTTTCCCTAAATTGAAAAATACTATAGTAAAAATTGACATGAGAGTTGACCGTCACTGAGGGCGGCACTAGCAGTACTTTGGGCCGACGAGAGCTACAAATGCATGGAAGATTATACAAAATTGCAATAAAAATTTGCAAAAATGTTATTAAATTGATTTATTCTTGTCATTTTATAAACCATAAATAACTCTGTCATTAAGGTGGCTTGATCGTTTGGTGTCGTATGAAGTGAGGGGCACCGTGGGGGCACGTGTTACATGAATGCTCATTGCAACTTATTTTTTTAATAATCATATGTATTATAGTAACATCTGAGTTGAAGGGTAAGAAATCGCGGAAATGTCCCCGGAAAAAAGCGATAGTAAAAAATTATTAGTTTCACCTCGAGGCGATTTCTATATTCTGTACCTTTTTCGCAATTTTCTCTTGATTGAAGTCGTTAACCCTTTGTTTTTATAATACTAATAGATTCCTCGAAATCGAAAGTACTAGTATATATTTAATTTATAGGGACTTGTGATTTTGTTTCGGAGTTTCGCCGATTTTGACGAGGAATCCCATAAAACTACGTGTTCAACTGACATTTTTTCGGTAGCGATTTTTTCGGCAATGACATCGTCAACCACGGTATTTCTTTTTTCCATATGAATCTAGCATATTTTATTAAGATAATCTCTAAGTTTCAGAGCAGTCTATAATTTTTTTCAAAAACGATCAAGCCACCTTAAAGAAAAATAAAACACTTGAAAAGGTGGAATAATGAAGTCAATATAAATATAATAAAATAATTTGGACTGAGGAAATTTTCCAAAAATTCAAACGTTATTGTTACTAGAAGTCTAATAAGACTAAAATAAGAAATTTTATTTTTCGCATAATTTACCCAATTTGGCGTAAATTTTTGCAAATTTGACCTGTAACGAAATTAATCAGTTTCGAGAAAGATTCGCAGCTTCAATATGCGAACATAGGGATTTTTAATTTTCTAAAATGAAAAGAAGCCTCTTTTACGAAGTACTGCAAACGAAGTTCCATTTCCATACAATAAACATGCTGCAGATGTTTTGGCACAGGTTGTCAATTTTTACTTGCAATACCGAATACGCCAGTTTGTAAAAACTACAATGTCAGATCTCTTGTTGCATGAATTTATTATTTCTTTAATATTGAAATCTTATTTTTAAGAAATATTGGAAAATATTTATTTCATTTAATAATGTATATGTGATATTCGTCATATAAGTAATATTCTTCTGATAAAGAATTGACTTTTTAACTATATTTCATAAAAATTACAAATAATGAAAATAAAGAATTTATTTGTACTTGCAATACTCGATTACATTTGATTACATTTCAAATGTAGAATTATTTTTATTCGAGCCCCCTAGATATTCTTCTAAAAATATTTAAAACAAAAAAACTATTCGGAAATAATATACATATTTAACAAAATTTACTGAAAGTATAAATATAAAATACATAATGGTCAATGCAAGTCCAGAATGTGAATATAATTAATAATTTATTTTATTTATAATAATTAATAATTGAGTAAATGATACAAAAAATAAAATTTCTTTTTATGGTCGTATTACACTTTTAGAAACAATAACGTTTAAATCTTTGAAAACATTTCCTCAGTCCAAATTATTTTATTATATTTATTCTGACTTCATTATTCCACCTTTTCAAGTGTTTTATTTCTCTTTAATGACAGAGTTATTCATGGTTTATAAAATGCCAAGAATAAATCAATTTAATAACATTTTTGCAAATTTTTATTGCAGTAATTTTGTATAATTTCCCATGCATTTGTAGCTTTTGTCGGCCCAAAGTACTGACAGTGCCGCCCTCGGCAAAGACCAACTCTCATGTCACTTTCTTTCTTCAGGCTAGAATAGGGGTACCACCCGTGTGGTAACGTGTTGAAGACTTCGAAATTTCAAATATGTTTTTAGTTACTGAAAGAAGTTACGAGTGACGAGCTGTACTTTAAATTCGTTAATCCGCGTGTCCCTGAATTTCTAATGGATATAACCTACTATGTCGGAGGATGGCGTCTCAGTAAGGGATATAGACCCCCCACTCCAAAACACTTGAAAGTGAAATTATCATCATACGAAATTTGCAAGGTTCAAATTGCAGCCACTTTTAAAAAAAATTTACATAATCTTGCATGCGGTATGATCGAAGGGGGAACTTTACAGGAGGTAGTTATGTCTACGATCTTTCATTTTTCCATATTTGACATTGATAGGGTATTTTAAAACAAAAGAGCTATTCTATTTTAGCTTGATGAGGGCACTGGTTTGTTTTTGAATGATGATGAATTGTTGGGAATCACTGTTCGACTTCCTGATGAGCTTTGTAAATATACTATTTTTGCACTACTTTACAACGATGCTAAGTTTATCTATGAGTTTGCAAAAAGGAAACTGGGATCTTGTGAGTAAAAATTTAAGTTTACAATAAGCCTTGCACTTCTTGATCGCTTGATATTCTTTTAATAGTGGCGCTACAGTTGTCGTAATAAGCTTATGTCGGTAATCTACACGGAGAAAAATGGATATTGACCCATAATATCTAGATATTGAGGCACAATGTCAGTAGCATTCAACTATGTGACAAACATTTAGATATTCTACTTCAATGCCTGTCAGGGACGGATCCAGGGGGGTGGTCCTGGGGGTCCGGACCCCCCCCCCCCCCCGAAGTATCAGACACCCTCAAATCTCACTAGCGAAAAAATTCAAGTTTGTCTAACACAATTCTAACGTCACATTTTGTGAAAGCCGAAATATCTTTTATTTTTAAATTTTTCGATCGGACCCCCCCCCCCCCAAAATTTTTCTAGATCCGTCCCTGATGCCTGTAGATATTGAAAAAAAGATATGAACCACCAGTATCTCAGATATGAACCACCAGTATCTCAGATATTGAGCTTGATTATCTCAGATATTAAAAATGAATATTCAAGATACTAAACTTCTGAATATCCTCGTTAGTAAACTTGAATGTCTGAGGTACTAAAGTTAAATATCTCAGATGCTTAACATCAATATCAGGTATACTGAAAAGGTAAGTTATAGATGTTACAGCTCAATGTCTAAGATACTCAAAAAATTATTTTAAAGGTTATAAAATAACTACACATTCAGTTTTTAGAAAAAATTCAAATTATATTATATTATGTACATACGTATATAGTAGATTTATACATCGCTCTCATTTTCATTATTTGGCATGTCTACACTCTAAAAACAAGTGTGTTACTTTTACACGTGAATCACGATAGTAACTTTTTAGGCATTTGAAGTGTGTATTTTTAACACACATTTTGGGTACAAAACGTTAAAGTGTTTGAAAATTAAACGTTTCGTTTGTAATGTGTATTAAAAATACACACTTCAAATGCCTAAAAATTTACTATCGTATTTCACGTAAACACACTTGTTTTTAGAGTGTAAAATTAATTTAATGTTCTTGTTAGAAACTTAACCTTAACACTAAGGTTAGATTTCATTCTCGGCTATAAACCACATATAGAGAAAATATATAACTTATATGCTTTACTTATTGCATCTCAAGTTAAAGACCCGATCAATTTTATTCCATTAGAAACACTTATTAGAATTTAAGGAAACTAATAAACTTTCAAAATTTATCTTTCCGGCACGCTGCGCTGCAAGCATGTCAATCTTAGATTCACTTAGATTTCGATGAGCGCGAAAAAGTGATCACATGACCTTTATATATATGCGCGCGCACTTCATGCTTCAATATCTAAACTATTGAATCTGAATATCAAATGTTACTTCTCTGGAAAATCTTATATATTGAAAAAAAATATTTTAATATTGCGTGTCAATATCTAGATATTATGGATGAATATCTCCTATTTGAATATCTACTTTTCAATATCCATTTTTCTCCGTGTAGATATGTGTTAATTTGATATTTAACAGTTAATGACAGACTACATTTATTCTGTGATATTATGAAAAGTAAAATACGTCGAAACACCTTGTTAGGGGCATGCGATACCTAACACTAGAACTACCGACGATTAAGGTATACCTACTTCTACCATGTCAAACAAGTCATTTTGACCCCCCTTGGTAGTTCTAGTGTTAAGAAAAGTAGTAAGATCATGTGAAAAAATAAATTCGGTTTCTACATATTTACGTTCGAAACATATTAAATATTTTTTTCAAATTTTGGTAAATAGTAGAGAAGATGAAAAAGGACGTATATAGCCAAATTTTGGTTTTGATAATAAATAATCAAATTTTGATAGATATTTAAAAATTCAAGTTTTTTTTATTTTCTAAACCAAAAGTTTTCTATATACGTCCGCGTTTACCTTTTATACTGTTGCTAAAATTTTGAAAACAGAATTTTATGTATTTTGGACACAAACATATAGAAACTTAAAATCAATAAAAATTTTTAATTCCCTACACGTATTATATGCCCTTGAAAATGTAGTTGTTTAAGATAATAATTACGTTATAATGAATAATAAATATTCGAATGATTAAAGACATTTCAAAATTAAGTTAAAATTGAATTAATTATGAACTTGCTTATCCACTTAATCCCATTAAGAAAAAGCTACTTAAGGGGGTCTCCTTATCCAGAACTTTCAAAAAATCGATTTATTTTTTTTTCAATCCATGGATCTATTATCAGAGAATATTGTCGCAAAATTTTACAGTCCATATCGGAATAATTTTGATGGGAGAGTTCCGAGCAGTGGCTTGCGCGGAGCGAGCGGAAGGTTTTTTTCACCGTCTGAAAACTTTAAAGCGCGTTTTCTCAAAACCACATTTTTCAAAATTGCGTGCACGATTAAAGGAGAACCAATTAAGCTATTATTATAAACTTTTTTTTTAATTGTAAGTAATTAAAATGCACATATAGTGCACCTTTAGTTTTCATGATACAGTATTTATTTTCATTATAAATAACGCATTTTAAACAAAAAAAAAACGGTGAAAAATTTGATTTTTCTGGAAAGTAACTCAAAAGATCGATAAAAAATCTTTTTTCTTTACAATTTTTTAGGTTCACTATGAGCGGAAGACCCTTCTGAATAGAAAAAACAAATATATATGTGTTTCAGATGAAAAATTTGGACAATATCATGCACGCAAAATTAATTGTCCGTGGTGAGACGCTGCGCGGGATCTTATATAAGTCCGAGATTATTTCTTGTTTTCAAATGAAATTTTTTTTTTTAACATGTTCAAATATGTACCTAAATATGTGCGAAAAATCTTTCAGCAGTGTTTTTATTTTCTGCTTCAAAGAAAATTGTGAAAAAGTGCCTTTTTTTAAGGTTCTGGATAAGGAGTCCCCCTTAATGACATTGATTATTTATAAAACATGAATGTCATAAACTTAAAATCATTTTTTAAATTGTCAGTCCAGATTTTCATATGCTTCTACAAATCCATTAGTGTTACACCAAATTTAATTGTTCATAGCGCTGTCATTTAAAAACGAGGTTAACTGTATATTAAAAAAGAAAAAAGAATTAAATTTCAGAACTTATTTTACAAAAAAACTGATGAGTAAAAAGTTTTTTCAAATATAACATTCCTGATTTTTTTCAAACAAATCATTGCATAAAGATAATAATGTGATATAACTATTTCCCCCATATAATTTGGGGTGAATTTTTAATTTGGCTTAGTCTGTGTGTATGTTTTATTCCTAATCGCACAAATACTATTTGGTTTATTTAACATATAAACTTGCCTGATTCAAGTAAAATTTAATTCATTCAAGTATGTCCTCTTTGGATAAATCAGACTTTGAGCAAATCAATTTCTTTGTTGAATAATGTGCTTAAGTCGCAGTTCTTCCTTTTTCTTCATATTGGAAAAAATTTCAAAATTTGATATTGGAAATTTATATTAAAAAGTGTTTGCCTATTCTAGAATGATCTAAGCGCTTCTGTAATGGTGTTCTAATTTTAATTTTAATTAATTACAGCTGAGAGCAGTGATAAAGTTAAAGAAAAAGGTAAAGGTAAAGGAAAAGGTAAAGGTAAAGCTCTTGCAGAGTCGAGCGATGTATATTCTGGACCTACAGGTGGAGAGCATACTCCAGTCCTATTAGATACGAATCCTAAACACCAAGGCTATCTGGATGCTTCTGACCCAGACCTTTTCGGTGATCATGGCCAAGGGCAAACGGAGGGATATGATCTAAGCTATGTGATTGCTCATCACCAAGGCAAAGCGGGTGCTCGTAAAAAAGACAAAGGGGTTGCTTATAACCAAGACCCTGTGATTACTTATTATCAAGACCCTACGGATGCTTCTAACCTAGGCCTTATGGGTGATTATGGCCAAGGCCAGACGGGTGGATGTGACCTAAGCTATGCGGATTCTTGGAACCAATACCAAATGGCTGCTTGGAACCAAAACGAAATGAGTGCTCATAACCTAAACCCTATAGGTACTCATCACCGAGGCCAAACGGGTGCTCATGATCCAAGCCTTGTGGATATCTCTGGCCAAGGCCAAACGGGGGCTCATCACCCAAGCGGATTAGATGATTTAACGACAATGTTCCAATTCTCAAAGCCGATTAGGACCAGGGGAAACCAATCGCCTCATAGTTCCCAAGTCCACGATGAATTCCATTCAGTAACGCCATATCGCAGAGAGTTTCGAAATCCTAATGTCCAAGAGGATACTACGGTTCTCAACACAGCCAGACTTGCCAATGTGAAGCTTCCTAAAAATCCGCGTTCACGAAGTAAACGTAAGGAGAAATGATCCTAACTACGTCAATAACATACCAGACGGGTTCAAGAAAATGAATACTTGATCCGACGTATGTTTGAACTCTGAAACCAAACTCAGTCTACATTTGAATAAATTGAAATTAATATGCTACTGTCAATATACAATTAGTCATTTTCAACCAAAAATCGGCGAAAATAATTGTTATTGCGTCGACAAAACTAGTTCACTGATTTCAGTTTATTCAAATTTTGTCTGATTTATACTCAGAGAGATAAAATTATATTTTATTTGCTTGATCTAAATAAATATATCATTTATTTGAATGTCGCATTTATTATTTGAGAAATTAACGATATTAATGTGAACAGAGAAATATTGCGTCCAGAAAATATTGCTTTCATAGTCAATAACTCTTAATTTCAATCAGAATTTTTTACATGCTCATCGTATAAAGATTTAGATCAAATTTTACATTCTCTCTTTAATTCAAAGATCTTTTAACCTTCAAAATTATATCAATATTATATATTTTCGTTCATAAATTTCCGAATGAAACCTTGAAACTTTATAAAAATGTTAGTCAGAGATTTCTGAAAAATGTTTTGACTAAAATAACTGATAGATTAATGTTTGTATCAAATTCCCCCTGTCGCAGGAATTTTCGGCTCATTTCCGGCTCCAGGTATCCTATTAAACCATTGTCCTATCTTCATAAATAAAAAAAAGGGCCACAAAGGGCGAAGGGACAAAATATTAAATTTTGCTTTTTTATCCTAAAATCAATAAATGCCAATTTAAGGCTCACTTTCTGTCGCACTATAAATTTCAGTACTTTCTCCTTTTTATAAAATATGCCCTTTTCAAGAAACACGCAGGGGGTTGTCTACCTCTAATCACATCAGCAGGACCATCCGAAAACACAGCTCAAAAATTGGTTTTTCTAAAATCTACTCCTGCAGAAATTTTCGGCTCATTTTCGGCTCAAGGTAACCCTTTGAACGATTGTCCTACCTTCAAAATTAAAAAAGAACTGTCTATCTGTCTCTTTGGTAGTAGTTCGTGTTCGGCATGACTCTCGATAGAATTATTAGATTGAATTGCGCTTTGTTTATACCATATCAAGGCCAAAAAAATAAGGACAAGTTCGTTAAACAGCCAGATCCGACCAAAATTATGAAAATAAGAGTATTTTTTGTTTTCAATAGAAACTTTTTAAAAAAATCTCAAATTCCAATACTGGTTTCTGATAGTGGTCATAAATCTCTACTAATTATCCTTATAACATTTTTCGATTAAAACAAAATTAGGAACATTACAGTATGTTAAAACTTGAAGAGAATCAATATCTAAATTTAATTTTGTCATTTAAATTATACGAGATACAAAAAACATTATGATACAAAATTATTTTCTACATAAAGATCAACAAATTTGAATTAAATTTTTTCATCGGATTATATTTTTCTTTCTAATTTGAAAAAATACTATTGAAAATCCAAAATTCAATTTTTTAACAATAAGATGTGAAATACGGATGCAAAATTGTTCATTTCAATAAGATATACTAATTTTGTCTGACACAGTTTCTGATAAAATGTATATTTCTCGTTTCAATTTCAATAATACTTTTGGAAATCAAATATAAAAAATTATTACTCAAATAAGGTCTACAAATTCTTATTAAGACATTTTTTGATCAAATTTAAATTTTTCGTTTAGATTTTAAAAAATACGATTAAAAATCAAAAAATCAATTTTTTAACCAAAATATGTGAGTTACAGAAAAAGCGTTGAAATGCAAAATCGTTTGCTTAAATAAAGTCTACAAATGTTTTCCCTTTTTGAGGTATTTAAAAAGATAAATTTCTGTAACTATATAATTTATTGAGGAATTATAAAAATTATTTGAAATCAAAAATACGAAATTATTCGTCTCTTCATTTCATTTATTAATATATTTGTGTTTTAAATTTAAAAAGCAGATAATTGAAAAAACCATATTATTCTCAACGGTTGGGACCAAAACATTATTTTCTCTAAATTTATAAAAAACAAAAATCTAACAATATTTGGTGTACATTAGAGATGTGCAGTTTATCAGATCGAATTTTCAATGCAAATTGGTACTTTCTTGGCCACGCTTAGAACATTCAATTTGTTGAAATCGAGTTTAAATCCAAAAAAATGAAAGCTTCTAAGCTCTCATCGAATATAGCATTTTTTGAAACTGAAATAATTCAGTTGGTTTTGACATTATATCCAATTGAAATAATTCTCAAATTTTCGATTGAATCAAATTTTGGAAATTTAATTATTATTTCAGTTAGATATAATTATAAAACCAACTGAATTATGTCGGTTTCCAGAATTCCCACATTGAGAGATAGATACATGAGAAGGTCGGATTTCTTCTTGGTTTTAACTCAATTTCAACAAATTCAATTTTCTAAGCATATATATAACATTCCTGATTTTTTTCAAACAAATCATTGCTTAATCTGTGTGTATGTTTTATTCCTCATTGCACAAATATTATTTGGTTTATTTAACAAATAAACTTGCCTGATTCAAGTAAAATTTAATTCATTCAAGTATGTCCTCTTTGGATCTAGTAAATCAGACTTTGAGCAAATCAATTTCTTTGTTGAATAATGTTTCGATTGAATCGAATTTTTGAAATTTATTTATTATTTCAGTTAGATATAATTATAAAACCAACTGAATTATGTCGGTTTCCAGAATTCCTACACTGGAAGATAGATACATTAGAAGCTCGAATTTCTTCTTGATTTAAACTCAATTTCAGGAAATTCAATTTTCTAAGCATATTACGGGAACAGATGTGAAAACCTACAACTTATTGTAAGTTTAAAATGTACATAAGAAAATAATTTAAACTACACTATAAGAAAGCTTTTGCTTGAATAGTAAAAGAAAATATTCAATAATTTCTTTCAGTTTTGCCAGTAATAACAGGCCCTCTATTGTGTATTTTTCAAAAATTTGGTAATATGAACATTTTATTGATTTATATCCATGAAATAGCACTGAATGGAATATCTCAAATTGCAACCTTATGGAAATCTTTCTATATACATACCAGGGGTGTTAGTTGAAATTTGCCGGTTTTACTCATAGATGTCGCTAGAGATATGTATACATTTCTATGATTTGGCATCCATGTCATATTTTTCTATGGACAATAACCTTCAAAAATACACTATCACATTCTGCCAAAATAATAGCATCATACTTGTTTACCTCAGTGAATATTTCGAGTTTCGTTCCAAGTAAATCGCATTTGCGGCATTCGTAGCTTTTCTCATTTCATCAAAAGCAAAAAGCAGTTTAAGCTCATCGATTGCTGGTAGAAACTTATGGTGAACATGCTCCAGTGATTAGAACATGTCAGACATTGTTTCGTCAATTTAAAAGTGGAGATTTCGATTTAAGGTGCTAGTACACTTTAGAATTTTGAAAAAATCGATTTCGTTTTTTTTGCATTTTTCAACTCCTTAGACCTTTAAATATCTTCTCCTAAAATATTTTCAAAAAATTAAAACTCTTAACACCATGTAATAATATCAATACGTGAAGTCCAAAGACGAAGAACAGATTTTATTGGCTGAAAAAGCGAAAAACGCGTCTACTAAAGAAGGCCGTTTGGCCCAAAAAGAGGCCCGCCAGAAAGATGAGGCAGCTTAGCAAAACAGTAGCTAAGTAGTTATTAACAGTAGCAGTTATTGTGAGCATTAGAACTTGATTTTTTTGAAAATATTCAATAAAAAGTACCAGTCAAAACTTTAAACGCGTTTTTCTCGAAATGATTTTTTTTCAAATGGCTGACAGATTATCTCCGGAATTACTGAACCGATTTTCAAACACCTTGCTGGGTTTTGTTTATTGATATGTCCTGTATGACAATTTACCGCAATTAAGCCAAAACATACAAATTTAATATTTTATTGACCCAAAAAACAGCGGAAAAATAAGCCATTTTTTCAATAAATTTTTCAAACGCCCGCCATTTTTTTTCTTGATTTTCTTAAAAATGTGGTGAATTGTCACGTAAGCAACCTTCTTTTTAGAGAAACCATTTAATTTTTTTGTTTCAGACTTGCCAATCCAGAGATAAACTGTCAGCCATGCGTCAAATTTTTTTTTTGATGTTCGATTTTGGCGCTCCCTGGATTTGGGCCATAAAACAAAAATTTAAAATAAAAATTTGTTTGTACTCCACAAACATGTATTTACATGATAAAAAAAGTTTCATATAAATATATATCAATGGTACTGACAAAAAAATTTATCTAAAATTGCCTTATTTTTAGCCTTCTAAAGTGTACTAGTACCTTAACAGACAATGAACATCCTGGTGCAGCGAAAAAGTTCGAAGACGAGGAATTGCAGGCGTTATTGGATGAAGACCCAACCCAATCGCAACAACAATTGGCACAAACACTAAATGTCACCCGAGGAGCAATTTGCCAACGTTTAAAAGCCATGGGAAAAATCCAAAAGTATAGAAAATGGATACCACACCAACTGAACGATAGACAAATGGAAAATCGAAAAACCATTTTTGAAATGCTGCTTCAACGGTTCGAAAGGAAATCTTTTCTGCATCGAATTGTCACGGGGGACGAAAAATGGATTTATTTCGAGAACCCGAAGCGGAAAATATCATGGTTTTCACCTGGTGAGGTCGGCCCATCGACTCCAAGACCAAATCGCTTTGGCCGTAAGACAATGCTCTGTGTTTGGTGAGACCAGTGTGGTGTGGTGTACTTCGAGTTATTAAAACCTGGTGAGACGGCTAATACGGATCGCTACTGACAACAAATTATCAATTTGAATCATGCGTTGATCGAAAAACGGCCGGAATGGGCCCGAAGACATGGCAAAGTTATCCTACAACATGACAACGCACCGTCTCATACCGCTAAAGTGGTGAAGAACACATTAAAAGCATTGAATTGGGAAATATTATCGCACCCGCCGTACTCTCCAGACCTCGCCCCGTCCGACTATTACCTTTTCGCATCGATGGGACACTCACTCGCAGAGCAGCGCTTCGCCAATTTTGAAGAAGTCGAAAAATGGCTCGTCGAATGGTTTGCCTTGAAAGAGAAAAAGTTTTTTTGGAATGCTATCCATGATTTGCCTGAAAGATGGGCAAAATGTGTAGAATCCGATGGTCAATACTTTGAATAAAATTTTTTTGAGATTCCCTTGAGAATTAAATGTTTTCTTTATTGAAAAAACCGGCGAACTTCATCTAACACCCCTGGTATGTTAGAGTATTTCTCAAAAAATCTTTTAAGAAAATTCGAGAATTCAAAAAGCTTTTCGCTTGCAATCGTTACAAAAAAATTCAATTCAATATCCACTATACATACATTAGTTAAATTATAGAAATAGTTTAAAATACTTCTGTCCATTTTTCAGATAAAAATTAATAAATTTGTTTCTTTAAATATTGCTGTGTTCCTGTAATTAAAGAAAAAAATTTAGTTTAAAACGAAAATTTTTAAAAAGGGCTCTGGTGTAAATTTATATTCAGCAATAATATGAGCAAGAAATGCAAGGACTTATATTGATGTGAGAAAGAAATACAAAAAATTAATGTTATGACCCTCTGCCTTATTAGCAGAGCTATCAAAGAAAAGTAGTTAAATGAATCAAATCGAGAAGTACGAAAGAACTTGTTCCTTTATGTTTACGTTTATAATTTTATGAATCCTATCGACACAGATTACTGCTTGCCTTTACATACACGGAGAAAAATGGTTTAAGTAATTTTACTCAACTCTGTCGATTGAATTTGGGACATAAGGACATTCGAACATCTATTAAATCCTATTCGGGTAAAATGAATTCGATAAATACCTAATTCACCCAAAGTGAATAACAATAAGTGTTACATATGAAATAGTAAGGAGTTGACTAAAACGTTATCAATGACAGGGCATCAACATGCGTCAGTGGGTTAACATTAGTACATTGTGCAGGTAGGGAAAAAAAAATTTCTTTTGCGAGTGTGAAGTTTGATGCCCGAGTAAAGCGAGGGTAACAACCACACGAGTAAAATAAATGTTTTTCCCGCGTTGCACACGATTTTTTTTTCTACTATAGGGTCAGAAAGTGGATTTGTTTGCCCCGCACGGGGCAATAAAGTCCACTTTATGGCCCGCTAGTAGAAAAAAATTGTATAAGTATATCACCGACGCTTGAGGTGCTTTAAACCGTAGTTGGGTAAAATGAGCATCGGGCGTATTATTTCAACTGGCAATGATATGGATCACTTGATTTAAAAGAAATTCTTAGCTCGAGCCTACACTTATAGTCATCCGGTACATACATAAACAACATACAGATATATTCACACCATTCAGTCGCAGCCAATCACATTTCAAATCACAAATACGCTTAAACATATAACCTTATATATATAATCCTAATAACTACACTTATATATAGTACGATACGCTTTTGTCGAATAACGCACACGCTCGTTAACAATCCTTAGACATAAAACTTGGAACTTTCTTATATAGTGACTGCAAGATTGGGCTGAAGTTTGTGACGTCTCGTATGATCTTCAAAACGATCAAAAAATTGTAAATTAAAAATTGAGTTTGCGGAGCGAATTCAAAATTAGAAAGGTTTGACCCAGGTAAGTCATTTATGGAAGAATTCGTCAAATTATCTGAAAATATAAAAAAGAGACAAATATAGGGACTTAGGTTATTGATTGCAGTCACATAGTCAAACGTTGCTAATTTTGGATTCGCTCCGCAAACTCAATTTTTAAATTATATTTTTTTTAATGTAGCACTATGTGAATGCAATCAAAAACTGAAGTCCCTATAGTTGTCTCTTTTTTAATTTTCAAGATAATTTGACGAGTTTGTCCAGAACTGGCTTGGCTGGGTCAAAGTACAACATTTTTTTTGTTTGCAATAAAAAATGTTGTTTTTATTGAAAATCACTATTCTGCTTGTTTTTGATTGTTTTGAAAATCATACGAGAAAAAAAAGAAGAAAAAAAATCGTCACACGAGACATCACAAACTCTTTCAAGTATAGACGATAAAATTTAGTGTCCGCATCAGGTATTATATTTGACTTGATAACTTTACATTGTCTTTTGTGAGAAGTTGAGAGATTAGGTCATTATTTCTAAATAATAATTGCCCTGGAGAAAGTATCGAATTAAAATCCATTCCGAGTTAATCAAAACTATTCCAATTCATTCCGATATCTATATCCGAGCTAATGCGAATCATTCCGAACCAATCCGAAAAACGTTTTGTATCTTGTTTGATGAAAAACGGTAAAAATCAATCCGACTTAATCTGATTAATTCCAAAAGATCAATCAGAATGAATCCAAAACAATCCGAAACCAAGTTTTCAATCCAGATTAATGCGAATCAATCCGATCTCGAATTGATCCAAACCGAATTTTCAATCAGAATCAATCCGAATCATTCCGACCTTGGATCCATTTGGATTGATTCAATCCGAATTTGAATCAATCCGAATGAATCCGAACCAATCCAGAACAAAATTTTCAGTCCATATCAATCTGAATCAATCCGATCTACGATTGATCCAAACCGAATTTTCAATCAGAATCAAACCTTGGATCCATTCGGATTGATTCAATCCGAATGAATCTGAATCAATCCGGAACGAAGTTATCAATCCGATCTATGATTGATCCAAACCGAATTTTCAATCAGAATCAATTCGAATCATTCCGAACTTGGATCCATTCGGATTGATTCAATCCAAATGAATCCGAACCCATCCGAAACCATGTTTTTGATCCAGATCAATCCGATCTATGATTGACAGAATTCGAATTTTCAATCAGAATCAATCCGAATCATTCCGACCTTGGATCCATTAGGATTGATTCTTATTGGAAATTTAGTTTGGATCAATGCGAGTTCGGGTTGATTCTGATTGATCTGGATTGAAAACTTGGTTTCGGATAGGTTCGGATTCATTCGGATTGAAGTCTCGGAATTAATCGGATTAAGTGTGATTGATTTTCAACCGTTTTTGATCAAACGAGATACAAAGCGTTTTTCGGATTGGTCCGGAAGGATTCGCATTGGCTCGGATATAGATATCGGAATGAATCGGAATAGTTCTGATTGACTTGGAATGAATTTCAATTCGCCAGGGATGGCCTAGATCTCAGTTTTTTTTAAACTTTGAAGGAAAATGTTATATTTTAGTCTTGTAAAATAGAATCTAGTCTCTGTGATTTAACAACTTAGCCAAAAAATTCAGCAACTACTTTATTCGCATATGTTTCTTATATTTATTGCAGAGTAGATAGAAGCAAAAACTAGCTCGACAGACAGAAATAAATACGAGGGATGTTATCGATACCGTGAGAGATTACATTTTTTGAATCACACTAATGTCCTGACCTCGATTTCTATTCGTATGAAATTTATTCCTAGTAAGCGCAAAAATCAATGAAAAAATACTCAAGTCCACAGTTTTTAATAAGTTGAGTGACAATTTATTCCCAATTTCCTGAATTATTAGGTGAATTTTATAACTTATATTTACCAAGATATGGATAAATATTTTTATTACTACTTTTTATAATAATAATAATAATATCGTTAATAATGATTTATTTCATTCTTCATACATTTGTGAAAATTATATTTTTAATTAGCGAACTTTTTCCAAGTTTTAAACTTTTGAAAATTCAGAGAATTAGAAAATGACTTACAGATTATTCTATTTCTATGGATTTTAAATCTAAAATATCCTTAGACAATGAACAGCATTAATAGATCTTGTGAACTCAGAAGATAGAAGATGAAAAATCAATAACAACCGGTAAAAACTATAGACAGAGACTGTAATCACAACTCCTCACAACGGGACTTTCACCTGCGTGGATTATAAACGTTGATGGTTGAAGATAATTACCTGGCAAGCCTTGTAATTGTAAATTGTAAGTATTGTGACGGTTCTGAGTTTTTCGAAGAATTAGAACTGCATTGTAATTGGTACTAGAAACTCCAGTGAGATAATTGGGATATTCGTGTCAGTTGAGAATCGTCAGAAGAAAATGATTTTTACTCATTCTGCATAATAGAAGAATGCGCCATTGATACATATCCGAAATGGAATAATTCTTGCGTTATTATATACGTGCTGTAAATGGAAAAGAAAATTGTATATGTAAAAAAAATCCAATTCTACATACGAACATTATGAAAATTGCAAAAGTACGGATAATTTTGAACAAACAATTTTCTTGATAAAAATATCTGAAAATAGAACAAAAAATCTAGTGGTTTGCACCATTTTAGATACAATATAATTATAATTCGTGTTAATTCGTACTGAATATTACTGCAATATGCTAAAGATAAAATTCATTTTCATTTTACAAAAAGCTTGACATTGTAATCTGCCGGACATCCTAACAACTTTTTTTTCGGAATGGTCGCAATTTTAATAATTCAAAATTTTGGACGTTAAATTTACATTTAAAACTTTTATTTCTGTTCTAAAGACGTCTTATATCTGAAAGACGTCTTTTAGACATGAGACCTTCTCAGGATCACAAAAAGTTTGACATTGTAGTCCACTAGACGTCCTGACAACTTTTTCTTCGAAGTCGTCGCAATTTTAATAAAATAACATTTTGGACATTAAATTTTAATTTGAACCTTTTATTCCTATTCTAAAGACGTCTTATAGACATGGGACCTTCTTAGGATCACAAAAAGTTTGACATTATAGTCCGCTAGACGTCTTGATAACTTTTTTTCGAAGTCGGCGAAATTTTTATTATACAACATTTTGGACGTTAAATTTAAATTTAAACCTTTTATTTCTGTTCTGAAGACGTCTTATATCTGAAAGACGTCTTTTAGACATGAGACCTTCTCAGGATCACAAAAAGTTTGATATTCCAGTCCGCTAGACGTCTTGATAACTTTTTTTCGAAGTCATCGCAATTTTAATAATACAAAATTTTGTACGTTAAATTTTAATTTGAACCTTTTATTCCTGTTCTAAAGACGTCTTATAGACATGAGACTTTCTCAGGATCTCAAAAAGTCCTGACAGCTTTTTTTGTGAATCGTCGAAATTTTTATTATACAACATTTTGGACGTTAAATTTAAATTAAAACCTTTTATTTCTGTTCTAAAGACGTCTTATATCTGAAAGACGTCTTATAGACATGGGACCTTCTCAGGATCACAAAAAGTTTGACATTATAGTCCGCTAGACGTCTTGATAACTTTTTTTCGAAGTCGTCACAATTTTAATAATATAACATTTTGGACGTTAAATTTTAATTTGAACCTTTTATTCCTATTCTAAAGACGTCTTATAGACATGGGACCTTCTTAGTATCACAAAAAGTTTGACATTATAGTCCGCTAGACGTCTTGATAACTTTTTTTCGAAGTCGTCGAAATTTTTATTATACAACATTTTGGACGTTAAATTTAAATTTAAACCTTTTATTTCTGTTCTGAAGACGTCTTATATCTGAAAGACGTCTTTTAGAGATGAGACCTTCTCAGGATCACAGAAAGTTTGACATTGTAGTCCGCTAGACGTCTTGGTAACTTTTTTTCGAAGTCGTCACAATTTTAATAATATAACATTTTGGACGTTAAATTTTAATTTGAACCTTTTATTTCTGTTCTGAAGACGTCTTATAGACATGCGACCTTCTCAAGATCTGAAAAATTCCTGACAGCTTTTTTTCTGAATCGTCGCAATTTTTATTATACAACATTTTGGACGTTAAATTTTAATTTGAACCTCTTTTTTATGTTCTAAAAACGTCTTATGTCTGAAAGACGTCTTTCAGACATGAGACCTTCTCAATTTCACAAAACGCTTGACATTATAGTCTGCCGAACGTTCTGACAAATTTTTTTTCGGAATCGTCGCAGTTTCAATAATAAAAACTTTTAGGCGTGAAATTTCAATTTGAAGTAAACTTATTTAAATTGGTACTGAAGTGGTCCATTTCTGGGGTCTTACTTTTTTTACTTGAATATCTCGAGAGTAACTGAGATAATATAATCCCTCTATCCACGTGGGCTACTTATTTATTCCACCTTGAATGTAATTTTCGCAAGCATAACTTGTAGGTTAATTAAAACAAATTTGGCCTTAGAAATTACACGAGCACTTAAATGAGGACCAAAAATCATTTTTTGATCCTTGTAATCAGTCAAGATCGTTGCTCTAGATGAATAGATGAATTTCCGCAATCACGTGTAAACACAAATTTGTCTCGAAGGAGAACTTTGATGAACGAATATAAATTACAAAAGCGGAGTAAAACGAGTAGAAGTAAGCTGTGTTACATATATATGTTTAAAAATATCTTCATTACATATTGGATGTTAATTCGTAATGTGATGATTGCGTCGTTTTAGAAATGGTGGATGAGGCATTATTTCTAAAATCTGGGATTAAAAAATTAAATACTAAATTAAATGTAATTAAAACATTACAAAAAAGAAATATTATTCTATTATTAGATTATCTATCTAAAAGTTTCAAGTTAACTTAATTTTATAATTTCAAATTATAATAAACTTTTAATTTTCAAAATTAAAAAAATAATTTAAATATTACAAATTATTTTTATAATTTCATATTATAATAAACTTTTAATTTACAAAAATAAAAAAATAATTTAAATATTATCAATTATTTTTATAATTTCAAGTTATAATAAACTTTTAATTTTCAAAATTAAAAAAATAATTTAAATATTATAAATTATTTTTATAATTTCAAGTTATAATAAACTTTTAATTTACAAAATTAAAAAAATAATTTAAATATTATAAATTATTTTTATAATTTCAAATTATAATAAACTTTTAATTTTCAAAATTAAAAAAATAATTTAAATTTTATAAATTATTTTTATAATATCAAGTTATAATAAACTTTCAATTTTCGAAATTAAAAAATAATTTAAATATTATAAATTATTTAATATTCAATATGGCAGATTAGTGCTATGAATTTAAAATTCATGTATAAAATTTTATCTTATAAATTACTTAATTCTAAATTTATTAATATTAATTTTAATTAGAATTGATTTTCATGTTTTTTGACGTCTTTCATACGTGATAAGTCTATATAATAACAAAAAACTTGATATTCAAATATTATTATTTCTTAGAGTTTTTAAGCAAAATGTTCTAAATTTTGTGATGTCACACTCTTTCTATTTTTATTTAGAAAGCGAAAAAATTCAGTTTGTTTCAAATTATCTAATTTTACAGAATTTTTCCTTTTATCTTGAAAATAAATAATAACTATTGAAGGTCCGTTTGGAATTCTTGTTTTTCACGGTTAGTAGACCTTTCGTTTAATACCTTATAGGGAATCAGATTGTCGTTTGAGGAGATGAAAGAAAGTATGATAAAAATGGAGCCCAATTTTCCTCTCAATTACAATAGAAGACGTTATATAGCTGGTTATTCTATTTCTCTATAAATAGGAAGCAAAAAATTTGCGAGAGGAGAAACTGTTGCCGAGAGCGACGTCGTATTATATGTAGAGTTCGCTATAAGGGGTGGAAATGACGTAGCTGTGACGATGGGGGTTTAAAACCAGTGCCGGCTCTATTCAACATTTTTCACACGAAAAAATAAAATAGCAATTTTTTTTTATTGCATAGGGAAAGATATACATTTCTTTTAAAGAGTATTTATCAAAAAAATTAGGAATTTTCCCATAATCTTGTGAATTTTTCCCATGATGGAAGTTTCGGAAAGGAATCCAATCCGAATGAATCCGATCGATTTCGAAATTTTTTGTTTCCGAACCAATCGGAACGAATCGAAGTTCGGATTTATTCAAACTGAATTTCTAATTCAAATCGTTCCAACTGATCCGACATTCCGATTCATCCGGATTGAAAACTTAATTCGGATTTATTTGAATTGAACCCAAATAAATCGGATTAATTTTTTCATTGGAATATTTCTCTTTAAATTTGAATTTCTGAAAAGTGAGCCACTAGTTCAAATTAGTGAAAATTTAAAATAATTATTAGACGTTTCTATACTAATTACTTTTCAAAAAGTTTATAACTACTGATCGAAATAGTAGAAGATGAATAATAATTAGTAAAAAAATTCACTGAAGTCAATCAATGGCCCACCTTTTACTAATTTAGATTTAGAGAGTTCGGAAACAGATTGTACACAAACGATCGTACTCTCTAAATCTGAATCAGTGAAATTTTCACTGATTGAATCAGTGATTTGCCTTTTCACTGATTCATCAGTGAAAAAATAATTTTCACTGTTAAACCAGTTAATTTTCACTGATTCATCAGTGAAAAAATATTTTTCACTGTCAAATCAGTCAATTTTCACTGAAATAATCAGCGAAATTTGACTGATTTACAGTAACCTCTTTTTAGCTATTTGAATCAGTCAAATTTCACTGATAATCAGTAGATTTTTACTGATTCAAATTTAGAGAGTAGATTTTTTTGTTTAACATAGCAGCCCGAATATCCGCATTTTGTAATCAACTATGTTAATTATAAATATTATAATTTCAAATATTGCACCATAAAGTCTTTTCATGTATTTAGAAATTCGTTAGGAGAAGGGATCTTCGAGGAAGGAAAGACGATCCTGGAAGTGAAGCTTGGAAGTGGTAGAGCAGTGGTTACACTGGCCCTAGTGTATATAGTTAGTCCTTCTTACTGGTGGTAGTTATTTCCAGTGATCCAGTAGTAGTAAAAGTAAGTGTGCTGCTAGACGCAGCCGTACTATGTACGGCAGTATCTACTAACGATCGCAGTGGAAGTCCCTACTATTTTTTCAGTAGTAGTGGTGAGTCCAGTAAGCCCACACGTGTTTTTCAAACTACATATACGATTTCCAACTGTAAAACGACCTAGCTTAAATTTATCAGCTGCTTGTAAACTTTTTAGGCTCCAAATTTACACAGGAACATTAGACGTCTTTGAGACGTCTTAAGGACGTTCTGCAAAATTCAGTACCAGGCTTTTTCCTGGTCTGAAAACCTCTTATATCTTCAAGACGTCTTTTAAACAAAAAAATCGAGAGGATAACATTAAATTTTGCGAGACGTCTAACGTACGGGGAAATTTGACGTCTTTAAGATATTTCAAGCATATGCAAAAAAGAGAATAATGGAATTTCTGAAATGTTCTTGAAACTTCCCAAAGACATCCAATATAAACTTAAAAATTTGCTCTCAGAATTTTTTTATATTTGAGCAAAATGAGAATGGTTTTTTCAATGAATTGCAAGAACTTGTAAAAGTCTGTTCGATTGTATAACTTCGAATCAGATAAGTGGTGGTAATGGCATTGCATGATGGAGAGTTAAAGTCATTATTACAATGTTTAGTATTTGCTTGACCCTTTCGTGGCCAAAAGGGCACGTATGCAAATCGATTTTTCTAAATGTCAATCGTTTCCCAGACTAGTAAAATATTATTACATAAATTATTGACATTTTAAATATATACAGCATTAGAAATTATTTACAGTTCTGTTCCGAGAATTATATCAAATTTTTTTTTCAGCGGGATAAAAAACATGCAACGAAGCAAATTAACCTATGATCTTTAAAATTGCCTCAAATCACCATCAAATATCTTGAAATCTTTCAGAATAATTTGAATCATCTGCAATCGTTTGAAACTTTCCAAGAATTCTTGAAGTAACTCCAACATGTTCCAAATTCCCTATCAACTTTCTAAAATCTTTAATAATTGTAGTAAATTTTTGGAAATTGTCTATACTTATTTTAAATAATCTTAAATATCTGGAATCTTTTATTGTTTCTTTAACTTTTAAGCAAAATTATTTAAACTCTTACAATTTTTTCGATTCCATCAAGAAATTTCCAGTTTCTTGGAAATCTCCAAATTTTTTTTTCAAATTCTTAAAATAACCTACAACCGTTGGATTTCAAAATTTTCAGTTTCCTACATTCTCCAAATTCGAATTTTGTACTTATCTTTCAATTCACAATCGCATGAATCTATGAAAGTAAAAAAATTAGAAAATAGGTATAAAGTTTTTGATATCGAGGCAAATAAAACTTTTATTAATTAGGAGTTTATAACTCAGTGGCCACGAAGACATTAAACATTTTTGGGACGTCTTGAGGACGTTCCGCAGACATGTCTCAGGCTTCTTGCTGTTTTGAGAATATTTTATGTTCTAAAGACGACTTTTGGACAAAAGATATTTGGGACGTCTTAAGAACGTTAGGGAATTTCCGTCGTTAGCCTTTTAGACGAAGATACGCATTGTCAAGATTCGCAGTGATAATAATGCAAATATTACACGCAGTGTAATAATTCAATAGATTTTCCTGAAAAAGTAACTACAAAATTTTTTTTTATATTGGGAATATTTTAACATTCTTATCACACGAGAACGTATTGGTTTTTTTATTTTACTTCATTTTATTTACAACTTTTATTAATTTATGTTACCTTCTTTCCCTCACCCAATAAATTGCCACACATTTCAAGGGACCAAATAAAAAAAGAATTATGACAATTAGTTAAAAAACAAAAAAGTTATTAAAACTCAAAAATTGTCAAAAAATGCCCAAAAAACGCAAAATTTTTTGTTCAAAAATACATAAAGGTGCTGGAATTTTTAAAAAAACCCAAAAACATTCTAAATGAAGCTACTAAATATAAAAAAATTTATATGGAAGATCTAAATTCAAAAAATAGAAATAAAAAAATATTAAAGATGTTTTTTGTACATGAGACGTCCAGAAGACAACAGAAAGACTAAAATGAAAGTCTCAGATACGTTATTTAGACGTCTCGTAGACACGCATTGTCAATATTCGCAGTAAATAATTCTTCTAGAAGAGACTATAATTAATAATTCAAAGATTTTCCTGAAAAAATAACTACAAATTTTTTTTTTATATTTTGGGATATTTTTACATTCTTATCATACGAGAACGTTTTGATTTTTTTATTTTACTTCATTTTATTTATAACTTTTATTTAGTCATGTTACGTTCTTTTCCTCACCCAATAAATTGCCACATATTTCAAGGGACCAAATAAAAAAAGAATTATCACAATTGGTAAAAAAACAAAAAAGTTATTAAAAGTAAAAAATTGTCAAAAAAAATGCCCAAAAAACGCAAAATTTTCAGTTTAAAAATACATAAAGCTGCTCAAATTTTTTAAAAATCCCAAAAACATTCTAAATGAAGCTACTAAATATAAAAAAATTTATATGGAAGATCTAAATTCAAAAAATAGAAATAAAAAAATATTAAAGATGTTTTTTGTACATGAGACGTCCAGAAGACAACAGAAAGACTAACATTAAAGTCTCAGAAACGTTATTTAGACGTCTTGAAGACACGAAATTACATTCTTATCATACGAGAACGTATTGTTTTTTTTATTTTACTTCATTTTATTTATAACTTTTATTTAGTCATGTTACCTTTTTTTCCTCACCCAATAAATTGTCACACATTTCAAGGGACCAAATAAAAAAAGAATTATCACAATTGGTTAAAAAACAAAAAAGTTATTAAAAGTCAAAAATTGTCAAAAAAATGCCCAAAAACGCAAAATTTTCAGTTTAAAAATACATAAAGCTGCTCAAATTTTTTAAAAATCCCAAAAACATTCTAAATGAAGTAACTAAATATAAATAAAATTATATGGAAGATCTAAATTCAAAAAATAGAAATAAAAAAATATTAATGATGTTTTTTGTACATGAGACGTTCAGAAGACAACAGAAAGACTAAAATGAAAGTCTCAGAGACGTTATTTAGACGTCTCTTAGACACGTATTGTCAATATTCGTAGTAAATAATTTTTCTAGAAGAGACTATAATTAATCATTCAAAGATTTTTTTTGTACATGAGACGTCCAGAAGACAACAGAAAGACTAACATGAAAGTCCCAGAGACGTTATTTAGACGTCTTGAATACACGCAATGTCAAGGTGCGCAGTGAATAATTCTTCTAGAAGGGACTGTAATTAATAATTCAATAGGTCTTTGATTAAGGTTTACTTTCCATGAAACAGAAATCTGCGGAGAATTGAGAGATCACTCTGATGTTGACGATGAGATTAGTGTGAGTGTGGGTTGTAAATGTAGTGGTGGATACAGCAGTAGCAACGTGCCAACGTGAGGGAGGCAGCCATGAATGAAAGTAGCACATATCGATTTATCCGCACCGCCCTAGTTATAAAATACCGTAAATAGTACTCCCAAAATGTCACTTTAATTCCAATGACTCACTCTTAATTACTTTTCTACATTCTTATTCTTTCTTCTACCAAGGTAAAATCCACCACCTCCTCTCAAAATCTACTTCATCTCTAAAATCATTTTCCCAGATTATAAGTTTCCAAAAACTCGAAAAAAAAAAATTGCAGAAATTTATTGTTTTTTAAAATCCCTATTCAGGGGGACATAAAATCATAATTTAAATATCGAATCTTTCATAACGTTTTTTCAAATTAGAATATACAATTCTGCTTTTATTTATACTAAAAATGTATTTCATGCTTGAGAAACAAAACGCTTGATATTCTCGAGAAATATGAGAAAAAGAAAAAGTCGAGTTCAAGTCGTGAGAGGCGGATGAGGTATTCATTCAAAATCTGAGAATCCGGTAACTGTGAATTGGAGTGACGAAACTGACCAACCCCAACGCGCTTATGTTGACGCCCTTATTTAACGTCCCCATAAAAAGATGCACTGGGACATTTTCCGATCCTGATTTAGTCGCAAATCAGTTTTTTATTTTTCCCTCGGTCAACGATTCCTGATCAATAGACAAATGAACTAAAGAAAAGAGCAAAGTTCAATCCTTTCAAATCATACAAGATGGTTCTTGCAGAATTTTCCAATAATTTTACTACCTGCTGTCACGACCCGGAAATAAATTTCGAGTAGGGAATTATTTAAACGAGTATAAAACTGGCAAAAAGAAACAAATTAATGGAATTAACGTAGTGCTACATTTCTAAAATTCAAAACTTATTGCCAGAAATGCCGCCATTGCTCATTCATGCGATCTACACAAACTCATCGTTTACGTCAATGACAAGGACGCCATTTAGGAACTTTCGAAATTTCACTTCACCAAAAACTGATGCAATATTTTTTTTAAATGCCCCCTAATTAATAGAAAAAATCCACTTAGCATTTTAATCTTTTATCTCGAGAAAAACCACGGGTTTTTGAAAATTTAACCCTTTTTGGAAAAATTACGAATGGAAATTCTCTTTGAAATAATTTCCTTTAGACAAATAGGTGTTGCGCGGACTAGAAATCAGGAGAATATTGAGCCCCCGAGCTCGACTCGTTTCGGTGCCATTGGGAAAATTAGAACCGGAAATAAAAATTGGGGAGTTGGTAATGAAATATTCGAAAAAATGGAGTTGATCTTACCTTTGTCATGATAGGGGGTGTTTTTTCATTTTTCCACTTCACAGAGGCTGTTATTTTCTCCTGGTGGAATTTTGCTTCCTGGTATACTCAGAGCCGATGATGGTGATTGTGTCGTCAGATCGGAGCAGCTTTTTAATTTGCACGCCATTACTCGAAGCCGGACTCACATGACAGACACCAAAAATCCGAAAAGAGAGAACTTTTAAGTCTTGACTATCCTTAGCTTGGAGAAAGCGACTGTTCTCCGTATCAAAGGGTGGCTGGTTTGGGGTTGAAAGACAGGGAAAGGGGCAAAGAGTGAGAGAGATGGATGACTGACTCAGGATCGTGTCAAGACTCTAGAAAATGGGGGGTTTAAAAAAAATGGATATTTTACCATTTTAGGATTATTTATAATTCCAGCTCGACAAGAAACTTGAAATTTCAAAATTAATCGTTGATTAGATTCAAAGACTGAAAGAGTAATTGTCAAATTTTAGATTCAAAGATTGAAATTAACATTTGGAAAAAAAATTTGTTTATTGAACAAAATCGTTTTGTTGAATTGACAAAGTATTTTTGAGAAAATTTTTCGTTCGAGCTAACAAATTTTACTAGCGTGAGAAATTTTTTGGATTTGAGAAATAATTTTTTAAGTAAAGGTTTTTTTGTTTTTATAACAAAATACTATATGTTTGGTTTTGATTCATCATTTCAGTGGAGAATTAAACCCTTAAATGGTTCAGGAATTAAATTTTCATGGAAATTAGGAGCGTCGCTTTTTATTAAACTATCCGCGTATTCAATATTCTGTGATAATTTTCGGAAAGTTTGGAGGGTTGAGGAGGAATAATAATAATTACAGCATTGAGTAAAAAGAGAGGGTGGAGAGAGATAAAAGATAAAGGAGAGAGATAGATGAGGTAGTTCTTCGAACTAGCGAATAGAGGCGCAGTCGACACCTTCTGACGCATTACGTATGAATTTACGTATATCCAGGGGCGAACCGAGAATTTTTTTAGGAGGGCAATGTAAAGATAGTGATTAACATTTGTTTTGTGATTCATGGAAAAAATAGAGGATTTCTCCTTGATAAGTATAATTTCAGTTTCACTTGTAGTTAAGGTTGCACAATCCTATGAATTTAAATTGTAGACGTAACCCAGTGACTTTAAAAGTCCCGGAGAATCTAAAGAACTCATTTTCAATTCACGAACAAATTTAAATATTCTAAAAGACGTTTCAAGAATTTTGATACATTTAAAAAATTCTTAGTAATTTTTGAAGAACTGGAATCCTTTTCAAAAATTTTGAAAGCTTATGAACGTTTCCTGGAAGATGGAAAATTTAAATATCTGCGGAAGATTAATTATATTAATTACAGTAACAACTGTAAGTTTTCATTCAGAATAATTTATAAAAATTAAAAGTCCAGGAAATATATTTGGTCATTTTTATGTATTTTGAAGGTTCGAACAGTTTCGAATTCTTGAAATTTTAAATTGTTACATAATTATTACATAACATTTCTGGTTCTGTGAATGTGACACATTTCGGATGAAATTTTGACATAACTGCTATGTAACAATTATATAACAATTTAAGATTTTATTTCTTTTCTTAAAATTCTTAATTAATCTTAAAATTTTCTTTTCTGTTTCCTTCTTCTTTTCTTAAAATCTTTTGGAACGTTGCCTTCTTTTTTCTTTCCTCCTTTTTTGTTAGTTTCTCATGATCGTTTATTTTGACATTTTTTTTGGGCCAAATTTGGTCGTTTTTTGTATTTTGAGTGTTTTAACATGTTGGAATTCTTGAAATTTTGAATTGTTACATAGTTGTTACATAATAGTTTTGGTTCTGTGAGTGTGACACGTGTCATATAAAATTTTGACAAAACTGCTATGTAACAATTATTAACAAAAAAGAAAAAAAGTAAAAAGAAGGCAATCTTCCAAAAAATTAAATTTAAAAATTTAAATTAAATATTTTTATCAAAACACTAATATTCCTGACCAAAAAACGAAAGAAAGAAAGATAAGGAAGAGGTTTTGGAAGGTTGCCTTCTTTTTTCTTTCCTCCTTTTTTGTTAATTTCTCATAATGGTTTATTTTAAGAAATCTTTTTGGTCCAAATTTGGTCATTTTTATGTATTTTGAGAGTTCTAACAGTTTCCAATTCTTGAAATCTTAATTTGTTACATAATTGTTACATAGCATTCCTGCTTCTGTGAATGTGACACATTTCAGATGAAATTTCGACATAACTGCTATGTAACAATCATGTTACAATTTAAGATTTTAAGAATTTGTAACTGTTATAACAGTCAAAGTACAAAAAACGACCAAATTTGGACCTAAAAAAATTTCAAAATAAACGATCATGAGAAACTAACAAAAAAGGAGGAAAGAAAAAAAAAGGCAACGTTCCAAAAGATTTAGTTTGAATATTAAAAATTTAATCTAATCACTAATATTCCTGACCGAAAAACGAAAGAAAGAAATAGAAGAAAGAGGTCAAGAATTCGAAACTGTTAAAACACTCAAAATACAAAAAACGATAATCTTTTATTTTAAGACATTTTTCTGATCCAAATTTGGTCGTTTTTTTGTATTTTGAAGGTTCGAACAGCTTCGAATTCTTGAAATTCAAATAGTTACATAATTATTACGTAACATTTCTGGTTCCGTGAATGTGATACATGTCGGATGAAATTTTGACAAAACTGCTATGTAACAATTACGTAACAATTTAAGTTTTTAAGAATTTGAAACTGTTAGAACAGTCAAAATACAAATAAAAACCAATACCTTCTCATCCATGATAAGTATGTAAAAATCTGCCCGCTTCGCGGGCACATTCTTATCGCGCGCTTCGCGCTCCGGAATTTTTGAACGTCGCGCTTCGCGCTCCGATCTTTCTGGACCTCGCGCTTCGCGCTCGGTCTTGTGCTCTTCGCATACATTTAAGTTTATTTCTTATAATTTAATACTTAAGCTCAAACCAATTTTATAATATTAAAGATGATGTGAATTACTCATTTTCTCAAATTCACTAAATTTCTTTTTCAGTTTAAGTGAAACAGGAAATTCAATTTACTTAAGGCTCTATCGGCCTTAAGGAACACATTCTCATCATGACACTCGCGCTTCGCGCTCGTTTTTCTGTATACATTTCAATAACTTTTTAATAAATTACATGATTAAAATAATTTATTTTCTTCCAAGTCTCTCAAAAAGAAAAAATAATCGTAGACTTTATTTAAGGTAGTACGATCACAAAAATTAGACCTCAGGCTAAAATAGATAATTTTGCTTTCAAGAATAGCAATATTATTTTTGAAGGGGTTATTTGAAACAGAAAAAATTATTTTTCATGAAAAAAATTTGAAATACAAAACAATAATGTTAATAATAAATTTCATTTTTGCCCAAACTTATTTTCTTATCGCTTCGAGCCAAATTTTTAAAAATGATGCGATTGTAATAAATCATGGTTCGTTTTTTTAGGAAAAAGATTCTCTACAACTTGACCGTTTCCGATTTTTGAAAATGAATTCTTTAATGGCTGAAATTATAAAAAAACAATTTTTCAAAACAAAATTTTTATAAAAAAATTGCTGTATTTGATAATAATTAATTCAATTTCAAAAATAGGAAACGGTCAAGTTGTAGAGAATCTTTTTTCTAAAAAAATGAACCATAATTTATTAGAATCGCATCATTTTCAAAAATTTGACTCGAAGCGATAAGAAAATAAGTTTGGGCAAAAATAAAATTTATTAATAACATTATTTTTTTGTGTTTCATATTTTTTTCATGAAAAATAATCTTTTCTCATTCAAATTGGCCCTTCAAAAATAATATTGCTATTCTTGAAAGCAAAATTATCTATTTTAGCCTGAGGTCTAATTTTCGTGATCGTACTACCTTAAGGAAACGATTATGCAGAACAACGCTTATTTCGTATCTCACATATTTTGGTGAAAAAAATCGAATTTTTTTAATATTAAAAATCAAAACATAAAATATACATCCTGTCGAGAAATTTCTTAATAAGAATGTGTAGACCTCATTTAGGCAAATCATTTTTCATCTGAACTTTTTTTATGTATCTCATATATTTTGTCTAAAAAATGGAATTATTGAATTTTAATCGTATTTTTTGGAATTAAAACGAAAAATATATGTTTTTTCATAAACTGTGTAAGACAAAACTTGTAGATCTTTTTGAAACGAACAACTTTGTATTCTTACGTTTTTTTCTTATTTCACATATTATTGTTAATAAATTGAATTTTGGATTTTCAATAGATTATTTTTGAATTAAAAAAAAAAATATGCATCTTATGAAAAAATGTTACAATTCAAATTTGTAGGTCTTTATGTAGAAAATAATATTGTATCATAACGTTTTTTCGTATCTCGTATAATTTAACTGAAAAATGGAATTTTGATATTGACTTTTTTCGAATTTGAATATGCTGTAACATTTCTAATTTTGATTTAATCAAAAAACGTTATCAGGATAATTTTCAGAGATTTATGAAAACTATCTAAAACCAGTATTAAAATTTTTTATTCTTTCAAAAAATTATTTTCAAAAACAGAAAAGTAGTGCTCAATCCCTCAATTTTGATTGGATGTGGCTGGTTAACGAACTTGTCCTTACTTTTTCGGCTCCGATAAAGTGTGCCAAAGCACAATTCAATCTGATAATTCTATCGAGAGTTATGCCGCGCACGACCTACAGACAGACAGACAGACAGACGGACAGACAGACAGACAGACACTTTCGTAAAAACCCTTTTTTCTGACTCAGGGGGTCTCAAAACGTAAAGATTTGATGAAATTTTCGAAAGTCATTTTTCACATAAAACCAATACCTTCTCATCCATGATGAGAATGTAAAAACGACCAAATTTGGACCAGAAAAATGTCAAAATAAAAGATCATGAGAAAGTAACAAAAAACGAGGAAAGAAAAAAGAAGGCAACGTTCCATATGATTTAATTTGAAAATTATAAATTAAAACTAAACACTAATATTCCTGACCGAAAAACGAAAGAATGAAAAAGAAGGAAGAGGTTTTAGAAGGCTGCCTTCTTTTTTCTTCCTCCTTTTTTGTTAGTTTGTCATAATCGTTTACTTTAAGAAATCTTTTTGGTCCAAATTTGGTCATTTTTATGTATTTTGAGGGTTCTAACAGTTTCCAATTCTTGAAATCTTAAATTGTTACATAATTGTTACATAGCATTTTTGTCAAAATTTTATATGACACGTGTCACACTCACAGAACCAAAAATATTATGTAACAACTATGTAACAATTCAAAATTTCAAGAATTCGAAACTGTTAAAACACTCAAAATACAAAAAACGATAATCGCTTATTTTAAGACATTTTTCTGATCCAAATTTGGTCGTTTTTTTGTATTTTGAAGGTTCGAACAGTTTCGAATTCTTGAAATTTTAAATTGTTACATAATGATTACATAACATTTCTGGTTCCGTGAATGTGACACATGTCGAATGAAATTTTGACAAAACGGCTATGTAACAATTACGTAACAATTTAAGTTTTTAAGAATTTGAAACTGTTAGAACAGTTAAAATACAAAAAACGACCAAATTTGAACCAAAAAAAATGTCAAAATAAAAGATCATGAGAAAGTAACAAAAAACGAGGAATGAAAAAAGAAGGCAACGTTCCAAAAGATATAATTTGAAAATTAAAAATTAAAACTAAACACTAATATTCCTGACCGAAAAAAGAAAGAAAGAAAAAGAAGAAAGAGGTTTTAGAAGGTTGCCTTCTTTTTTCTTCCTTCTTTTTTGTTAGTTTCTCATGATCGTTTACTTTAAGAAATCTTTTTGGTCCAAATTTGGTCATTTTTATGTATTTTGAGGGTTCTAGCAGTTTCGAATTCTTGAAATTTTAAATTGTTACATAATGATTACATAACATTTTTGTCAAAATTTTATATGACACGTGTCACACTCACAGAACCAAAAATATTATGTAACAACTATGTAACAATTCAAAATTTCAAGAATTCGAAACTGTTAAAACACTCAAAATACAAAAAACGATAATCGCTTATTTTAAGAAATCTTTTTGGTCCAAATTTGGTCATTTTTATGTATTTTGAGGGTTCTAGCAGTTTCGAATTCTTGAAATTTTAAATTGTTACATAATGATTACATAACATTTCTGGTTCCGTGAATGTGACACATGTCGGATGAAATTTTGACAAAACTACTATGTAACAATTACATAACAACTGTGAGTATTCACTCGAAATGTTTAAAAATCCATAATTTTGTAATAATGAATTATTGATTGAGATAAAGTATAGTTTGCTGAACTTTCTATTTCCTTTTATTTTTAAAGTGTAGTAGATAGAATATACTGCACTGAAGTACTGATTCATGCACCAAAACCTGCAGAGACTGTAATGAGAAGCAAAGAGCACGTTGTCGAGGTCTTAGAGGCGAATAAAGATGGTTTGCACGTAAAGCCACTACTATTTATAGACTAAAGTAGTAAGCAGGGAAAAAACAATGCTTCAGAATCGAAACTTATTAACCTGCAATTTTTTCTAATATTTTTCTATTTTTATTTATATCTGCAATAAGTGGTTAAAGTTCATAAGTTAGAGATTTATGTAAAATTATTCTTGAGTTACAATCATAAAAAACTTTTCTCTTAGAAATAATTATTTTAAATTTTATGAATTAGTTGAACATTGAATTCAAATCAACCTGGGGACTATTAAATTTATTCCTAATTAATCTTATAGATTAAACCTCAGAAAAAAGTATCTTTGAATAAAAAAAAATTTCTTTAAATCAAATAAATTTGTGCATTGCTTTACGGTCTAAGAAAAGTTTCTTTGATTTAAAGAAATTCTTGATTGTTTTCTTTCTTTGGATTTAAGAAATAAATGTCTTTGCAGTTGCATAAGTAATTAACAGAAATATTTCCTTTAATTTAAAGAAAAAAATTAAATAAAGTATGTCTTAAGTTTTTGCCAGTTTTGTATTTGAATCAAATAAATATTTTTTTAAACCAAATAAATAATGTTAATAAAGTAATTTCTTTCATTTAGAAAAGGCTAAAAAGGTGATTTTTTAAAATCAAATAATTTTATATTTGTTCTAAAGGTGTTTTTATTTGGAATTGAAGAAATAAAGTTAAAACAGCGATTTCTTAAATTTAAATAAATATTTTTTCTGGTTGTGTAATTGAACAGATTTCTAATTTTAAGGTATTGTAAAATAAATTCTCTGAGTCAAATTATTATTGTTCGTTTGAAAAAAAAATAAAAAGCAGAATAATAATAAAAGTGGTGGGGAATAATCGCAAAAGCGAATTATCTGAAATGATTATGGATGCTAACACAATAAGAGGCACTTTCGCTATTTTAAGTGCAGCTCTTCTTCTGATTCACTGGGCATGAAGGAATAATTTTGTTCGCTTGAGTTTCGATTTTCATTGTCAATGGCATAAAGCCTGTTCATCAAAGTCACTAACGACGTTATTTTATACGATCTATTTTGCAAATCTGAAATTTTATGTCATATGCAAATAGATTTAAATATATTTAATATGCTAATTTTTGCGAATTACTAAAACCGAAAAAAGGTCAGTTTTTGCATCAAGAAACTCATCGTCCGATGAGAAAAGATTTTTGCATCTTGTTTTATCTAAAATCTAAAATAAAAAAATATCATTTAATTTAAAGTTTAATCATTTTAACTTGTTTGATGAGTTTCGCAATTAAAAACATTATATAGAAAGTTACTAAAGCTTAAGTCATTTATTTGATTTACCATAGTATTAAACTTAATTTTTTTATATTTGACAACAGGTTCTCTTTAAACTCCCGCAGATTAATGAATGACTAAATTTCGTGCAATAAATCAATAAAAAAAGTTACTGGCTTTTGTTTTGTAAAGTACATGTCTACCTTTGAAATCGCATATTTGTATGCAAAATGAGTTCTTCTAAAAAAAATGATCTTTCCAGTCTTTTTTTGTCTACGACTTAGCAAATCGATGTGAGCTTTGCTTCGTGTTGAAGAATAATAAGTATAGAAATATTTAGAGTGCAGACATTTATATGAAACATATGACAAAATAATATAAATTCTCAAGTGCATTATCCCAAAAGTTTTTATTTAAAATATTGGTTATGTATTATTTACAAAAAAAATAATAGGTAAAATTTTTTATAATATAATAATTCTGCTAAAATTTTTTCTCTAGATAGTTTTTGTATAGAACTTTGCTTAGGCGCTATACAGTTCTGTTAGACCTTTTACTTTAAATCTTTCTTCTATGAAACTTCAGTCAAGGCTCTATAGAGTTCGGTCAGAGTTTATATTTTGTTAATTTTACTATAAGAAAACAATCTAGGCACTGAATAGTACAGCTAGAATCACTTTTCATAATTGTGTCCAGTACTGATTTTAGATATGAAAATTATTTAGCTGGTTTTCTAGCTTTTTTTAAATTTATTATAAAATTCTGTCTAGGTACTATACAGTTCTGCTAGATTCCTTACTTTGGCTATCTCTTGTATAAAAGAATAATAGACGCTATACAGTTTTACCCGAATTTTCACTATGTCAGTTTTTTCTTCAAAAAACCAATTTAGGCGTTATAAAGCAAATCAACACTTTTTATTTTCAAAAAATGTCCAGTTAATAACCCTATCTAGGCGCTGTAAAGTCCTGCCAGATCTACTATTTTAGCCTTGTTCCATGAAAATCCAATGAAGATACTATACAGCGTTGCTAGATTATATATCATTGATTTGTTACAGAGAAACACAATATAAAGAAAAGTTGATTTTATGAAAAACTAGTTTAGTTGCTACATAGTTTTTCTGGGAAGTTTACTTTTATAGTTTTATGATAACCCAGTCTAGGCGATAATATTTTCTCTATTTATAAATAAAGTTTTTTTTGTTATATTTTTAAATGAATTTAAAAAGTCATCGCTCCTCGCCTATTTTTAAATAAGGAATTTAAATATCAAACTATTATTGACACTTCAATATAAAATCTAAACACGCTAGACAGACTAATTTTTCTAGGCAATTATCTTTCCATTTATCAGAAAGTTATTGAACTCAAGTTAATATGTTGGGTATCATTTTATGCACTTTACGCACTGATGAACGATAACGTTTAAAACGCAGATAAAACCAATATCGGTAAAGAATGTGTCAATTATTGCTTTAGTTTAAACTAGACCACAGTTGGAGACACAACAAGGTAATCCTCCTAATATATATTTTTTAATATTCGAAAATTATTATTCAATACTTCAAAATTATTATATATATAATTCTCATTATATCAAAAATAATAACAATTCATTGTGAAGCTTTTTGTTTTCTCATAGGCGAATTATGTTGAATAAGATACTGTCAGAAATCGGATAGGTCTTGTATCGGGGTCTATCCGAGTTTTTCTGGGGACAAGAGACAAATCGTGCATTTCTACAAAGTCCACAGTTTCTTTTTATCTGGTATATTGAAATAGAAATTAATTTTATTTGAAGTCAAAGCGAGCATCTATCCGGATCTATACGAGACCTCTCTGGACGTATTATTACCAGAAGAGAAACCCCCACAATGTATGCTTAACCAACGTCTATCCGAAACCTATCCGGGATACTGAATTAGAAATTTATTTTCCTCAAAGTCATAAAGGCATCAATCCGGGTGTATCCGAGACCTGCCTGGGCATATTATTACCAGAAAAGAAACCCCCACAATGTATGCTTAACCGGGTCTATCCGAATTCTATCCGGGATACTGAATTAGAAATTTATTTTCCTCAAAGTCTAAAAAGCATCTATCCGGGTCTATCCGGGACCTTTCCGGGCCTATTATCACCAAAAAAGGAACAAAGTCCTACAATATATACTTAACCGAGGTCTATCCGAAACCTATCCGGGATACTGAAATAGAAATTCATTTTCCTCAAATTCAAGAAGGTATCTATCCGGTTCTATCCAAGACCTATCCGGGATACTGAAATAGAAATTCATTTCCCTCAAAGTCAAAAAGGCATCTATCCGGGTAAATCCAGGACCTTTCTGGGCCTATTATCACCAAAAAAGGAACAAAGTCCTATAATATATGCTTGATCGGGTCTATACGTGACGATTAGAACCGGATAAGATAAAACGCATCATCCGTACATGGTTGGATGCCAGATACAACCTGGAATAAAAATTCGCATAAGACTCCAGTAGCAGCCGGATATATATTTTTGTTATTGCTCCGATATATTGCCGGTTAAGAACTAATAGGGGCTGGATAGACATATCACTTGGTCCTAAGTGCCGCTTAAAACCAATCGAATAAACATCCCTTCTAGAAATAATCGATTGGGCACGATTGGATTCGAATGACCCGATTGAAAACGATTAAGAAACGCGATTAAAATCAATCAATTTAATTGTTTCCAATCGTGTTTCTTTATCTTTCTCAATCGGATCAATCGAATCCAATCGTGTCCAATCGATTATTTCTAGAAGGGACATTACCTGTCTAAAATACGGATAGAGGCCGGATGCAACCCGGAATCAAAATTCGTATAGAGTTCAGTATAGACATCGATAAGTGCCGAAATAAGACCAGATTTTATTCGCAACCTATTCGGGATTCTTAAGCATTCGCCTTAACGAATTGGAAATAATCCAAAATGTTATGAGTCGTTAAATTTTTTTTTTTAATTTCTTATTCAACATCTTTTTTAAGACATTTCAAGAACTTCCAGGAACTCAAATATTCAGGCTTTCTGTTTTTTCTAGACATTTCTTGTCCAAAAAGAAATCTTCAGAACAGTGTATCTATAGATTTTAAGTTAAATTTAATATATAAATTATTATCTCATATTGATGATATAATGATCTCTAAATATTGATATATTTCGCTATAAAGCTTCTGATGAGGTCAGAAAGATATCAAAACCTCGAAAAGATTATCTACTTTTGATATATTATTTCAACTAAAGAGTCGCGCTTGACTGTCATAATTTTATAATTTTAAATATGAGGCGCGTCTTGTGTTGTAAGCAAAACAGGTGTTGCGCCTGCGGAAGTCGGACAGGTGGAGGGGCAAGTCATAATCCGTGTGTTTGACAACAAATCCTAAATCTCTAACCTAGAATACAAAAGTTTTAAAAATACATTTAAATCTTATCATTCAACTCTCAAACTATTCCTTAAATTGCTAAATTATCCCCCTGGACAAATCAGGCCAAATCTAGAGATTCTCGGTTTGCATTGCATATAGGTTATCTTTGAAAGAGGTGCGGCATTTGAGATTTTTACTCTATTACCTTTTGTCTTTCTTTACTTCGAGGACTCTAGAAAACCTTTTTAAAAATATAGATAACACAACAAGAAGCATTTTTTGCTTAGATTTACTTTTTTATCCTCAACCTCTAGATCAAAGGACATAACCTATAAGTCGAGCCTCTGTGGGAACAAAGAACACGCTCAACTATTTAGCTAGAGTTCGAGAAGTTCTCGTATCTATATCCACCCACTTGAGATCACACTTGTTGGTTGTAATTATACTATAAATGGATACAACTCGGTTGTATGCTGTACGAACGTCAACTGTATATGAAAGGAAACCGATCGCACACAATGGAGAGTCTCTCTGTGTAAAAATGAAATGGGGCATTGGGTGAAAGTACTCTTGGCTCGGAGGTCTTATATCAGATCAGTCTGCCAGGAGCAGTTCAGGATGTGGTTGGCTATTTTCTTGAGCTCCTAATGAATGTAGTTACTGTAATCTTCTCTGGTTTTTGTAGCACGTTCGCCTCTCGAAATTATTTCGGATCTCCACCAAATTATGCTGTCAACCTGGCACGCCGATTTTTTTTGACTTTTCAACCTTTCTGTGTTATAGATAAAATTAAAAAAACTTGTGCACTTGCAGAACGATGCAGATTACAAGGACATGGTGTCTGTTAGTGGCTAGTTTGTCGGTGGCAAGTTTCGTGAATACCCTGGAAAATGGATTGGCTCGAACCCCACCTATGGGGTGGCTCGCGTGGGAAAGGTTTCGATGCAATACGGATTGCAAAAATGATCCTGACAATTGTATCAGGTAAGAACACACCTACGTTATTTATCTCTTAAAAGCTGTATTTGTTTTCCTTGAATTCAATCACTCTTACTTTCCACTTCGATTTCTTACTTTTACTTTTCTGTTTAAAGAAATGGAAAGTGACCTACTCATTATTTGATTGCAATTTGTAAATTTAATTTTTTTATTGATAATATTCCGGTTGAAATGGAATTTTTGTTCGGATTCCTCTTTCTTGTTCTTGTAAATCAACTTCAACTTCTTTGACTATTTCATGTTTACTCATTTTTTCTCGATAAAGAACATTGAGAAAAATCATTTTATTTATTTTTAGTTGACATTTTAATCTTATATTTTATAGGTTTGAATAACTTGAGTTTTATAAAAAGTGAAAGTGTTTTATAATAATATTTCTTGATCTTAATTTAACTTGACTTTTTATTTTTTTACACTTCGTATTCCCTATTATTCATTCTATCCGAGATTATTGATTTGAATTTATCCAGTGAATTTTGAGTTGGTTTCATTTATACACAACATTTTTTCTAAAGAAAGTGTTTTTTACAGTATGTATAAAGATATGTTTTAATTAGAAATCAAAATCAGAAAATATCTTCCGAATTTTGGTTTTCGATTAAACTAAATCTTTGTAATTTCTGTAACAAAATGTTGTGTATAAATGAAACTGACTCTGAATTTTGATTTGAAAAATTGCAAATGAAAAATTTTAAGAAATTAGGAAACTTTTTTTTTATTTCATGAGAACTAATCGATCTTTCAAAATGGAGTAAATAATTTAATCAAATTTCCTGATAATTAAATTTTGATGAAGGAAATAAACCAGTTTTCTATGTGAGTGACCAAACCCAGAAGTCTAGTATAATTAAATAAGATAATACTTTCACTCATTCGAGATTTAGTAAATTTCATTCATGAGAATGAACTTAAATTTTCATTCAATAAAAATTATATTTATAGTTGCATTTTCTCTTCATAAAGTCATTTTTAATGTAGAATTGGATGATAGAAAGAAAAAATTATATAATAAAAATATTGTAATTTGAAGACAATAGGGTGTGAGTATTTCTTCACGTCTTTAATATTCGTCATAATTATTATACAATGACGGTACTTTACTCATGACTTGAAATCCTCTACTACTGATTTGATCACATGGGAATCTAGTGAGACCTTGCAATAAAAAAGTGCATCATAATAGAGGATGTAAGTTACTAATATTCATTTCCTGGTTACAAATCATAATTTCCATCCATGGATAAATGGTAAATAACCATTTGATCTGATGTAATTTTATTCTTTCAGTTGGGCAATAGAAAGATATTAATATGATAAAAAGATGAAAATGTTTATAGAAGATTTAATCTAGACTTTCTTCGTTATGATGTCGTTTTAAATTAAATAGTATTTTAAAAGTCATTAATCAAATTGATGATAAAAACACGATAATAATTCTCTTTGGTATATCTAAGGAAAGATTTCATTTTTATCAGATACAAATTTATCTGTCTATTGTTTAAATATAATTGAAATCACTAATAAATAAGAAAATGATAATTATATATTCAATGATTGTTCTCTCAAGGAATATCAATTCTACAAAAATTTTAATTTCCCGTTAATATGAACTCTTTTACAAAATTTAACAACTAATTACTGACTTATACACAAATAGAAATAATAGTTTATTCTAATTTATTATATTTTATTATAATAATATATTCTACAAGGAGAAATCGATTTTATCAAACTATAAATAATCGGAGCAAACATAAAAATCTGGATCTGATAAATTTGGACTCTTAAGCATTATAGAAAGTGCGAGTAGAATTAATAAAAAGTAGGTCACTTTTTCAAAAATATAAATTCGTTGCTCTGCTTTCTTCTTTGCATGTATCAAGGACACAAGTCCTTGAAGTGTGTGAAGAAAAAATTATAAATACTTCATGTAGATCAATCATGAATATTGCATAAATTCTTATTCTAGGCTAACATCACAATAATGAGATGTTAATATGACATTTCGATTTATCTTTGCATTTACTTGTTCAAAAGTACTATGAATACAATTTTTACCCTGGAATAAAATATTAAATCTCCAATATCTGCTTTATCTATAATAAAATCTCACATTGTCTACAATAAAAGAAAGGATGATTTAAAATACTAAATATATCTTTTGTAATGATATGACGTAATAAACTCATCTTTTTTTGCAATTCATAGTGATCGCCTATTCCGAACAATGACAGATATTGTCGTAGCAGAAGGTTATGCAGCAGTAGGATACGAATACATAAATGTAGATGATTGTTGGCTTGAAAAGGACAGAGATTCTAATGGCCAACTAGTGCCAGATAGACAACGATTTCCCTATGGCATGAAGAGTCTTGCCAATTACGTAAGATATACCAAATTCTATTGCACCATACAGCTTCATAAAAATTTTTATGAATTTTTTGAGGATATAATAGCGCTTTCCAATCCATCTCTAATAATTATCTGATCTAAGAGCTTCTGATGATCTAAAAATTTCAATCTTATGGCCTATTTAGAGTACTATAACACTCACGGACAAAGATATTGGCACACTTCATATGAAGTATTTGTTTCCTGTTTATATTTCGTAAGAAAATTGGAAGAACTTTGTTCATTATGACTGCTTAAGGGGGTAGTATACATTGATTTAGCGTTTTTTCACAATTTTTTTTTATGGTAAAATTTATTACAGTACATTAATGATTTGTTACATGATAATGTACATATTGAAGAGTTCAAACAAAATTTTTTGTTTAATTTGATCTAAATCCGGCAAAACATGGCAGACTGAAAAAAAAACTCCTTTTTGCTGGCGCCCACGATTTCTGAATTTTGGAGCATCTGAAAGCAAAAATACCAAATGATTCTTAAAGAGTACATGAATGGTTATAGCTCGTAGTAGATTCATAATTTTTAATTAATAAGTTTTTTGAACATTTGCCAGCAAAAAAGAGTTCTTTTCAGGCTGCCATATCTTTGCCGGATTTAGATAAAAATAAATAAATAAATTTTTTGAACTCTTCAATATGTACATTATCATGTAACAAATCATTAATGTACTGTAATAAATTATACTAGAAAAAAAAATTGTGAAAAAACGCTAAATAAATGTATACTACCCCCTTAAGGGGTTAGATACACTAATTTTGCCAAAACAACCCAATTTTTTTTTAAGATTGGTTCATTTATTTTGTAATAAATGTTGTGGCATTCAAATAATAAATATTTCGAGATGTTATAACAATTTTTCTTATTGAATAATAGTCATAAATAAGTGAATTACAGCCAATCTGACAAATGTCCAAAAAAAGGCGTTTTGCTGTGAACATTGCTACTCATGACTGGATCATCCAAAATGAAAAATTTTGATTAGATTTATTTTTGATTAGTTAGAAAACGACTTTCCTCCTCCGGATGAACGATCAATTTTGACCATATTGACATTTTTTAACAAAATTTCCAATGTTAAAAATCTTTCGTTCAGCCAGAGGCCATTTATATTATTAATAACTGGTGGAAAGTTTAAAGTTTTAAGTATGATTTGGATGTGTATAAAAATTTTATTTTTCAACTTACATTGAATCATCAATTTCGGGACCATAAAGTAAACCTTCTTCTTCATTAGCAAATTTCAGAAAATGCATTATAAAAAAATCGATTTTTTTTAAATGACAAGTATATCTAACTCCTTAATAATAAATCCAATTTTGCACTAAAAAATGAACAGTTGTGCCTTAATTAAAAAAGTTAAATGTTTATAGCAAGTAAAAAAACCATTTAGCTAAGGCTCATGCATAAAACGTGGAATAAAAACAATTGTTCAAAAAGAAGATATGCTAATACTTTCGATTGGCAATTCATCTCTAATGATTATCTGATCTAACAGCTTCTGATGATTTTTAATTCTAAAATTTATGACCCATTCATGTTTCTCAGCAAATTATTTCCTTATTTGGAATTAATCGTTATTCTTTACGTCTCATTAATTTTTATTATCGTTACGAAAATCAAATATTACATATTCAGGTACATTCCAAGGGGCTTAAGTTTGGAATTTACGAAGATTACGGTAACTACACTTGTGCTGGGTATCCAGGGGTGCTGGGTTATTTAGACACTGATGCTGCGACATTTGCATCCTGGGATGTAGATTACGTCAAGCTAGATGGATGTTATGCTCTTCCTAGTGAAATGGATAGAGGTATAATCTCAATAGTTTAGGTTGTAGCTTTAATATTTATTTTTAAAATTAAAAAATCACATTTTTATAGGATACCCTGAATTTGGTTTCCACTTGAATCAAACTGGCAGACCCATGATTTATTCCTGCAGTTGGCCCGTTTATCAAATTTACGCTGGAATGCAAGTAAGTAATTTATTTTGCCTGATGGGCAGTTAGAGCAAAATATCTTATCAGAAAGGCAGCGAGGAAAATATGATTTATATCGTATTTACTTCTTCAGGTAATTTATCTTTGATAATATTATTTACAGCCAGACTTCAAATCGATTATTCGGCACTGCAATTTGTGGAGGAATTTTGACGACATTCAGGATTCCTGGAGCAGTCTCGAAAGTATTATAGATTATTACGGTAATAATCAAGATGCCATTGTACCAAACGCCGGACCTGGGCATTGGAACGATCCTGATATGTTGATTATCGGTAATTTTGGATTGAGTTACGAGCAAAGCAAAACTCAGATGGCTCTTTGGGCTGTTCTCGCTGCTCCCCTCTTAATGTCTGTTGATCTGCGTACCATCAGACCAGAATTCAAAGCTATTTTGCAAAATAAGAAAATAATTGCTGTAGATCAAGATCCGTTAGGAATTCAAGGTCGAAGAATCTACAAGGTTGGTTTGGAAATTAGAACACTGTTTGATTTCGAATAATTTCATCAACATTTTATTTTTTTATTTTAGCACAAAGGCATAGAAATTTGGGCAAGGCCTATTACGCCAGTTTACCAAACGTATTATTCTTACGCCATAGCCTTCCTGAACAGAAGAACAGATGGAACTCCGTCTGATGTGTCTGTAACGTTGAAAGAGCTCGGCTTGCAATATCCTGGAGGTTATCGAGTCGAGGTATTTTTTTGTATTTTGCTCCGTAAGAATTAAACTTTTCAATAAGTAAATGCAGATCTTAATTTCAATTTCTTTTCAGGATTTGTATGAAGATGTCGACTACGGCATTCTGACGCCATTAACGAAGATTAAAGTCAAGGTGAATCCATCTGGAGTTGTGATTCTACGATGTGATTTACAAGTAGACGATTTGTACACATCTAATCAGTATACACCTTTCGTGCCTCTAAATCAAGTCCTGAAAGCAAGAAATTCTTTCATATAATTTGCCAGTAATTAAATCAACAGTACTATAGTGCTAGTGTTCCTTTTTGGACTAAGTTTTTCGTTTTGTAATGTTACCACGATTTTTTAAGAGCGTATAGAGTACAATATTTAACGGATGTATTTTTACGTATGTATATACAATGTGATACACTTATTATGAAAATATGAAATTAAATTGCGATTTCAGAAATACTGGGCATTTAATTCGTCTTCGGAACGCGTGCCTCTCATTAATAGTAATACCTTTCAGTCCCACGTGAATGCGAGTCAATCGACCTGCAGAGTTGCATGTTTTACAGATTCAATCGTTAAGTTTGTTGTACATTCACTCCTACGGATTCTCGTTCTGGGAGAGTTGTTACATTGACTGAGAACTCGGAGAGTTCGCGTTTTATGTTTTTAGCGGGATAAGGCAACGTTTCCAAGCCAATGAATTAGATCAAGGCTGATTCTTTCGAGTTTTGCACGTTTCTGATTTATTGATTTAGAAAATATCGTGTGTATTTTTTTATTTTGTTGCGCAAGAATATTTCGTAATGATATTAAAGATACGAAAGTAATATTGAAATATTGATGAAGATAATAAGCAGAGTACCCATTGGAGCAAAAAAGAAGGAATTCTTTATTGTTGACTGAATTTTTCAAATTTTTAATAAAAAATATTTTATTTAAAAATTGGTTATATTCAATAAGACGTTTCACGTGATCTCATCTTCTTTAAGTGTTTGTGATTTGGCTTCTGATTTACTTGCGAACAGTCGATGCTGTCTTGGCATCGCATTAAAAAGTATTACGTTGCTTTAAGGTTAAAGTACGCAACACTCACCAATAATATTTCGAAGTTTGACGTAATCAAAAGATGATAGGAAACCCTGGAAATACTTTTTTTTCTCCACCAGAGGCAAGCTTTATAGAAATAAACATCATTTAAAAATATTGCACATGTGTCATGGCTACTGCAAGATTTTTTTCGCTCACTTGACGGACACTTATTACATATCACTAAATATTGTATTGTTCCGGACTTGATGAAAAATTAGGAAATGTCTCGATTGATTGTCGTGAAAGAATTAATTTCGACATCGAAAAAGATACATATAAAGGCGAAAAAGGATGCTTATAGAAACATCCATGACAGATCATTAGGAATTTTTATTTGTACTACCCGTACCAAAAACATCTTGATTGCTGTGCAAACAACAAACCCACATGATTAATAATAAATGCTTTATATCATGAAATATTAATGTATACGACTTAATTTATTGCAAATCTCTTGAAAATGTACTTGAATCTCGCTTTATTCCATTTATCCATGTATTTCATCACCTTTTTAATAGCTGTATAAGCTCTTTAGTGCACTCCTAATCTGTGCTGCTACTGTATTTCATGCTTTTTCCACTTATCACTTATTATTTATATACTTACTTATCACTTATCACTGTCCTCTTTACAAGAATAGTATAGAAAAACTAACAAAAAAGCACGGTCGCACCATAATTAAAATTTAAAACTACTGACATAAGTCACGTGGGTTTGTTGTTCCCCCAGTGATTGATGTTTTTGGTATGGGTAGAAATAAAAATGCCTATTGTATTTTCGGTATTTTCACTTCACTTCGTTGAACACTGAGGGGATTGATTTCATTTTAAATGTATTTCTGCATTAAAAAAGCATTTTTTGAAAAATTTTACCAGTAAGTCCGATCATATAATCCGGTGATCCATGACCTTAAGGCTATGAATCATCTAAAAATTCCTACCTTACCGGCATTTCAGTTCCTGTAAGCCCATTTCCATGCAAAATGAAATACCGAGTAAAAAACTTGTGAAATTGTATCAAATTCACTGAAATATGTCTCTCAACTCCTAAATGTTTATAATTACAAAAAAATGTTGTTCGAATAAAAGTATTTTGAATAATTATAAACATTTCGGAGTTGGAAAAAGTATCTTAAGGCCATGTATACACTTTTTTTAGTCCTTCATACTAATTTAAAGTTGGTAAACTACTGGTAAAAGTTTTGGATTGTAAAATAATTTAATTCAAGCGAATTAGAGCTTTTCCGAGCCTTTTCAAAATCTGTTTCCAAACCAATCCAATAATTCCAAATCAAACCGAGAAACGTTTTGAATCTCATTCGAAACAAAGTGGTTGAAAATCAATCTGACTCAATCTGGAACTTAAGTCTCGAATCTGAACTAATTTTTTAATCTGAATCAATCCAAGCTTGGATTAATCTAAACTGAATTTTCAATCCGAAGAAATCAGAATCATTCCGACCTCGGAGCCATTCGGATGGACTTGGATAGTCGAATTATCGCTAATTTATCTCTCCTGGTTCTCTTGATTACAATATTGTTTAATAATATTTTACATTCATAAGACTTCTGAAATTGGATTTTATTTTATTAATATTTGACTTATATTATTACGTCTAAAATTTTTTGAAAAATTGTTAAATTTTCCAATCGCTTCGTTTAAGAAAAAAATATATCATATACAATACACATTTTGCTTGTGAAGTCATAAAATTAATCTCTATTAGCTTTCAAAAATTTCCTATAATGCAATGCGTTTAGATAGTAAATCAGGTGGGAAGTAATACACACATTTATATATAGATAAGGTATGAAGAATAATTTGTCATAGTGAGATTATTCCTGAAATTACAAAAAATGAACATTTTAATAGTAATTGTATTTTGTGCATATTTCGCTATCGCCTATTCTGAAGGTAATTATTAATTTTCATTTTAATATTATGTACGTTTGTAAGAAGCTCTAATAGAGGTCTTCAAAGAATCTGAAACTCATCGAATGACACTCCTCTACAAGATGACATAAGGTCGTCTTGTAGATGCTTTTTTTCGATCGTCTTCTAGACGCCAAAACAGTTGAATTAACGGCCAATTTAGCTCTACTAGACGTCTAATAGCACTTTCGGCGGAAAATTGGAACGTCTTCTAGAGCTCTCCCGTTTTTTCCAAAAAGCTGTTTTAGACGTCTAATAGATGATCTTGTATTACTTAGGAAGTTTCCTATTGTATTTTATCATGTCTCCACAATTTTTAGAAAGATATTTTGTATACGAAAGAAGTTATCTTAACACATCACTCAATAAGTTTCCGGTCTAACTAATAAAAACACAGTTTTTTCGAAAAATTCGACTTTATTCATCAACATAGTTTCCTTCAAGCGTGATACATTCATTCCAACGCTTCTCTACCTTTTCGATGCCTTTTTTGTAGAATGTATCGTCTTTACTCTTAAAATAGGCCTCAGTTTCGGCAATCACTTCTTCATCAGAGCCAAATTTCTTTCCCTGGAGCATTTTTTTCAGGTCAGCAAAGAGCCAGTAGTCACTGCCCAGTGGGCAAAAAATATAAAGACATCATAGGAATGTCTATAGGGCGTCTATTGGACGTCTTTTGCTACCTGTCTTTAAGACGTCCTAGGGACTTTTTCAAGACGTTTAATGTCAGTATAGATGACGTTCCAGGTGTATCTTGTGTTTTAAAGATGTTTTTAGGACGTCTTTGGGACACTAAACATCTTTGGTACGTCAATTGGACTAACATTAGACGCCCTTGTAACGTCTCAGTCTTCTCTCAGACGTCTTAAGTATTGTGCCTACAGAGTGGGGGCAATATCTGGAGAATATGGTGGGTGAGGAAGCAATTCGAAACTTAAATGGTTCAATTTGACCATCGTTTTCATGGACTTGTGGCACGACGCATTGTCTTGGTGGAATAGCACCAGCGTTGCCAGACCGTACCATAATTATGTAAACGTACCATAATTTTGCCTCTTGTACCATGTACCATCCCTCGTGTACCATACCTCTTAAATGTACCATAATTTAAAACTACTCCTATTTTTTATTTTTCATTTAATTGAAATGAAATGAAGACAAAAGCAGAATAGCCATTATCCAATGAGATTTGTTTTTTACCCTATATGAAGCATGTTTGACCTATTAATCATTTTTTTAAATCAAGGCTGAGTAGAGTTAATTGTCACGTGATTTACGTAAAGACATTCCAAAGACAATTACATATTATATTTATTAATTTTATTATAATATATTATAATATTAATATTATATTTATTAAAAAAATGTTATTATCATTTTATTTATAATAAATATTAAACTTTGAAGTATTTAAAGATATATTAATTTGAATTTCGCGCCACGCATGCGTCTTGTAAACATGTACCTTAGTGTACCATAATTTTAACATGTCGATTCCATAATTTCGCTCCGTGTGTCTGGCAACGCTGAATAGCACTTTTTATTTTGCATCTGAGGCTGTTTTTTCTTGATTTCTGCGCTCAATCGATTAATATTCGCTGTTAATAGTTTTACCTTTCTTAAGATAGTCGATAAACAAAATACCATGCGCATCCCAAAATACGGATGCCATAACCTTACCAGCCCATTGTTGAGTTTTTGGTCGCTTTGGACGGCTTTCACCAGCTGCTGTCCATTCAGCTGACGATCTTTTCGTTTCAGCTGTGTAGTGGTGGATTCATGTTTAATGCATTGTCACATGCCGACACAGTAAATCTTTTTTACCTCGCTTGAATAGCTCTAAACAGCGCTTTGAATCCTCGACGCGTTGTTGTTTTTGATCGGGTGTGAGCAAACGCGGCACCCAATTTGACTATTTTGTGGACATTTGTTATGTTTTCCGAAACAACTGCTGATTTTAGGCAACCAGAACACTTATCAAGCCACTGCTTTGCTTCAACAATATTTTTTCCCATTAAAAAGCAATGTTTGATTAACACTCAAAACTTTTTACATGGAAATGGATTTGACAACAGTGGTGCCATCTATATCTCAGACCGGAAACTTATTGAGTAATGTGTTATATTTATATTACCTATAAAATTGATCACGTAGTCCGAGTGAGCACAAAATCTTAGACGTTGAGACGTTACTGGGACGTCCAATGTCATTCTACTCGACGAATCAGAAATGTCTAATGTCCTAAAGAAATTCTAAAAACGTACTATTTTGTTTTATTTTTCGAAAGTTGAATGGTAAATGGTACAATTCAAAAGACAACACTTGCAAAAATAAATTATATCATTTACTATTTTACCTCCCAGAGCGTAAACTGTCTATTTAAAATGGCACTTTCAGATATTTTCTCTTTTGGGTCTGTTGGGGGGGTATTTCAATTTCAGAGAAAAGTACCCAATGGGCACGGAGACATAGTCGTCTTTATGACATTTTTAGGACATCTTTAGGATGTCCATGTCCATCAAATTGATATCTTTCAGACATCTAAAATCTTAATACGTTTTTTGGACATGGGACGTCCATAAGAAATCAATTATACAGACATGGACATCCTAAAGACTTCTTTCAGACGTTTTCAAAACGACCATGTCCCTGTGCCGACTGGGCAAGTATGACCCTTTTCTTCATTAAATTTCTTTTCGATGTGTTTTTAATAGGAATCATCTCGACAACACAAAGTCAACTAACTTTCAAGATAGTCAACCCAACTGATCAATGGATAGAGTCTAAAGAACAGCATCAATTAAAATCTACAACTGTTATTTTAACTAACTCACAAAAGAACGTCTTATGCCTCGGAGTTTTGAAATCTCGTGTCACAGTAATATTTCCTCTAAACTGTTGGTATTATATGTCTCCCAGTTTAGCTGGAGTTTATTGTAGAACGTCAAAGGGGCTTCAGATAGAGTATATCAACTTGCACAAACCTGTTCGAGTGCCAGATACATATTTAATACCAGAAAGTCTTATTGAAATATACGTGAGTATTTTAGCTAACAAATTTCTAAACACAGTGGACATTGGACGTCTTTAGATCGTCTTAAAGACGCCTTGAGGACATTAAGGTAGTACTGTCATAAATGGAAATACCGTTCAGATATTGATAAAATTGAAATCACAGTTGAACATTAAGCTAGAAATGACTCAGTTAAATTTTTGAAGACCTAGGGTACACTGGAGGGGAGTAATTAGTAATTGCATTTTGATACGATTAACAGCTAACCTTATGGGAAACCGAGTTCATTTACAAATCCTACCATAACCACCGTTCAGATTTTAATGAAAATGACTGGTGCATTGATTGATAATATAAGCATCATTTTGAAAGTTAAAACATCTCAATTGGATACGTGTAAGCGTAGCAAAATCCAATTTAGTAAGCAAAAATATAATTTTTCTCCAGTAACCAACGGCGATTAAATAGATGTGGCAACGTCGCAGAATAAGTGAAAGCGCGCGCCATTCACGTATCGTAAGAAGTCATCTGCTACAGTGTTGCCAGATTAGGGATTTTTCCACTAGATTTAGGGTATTTTTGGTCCTTCAGTGGGAAATTTAGGGGGAAAAATTCTTTAGTGGGAAAACTTGGTGGTTTTCTTTATTCAGGGTTTTTTTAGGGGTTTATCTTATTTTATTTTAAAATCTCTAATATCCTCCAATCACCGTAATTGTTTAATTTGAAATAAGCCAAGTGATTGGTTGTACTTCTTAGGCGAGTATTAACGCTCAAGTTCATTGGTTTATTGCACACATGTTCCAAAAATGACTAAAGCACAAGTAAATTATAACTGTTCTTTCCTTTAAATAGTCAATAAAATTTCTTGAAAAAAGAACCATATTTATAATATTTTTTGATTTTATCAACACTTTTAAAGACATTAACAGCGATTAAATATTAATCAATATAATTTCTCATTATTCACTGTTTCGAAATAAATTCCTAATTTTAAAAACGCGCATTATTAAACGTTAGATCGGCACAGCTATCAAAAGCGAGCGTTCTCGAATTTCTTCAGAAATTTCTTTGAAATTCTTTCTTTTTCTTAAAAAACAATATATACAAAGCGTTTAAATGTCGAAAAAAGAAAAATTTATCATGTACATTTAAGAATTTTACTATTGAAAAAACAAATTTCAGGATCTAGTGTTTTTTTTTCAGTGGAAAATAGGGACTAATCTAGGGGGAAAGCGACTCAGACATCTAGCAACACTGATCTGCTATACACACATGTATAGTCGCTTTCATATGCGACGTTGACAAATTTAGATACTACGTGAAGCAAATGAGAAAAAGTACTCATTTGATTAGCTACGTACCGACAGTATTACCTTAATGTTTGGCTTTTTGTTGTCTTCTGGACGAATTTTGTCTAAAAAATGTCTTGAATAAATGGGACGTTTTTGTGATGACAAAAACCAGATATAGATACCTGCAAGACGTTCTTAAGACGTCCTGAAGACGTTGAATGTCCTTTTGTCCACTGGGTTTTTATTAGAAAGTTTAATCGGTATTAAATATTAAAAAATACAAGGATTTAATTTTGTTTTAGTTGAAAAAACGGGTTGGAAAAGATTGTTGGCCTTTTGAAGACAAACATTCACTTTCGTGTTCAATTACTGCAAAACCAAATAATCCTGTTATTGGAGTAGGAATAGACGAAGTAAAAATACATGTTTCACGATAAGTACATGCCTAATATTCACTTGTTCTTTTGGTACTGACAATCGAACGAGCACAAAAAAAATTGTCGTATTTAAAACGTCCAAAAGACGTCTTTAGAATGCACTCTAGCTTAAAAAATAACTACAAAAATGTTTCTCTTCATACTTTGTGATATTTTTATTTATTTTATTTTTAACTTTTTTGTTCACTCATGTTACTTTATTTTTCGTACCCAAAAAGTTGCTGCACATTGTAAGGAACAAAATAAAAAAAAGAATTATGACAATTGGTTGAAAAACACAAAAGGTATTAAAAGGCAAAAAATGCCCAAAAAACTCGAAATTTTTAGTTTAAAATACATAAAGGTGCTGGAATTTAAAAACAAAAAACCCAAAGCCTTTTTAAATAAAGGTACTAGACATGGAAAAAATTATAAGGAAGGTCTAAACTCAAAAAATAAAAATATTAAAGGTCGTGGATCCTCTTAACAACGTCTTAGATATGAGACGTCCACAAGATATAAGTTGAACAAACATTGAAGTTTTAAAGACGTCTATTGGACGTCCCAAAGACGATCATGTTTTCAGGACCACTGGGAATATACTCGTATACTTTATGTTGCAGGATGAGAAGCTATTACTAAGATACTTCACCATTGATAGCGTTGATACCTCATTTATTACTGTGAAACAACAAACTGACGAACTAACATATCCGGTAAGTATATTATTATTATCGGGGCACAATAATTTGTGAATGTAAACTTTGAATAACTAGTAAAGTTCAACAAAAATTATAGATAAACATTAAAGACATTTTTTTAATGTGTCTTCAGCGGACACGAGGACGTTAGACGTTTTTGGGACGTCTTCAGAACGTCCCGCAAACTTCTGTCAGGATTTTCGCTGTCCTGAGGATGCCTCATGTTTTAAAGACGTGTTGTAGACCGAAAAGGCCTTGAAAACAACAAAAAGCCTGTCATTGAAGTCCTAGAGACGTCTTTAAGACGTCCGAAATACGTCTAATATCTCCGTATCCATTGTGAGCTTTTATTTACTTATTATTATATTATATTATATTATATTATATTATATTATATTATATTATATTATATTATATTATATTATATTATATTATATTATATTATATTATATTATATTATATTATATTATTCGATTATTCGTCCAAAAAAACTTAAGAATTGAAACTTTTTCATTGTTTTAGGAAATTGACGGTGAACCTCTATATCACGGAACTAGACTTCTAGGGATGCATTTGAAAAACGAATCTACAAAAGATTGTATTTCATATGTAAATGCATTCTGTCTACGTGCTGGCCGCTTTATTTGTTTCTAACACGCAAAGACAGAAAAGGATGATAAAATTCAAATTTCAAATTCTTTTCAGCACCTTGTAGTGGGTAACGGAATATTGGACGTCTTTAGGACGTCTAAAGAACTTTCCGCAGACTTATTTGTCCTAGGGACCTTTTCTGTTTATAGGACGTCTTTCAGACATAAGACGTCCTCAAGATAGTAAAACTCTGACATTTAAAGCACCCACAGTTTCTATAAGACGTCTCAAAGACGTCTAATGTCCCGATGCCCACTGGGAACGTTTGCTAAATATCTCCTCAGTGGGCACAGAGAACGAAATCGTCTTTGGGGCTTCTATTCTTGTCCATTTGATGTCTTTGGGTCATGAAAGTCCGCAAGATATCAATGGGACGTCCAAAAGACGTTCTTCAGGTGTCCATTACTATCTAATTGATGTAATACCTTATTACTTCTGGAAATAACATTTTGAATCGACTAATAAAAAAACTTGTTAAAAATTTGTCGCAAACATCGTTTTTAGAATGTCAAAAAACACGTGCCAAAAAATGTCCTAGAAACCTCCTATAGACATCTTTAGGCCGTCTTCAGATTTTTTCCCAGTGGACTAATTTCCTTTAGCCTTCCATATCATAATTTGAATCTAAGATATGTATTCAAAATTGCCTGATTTATACCTCCGTAGTTCAGATGATAGAGCTTTTTTCACAGAATTTTTTTTCAAAAAGCCTGATATTGAAATTAATAAGACATCTAATTAACCTGTGCCAATAAATAGGTATATAATTATATATATACAATTTCGCACAAAATAATGCTGTGTATCCTTATAAATTCTTAAAATATATAATTGTTCATGCTTTTTCTCTATTTTTACAAAGCATATTGAAAATTAAAAGATTTTTTTTCATTGTAACCAAAGAATCGTCGTATGATAAGAGGTATCTTATCAAAACTACCGAGATATATAGACGCGTCCGTGACATCTTCTATGGAATTGTTCTCGAGCTCTAAAATGTATCTTTGTTAATTTCATTCAAGTACGTAAGACGCAGAATACTAAGCTAGTAACACAGGTGGGGATTGTCATGTAAACATTCAGAAAAAGCCAAATCGTGCATATTGAGGTTTCTCCCTGAAACTAAACGATGAAGGTTTTGATATTGTTAATATTTTGTGGATATTTTGCTGCCACCTATTCTAAAGGTAATTATTAATTTGTATTTGAATTTCATTATCTTATGAAGAATAAAGGAAAGTCCTTGATCTTTATATTTTATTGGACATTTAAATTTGTTCTATCAGGTCTTTCATTATTTCAAATATGATGAAACATTTCAAAAAATTTTAATATAAAATACTACATTCACGTTTGTTTACAATCTAAATTAGTTTTTAAGGACGTAATTCGTATAAGGTACGTCCACAAGATATCAATTGGACGGGCAAAGACGTCCTTAAGACGTCTTGTGAACGTCCCAAAGACGACTATTTTCCTGTCTTTTATCTGAAAGATGTCTTTAAAACATACACTATTGAAAAACTTATTAATTTTAATAGAATTTAATATACAAGTGGTAAATTGAAAGATTTGTATATTATGAAAAATTAATGTACAGTCGGGACTCGTTTATCGGGACACGGTAGAGGCTCCCACCTAATGGGGCTCGTTTGGGGGGAAACGTTTGATTGGTCCGTTAAGTCAACCGCGCTCACCACTATGTCATGGCAATTGGTTGACGCGTCGCGTGGCTTTTCAATAGTGGGGGTAAGGGGAACGATCGAGCGCCTCGATAGACGAGTCTCTAATGTCCCGATAAACGAGTCCCGACTGTACTTTCATTTTAAATTTAATAACTTTTCAATCAAAATATATTAAAATTAACAAATATTATTAAAATATATACACATGCGTATTAAAATTAAAAAAGAAAATTGTATTTTTAAAGATGAAAGTAATTTAAATTTAATATACGTTAAAAATAGTGTGACTTGTATTGACCCTCAATTTAAATAAAATGGTACTTTCCTGAAAAAAACTTTTTAAAAATTACAAGTAATGGAAGTTTAATACAGAAATTTTTAACAGTGTAAAACTGAAATAATTTTCTTACAAGAATTGCATATCCCTTGAAAGAAATTGTTTTTCCTTCTGCTATAAAAGTGTTGAAACATCTAAAAAATATTAAGTAACCCGAAATACGACTTATTTATTGCTAATTTAACTTATTTTTAATTTGATCTTAACAGAATTCAATTCAAAAATGCCAAGGCAACTAACCGGGAAGATGTATGATGACAACTGTAAAAAGTTAGACCCTGAAATAGAGAAAAAGTTAAAATCTTCTATGATTATTGTAACTGATAAATACAAGAAGACTTTATCTCTCGGAGCTCTAGTAGCAATTCAGAAAGTAATATTTCCTGAAAGTTTTTGGATCGCGAAGCCCATGTTCATTAAAGTATATTGTCCCAAGTCACCAGAACTTTACAGATATTATGAATTAGCAGATCGTGTAACAGAAGAACAAAGAAAATCTGTTCACGACCAGTTTGCTTTAGTAACCGTGAGTGGTTCAAATTTGTACGCATAATATTATGCTCTTATAGCAACACTGTTAAAAAAACTATCACTTTACAATACTTTAATGGAATTTTATCACCAAAGTGTAAAGTAAAATTACAGTTGAAGTATTGTAAATTAAAATCACAGCCTTGTAAACTAATTTTTCTCAATTACAATACAAGTGTTGTAAATTTGCTGTGAAGCGGTGCAAAAATCAGTTATGAAATCACAATACATCATGTGTTGTGAAATCACATTACATTTTGGTAATAAGTTTCCATTACAATATTGTGAAATTACAACAGACATTTTTACAGTGAATGGGATTCCACGGGATATCCATGGCAAAAGTGTCGTAAAGGAATTCAATTCGATCTATTGCGAGCCATTACGACTTCTTTTACCGAATCATTGGAATTCATTCCGAGCCAATCCGATAAAAGGTTATGTATCACATTTGATGTAAAGCGGTTAAATCTCAATCCGATTCAGAACGAATCAATCTGAACTCAGTTTTCAATCTGAATCTATCAGAATTAATCCGAACTCGACTTCATAAATGCCAAATTTTCAATCCGAATCAATCAGAATGAGTCCGTGGTCGGAGTGATTCGGATTGATTCGAATTGATAAATTCGGTATTGATCAAGTTGAGTTCGGATTGATTCAGATAGATTCAGATTGAAAACTGAGTTCCGATTAATTCGTACTGAATCGGATTGAAAATTCGGTAATAATCAAGTTGAGTTCGGATTGATTCTGATAGATTCATATCGAAAACGGATTCATTCGGATTGAAAATTCGGTATTGATCAAGTTGAGTTCGGATTGATTCTGATGAATTCATATTGAAAACTGAGTTCGGATTCATTCGGATTGAAAATTCGATATTATTCAAGTTGAGTTCGGATTGATTCTGATAGATTCAGATTGAAAACTGAGTTCGGATTCATTCAGATTGAATCGGATTGAAAATTCGGTAATAATCCAATTGAGTTCCGATTGATTCATTCTGAATCGGATTGACACCTCGCATTAAATCTGAAACTTTTCCAGGGATCCCCTAATATTTATGCCTGGGATATCTCAGTAATTTCTTATAAATATCCGTTTCAGTTAAAAAATAAGATTGAGGATGAATGTTGGGCTTATCCAGGTCTAGAAGAACTTATAAATGCCGTGAAAGAAAATAAAGGTGATCGTGTAACAGGAGTAGGAATAAAAACGGTAAAAATACATATTTCAAGCTAAGTACACCCGTATAGAAATTATCAGGCCTGGCGGAAGCTCGCAATGAAACGTCAAACCATGTTTAGTCCTGACTCCTGACCTGTGGAAATTGATAAACCTGGCCGACAGACTAGATTCAGGCTTGGTTTGGCATTTCATGCCATTTCACATCTCGCCAGGCCTGGGCCCGGTCTGGGATTTGATAAAATTTCTGCATGGACATGCTTCATATTGACTAGTTTTTTTGTTGTTGAAACCAAGTAGAAGTATTAGTATATTTTGTTTTACAGAATGAAGTACCAATACTACGACCATTTCTCGTCGAAAACGTTGCTTCTGGTTTCTTTACAGTAACAAAAAATTCTAGCGATGCATCAAGTCCGGTAAGTACGCATATATATATCGAGTCACAAAAATTCGTAAAAGAAAACTTTGAATAACTATAGTTATTTTTACCTATAGTTACAGAGAAGAATTTATGAAATTTTTTTTATGTGCCTCAATATTACTTGGGTGGAAGCAAACAATTATTGAAAATTCCCTTTGTTTTAGACAATTACTGGTGAACCTATATATTTTGGCACAGCACTTATAGGAATGTATTTAGGAGCGGGACCTGCTGGATCAATTATTTCATATACCAATGTCTTTAAAAAAACATTGCACGTTTATGCAGTTATTCCATAAGTATTACATAATGTAAACTTCCTAATGACGTTTTTTAAGCGTCTCAATGATGTATAATTTTCATGTGTACATCTTGGAGACGTTTCGAGGACTCCTATGTCCCAAGGACATCTTATGTCATAAAGACATAAATTTAATGAAATATAAGTTTCATTATTCGAAGAAAGAATATAAAATTTGAAAAAAATATTAAAAATGTAATTTGAAATTATTTATACTTTTCTGCAATGCATTTCATAACGAATAATAAAGTATTTCTTAACCGTATTTAGAATGAACTTTATACTTCAATATATAAGTTCCTGGTTATTCAAACATACTTAAGTCATGATTATTAACTTTTCATTCAGAAACCTTCATTTCTGTTTTAACCCTCAAAATATCTAAATAGATCTTTGAAAAACAGACGTTTTTCAGATTCCAAATGAACAATTTTAATGATTTTAATTTTCCCGCCATCAGAATCGATCGTCCTGCCATCAGGCATCAACCCACTACAAACTGTCAACTAAAAAACACCTACTGTGTCAGACTGTGTTTAGAAATGACAGTGTTCGAAAAATCATATTTTACAAATTAAAATTAATAATTAATTATTGACTGTACTTAATAAAAATGAAAACCGCACTTATGGTGGCTGAGAAGCCTTCATTAGCCACATCTCTAGCCAATATACTGAGCAATGGAAGGTGTTCTTCTAGAAAAGGTAGGTTATGAAATGCTGCTATCTGGGTCGTTGTCAAATTGAAACAAACTTAAACGAAGAAGATGTTGATCATTTCATTATAAACTGTGTAATAAAGATTGGTAAACATACATTGTATTAATCTTATAACTATGAAAGCCAAAAGACTTAATTTAGTAAATGAGAAATAATAAAATTTATAATTGAAATTTATGGGAGTTTGAGGTTAAGAATAGTTTGAAAACGCGAAATTATGAAGAGTGTAATAAACTAAAATATATAAAACAATTGTTTAAAGAGTGAAAAAAATGTTAAGTTAATTAAAAAATTTACGTCTACTCATTTATTAACTCTCAATGTAAACAACTTTAATATAATTTTAGAAATTGAAAAAAAAAGGAAAAATTCTAATGTTCACATAATTCGGTTTTTTACGTATTTTTATCACCAGAATAAAGTTTTTTCTATTTAAATTGGGTAATGTCTTTTTATTCTATCAAATTTTACTCTCCTATATGTTTTAAAATATTCTTTTAAGTCAATATTTAAAGTTATATGTTTAATTTTAATCTTGAATTATTCTGTGCGATTTGATAATGACACTAATTATTTTATCTTTAAATATATTTTTGTTCTTTGATTTAACTAACGTTGTAGAAAAGCATATCTTGATATATTAATTATTAAAATTTGTATAGGCTTGAATGGTTCTTGTTCCGTTCACGAATGGGTGGGCCAGTTTCGTAATGAAACGGTTAATTTTAAAATGACATCAGTGTGTGGTCATGTTATGAGTCTCGATTTTATTGGAAAGTACAATAATTGGGATAAAGTCGATCCGGTAAGAATTAAAATATTAAAAGACAAGAAACTATTCTTTTCAAAAATATTCAATAACAATCTAAAATAAAAATTACAGGCTGAATTGTTTTCTTGTCCTACCGAAAAAAAGGAAGCAGTCCCAAAACTGAAAATTCCATACTTCCTTGCCAAAGAAGGATCACATTGTGATTATTTAGTTCTCTGGTTGGATTGCGATAAAGAAGGAGAAAATATCTGCTTTGAAGTAATCCACGCAGTTCAGCAAGGAATGTCTCGTCAATTAAATCCTAATGTAAAGTAATGCTTTGAAGTAAACATTTAGTATGTATTTACTTAAAAACTAGAACATCAATATTTTACAGGACATTTGGCGTGCGCGATTTTCTGCTATCACGGAAAAAGACATAAAGGCAGCTCTTGCAAATCTTGCAAAACCTAATGAAAATGAAGCAAAGAGCGTTGACGCTCGGCAGGAACTTGATTTACGAATAGGTTGTGCTTTTACGAGATTCCAAACTAAATTTTTTCAAGTATGTATCTTTTTTTCATCTTATATTTTTATTAGCATTGTTTTTCGAATTTTAATATCCTCTGCTCATAGGGAAAGTATGGTGATCTAGATGCATCTTTGATATCATATGGACCTTGTCAAACCCCCACTTTAGGGTTTTGCGTTCAAAGGCACGACGAAATTCAGACTTTTAAGCCTGATCCTTATTGGGTTCTTCAGGTATAATGAATGTTATAATAATTATCATTCTAGTAATAATTGTTTTGCAATCGTTTTTATCAATATTTTAGGTGACTGTTAAAACGCCAGAGGGTCAAGATCTCATTTTAAATTGGAGTCGAGTGCGATCTTTCGACAAAGAAGTCGCTACCATTTTTTTGAGCCATGTAAAAGAACATGAATTTGCAAAGTATGTCCTTTCTTAATATCGAGTAACCTAGTATGTTTGAAACAATTAATTCTTTAGCAGAAAAAATAAATGCTATTAATCTACAGAGTGGCGAGTATTCAGAGCACTGAAAAGTCAAAATCAAGGCCTATAGCACTAAACACTGTAGAATTAATGAGAGTAGCAAGTTCCGGGCTAGGAATGGGACCTCATCATGCTATGCAAATAGCAGAACGTCTCTACACTCAAGGTTACATTAGTTATCCCCGAACAGAAACTACATCCTACCCGGAAAACTTTGATTTAACGTATGTTTACTATTCACGATTTGAGATTATTTTGTGCGCAATATAACCTTTTTATTTAAAATTAACTTTTTCTTCAGAGGGACATTAAAGCAACAACAGAATAGTTCAGATTGGGGAGATGAAGTTCGGAAAATTCTTACTGCGGGTATCAATAGACCGAAAAAAGGACATGATGCTGGTGACCATCCACCTATTACACCGATGAAAAAAGCTTCTAGAAATGAATTAGACGGAGATTCATGGAAAATATATGATTACATAACAAGGCATTTTATCGCCACGGTTTGTATAATACATTTACAACATGTGTTATTTCCTTTTTCAAAATATTATACATCGTATATCTATTACAGTTAGCCCGAGATTGTAAATACTTAAGTACGACGATTAAATTTGAAATAGGAATGGAAACTTTTACGGCGACGGGTCATTCTTTAATAGATCCTGGATATACAAGTCTCCTTACGTGGCAAGCGCTTAGTAATAGCGAAGCCCTTCCAAAATTAGCCACTGGAGATAAAGTCAATATTCAAGATGTGAGTATTTTGTTAGATTGACTTTAAACCTCTCTTAAATATTTTAACATACTTGTAACTGTATTTTATCAATTTAGGTGAAACTGCTCGAATGCTTTACCCAGCCCCCTGATTATCTCACAGAATCAGAGTTAATTACTCTGATGGAGAAACATGGTATCGGAACTGATGCCTCGATACCTGTGCATATTAACAATATTTGCATCCGAAATTACGTTACAGTCGCAGCAGGCAGGAAACTCGTTCCAACTTCCCTCGGCATTGTCCTAGTCCACGGTTACCAAAAAGTATATACATTCCTCATTAATTTCGATGAAAAATAACTTGCACAAATTTATTAAACTTTTAAACATATTACTGTCATCTTTAGATAGACCCTGAATTGGTTCTTCCAACTATGAGATCTGCAGTAGAAGAACAACTGAATCTAATTGCCATCGGTCGAGCAGATTTCAGTGCAGTTCTACAACACACGGTGGAGATCTTTAAACAGAAGTTTCACTATTTCGTGCAAAATATAGAAGCAATGGATCAGCTATTTGAAGTTACTTTCTCACCTCTTTCGGCTTCTGGCAAGTCGCATTCCAGGTACGATTTAACGTTAAAGTAAATAAAATCTGTACATAAAAGTATAAATAGTAGTATTTTTTCAATATCTTTCAATAAAATTGATTGATGAATACTTATTTCAGGTGTGGTAAATGTCGTCGGTATATGAAATACATACAAACGAAGCCGTCCCGCATGCATTGTGTGCATTGTAACGAAACATACAACTTGCCTCAAAATGGTAACATAAGAATCTACAAGGAACTGAAGTGTCCTCTTGATGACTTTGAATTGTTATCTTGGTCTAGTGGAAGTAGAGGAAAAAGCTACACATTCTGCCCGTACTGTTACAACAATCCACCATTTAGGTTTGTCGACACACTGCTATTGAACAACTGATAAATTGTAATGAGATTGCAACTATTAAAGTGTTTATTTGATTCCAGGGAGATGAAAAAAGGAAGTGGTTGTAACTTGTGTACACATCCAACTTGTCCGCATGGAATGTACCAAAATGGAATATCGAGTTGCTTAGAGTGTGAATCTGGAATCCTCGTTCTTGATCCTTCAGCTGCACCGAAATGGAAATTAGTCTGTAACAGATGCGATGTTATTATTCACCTTTTCGAAAATGCTCACAAAGTTACTGTAGAGACTGACGTCTGTGATTGCGGAGTTCAAATGGTTACAGTCGAATACAAACAAGATAAAAGTAAACTTCCAGGCGAGGCTACGGAGATGACAGGATGCGTTTTTTGCACAGCACCATTTGTTTCTCTAGTCGAAAAACACAGAGCAGTTGCATCGAAACCAGTCGCTACGCGCGGTCGTGGTCATGCCAAAGGGAGAAGCCGAGGCAAACCTCGCCCACCTAAAGATAAGATGGCGCAGCTGGCAGCGTATTTTGTATAAGTTTCTTACACAATTTTACATTAATCAAAAGTGGATCCAAAAAAATAAGGAGAAGAAAACCGGTTTGATAACATTTTATACGCAATTTCTATTATAAAATATTAATTTCAAAACATTTTGTATTGTAAACTTTTATCAATATAAAGATAAAATTAGAAAAGGATTTCCATGTACACTTAAAAATAAAGTTTCTTCTTCCTTTTTTTGAACGGGATCCTTTAGCTAAACTAAACAAAATAATTGATTCAACTGTAATCATTTAAATCTACTCTTCTACATCTATTTGTCATACATTTCATACAGTATTTAATATCTAATTTATTTTCATAGATGCAATTAATTTCGAATAATTTTTTTAGATGTTGTATTTTAAAATATTGTAAAGTTCCACCTCTTTTTTTGAAAAGAAGGTGTGTCATTATTTTTTGTCTTCCACTTATAAAATGTACAGATTGATCTGTAATTGAGATTAATTAGTAAAATTATAATAATTCACAACATGTTTTACATACAATTTGTATTATACAGTTTTTAACTTAAACCATTGCAAGGTATAACAATTTACTATATCATTGAGTCGAGAAAATGAATGCAACAAAAAATAAATGTTTATCTAGAAAAATCTCAAAGTTGATTTATTAATTAGAATATTTCATCAAATTTTGTAGGAATTTTCGGAATTTATTTTTACAATAAAGTAGAAAATTCATCAGTGAGATAAATTTGGACTTTGAGACTTTGAGTCATTTAATTTCGGGATGGAAAAGAGATATTTACACATAATGTTGATTTTGTTCACAGGTAAATAAATCTGAAGTAAAGAACTTACAGATAGACTTGATCTATGGGAAGACTTTTTCACACGCATTGTACATGAACATTCTCGGCAAGCTTTTTTCATCGAAAGTATCCTAACGCCCTCGGTTATGACCTTGCTTATTTCAAGAGGATCCCTTCTAAATCCTCATAATCTGCTTGTGCTTTTCCTTTATCATTCTTCCCCTTTTGTTAGCGAGATGACTTCTCTTCTCACTTTTTACTCTACGAAGGAAAGATAAATTCCAGAAATAAAGATAAGATATTATCCAGTTTAAAACTGAAAATTCTAAACTTTTAAAATTTCATAATGTGGATTATTTTAAAGACGTGGAAATAGTTTTGAAGGCCGATAGAAAAAAATGACATGAGTTACGACAAGAATAAAGATAGAAGCTCAATTTACTTTTTACTTTTGAAGGAAAGTAAAGAAAAGCTCGGTGAGTTTCCGGGTTGCTAATAAAGTCTGGAGTTTATCGCAGGATCAGGGAGAAACCGCGATAATACCGGAGAGATGGAATTGTTTTACGGCGTCCGCGGATAAAAAGCAGAAAAGTGAGCAAAAAAATTCTAAAGGAAAACTGATAAGTTCAGTGTCGTGAAAACGTTCTGTAATACGCAGGGAGAAAAGACCCCCTGGAGATTCGCTATGTTCACATCCGCATCTTTTCATGTTGCGAAATATTTGCGCGTGTTTGTGTTGTATTACACGGATTCGCGCTTATCGGCGCAATATTTCTACTTCCACCGTCCGAGATGTTTTGGAGTATAAAAATGAATTCGCTAGAGTGACTTGAAATTCCCTCACATAGGGTGTGAAACTCCATTTTCCAACAGAGAAATAGTTGAAGCAGTTATAGAATTGTTTTCTCAAAACTAATTCCAAAAGAAAATCGAATTAAAAGGAAAAAAATTGTATTTTGTTATTTTATATCTCTCTCTAACTATGAAAATATATTATCTACTTGTAAATTTATTAAACTTTACAATTTTACAAATTTTACAAAAAGTTTAATTTGAAATTCAAAAACTAGGTCAGTGAAAGATCTTCAATTAGAAAATGCTCCAAAAAAAATAAAAACTGAAAAATAATATAAAATAACAAATTTGATATCTCTTTCTAACTATGAAAATATTTTATCTACTTGTGAATTCATTAAAATTTATCAAATTATTCAGTTACATAGTGAAAATGTTAATAAATAAAAAATTGAAAAGCTAAAGATTAAAAATTTTACAAACAGTTTAATTTGAAATTCGAAAACTAGGTCAGTGAAAGATCTTCAATCAGAAAATGCTCCAAAAAATATAACTTTTAGCCACTGGAAAATAATGTGTTTAAAAGTTAGTAGTGAATAAAAGCAATTTTTTATTCAGAAAAAAGTGCTTCCGGTGTCAAGTATTTTTGATTCGTCAATTTATTAGGGAATCATAAATAGCAATTTAAGCAACAAAACACGTTTCTTTCATTTTTCATTTTGCAAACGTAATTAATAATATCCCAAAGAAACAACTCCTAAAGTCATAATAATGCCACTTTATATTTAAATAGCTTAAATAATTGAACTAAAACTTTTTAAGTGATCTTTAAATAATTTATAAAGATATTCTTAGAGTTGAATTTAGAATAAAATAATTAAAATATGCCTTGTACTTTGCTTTTATAGAGAGGGACCCTTAAGAAAAACTACATGATTAATGTTGGAAAATACGACGTACTCCATTTCATCAAAAGCTATGTTTTTCCTTCGTCAGATTTATCTTGCTGAAAGCCTAGCACGATGTTAAAATAATATTGACTTTTTCTTTGATCCTCGTAGTAAAAACATTTATTACATCACAGAAGCGATGTGAGAGTTTATAAAACGTCTTTTGAAATAAGATAATTATTTTTTGTTTCGTATTTACAAGAGAATGAAAATTCATACATAATATATTCCCTTATATATTTATTTGATTATTTTATCTCTGATTGATATATGCTTTTATATTATATATATTGAAAATCACTTTTTTTTTATATTCTTTCTATTGGCTTTTTCATAATAAGGAAAAAAGTGCTTATAAGTATTTTATTGTAAATAGTTAGTCATCGCTTAACGTTTTCTATTGTTTTCTGTAAAGATTCGCATTGTGCGAGTAAAAATTTACGTTATCATGTATATCTTTTTTATGGATGTGCACTGATTCCAAATGTATTCTGGATGACATTTATATGCGCACAAGTTTGATTATTGAATTTTGATAGACTCAGAAAAAAGATTTGATTGAATGAAAGAAAATCATTTGTTCGAGAGGCTTTTTTTGATTTAAACAAAAGATTTATTTTAATTAAAGAACTTTTTTTATTCAAACCAACTATCTTTGGTGCAAATAAATAATTGTTTAGACTAAATAAATTATTCTTTAAAACAAACGAATTATTTCATTCGTATTTGGTCAAAGATATAATTTGTTTAATTTAAAGTAGTGCACTCGCAGATATTAGGCTTCAAACAAAAATAAATAATTTGACTTTCAAGAATAGCAGAATTATTATTAAAGGGATCATTTGAAAGAGAAAATATTATTTTCCAAGAAAAAAATTTTGTTTTGAAAAATCGTTTCAGCCATTGAGGAATTTATTTTCAGAAATTTGGAACGGTAAGTTGTAGAAAATCTTTTCCTTGAAAAAATGATCCGTGATTTATTAAAATCGCATTATTTTTAAAAAATTTATCTCGAAGCGATGAGAAAAGAAGTTAGGGCTCAAATAAAATTTATTAATAAAATTATTTTCCTGTGTTTGATTTAAACAAATTTTTTTTTGGTTAAAAAATTACTGATAAAATGTGCTATTTCTATTCGAATCTTTTGGAATCTTTGGAATCTATCAGGAATTGTTCGGATTCTGTCGCACTCTCTTATCGCCGCTCGCAATCCTATTAACTGAAAGTAATTTATCACTGCATGGGATCGTTAAGAATGATATTAATTTTCTTGTGTAAATTCAAATGAATCCAAGGCACAATTTAATTTCTTCCGAGCCCATGCATCCAATCGAAAATAAATCCAAATGAACCCGAGGCCAGTCCGAACGAATCTGGTACGAATGCAGAGTATTCTTTTCAAATCGAATCAATCCGTACATTCCTTTTGAAGTTAATCCAAACGAATTCGAGGCAGAATTTTAAATTTCCCGAATCTGTCTATCCGATTAAATTGAAAATAATGAATCCGAGATCAATTCGGACGAATCGGGCACGAATGCATAGTATTTTTTTTAAATGGACTCAATTCGTATATTTTTTTTAAGTCAATCCTAACGAATCCGAGGCAGAATTTTAATTTTTCCGAATCTGTCTATCCGATTAAATTGGATATAATGAATCCGAGATCAATTCGGGCGAATCGGGCACGAATGCAGAGTATTTTTTTAAAATGGACTCAATTCGTATATTTCTTTTTAAGTCAATCCTAACGAATTCGAGGCAGAATTTTAAATTTTCCGAATCTGTCTATCCGATTAAATTGGATATAATGAATCCCAGACAAATTCGGACGAATCGGGCACGAATCCATAGTATTTTTTTAAAATTGACTCAATTCGTATATTTTTTTAAGTCAATCCTAACGAATTCGAGGCACAAATTTAGTTTTTCCGAATCTGTCTATCCGATTAAATTCAATACAATGAATCCGAGATCAATTCGGACGTATCGGGCAGGAATGCAGAGTATTCTTTTCAAATCGAATCAATCCGTACATTCCTTTTGAAGTTAATCCAAACGAATTCGAGGCAGAATTTTAAATTTCCCGAATCTGTCTATCCGATTAAATTGAAAATAATGAATCCGAGATCAAGTCGGACGAATCGGGCACGAATGCATAGTATTTTTTTAAAATTGACTCAATTCGTATATTTTTTTTAAGTCAATCCTAACGAATCCGAGGCAGAATTTTAATTTTTCCGAATCTGTCTATCCGATTAAATTGGATATAATGAATCCGAGATCAATTCGGGCGAATCGGGCACGAATGCATAGTATTTTTTTTAAATGGACTCAATTCGTATATTTTTTTTAAGTCAATCCTAACGAATCCGAGGCAGAATTTTAATTTTTCCGAATCTGTCTATCCGATTAAATTGGATATAATGAATCCGAGACAAATTCGGACGAATCGGGCACGAATGCATAGTATTTTTTTTAAATTGACTCAATTCGTATATTTTTTTAGTCAATCCTAACGAATTCGAGGCACAAATTTAGTTTTTCCGAATCTGTCTATCCGATTAAATTCAATACAATGAATCCGAGATCAATTCGGACGTATCGGGCAGGAATGCAGAGTATTCTTTTCAAATCGAATCAATCCGTACATTCCTTTTGAAGTTAATCCAAACGAATTCGAGGCAGAATTTTAAATTTCCCGAATCTGTCTATCCGATTAAATTGGATATAATGAATCCGAGACAAATTCGGACGAATCGGGCACGAATGCATAGTATTTTTTTTAAATTGACTCAATTCGTATATTTTTTTAGTCAATCCTAACGAATTCGAGGCACAAATTTAGTTTTTCCGAATCTGTCTATCCGATTAAATTCAATACAATGAATCCGAGATCAATTCGGACGTATCGGGCAGGAATGCAGAGTATTCTTTTCAAATCGAATCAATCCGTACATTCCTTTTGAAGTTAATCCAAACGAATTCGAGGCAGAATTTTAAATTTCCCGAATCTGTCTATCCGATTAAATTGAATATAATGAATCCGAGATCAATTCGGACGAATCGGGCACGAATGCATAGTATTTTTTTAAAATGGACTCAATTCGTATATTTTTTTTTAAGTCAATCCTAACGAATCCGAGGCAGAAATTTAGTTTTTCCGAATCTGTCTATCCGATTAAATTGGATATAATGAATCCGAGATCAATTCGGGCGAATCGGGCACAAATGCATAGTATTTTTTTTAAATTGACTCAATTCGTATATTTCTTTTTATGTCAATCCTAACGAATTCGAGTCAGCATTTTAGTTTTTCCGAATCTGTCTATCCGATTAAATTGGATATAATGAATCCGAGATCAATTCGGGCGAATCGGGCACAAATGCATAGTATTTTTTTTAAATTGACTCAATTCGTATATTTTTTTAAGTCCATCCAAACGAATCCGAGGCAGAATTTTAGTTTTTCCGAATATGTCTATCCGATTAAATTCAATACAATGAATCCGAGATCAATTCGGACAAATCGGGCAGGAATGCATAGAATTTTTTTTAATTTGACTCAATTCGTATATTTCTTTTTAAGTCAATCCTAACGAATTCGAGGCAGAATTTTAAATTTTCCGAATCTGTCTATCGGATTAAATTGGATATAATAAATCCCAGACAAATTCGGACGAATCAGACAGGAATGCAGAGTATTTTATTTTAAATTGACTCAATTCGTATATTTTTTTTTAAGTCAATCCTAACGAATCCGAGGCAGAAATTTAGTTTTTCCGAATCTGTCTATCCGATTAAATTGGATATAATGCATCCCAAATCAATTCGGACGAATCAGGCACGAATGCATAGTATTTTTTTTAAATCGACTCAATCCGTATATTCTTTTTGAAGTCAATCCTAACGAATCCGAGGCAGAATTTTAATTTTTCCGAATCCGCCTATCCAATTAAATTCAATGCAATGAATCCGAGGTCAATCCGAGGCTCCTCATCAATCTATCTGAATCCGTGCGTCCACTAAATTTTATCCGAAACCTTTGTGTTTAAATTCAATACAAAATAGCTTCCATTGGCGTAGAATAATTTTTCAATATAAAGCGGAATAGGACAGATTGAATTCGTTTCAATTCGAAACCTGCAAGAAGGTTAATAAAATACTTATCTCATATAAATGTCGCCTTGTATTTTGTCAAAATCTAAAATCATAATTCCAGGGACTTTATATTTTTTTTCACAATCAACCATTTTTATCAATGAAACATTGAAAAAAAATATGTTTTTATAATCTTTAGTTTTGAGAACAGATTACGTTTTGGCAATGTTATATATGTATTCCTGATATATATTTTTTGCATAGGATGGTTCCTTTTTCGATGGTATCTTAAGGGTTGAATAAACCATTCAACTCCATAAAGTCATACATCTCATACATAGAAAGGAGATGTTTTGAATTTTTAAGGAAACTTATGTACATTTAGCATTTTGATATTCTGTTCGTATCGTCACATTTTTTTTTTGATTCGACGAATTTTGCTTCTATTTTTCTGTGGGTGCGGTCGAGTTTTCCACGGCACACTAACTCTAGATCCTCTACGAAATGGAAGAAAGTGTTACTTGTCCACTATCGGATTACTTTTCCACGTGGAATCCCTCCTTCTCTAAAGTTATGGAGCACATTGTACACTTTTACATCGCATACTCATTGTATATACGTATGTGTAGAAATGTCCTTCAAGCAGGGCCGTAACGAAAGTGTTTTTAACGGGAAAACTTTTAAGGTTCTGAACTCTCTAAATCTGAATCAGTCAAATTTTCACTAATTGAATCAGTGATTTTTCTTTTCACTGATTCATCAGTGAAAAGAAAATTTTTCACTGTCAAATCAGTCAATTTTTACTGAAATAATCAGTGATATTTGACTGATTTATAGTAACCTCTTTTTAGCTATTTGAGTCAGTCAAATTTCACTGATAATCAGTAGATTTTGACTGATTCAAATTTAGAGAGAAAGATTCCTAATTATTTATAGTATCTTTGTATTGGCATTGGGTCACTTAATTTCCATTTAAAATCAATGATTACTCTTTAAATTTGAATCAATCAAAATGCACTGATTATTAGTGAAATTTAAAGGATTAAAATAGTTAAAAAGAGGTTACTGTGAATCAGTCAAATTTCACTGATTATTTCAGTTAAAATTAACTGATTTAACCTTGGAAAATATTGTTTTCACTGTTTAATCAGTGAAAATTAACTGTTTTCACTGCTGAGTCAGTGAAAAGGCAACTCACTGATACAATTAGTTTAAATTTGACTGATTCAGATTTAGAGAGGAAGGAAACATATCATTGATTATTATTGATTCTATAATATTAGATTTTTTTTTAATACAAACATGTCACGAAATTCCTAATTATGCATAATATCATCCTTAAAACAAAGATTTTTTGGTGAAATTGAACTTTGAAGTTGAGATGTTTTAATTATGCTATTTCAATAAAATCAGTTCAACAAAAAATTCAGGCAGATTCTATGTATTTTTTAGATATTTAAAACCTTTTCAGTCTTCAAAATTTCTTGTCGAAGTATTTTATTCAAAAAAGAAATTGTTCGTATTTCTGATTTTAAAATAAAAAAACATAAGTCATAAAGTGTAAAAAATGAGGAAATAAATAATTTCGAAAATGGAAAATTCATATTTTACTTTTATATTTGATATTTTACAGGAAATGGATTTTTAAAAAATCTTTTCTTTGAAAATTTAAATTACTGAAAATCAAGATTTGAAGAACTTATTATTGAAGAGAAAGATATTTTTTATTATACAAGATGAGAATTTTGAATGGGTTGTTCGCTAATCTTAGATTTATGAAGATTGAGATTATATTATTATGATACTCAAGGTTCATCTGTCCGTAAGTGTCACTATAAAACGAAGAATCTCCCCCGAAAATGTAATAAAATTCCCCATCCCTCCGAAATTCCCGAATTTACAATCTACCTCCATAAACCTAACAATTCCAAATCAGCATAATCTCTGAAGCGAACCCTCTGCCGTCATCAAGACTAGAATTTCTTCGAAGGGCTTCAATCCATATTTTCCCAGTTTTGGATGAATATTTTTAAATAAATTTTCCACAAGAATGTTATTTCTATTCATTAATGAATCCAGTATTTTCTAAAATTCCTAATTTGAACTTTTTATTCATGCTGATTTTCTAAGTCTCTTTTAACCAATTATATGTTCCCTAAATTTTTGACTTATTAAATTTTCCAAATCAATTCTAACTTTTAAAATTTTCAATTTTCTACCAATTTTCTCTTTCAAAAGATCAAATAATTTTTATTTAGTTTTCTCTGAGATTTTAAATATAACCTTGAAACGAATACAAATTTTTAATTTGAGGAATTTTAAGATAATTAACAATTTTTTAAGCTGCACCAAAAGATTCCAAGAGCACAGGTACATTTGACGTCTTTAGAACGTCTTAAAGACGTCTTCAGAGCCTAAATATCAGGTTTTTAGGCATCTGGACGTCTTTTGTCTAAAAGACGTCTTTAAGACACAAGACGTCCTTAGAACAGCAAAAAGCATGTAATATATGAATTTTTGATGTATTAAGAACGTCTTCAAGGCGTGAAAGTTCACAAAACGTCAATAACGAACACAAACGTCTCAAAGACAATTAAAGATGTCTTCAACCCAGTGGACGCCGCGACATCCTAAAGACGTCCTTAGAATGTGCCTCTATGTCCTGTGTCTTGACGTCTTTAAGACATCCTCTGGATATTTTTATGTTTTTGAAACGTCCTCAAGACGTCTTTAAGACGTCCACCAAAGAACATCAATAGGATATTAAATTCCCTAGGACGTCTCAAAAATGCTTCGGGGACTAAAATTTGTTCTCCCGAGGACATCTAATTCTAAAACAATCTTTTGTCTTTCAAATTAGCCCTTAAATAATAATATTGCTATTCTTGAAAGCAAAATTATCAATTTTTCCTTGAGGTCTAATTCTCGTGGATGAACTACCTTAAGAACGAGTTTAGAATATAAAGTTCAAGTTTGCAGAGGGAGACAGTCGTCTTTAGAACGTTCATACCTGTTCAATTTATGTCTTAAGGGGATCCGCCCCTTAAATATTTTTATTTTTTAAATTTAGACCTTCGATATAATTTTTTTTATGTTTAGTACCTTTATTTTGAAAGGTTTTGGGAGTTTTAGAAAATTCCAGCACCTTTATATATTTTTAAACTAAAAATTTTGAGTTTTTTGGCCATTTTTTGACTATGAATAACTTTTTTGTTTTTTAACCAATTGTCATGATTTTTGTTTGATTTTTTTCCATACAATGTGTAGCAACTTTTTGGTTTTGGAAAATAAGGTAACACAACAAAATAAATAATAATATCTCAAAAGATAAAAAGAATTTTTTGTAGTTATTTTTTTAGCTAGAATCACTGACTGATTTGCTACAGCTATAGTTGTTTAGAATCCCTTTGAGTGAAAAATCAGTCATAGTAAATTGATTATTAAGCTAATTAGTGGGCACAGGGCCATTGGACGTCTTTGGTCTTTATGGCTGGAAAAAAGTTACTAATAAAATAAAATAACAAAAAAAGAATATCCCAAAATAAAAATAAAAATTTTTGTAGTTATTTTTTTAGCTAGAGTGTTTTCTATACTATACTATACGAAAGCGTCTTTTTTTCCACAGAAAGATTTTCGAATTCTTTAATTATAAAAAAAGAATCATGAAATTTTGTTAAAGTGCAAAAAAGTTATTTAAAGTTAAAAAATGGCAAAAAATGCCCAAAAAACTCAACATTTTTAGTTTAAAAATACATAAAGATGATGGAATTTTTCAAAATCCCAAAAAACTTTTCTAAATAAAGTTACTAAACATACAAAAAAATTATATGGAAGGTCTAAACTAAAAAAATAAAAATATTAAAGATGGCGGATCTCCTTAAAAAATAAATTGAACAGATATGGACGTTATAAAGACTTCAAACTTGAATTTTATATTCTAAACTCTCGTTCTTAAGGGGCACAACTAGTCTGACCGCCTGAAAAACAGGTGATTTTTGTGAATTTGTTTAAAAAAAAGTATTGCATCGAATGTTTTTAAATTTTTCAGATATATTTGATTTTCAGCAAGTTATCCACCACCTCCTGAGTCTTAAAAAAAAGTTCCGCCACTGATGCAGTGATTGTCGCCTTCACAGTGCCTGAAATAAGAAAAACCAAAAATTTAATCAAACTAGAATATATTCCCTATACAATGACCCTCGATTGTAAAAAAAATTCAAATGCAACAAAATGGAGGAATTTTGAAAAAAATTAAAATTTTGCTAAAAAATCTGATGGTTTTTGGCGTGGCAAAATTATATTTTTCATCCAATCATAAATCACCTTCCTCTTCTTCGAAAAGCGCCTGATGGGCTGTTAAAAAATGCAAAAAAAAAATCGAAATTATCAAAATTTCAAACTAGTTGTGCCCCTTAAGGTAGTTCATCCACGAAAATTAAACTTCAGACAAAATTAGATAATTTTGCTTTCAAGAATAGCAATATTATTATTGAAGGGCTAATTGGAAAGAGAAAAGATTATTTTTCATGTAAAAAATTTGAAACAGAAAAAAATAATTTTATTAATAAATTTTATTTTTGCCCAAACTTATTTTCTTATCGCTTCGAGCCAAATTTTGGAAAATGATGCGATTCTAATAAATCACGGTTCATTTTTTTAGAAAAAAGATTCTCTACAACTTGACGTTTTCTATTTTTATAATTGAATTATTTATTATTAAATACAGCAATTTGATTATAAAGATTTTGTTTTGAAAAATTGTTTTTTTTATAATTTCAGCCATTAAAGAATTCATTTTCAAAAATCGGAAACGGTCAAGTTATAGAGAATCTTTTTCCTAAAAAAATTAACCGTGATTTATTATAATCGCATCATTTTTAAAAATGATGTTGCATTTTAAAATACAACAAAATAGCGGATCTTTGAAAAAAAAATTAAAATTTTGCTAAAAAATCTGATGGTTTTTGGCGTGGCAAAATTATATTTTTCATCCAATCATAAATCACCTTCCTCTTCTTCGAAAAGCGCCTGATGGGCTGTTAAAAAATGCAAAAAAAAAATCGAAATTATCAAAATTTCAAACTAGTTGTGCCCCTTAAGGTAGTTCATCCACGAAAATTAAACTTCAGACAAAATTAGATAATTTTGCTTTCAAGAATAGCAATATTATTATTGAAGGGCTAATTGGAAAGAGAAAAGATTATTTTTCATGTAAAAAATTTGAAACAGAAAAAAATAATTTTATTAATAAATTTTATTTTTGCCCAAACTTATTTTCTTATCGCTTCGAGCCAAATTTTAAAAAATGATGCAATTCTAATAAATCACGGTTCATTTTTTTAGGAAAAAGATTCCCTACAACTTGACCGTTTCCGATTTTCGGAAATGAATTCTTTAATGGCTGAAATCATAAAAAAACAATGTTTCAAAACAAAATTTTTATAAACAAATTGCTGTATTTGATAATAATTAATTCAATTTCAAAAATATGAAACTATCATATTGTAAAAAATCTTTTTTCTTGAAGAAATGATCCGTAATTTATTAAAATCGCATTATTTAAAAAAATTTATTTCGAAGCGATGAGAAAAGAAGTTAGGGCAAAAATAAAATTTATTAATAAAATTATTTTTTTCTGTTTCAAAATTTTTTCATGAAAAACAATCTTTTCCCTTTTAAATTAGCCCTTCAAGAATAGAAATATTATTATTGAAGGGCTATTTTGAAAGAGAAAAGATTATTTTACATGAAAAATAATTTTATTTTTGCCCAAACTTATTTTCTTATCGCTTCGAGCCAAATTTTAAAAAATGATGCAATTCTAATAAATCACGGTTCATTTTTTTAGGAAAAAGATTCCCTACAACTTGACCGTTTCCGATTTTCGGAAATGAATTCTTTAATGGCTGAAATCATAAAAAAACAATGTTTCAAAACAAAATTTTTATAAACAAATTGCTGTATTTGATAATAATTAATTCAATTTCAAAAATATGAAACTATCATATTATAGAGAATTTATTTCCTAAAAAAATGAACCGTGGTTTAATAGAATCGCATCATTTTTAAAAATTTGTCTCGAAGCTATAAGAAAATAAGTTTGGGCAAAAATAAAATTTATTAATAAAATTATTTTTTTCTGTTTCAAAATTTTTTCATGAAAAGTAATCTTTTCCCTTTCAAATTAGCCCTTCAAGAATATCAATATTATTATTGAAGAGCTAATTTGAAAAACCAAAGATAATTTTCCAATAAAAATATTAAAAATGCAGAAAAATAAAAGTATCAAACGTGGCTGATCCCCTTAACCGAGATAAAGCTTGCATGAGATTCAGATAAAAATTTCAGAATCCGAATCCTCTAAAATTCCTTAAAATCTCGAATTTTAGTTTTTCTCGACCCTCAATCTGATTTCATCCTAAAATTAATCTAAATTCCCTTTTCCCTAGAAATTACTAGTCCATAATTCCTCGATCTTTCGAAGGATGCTTCTCAGATCCTGAAATTAAAGTCACCCCCAGGATATTTTTGAACTACGGTCCTGAGCACGTAATAGGGTGAGGGGCGATCGATGACGTCATACGGAGCAAGATCAGAGCATGAGCACCAACACAAGAGCAAGTAGTCACTGGCAGCAAAAGCTAGCCGATGGCTGTTGCGTGTTGTCGAGCTGCCAAGAGACATCTAAAGAGTAGGAAGGAGTGGAAAAAAGTAGGGGTGAGGGAAAGTCCCTCTCAGGGGAGGGAGTCGTTTCATCCGACAGAGAGAGAAAAGGGGCAAGAGAGATAGTAAATCAGTGCAGTCCCCACATAGGTACTTCAGTTCAGTCGCCGAATCTTCCACAGTCTGGATGCTTGTCGTTTTCAGTGAAGGTGTGTTCCTCCATCTCGGTCTCATATCAAATCTGTCAATCAAAATATCTCAAATTTAATCCACACCCGGATAAAGAACTCATTCCCGGAAAGAGTAATAATACCCCATTAATTAAATCTACTTAAAAAGTAATTTGTCTAATGAGCAATTGTTGTCCCCCAACTCAAAGACCCCCCAGCATCCGGATTTTAAGCAGATGTGATGAATGAAAAAAAGAAGCCTTTAAATCCTTCGATGATGAATCTCCTCTCCTCTTATTGTGGATTCGGGGAGAATTAAATGATCCAGAGGATGGTGAAGTGAATGAAGCTTTGGTCCGGCGAGCCGGCTTGGATCTGCCGGTTAAAGTAGAATTAAAAGTGATTCTGGTGCTGGTGATGCTAGTGAGAGTTGCGGTGGTTCCAGGATGCGGGGTAAGCCCCTTGTCACGCTGATTCATCGATTAGTCACGCAAAATCGGGATCATCGACTCTTTGAGAGAAACTGGGGTCATCAAACTAGAAGTCTCCAAAGGTTCTATCGGTTAGATGATGGATCTATGAAAGATTGTGTTTCTGATGATGAATCTTTCTCTCCTGAAGGATCAAGTTTTGAATCAACAGTTCCTGACTCACGACTTGTTCGATCGTAACTCCTAGACGAGAGAGAGGATTAATGATCTTTGTAGAAAAGAGTGGATGAGAAAGGGGTGGAAAAGGAGAGTTAAGAAGATGATGCAGGGTAAGACCTTGATGACGGTCCTCTTGGTCGTGATGAAAACGAGTAACTTCTGGATACCAGGACGAGCGGAATCCTCGAAAATTCTGGAGAATTTAGAGACTTGTAATGTTACGAGCGAAGGGAAGGAATTTGTTTGCAGGGGTGTGGGCTTCCAATCGGTGAAAGAGGTTCTCAGGATCATTGAATTAAGGACGTCAGTGGTGAACCTCACAAAAATGTAAGTATACACGTGGACTACTCACGAATCAGCTGTCAGTGTCGACTTTTGGCTCAGTCGTACTGATTCATTGATTAGGATCACCGCAGTGACGAGTCGAGGCTTTTGTTTACTTTTGCTTCTTTTGTTATTACTTTTCAGTAGTAAAGGCCGTAACGTCTTGCTATGAACTACCGTTACTACTTGTGATCAATTAAATTTGCATAAGATGCCTACTTGGTGGGGATAAGAGAAAGGGTTGTCTGAGAGATCCAAAAGACATCTTTTGGACGTCAATCTCGTTATAATTGATGTTTTGTGGACGTCTCATCCTGAGTGGATACGAGAAGAGACTTCTATGAGACGATTTTGAAACGTCGATATCTGTTCAATTGATGTCTTTTAGATATAAGTATCTCAGGTGTTAGAGACGTCTTTTGAAGACTGGAAGGGCTAATTTGAAAGATAAAAGATTATTTTGGAATAAACTAATTTTAAATGGAGAAAAAAATGCATTGCAGGTAGTTCCTTTATGAAAATTAGACCTCAGGCAAAAATAGATAATTTTGCTTTCAAGAATAGCAATATTTTTATCAAAGGGCTAATTTGAAAGAGAAAAGATTATTTTTCACGAAAAAAATTTGAAACAGAAAAAAATAATTTTATTAATAAATTTTATTTTTGCCCAAACTTATTTTCTTATAGCTACGAGAGAAATTTTTAAAAATGATGCGATTCTAATAAATCACGGTTCATTTTTTTAGGAAAAAGATTTTCTACAACGTGACCGTTTCCTATTCTTGAAATTGAATTAATTATTATCAAATACAGCAATTTGTTTATAAAAATTGTTTTTTTATAATTTCAGCCACTAAAGAATTCAATTTGAAAAATTGGAAACGGTCATGTTGTAGAGAATCTTTTTCCTAAAAAAATGAACCATGATTTATTAGAATTGCATCATTTTTAAAAATTTGGCTCGAAGTGATAAGAAAATAAGTTTGAGCAAAAATAAAATTTATTAATAGAATTATTTTTTTGTGTTTCAAATTTTTTGCATGAAGAATAATCTTTTCTCTTTCAAATTTTATTTTTACCCGAACTTTTTTTCTTATCGCTTCATACAAAATTTTCAAAAATGATGTTATTCTAATATTTCACGAATCATTTTTTCAGGAAGAAGATTCTTTACAATTTATACGTTTCCAATTTTCTAAAATGAATAAATTATTACCAAATCCAGCAATTTGTTTTAGAAAATTGATTTTAAATGGTTTCAGCCATTAAAGAATTTTTCCCAAAAATTGGGAATGGTAAAGATGTGAAGATTCTTTTTCTTGGGAAAATGATTCGTGATTTATTAGAATTGCATCATTTTTTTAAATTTAGTATGGAGCGATAAGGAGAAAAGTTCGGGAAAAATAAAAATTTGTCTTTAGAACGTCCATATCTGTTCAATTTATGTTTTAAGGAGATCCGCCACCTTTAATATTTTTATTTTTTGAGTTTAAACCTTCCATATAATTTTGTTTGTATATTTAGTAACTTTATTTAGAAAGACTTTTTAGGATTTTGAAAAATTCCATCACCTTTATGTATTTTTAAACCAAAAATGTTGAGTTTTTTGGGCATTTTTTTGCCATTTTTTAATTTTAAATAACTTTTTTGCTCTTTAACCATTTATCGTGATTATTTTATAATTTTGTTCTTTACAATGTGTAAAAATTTTTTGGGTATGAAAAATAAGGTAAAATGACTGAAAAAAAGTTACAAATACAATATAAAATAAAATAAAAATATCCCAAAAAAAATAAATTTTTTAGTTATTTTTTTAGCTGAAGTGCTTTCCATACCCAAATAGCAGCTACACACTGTAAGGAACAAAACAAAACAAGAATCATGACAATTGAATAGAAAACAAAAAAGTTATCTAAAGTCAAAAAATGGCAAAAAATGCCCAAAAACTCAAAATTTTTGGTTTAAAAATATATAAAGGTGCTGGAATTTTTAAAATACCCCAAAACCTTTCTAAATAAAGGTACTGAACATGAAAAAAATTATATGGAAGGTCAAAACTAAACAAATATTTAAGATGGCGGATCCCCTTAAGAACATCCTATGGAGATAGGACGACCACAAGACATCAGCCGGACAGATATGGACATACAGTGGGCACAGGGACTTAATTGTCTTTGGGACATCTTTAAAAAGTTTCTAGGACGTCTATGTCTGTCGTCTCATATTCATAAAGACGTCATTTAGACACGAGACTTATAAAAGGCATTAATCACACAGAAATGAAAGTTTTAAAGACGTCTTTCGAACCTTTCAAAAAGGACTACGTCCCTGTGTTCACTGAGATATCCAGGAGGCGTAAATACGATTGAAATAAACGTTCAAACGTGAACAGTGAAATTGAAAAATGTAAATTTAAAATACGTCCTAACTCTCTAAATCAGTCAAATTTTTACTGATTGAATCAGTAATTTGCCTTTTCACTGATTCATCAGTGCAAAAATATTTTTCACTGACAAATCAGTTAATTTTCACTGATTGAATCAGGGAAAAAAGTATTTTCACTGTTAAATCAGTTGATTTCCACTGAAGTAATCAGTGAATTTTGACTGATTTACAGTAACCTCTTTTTAGCTATTTGAATCAGTCAAATTTCACTCATAATCAGTAGATTTTGACTGATTCAGATTTAGAGAGTAGGATCTCTAATTTCGCTCATATATTCCTCTACAATAATTTAAATTTTGTCTCCATTAAATTGTAAAAAATATACCAATGAAAACTTTTCTTCAATCGGATAAGAATTAAGGAATAAGAAACGACTGCATAGGAAGATGCGAATCAGGATTGCGTCTGACCTAATATAGGCTTACTACTGGGACTCGTTTAAAGTGCCATGTGTAATATAATAATTCGACCGTTAAGACATGAATAATAGATGATGTTTAAAAAATGTTAATGCAAGCGTGAATCATCTTCTTTGAAAGTACTCGACCTCGTAATTACAAGTGTGGAATGTGCTGGGAGAATTTTCGTGAAAGGTGTGAGCAACGTGGCTTAAAAATGATATAAGAATTTTTAATTGAAAAGTATCAAGAACACTTTATGAAGTATTAATTATTGAGTCAGACATTATGATGAGTTATAAATTCACCTTGAAAAATGACTCGAAACAATTTAAAAAACAATGGTTTTCAAATTTGCCCGCTATCTAAATCTGAATCAGTCAAATTTTCACTGATTGAATCAGTGATTTGCCTTTTCGCTGATTCATTAGTGAAAAAATAATTTTTACTGTTAAATCAGTCAATTTTCACTGAAATAATCAGTGAAATTTGACTGATTTACAGTAACCTCTTTTTAGCTATTTGAATCAGTCAAATTTCACTCATAATCAGTAGATTTTGACTGATTCAAATTTAGAGAGCGGTAATATCAATTAGTAATATTTTTTTACTGTTCTCAATCACTGACTGATTTCTCACAGCTGGTTGTTTTGAATCCCATTTAGTTGAAAATTAATCACAATAAATTGATTACTAAGCTAATCAGTGGGTACAGGGACATTGGACGTCTTTGAAAGGTCTTATGGGCGTTTCGCGGATTTCTGTGATGCGTTCTGCTGTCCTGAGGACGTTTAATTTCTCAAAGAGGTTTGTAGGACAGAGAGCGTCCAGAAGAAAACAAAAAGACTGATGTTAGAATCCTTAAGACATCTTTAAGACGGCAAATTTTCCCGTGTCCACTCTGTGAATTTTAATAATCGATTGAAATTAGTAACATTTACTGATTGAAATTAAGGAAGTAAAAAAAGGTCTTAGGAACGATGATGAAAATGAATATGAATTAGATATTGCCAAATCATTGACTGATTGTTCTACTCTCTAAATCTGAATCAGTTAAAATCTACTGATTATCAGTGAAATTTGACTGATTTAAATAGCTAAAAAGAGGTTACTGCAAATGAGTCAAATTTCACTGATTACTTTAGTGGAAATCAACTGATTTAACAGTGAAAAATACTTTTTCAATTGATTCAATCAGTGAAAATTAACTGATTTGTCGGTGAAAAATATTTTTGCACTGATGAATCAGTGAAAATGAAAATCGCTGATTCAATCAATGAAAATTTGACTGATTCAGATTTAGAGACTAGGAAGCATTTCTGCTAACTTAAAGTGATCACAAAGACATAGAACGTCTTGAAGACGTCTCGGGGATTTCAATTCCAGACTCGTGAGTATCTTCTAAAGATCTCAAATCTAAATAACGTCTTTGAGACATGAGACGTCTTCGGCATAACAAAGATATTGAAATGAAAATCACAAGACGTCTTAAGACGTTCCAAAGACGTCTAATACGTTTATAGCCACTGGATTATTAGAAGAAAAGTACTAATTTATTGTAAATATTTTAATAGTTTTTTCTACTAATAGAATTTCTAGATGTAGTAAATTATTGAACAATTTACTATGAATTACTATTTTTTATTGAAAAAAGGGTCTTGATAAATAAACGAAAATATTTTATTAATATTCATGCAACCAAATTTTCTTACTTTCACAAAAAAAAAACAACAAATTTAGTTGCACACAAGTTTTTTCTCAGTGTATAAGAATTATTATTTTTATAGAATAAATATTCCAATATAACTTATTATTTCTTTTAATTAATAAGGGTAAAAAGACGAGTAGTAGGACGTTGAAAATTTTCTGAAAAAATTGTTGGTGTACCACAAATATAAATATTTATAATAGTGCTACTAAGAGATTGGAATTTTGTTTTCGAATTCTTATTCCGACCCAGATTTAGCAGACGAATGAGACAATGAATCGAATATTATCAAAGAATAACAGTATTTTCATCCAAAAAATACAAATTTAAGGTTCTCATCTTTGAAATATTCCAAACTATAAATTATTTCGGTTTTTTCATGCTAACGTTTCTAAGAAAATTTAAATTTTAGAAAAGTTGAATCGTTGAAATATCAATGCAAAAACTAAGAATTAATTCAAGTAGGTACAGAAGCATTGAACGCCTGAGTTAAGTCTTGAGGACGTCTCTGGCATTTTTTTGTTATCTTTTAGACGTCACAGTTCCAAAATACGTCTTCAAGACGTCCGGTAGACGTTCAATGTCTCCGTGTCTACTACAATGCATTAAATAATGATAAAAACATTACAAAAACGTCTCGGGGACTTCAATTTCAGGCCTTTTACTTTTATTTGGACGTCTTTCGTTTAAATGACGTCTTTATGACATGAGATCTTTACAGGACTGCATTTCAAAATTTATTAAAAACCTTTTGAACTATAAAAAACGTCTCTTGGGGATTGCAAGTAACGATCCACATTGCAGGGAAACTTGGATGATTCTATGGCGTCTTGGAAACGTCTCGGGGGCTTTAATATCAGGCCTTTTGCTGTTATTTGGAATATTTTCTTTTAAAAAACGTCTTTAAAACATGAGACGTTTACAGAACTGTAAAAAATCTAAAATACAAGCCACTGAGACGTCCTTAAGACATCGAGTAGTCTTTTAATGTGTCTGTTTTCTATGGAATGTATTTTAAAAATGTATTAATACATTTTTTAACAGTAAAAAATCGTCTCTTCATGATTTTGATTAACGACCTAGTTTGCAAGAAAACAATAAATGATCCTGGGACGTCTTAAAAACGTCTCGGAGACTTTAATTTCAGGCCTTTTACTTTTATTTGGACGTCTTTCGTTTAAAAGACATCTTCATGACATGAGACCTTTACAGAACTACAACAAGCCTAAAAAACAAGTCTACGAGACGTCCAGTAGTCTTTCAATGTCTCCGCGTCCTCTGGAATGTATTTTAAAAATGTATTAATACATTTTTTAACAGTAAAAAATCGTCTCTTCATGATTTTGATTAACGACCTAGTTTGCAAGAAAACAATAAATGATCCTGGGACGTCTTAAAAACGTCTCGGAGACTTTAATTTCAGGCCTTTTACTTTTATTTGGACGTCTTTCGTTTAAAAGACATCTTCATGACATGAGACCTTTACAGAACTACAAAAAGCCTAAAACACAAGTCCACGAGACGTCCTCAAGACGTCAACTAGTCATTAAATGTCTCCGTGTCCTCTGGAATGCATTTCAAAATTTACTAAAAACTTTTTGAACTATAAAAAGACGTCTCTTGGTAATGTCGAGTAACGATCCACATTGCAGGGGAACATTGGATGATCCTAAGACGTCTTTAAAACGTCTCGGGGGATTTAATCTCAATGTTTCCTTCATCCTAAGGACGTCTTAAGTTTTCAAATCATCTTTTATACATAATATATCCCAAAGATAGTAAAAAGCCTAACGTAAATTTCTGTAGGATGTTCTTAAGATGTGCCAAAGACGTCCAATGTTCACGTGTCCTCTGGGGAGCAAGAAGATGTACTGGATGATTGATAGTTTGAGTTTTAAAATTCGCCTGAAGATACGTAAATTGTAAGCTGAATTCGATATCTTTGGATATCCAGCAGTGTATTAACATTCATTACCATGACGGCTTTAGGCGCAATTTATAATACTATGAATGTGAAGGATCGTATCTCCCATCATGAAATATGATAAACAGTATTATACACACACAGTGTGGAATAATATACAGTTTAGGAAATTAATGTTCGCGTACTTCATCAGAGTTCACACGCACATTATCACGTGAGTGCATGACAGCCAGACCTACTAAAATAGGGGATAATATTCTCGAAGGGATACACTGTCATGATATCATAATTACACCTCAGTGATTGTAAGTTATTTTTCACTCTAATGTGGCTTAAACCGCGAGTAGTGACTTTATTACACATTAACTTTCGAACAATAACTTCACCTCTTCAATAAATTTATTTTTTCCTTGTGGGAAAAAATATAAAGACGTCTTTTCACATATTTTGGACGAAAGGACGTTCTCAGGACGTTCAATGACGTTCAGTGTCAGTACCACGGACGTCCCAGTGACATCTTGTGTTTTAAGGACGTTTTTGGAATGTCTTCAGGGCATGAAACATCTTTGGAATGTCGATTGGACTTACATTGGACGTCTTAGTAGCGTCTGAAAAATTTCTCTTGGATATCCAAGGTTAAGTGCCCACTGGGATAATTCCCCAATGGACACTGGAACATTGGACGTTCTCAGGATGTCTTAAAGATGTCTTGAAGATGTTAGTATTATCATTATTGTTGTCTTCTGGACCTATATTGTATAAAAGACGTCTTTGAAATATGAGACATCCTGAGAATAGCAAAAGATCTGATATAGAAGTCTGCAAGACGTCCCTAAAATGTTCCAAAGACGTCCAATGTCCCTGGACCCACTGACTTGTTGATTTCCCATGAAGAACTAGGACATTGGACGACTTTGAAATATCTCTGGGACGTCTTGCAGACTTCTATATCAGGCCTTTTGCTATCCTCAGGATTTCTCATGTTTTGGAGACGTCTTTTGGACATAAGACGTCCAGATAACAACAAAAATCTTGATTTTAAGTTTCCAGAATATTTTTAAGACATCCCAAAAACCCAGTGGGCACAAAACCTTGGACATTCATGAGAAGTCCTTGAGACATTAACAGGACGTCCAATCGACATACCAAGACGTTTAATGTCCTGAAGACATCCTAAAGAGCTCCTTAACCCTTTTAGTGCCAAGAAAGGGCCATACCATTTCATATGCAACGATATATCGTTTAACACTAAAAGGGTTAAAACACAAGATAACCTCATGACCCAGAGACGTCCTATAGACATCTTTAGGACGTCTTTAGATTTTTTGCCAACTAAGCATCTGCTTCGTATTTACAGGGTTTAATGATTTTAAATTCAAAGAATCGAACCCAACCAGTTAATTTGAAATTTTATATGATTTTCTTTAAAAAATTTCTTTTTAAATAATTATGAGAATTTGCTACATAAAAACAAACGGTTTACTCTATTTTTTTCCTTTTTACCTATTTTTTATTTATTTTGTTAATTTAATTTTTTTTTCAAAGTGGATCTAGTTGACAGCGAGACAACAGTTGGGATTTGGAAGTATACAAGTGTATTACAAGACTAGCCCCTGAAATGTTGATTGGTGTCAATGTTGATTAAAAACATTTGTACGTATGAAGCCAGTTTAACTGGGATGTCTGCCTTTTACGTACAACTTGGCGAAATTACAAGCTCATTCGACTGCAGTTACCGCTATCCACTCATAGCTTGGTAAAGATTGCAGGCACGTATCTCTCAAGTACGTGCTGTCTAGCCTTATTGCTGCTTAAGATTGTATGATTGTATACCATCCTAGGTATCTACGCGTTGTCTAATTTTTTCAGGCTTAAATCTTACATCGTCTGCTGAAAGAATCATCTTCTTAACTCCAAGTTCATAACTTCCAAAATTGAACAATTTTATCCGTTCTTTTCCAAAATAGGATTCTGAGCTAGTGCGATTTAATTTTAAGTGGACGAACAGAATTTCAAGGGGATGTAAGGATTGAAATTTTTTTTTGTATTGCTGTCAGATTTTTTCGGATTGACTTTAAAGTAAATCCTTGAGTTTATTCGAATTGGGTTTCAAGTGGAGAGAAGAATTAAAATTGTGTCTCGGGTTTTAATTGTTTGGAAATGGGGAAATTTTTCACCACTTTTTGTGGTTAGTTTACGGACCGATGCCAAATTAGTTCGAATTGACTTCTATCAGGATTCACGGATTAAAACCGAATGAAGAAGTATTTTGGTTTGCCCTCGAATAAATTCGAATTGAACTTGTTTGGATTCCAAGTGTATGAAAGAATTGAAATTATGTTTTGCATTACAATCGGATTAGTGGCGGACTCGTTCGAATTTATTCCAGCGGAGACTCACAAATTGAAACCGATTAAATGACACTTCAGATTTTATTGGATTTTATTGGATTGGATTTAATTGGATTTTAAGTGCAGAGAATAATTTGATTTTTTATCTCGGACCGGTGTCAAATTAGTTCGAATTGACTTCTATCGGGATTCACGGATTAAAACCGGATGAAGAAGTATTTTGTTTTGGCCTCGGATAAATTCGAATTGAACTTGTTTGGATCCCAAGTGTATGAAAAAATTGAAATTATGATTTGCATTACTATCGGATAAGTTTTGAACTCGTTTGAAATTATTTTAGCGGGGACTCACATATTGAATCCGATTGAATAGATACTCTAGATTAGCCTCAGATTGATTTGGATTAGATTTCAAGTGAAAAAAAGGGTTGAAGTTGTTTTACGGATTAGTGCCAGATTAGCTCGGATTGACTTCTATTGGGATTCACTTATTGAAACCGACTGAAGAGGAATCTTGGTTTGGCCTCGGATAAATTCGGATTGCCCGAATTACTTTTACTTATCTTTACTCATTTTCAAACAAAATCCTTTTATCTCCTCTGTTTTTATTCAATTTTTCACTTGTTTTACACATATTTAATGTGAAGTGGATATAAAATAAAAATAATCTATTTAATCTCTCAACTTCCGATGAGTTGTTTTACGAGGAAAATCGTAAATGGGGATAGAGTTCGATAATCGTAAAGCGTCGACAAACAGTCGGTTCAATTCATAATAAACCCTCTGACCGTAAAAGTTAATAGATATCGGAACGTCGAAAATTGGAATTTCCTCTTAAAATCACCTACTAGTACATCTCACATTTTTTCCAGTATTTCATTAGTGCAGAAACCGGAATTCTCAGTCGCTGGAAAATTAACCCAAATTGAATTTTCGTTCGTTGTTCACGTATTTGTTCAAAATTTAACCAAACTTTCTACCATGACGTTCGCTTTTTCGCAATTTTCTTAAGAGAACTCCTAAATAGCGAATCGACCTCGATTGGAGGAAACTCGACTTACCAAGAACGCCTAATGCGGAATCACCTTCGATTTTTATGCATATTTTAAAAAAATCAAAAGAGTATTATTTAGTCTCTGGAGCCTCTTTTTTTAACAAAAATATAATTACTGAAATTTTACGACTTTATTAGTAATATGCAATCAAAATTAATTGCGACTCAATTGCTACTCAATTTACCAAAGTTCCGAAAAAGTTCTCAGAAAATTAAAGAAGCTGAAGTTAGTTTTAAATCTACTTGCAAAGTTTGGAAGTAATTTGAAGGCGACTCCGGGTTTGGCGGAATATGGACCACGTCTGGTGGCGGAAAACAAAAAATAGACTTCCTTTCTAGAAAAGAAAACCAATTCAGAGTGACAGAAAATTTGTTCGGAAATAATATCAGTCAATCCTGGTTTTTTACGATTATGTAATAAATAGGATTTATAATATTTTTGCTTTGTCTCATTTTATGTTAATTTTTGGATTCTTGATTTTTCTATTTTTGAAAAAATCATTCACGTCTTTTAAGGGTATAAAAGAATTTGAAATCTGTAGATCGTAATTCTTGATAGCAATATTTCAAACTTCGTAATACGTCGCGAAATCATTTCGAGAAGAATCTCATTCAATTTCTTTTTCTGCGCAGTCAGATTCTGACAAATGGCAAGGGGTAGCTCGTGTCATTTAAGATTGGGTGGAGAAATGCATCAAATTTTTTGTTCTTTTATTACTTCAGAAGAACACAGGAAGTTTGCAGCTCCTGACTCAGGAAATAAAATTTTGAGTAGGAAACGAGATTTGTGATCAACATTTATTTCGAGCGAATTAAAAATAAAATTCGCCCATCAGGAGAATTGAATTAAGAACAATTGACTAAATTCAAATAACACCTAAATGGAAAATAAATCTCAATTTTTTATGACAAAAATATAAATTTAATAAAAATTTGGAAAAAACTGAATCTATTTAATTCCTCAGCGTTTCGAATACAATTTCACAAAGAACAATTTTTTCATCGTCAAATTTAAAATTGGTTGCCTTTGAATGTTAATAAACCCCCTTTTCACATTTCCAAAAAATTAGAAAAGGAAATAAAAAATCATATAATTTTGTAAACTTGAAAGATATTTCATTTCCACCTTCTGTATATGATTTAAAAGTACATTAGTCTCAATTATTCTGAAAATAAACAGGATTTTAAATTTCAAGCTGTTAATTATTTCCAGTTATATGAAGAAACCCCTCTTGATTCGTGCGGATGAAATTGTAGCTTCCATAAATGCTTGTAAAAACGAACTCCCGAGATTGAGCCATTTGTAAGTATTCTTTAGAAGCAACAATTCCTAGTAGCTTCCCATTTTTAAACACAGGACATCCACTGTCTTGCTGTAAGTGAAAAGTATATTTTTATGAAATTATTTGAAAAATGAAAATAATATTTTTTTGTAGATTTAAAGAAATAATATGAATTTAAGTAAAAATAGTTTCGTTTCATGACATGTGATTAAAGTATGTACCGGGCAAGTAGTTATGTCATGACTGGAACTCATTATTTCTGCACAGAATATTTTATCTACGGCTTCAATTGGATCGTCCTGCTTATGAGTATTTAAACAACCAGTCCCTAGTTCAGTGATAACCAGTTTAATTACCTGTAAGAGAAATTTACTAAATTTGAATCAATCTATCTTATTTTATCTCTAGTGTAAATATTTCTTTGAAATCTTCCCCAAAATTACGATAAAACAAATAACAATAAATTTTTTTCAAATTTCAAAATGCATGTTGAAATTTTACCGTGGCTGAAACCAGGCTCAGCCTCGGCAAGTCCTGGTTCGCTATGAAACGTCAGGCATGGATTTAGGTTGGTGGATGGACCATCAAATATATTTTGAATTATTGATGAACCTGACTGGGTTCAAGCTTAGTTCGATTTTATGCCAGGATTGGACCAGGTTAAGAAATATCTGCATATGACTTGTCCTAAAAGATATTCTGCTATCTTCGTGACTGGGCCCTGATCGCGTAAGCCAAATCAATAATGAAAGACAAAGATCGACCGGACCCAGATCTGCCAGTTTTGGGCCCGGTTGGTCTGTGTGTGTTTCCAGTCTAAGCCTTGATATAGAAACTTCTGCAAGGGTTAAAACATCTTTTATTTGAAATATTTTGGACAACACATATGCATAAACTATACCGTGGCTCAGACAAGGCCTAAACCTGGCGGTTGGATTATCGCAACGCTATTGGCCAGGATAGGGACCGGTCAAAAAACTTCTAAAAATTTGGTGTTATTTGCATCGACACTGCTTTCGGGAAAACTCCTCTAACATATTTTCTGTCTCATTGATAGCTTTATGTACAAGTTACCGAATGTTTCATAGAAGAATTCCATCCAAGTAAATAAATTTCATCATGTCTAGAAGCTTGCTCATTCTGCTTTTTTATCATCTTAATGTCCAGATTGAAAATCTTATTTATCAACTAAAAAAATATCTATATTTATAAGAAACTCCTTAAAATTAAACATGCATGAGCAATCATAGGTCCCAGGATTGAAATAATTTTGAATAAAACCTTAATTAAGCACAAAAATTGAAGTTGGGTGACTTACTATTATTAGAGCACAATCTGTATATTTGTCATTAAAACGATAATCAGGGTAATTCCAATGTAAAATATCGCGACGGTCACCGTCTATCAACAAATAAATTCCACCATAATTCTCTTCTTTTAAATAACTTTTTATACATCCATATGCAAGTAAAACCAGATGAGGATGTATGACAATTCCACCGCAAATATGATTATCATTTTTATCTCTTATATCAGCCAAGACTTTCGGATCTGGCAGCATTTTGTCAAATACAAGATAATCGGGAGCGAGTCCATGATCCATTTTGCTCTCCAAAGATGACGTAAAATCTAATCCTGTGCAGAAGTAAATGAGCAGAAGATACATAAGGAGAGAAGAAATGTACTTTTGACTTTAAAAATTTAAGTATAGAAGAAAATTGAAAATTTTGCAAACTTATGTAAATATCTTATTTAAAATCTTCTGCTAAAATAGAAACTGAAATTCATACGGGGTCGAGAAAAAGTAACAATTCCAAAATAACTATCATGTTTGGATGCCAGGTTTGAGCCAGGCTTCAACTAAAATTTATTTTTTTAAGCGTAAATACACATTCCTTATTTCGAACTCTAATACTGGACGATTTATTCCATTCACTGTTTAAACTAGGCCCAAACCGGGCCTCGAATCCAGATGTAATACACATGTTTGAATAGGAAAAGTTACTTTAAACACGAGTCGGAAATATAATATGGGAGTTAATGATTGACAAAATTAACTTAATTTTTCACTTTTTTTAATTATTTAAAACCAATTAAAATCTTAAACCGGACATTACCTTACCGGCATCTCAGTTCACATCACCCACTCTCTAAATCTGAATCAGTCAAATTTTCACTGATTCATCAGTGAAAAAATATTTTTCACTGTTAAATCAGTTAATTTTCACTGTCAAATCAGTCAATTTTCACTTGAAATAATCAGTGAAATTTGACTGATTTACAGTAACCTCTTTTTAACTATTTGAATCAGTCAAATTTCACTGATAATCAGTGGATTTTTACTGATTCAAATTTAGAGAGAAACTCCCATGCAAAATGAGATACGGAGTTAAAAAAATTGTGAAATTTAAAAAAAACCCCTATCGCTTATATGAAACTTAGTACATTTTACTTAATTTCACAAATTTTAAACTCGGTATCTCATTTGGCATGGAAATAAAATCACAGGAACTGAAAAGTCGGTAAGGTTGGAATATTTAAGTCAAACATGGCTTTAAAAAAATGAACTGAGAAATCTCTGAACTCAGTCAATACTACCACTGGATATTTCTCAAGTACCAAATTTTAAAACAACAAAAATTTCGAATTTTACGCTCTGTTTGACTATGTCTTTATACATGAGTTGCTAAGTGGGCTATTATAAAATTGATAAGGTGCATGATTTGCAAAAAAGATTTTATGGAATGAAAGAAAATAATTTATTTTATGTGACTCCGGCACATTTACGCGTTTTCATGCGACAGTTGAGAGTAGTTTTTTAGATGAAAATTAAAAACACTCAATTTTTCGTCATCAAAAATGATCGAAAATCAGTGTTTTCCAAAACATAAATTGCTATTACTCGGTCAATTTTTGAATTAGTATTTTTGAATTAGTATATTACGCATAATATACTATGAAAGGAATTGTTTGATCCAAAATAAATATTTATTTGATTAAAAAAACTTTTTTTTATTCCAAAAAAAATATCATGGGCCAAATAAATGTTTGTTTTAATCAAATAAATTTTTTTCGAAACAAACAAATTATTGCATTCGTATATGGTCAAAGATATAATTTGTTTGATTTAAGGCAGAAATTTATTTAACTTGAACAAGTTTTTATTTGGTTCAGAGATACTTTGAATTAAACAAACTTTATTTAAATGAAATAAATCATTTTTTCAAATCATAGAAAGTCTTTTAAACAAATAATTTTCTTTGATTTAATCAAATACTTTTTCTGATTGTAAAATATAAAGGTTGCCACGTAGACATGTAACTTCACTGGCACACATCAAAATATACTTAAATATCTTCAAATTTAACACTTTTATCCTCATTTACAATTTTTAAACTCAAACTCAACATAAATGAATTATATAAGCACTGCTTGGTTATATAATCCTCTAAACCTCTGTGTGCCTGCACGGAGAAACTTTTTATATCAATTTTTACTATACTATTTTTCAAATTAGGGAAAAACGTATCACTTTGAGAATTTTTGTCAGTAAAAATACTAAACTTTATAATAATGATATGAAACTTCAGCATAGTTCATAGCAAATTTTACCATAGTTTATACTAATGTTTCATATAATTATTATAAAGTTTAGTATTTTTACTGACAAAAATTTTCAAAGTGATACGTTTTTCCCTAAATTGAAAAATACTACAGCAAAAATTGATATAAAAAGTTTCTCCGTGTGTGTAACTTTCTGGTCACATTCTAATATATCGATATTTTACCAAATAATTTTATTATTATTTTTTTTTTTTAACTTACCTGTGGCAGCATGAGTAACTGAAAATGTGCATAACAGAACACAAGGGAATATTTTCATTGTAGTAGTTATTTCAATTTAGCTGAAAAACTAGTCAACAGATAATTTTTATATAATATGTTTATGAAACTGGTATTCTGAAAAGATCTTTTGTAAATTTTCGCAATATTCTGGCCCCAGCAAACAAACATTTTATTTTACGACTTAGTATCACTTCTATTTAGAATAAGCTTAATAATGATATCTTAAATGTAGATCTCGCATTGACGTTAAAATTTCTACTGAAATGGAATTTTTTCAATCCTCAATAACAACCCGGAAACATTGATATATTTTTAATTGATGCATCGTTTATGCATTAGTTAAATCTCTTACTTTCTAAATCTGAATCAGTCAAATTTTCACTGATTGAATCAGTGATTTGCCTTTTCACTGATTCATCAGTGAAAAAATATTTTTCACTGTCAAACCAGTTAATTTTCACTGATTCACCAGTGAAAAAAATATTTTTCACTGTTAAATAAGTCAATTTTCACTGAAATAATCAGTGAAATTTGACTTATCTACAGTAACCTCTTTTTAGCTATTTGAATCAGTCAAATTTCACTGACAATCAGTAGATTTTGACTGATTCAGATTAAGAGAGAATGTTATCCGATTCCTACCTTACCGACACTTTCTTTTGGCCCTTCGCATTCCCGCATTAATTGAGATATCAAATTGAAACTTTGAGTGCTTAAGCAAAAGGAACTAAGGAACGTTTATCTGCTCCTAAATTTTCATTATCATGAGCAAAAAAATATCCAAAAAAATTTTTTTTGTCAAATAAAAAAATAAATAGAAAATAAATTTCCAAACAATTTTTTTATAATTATGAAAATTTTGGACCATATAAACGCTCTTTACTGCTTTTTACTAAATTACTTAAAATGTCAACTCGATATCTCAATAATTGTGGAAATGCAAGGGGCGAAAAGAAGCGTCGATAAGGTAGGGATCGGAGAAGTAAGACATGGCCTTAAGCTTTCCCAGTTGGTTAGGGGACATTGGACGTCTTAACGAAGTTCCGCCGAACTCTATGTCAAGAATTTTTCTACTCACAGAACGTCTAATGCCTCAAAGACGTTTCTTAAAAAAAATACGTCCTAAAGACGTCCAATGTCCCCGTGCCCACTAAGAATATTTTTTCCCAAAAAAGGTTAATACAATCTTACTGAAGCCGGAAAATTTTATATATTTTTACATTCTCATCATGGATGAGAAGGTATTGGTTTTATGTGAAAAATGACTTTCGAAATTTTCATCAAATCTTTACGTTTTGAGACCCCTTAGTCAGAAAAAATGGTTTTTACGAAAGTGTCTGTCTGTCTGTCTGTATGTCTGTCTGTAGTAGGTCGTGTGCGGCATAACTCTCGATCGAATTATCAGATTGAATTGAGCTTTGGCACACTTTTTCGGAGCCGAAAAAGTAAGGACAAGTTCGTTAACCAGCCAGATCCAATCAAAATTGAGGGGTTGAGCACTACTTTTGTGTTTTTGAAAATAATTTTTTAAAAAAATCAAAAATTTCAATACTGGTTTTAGATAGTGCTCATAAATCTCTAAAAATTATCCTGATAACATTTTTTGATTAAATCAAAATTAGAAATGTTACAGCATATTCAAATTCGAAAAAAGTCAATATCAAAATTCCATTTTCCAGTTAAATTATACGAGATACGAAAAAACGTGACGATACAATATTATTGAATAAATAAAGACCTACAAATTTGAATTGTAACATTTTTTCATAAGATGCATATTTTTCTTTTTAATTAAAAAAAAAACTATTGAAAATCCAAAATTCAATTTTTTAACAATAATATGTAAAATAAGAAAAAAACGTAAGAATACAAAGTTGTTAGTTTCAAAAAGATCTACAAGTTTTGTCTGACACAGTTTCTGATAAAACATATATTTTTCGTTTCAATTCCAAAAAATACGATTAAAATTCAAAAACTTCATTTTTTAGACAAAATATGTGAGATACAAAAAAACTTTGAGATGAAAAATTATTTGCCTAAATGAAGTCTACAAATTCTCATTAAGACATTTTAGGACAGGATGTATATTTTATGTTTTGATTTTTAATATTGAAAAAATTCGATTTTTTTCACTAAAATATGTGAGATACGAAATAAGCGTTGTTCTGCAAAATCGTTTCCTTAAATAAAGTCTACGATTGTTTTTCCTTTTTTAGATATTTTGAAGAAAATAAATTATTTTAATCATGTAATTTATTAAAAAGTTAATGAAATGTATACAGAAAATCGGGCGCGAAGCGCGAGTGTCATGATGAGAATGTGTTCCTTAAGGCCGATAGAACCTTAAGTAAATTGAATTTCCTGTTTCACTTAAACTGGAAAAGAAATTTAGTAAATTTGAGCAAATGAGTAATTCACATCATCTTTAATATTATAAAATTGGCTTGAGCTTCAGTATTAAATTATAAGAAATAAACTTAAATCTATGCGAAGAGCACAAGACCGAGCGCGAAGCGCGACGTTCACAAATTACGGAGCGTGTAGCGCGACGATCGAGTATTACGGAGCGCGAAGCGCGCGATGAGAATGTGCCCGCGAAGCGGGCAGATTTTTATAAATGGTTTCATTACATTATTTGAAGCTTCCCAAGTTGGGACGGGAACATTTACGTCTTGGGGACGTCTTAAAGACGTTCTGCTAAATTATCTCAGGGTTTTTGCTGTCCTAAGAACGACTTATGCCTTAATGACGTCTTTTAGATGAAAAACGGCCTAAAGACAGAAAAAAGTCTGTCATTGAAGTCGCCAAGACGTCGAATGTCCTCATGCCCATTGGGATATTTAAATTTCATAATTTTATCTAACATAAATGTTGCGCTTTTGCCTGGTTGAGCTTATCCTTGTTCCCATAAATATTTACAAAAATAATTCTGTTGCTAAGAGCACGTCGAAAATAATATGAAGAAGCAACAAGTCCTACTAGTTTCCCATTTTTAAACGCAGGACTTCCACGGTCACTCAGCTTAAATTAAAAAGTGTGATTTTTTAAGACACGCAAGGAGAACAAAAATGGAGAATGTCTATACGATATCTTCAGGGTTTCGCAAAGACTTCTCTCACTTTTATGCCCACTAGGCTCTTTTAAAATTTAAAAAAAAGCTGTTTCCGCATATAAATTCTTGAAACGTCTTTCGTAAATGGAGGACGTATGTACGACATCTTCAGGGTGTCGCAAAGATATCGTATGTCTGTGTCGTAAAGATATCGTTAAGACATCTTTGCGACATTAGAATGTCTTAAAGTTTTTTTGAAGATGTCTTTACGATACTGACATAGGATGTCTTTGCGACCCCATTAAGCTGTCGTTAAGACGTCACCTACTCATGTGTCCACTAGGCTGTTTTAAAATTAAAAAAAACTGTTTTCGATTTTAAAATTCCCATTTGACATTTACATTGACATTATGGGTCTTTGAGACGTCTTTCATAAATAGAGGACGTCTGTACGACATCTTCAGGGTGTCATAAAGACGTCCTATGTCTGTGTCTTAAAGATATCGTTAAGACATTTTTGCGACATTCCAAAGTCTTAAAGTTATTTTGAAGATGTCTTTACGATACATACATAGGACGTCTTTGTGACGCCATAAAGATGTCGTTAAGACGTCACCTACTTGTGTGTCCACTAAGCTGTTTTAAAATTTAAAAAAAAAACTGTTTTCGATTTTAAAATTCCCATTTGACATTTACATTGACATTATGGGTCTTGAAGACGTCTTTCATAAATAGAAGACGTCTGCACGACATCTTCAGGGTGACGCAAAGACGTCCTATGCCTGTGTCGTAAAGATATCTTTGAGATATCTTTGTGACATTACAATGTCTTAAAGTTGTTTTGAAGATGTCTTTACGATACATACATAGGACGTCTTTGTGACGCCATAAAGATGTCGTTAAGACGTCACCTACTCATGTGTCCACTAGGCTGTTTTAAAATTTAAAAAGAAAACTGTTTTCGAATTTAATATTCCCATTTGACATTGAAATTGACATTATGGGTCTTTGAGACGTCTTTCATAAATAGAGGACGTCTGTACGACATCTTCAGGCTGTCATAAAGACGTCCTATGTCTGTGTCGTAAAGATATTGTTAAGACATCTTTGCGACATTAGAATGTCTTAAAGTTTTCTTGAAGATGTCTTTACGATACTGACATAGGACGTCTTTGTGACGCCATAAAGATGTCGTTAAGACGTCACCTACTTGTGTGTCCACTGGGCTTTTTTAAAATTCAAAAGAAAACTGTTTTCGCATTTGAAAACTTTTTAGCGGAGACGGCGACAGTTTAGGTCATTGAGACGTCTTTTACAAATAGAAGACGTCTGCACGACATCTTCAGGGTGACGCAAAGACATCCTATGCCTGTGTCGTAAAGATATCTTTAAGATATCTTTGTGACATTACAATGTCTTAAAGTTGTTTTGAAGATGTCTTTACGATACTGACATAGGACGTCTTTGTGACGCCCTGAAGATGTCGTTAAGACGTCACCTACTTGTGTGTCCACTAAGCTGTTTTAAAATTTAAAAAAAAAAACTGTTTTCGATTTTAAAATTCCCATTTGACATTTACATTGACATTATGGGTCTTGAAGACGTCTTTCATAAATAGAAGACGTCTGCACGACATCTTCAGGGTGACGCAAAGACGTCCTATGCCTGTGTCGTAAAGATATCTTTGAGATATCTTTGTGACATTACAATGTCTTAAAGTTGTTTTGAAGATGTCCACTGGGCTGTTTTAAAATTCAAAAGAAAACTGTTTATACATTTAAAAAACTCTCTAGTGGACACGGTGACATTTTAGATCTTTGAGACGTCTTTTATAAGTGGATGACGTCTATACATCTTCAAAGTCTCGCAAAGATGCCCCATGTCTATGTCGTAAAAACATCTTTGCAACATTAAAATGTCTTAAAGACTCCAATGTCAGACCTTTTGTCGTCTTATATATTTTTATTTAATCGAAAATACGTCTTTAAAACGTGAGGCATTCTCAGGGCAACAAAAAGTCTGATAGAATTATTTTTAGTTGATAATAGTTTTATTTTACAAATTTTGATAAAAGTTCATACCGGCTTAATATATGCTCTGCTATTGTGTGGAATTAATCGCGCACAGAATAGTTGTTTTGTGACCTCGGGACAGTGGAAATATTCCCGATTTCGAAAACAATCGGCTCTTTTTTCCCTGACCATCAGTTTCAATAACTCTAAAAGAAATTTTCTTATGATTCAAGTCAATTTTCCTACTGGGAAAATTGGATCTTTGATAGAAAAATTTAATTTTATGGAAAAACACAATTTAAGTAGGCATTTAAAAATTTTTTTAAATTTTTCCTAAGATTTTGAAAAGATAAATCTTAAAAATTGGGGTCTGCTTTAGGGGAAAAATTTTCAAATTTGACTAAATTTTGTTGAGATTTACCGCATATTGGTCGACGTCCCATTCAAATAAAATGATTTCATCACCTATAAAGACATTATCATGTTCCTCTTCTGCCAAAATAAGTTTCTCGTCAAATATTGGAGTTTTCAACTAAAAAATAAATGTGACTTTTTAGGAAACTGATTTCTAGATTTTGAATATTCTCTCAGAGAATAGTTCCTTTGAATTCATTTTATTATTTTATTTTAAAAAATTCATTTTGATTCAAAGAAAAATATTTGTTCGCATTACGGAAAATTTTTTAGAATAAAGAAAACTCTTTTTTCAATCTAGTACAATAACACTTTTGAAATAAAGGAAAAATAATAGAAAACATAAAACCAAAAAAATCTGCCTGCTTGGCGGGCACATTACATAATTAAAATAATTTTTTTTCCAAATATCACAAAAAGAAAAAACAATCGTAAATCTCACATATTTTGGTTAAAAAATGGAATTTTTGATTTTCAATAGTGTTTTTTAAAATCAAAACATAAAATATACATTCAATTTGAAATAAAATATACATTTTGTCAGAAAAGTCCCAATGAGAATTTGTAGAACTCATTCAGGTGAATAATTTTCCATCTCAACGTTTTTTCCGTATCTCCCATATTTTGTTAACAATGGAATTTTAAAATTTTAATCGTATTTTTTAAAATTGAAATGTAAAATATATATTTTATCAGAAACTGTCTCAGACAAAATTTATAGACCATCAATATTACTTCTCAAAACGTAAAGATTTAATGAAAATTCCGAAAGTTATTTTTTACATAAAACCAATACCATCTCATATGATGAGAAAGTAATTAATATATTTTCGGTTCAAAGAAATCACTGGAAGAAATAAAAGAAATATTTGGTTCCATTATTTTGAATTAAGAAAATGACAACAAAGATGTTAAATGTCCTAAAGACATCCCAAAAACGTTCTTAAAACACAAGATATCCCAGTGGGCGTGGGGACATTGGACGTCTTTGGAATGTCTTAAAAACATCTCGAGGACTTCAATGTTTAGTTTCATGTTGTTTTTTTTATCTTTTAAGCAAGAGACTTCTGGAAGACAACAAAAAGACAGATATTGAAGTCCTCGAGACGTTTTTAAAACGTCTCAAAGACGTCCAATATCACCGTGCTCACTGGGATCGTCGTTTGTCCTAACATTGAATGTCCTGGAAACGTCCCTAGGACGTCCAAAAGACAAGTGCAAATAGACGTCCTATCAACATCCTTAGGACGTCTTTAGATTTTTTACCCCCTGGGAAGGAAGTTTGTGTTAATCTAAACTTTCTTCTGAATGTATACACAAAATCACATATGTATCAGTCAAAACTATTTTGAGTCAAAAATTGATTAAGTACAAAAAGCGACGTCAAGTTACTCACTTTCAATATTATAAAATCATTAAGACCAGCATGGTTTTGATAATCATAGTCAAAAGGTGCCATTTGTGTCCACAGGAAGTCCGTTGTGTATTTTACTCTCCAAAGATGATGTCGAATTTAATCCTGAGTAAAAAACGAATATATTTTTATAATGACCGCCTTTGGGACATTATAAAGACGTTTCATGGTCTTCTATGTCAATCTTTTTGATATACCGAGGACGTATTATATCTTAAAGACGTCTTTAAAACATGAGACGTCAGAATGATAACAAAAAGCTTGACATTAAAGTCCACAAGACGTCTTTACGACGTCCCAAATACGAATAATGTCCCCGATTTATGTCTTAAAAACGTCTTAAAAAACATAGGACATTCTCAAAACAGCAAAAAGCTTGTCATCTCACTTACCGAACAATTTATATCAGAGTTCTATCCAAATAAAAATATTTCATAATCCGTGCAAAAAGCATCTTGTTCTTTTTATGCCAAATTAACTTCCTTGGTAATTATTGGGGTTACAGGAATATCGAACTTATAAATATATATTTCAGAAATTAAGATCTTTGACAAGCACATTTCTAGAATTTTAAAATGTGTTGAAAATCTTAGATTTCAGACCAGTTTGAATGAAAAACCAACTAAGAACACTGAGAGACTATTCATTTCAGTAATTGATAAAAGCGAACTAAAATTTAGTATATTTTGTTTAGAAATAGGGAAAAGAAGATATTTATATCAAAAATTAATATAATGCTTTATAGTCAGCAAAATTCATATTTTTGTTTGGATAAATGAAATAGCCCAGTAGGCACAAAACCTTGGATATCCTAAAGATGTTCTTTAGACGTTACCAGGACGTCTAATGCCAGTCAAATTGACGTACGAAAGATGTCTAATGTCCTAAAGAGATCCTAAAAACGTCCTTAAAACACAAGATATCTCTGGAACGTTATTTTTACTGATATTGAACGTCCTGAGAACGTCCTTAGGGCGACCAAAGGACACGTGCCAAAAGGCGTCCTAGAAATGTCCTATATACATCCTTAGAACGTCTTTAGATTTTTCACCCACTGGGAGATATTACATTACCTAGTATGAAATCTATGAGAAATTAGAATTCATTATATTATAACCCAATGGGCACACGATATTAGAAACGTTTATGTAACATACTACAAACGTTCTAGGAACATCCAATGTCCAATGTCCGAAAGACGTTCCAAAAACGTTCTAAGAACGTCTTTCGGACATTGGACATTGGGATGTTCCTAGAACGTTTGTAGAATGTTACATAAACGTTTCTAATATCGTGTGCCCACTGGAAATTGAAAAGCGAATTAAGAACGATGCTATCACAATAAATTTGAAAAATTGAATGAAACTTTCCAAACAGGCATAGAACGAATATGAGAATCTAAAAAGGACTATATGAAAAATCCCTCACTCCACGAAAAAGTTTGAGCATCGGAAGCTAGGAATTACATACATGGCTTCAAACGCCTGAACGCAGCAAAGTGACAGTGGTGGGGGGAGAAGGGGAGTAGGCTCACTGAGTCACTTTTCTGCGTTCAGGCGTTTGAAGCCATATTTGGGGCGTTTTTTAATAAACTTTGCAACATTTCAGCGAAAAACCAAGATTGACTTTCTGTTGTGCTTGCTTTATATTTTTAAAAGCCGTTTTCAAAATAAAAATCGGACCGTCCGTTTTTTCATATATTTGAAGAGCATAAAGTCTGCTACTTTTCCACTAGACGTCAACCTAAAAAGTTAAAAATTAACTGAGATATTAATTTGTTTAACAAAAGCTAAATTTCCCGGTTTTTCCAAATTTTCTCCGTTTCTATTTATCCAATCAGATTAAGCGACAGCTCATTTTATTCGCAATTCAATTGTCTACAACTTTCCAATTGATGTCATTAAGATTGGATAATTACCTTTAATGTTATAACAAAAAACTAAAAAATGTGCGACTTTTTGGTCTTAAATGTTGATAAAAAATTTATAAATCATATTTCGTTGTCCAAAACATGACACAATTACTCTATGACTAACCTTTCTTCTGATGGCGCAGTCCGTTTTCTGAAATAAATAATGTCCTAACAAATTCCCTGTTGCTTGGACTGGTGTGAAAAACGGCCCAATTGAGCGAAAGCTAGTAGCAATTTAGTTTCTTGGTATGTTGTAAATTGTACCGTGTACTAGAATACTACTATACCCAAAAAGTGTTACTGCCTTTTGCTGGGTATGAAAATTGTAAAAATATAATGCAAAATAAACAATCTTGTGAAAAAACTAAAAAGAGGTCGACTTTGCAATCTTATTTCGGTAACAAATACGCAACAGATATATATATATAATATACTATATATGTACAGTACGCAACATTAAATACTGTAAAGTACACTACTGAAATTTCAAAAACGTTTTTTTGTAGGTTCATGTAAAATCTTAGATAGGAAGATAAAAAATTTATTTATCTCCTCAATATAGCATTTATTAAATAAAAAATTATACAGGCATCATAAAACGTATGTTAACGCTTTAAGAATGTTTTTATACAATTTATAATAATTCTTCATTCCTTGATTTTTTCATTTCCAGCAAATTTCATTCAGATTTGTAAATTGTGATTCTTGATTACATTATTTCCATTTGCGTAATATTTCAACATCGGAAAACTTTAAATTGTAAAATTCAAGTAATGAATCATAACAAAATGTGTAGATAATATTTGGTCAACGAAGATAAGGATTGCTACACGTGTATGACTTTAAGATAAATTTTTGATTTTATAGAACTCTGAATATATAGAAGATTTTTCTTTTTTACAGTTATTTTAGAAAATAATTCTTATTTGAAAAACTTAATATTTTTCATCATTGTTTTTCCTATCCAAGTTCTTGAATTAAAAATGCAAATAGTATCAGCAACCAAAAATATCAGCTTTATTATTATTATTAAATATAATATTATATTATAATAAACTAATAGATTCTTTAACTTAAAGAAATTTCTTGATTGTTTTTTACATTCTCATAATGGATGAGAAGGTATTAATTTTATGTGAAAAATGACTTTCGAAATTTTCATGAAATCTTTAAGTTTTGAGACCCCCCCAATGGGCATACGATATTAGAAACGTTTATGTAACATTCTGCAAACGTTCTAGGAACATCCCAATGTTCAGTGTCCGAAAGACGTTCTTAGAACGTTGGACATTGGGATGTTCCTAGAACGTTTGTAGAATGTTACATAAACGTTTCTAATATCGTGTGCCCATTGGGCCCTGAGTCAGAAAAAACGGTTTTTACGAAAGTGTCTGTCTGCCTGTCTGTCCGTCTGTCTATCTGTCTGTCTAAGAGGTGATAAATACTCTTTTAAGGTTCAGCATCTTGAATATGTAATTAACTACAGTTTTTTATGTATTTTACGTAATTACCGCAATTTATGTAATTTTTTTAACAATAATATGTGAAATACGATAAAAACGTAGGAATTCAAATTTGTTCGTTTCAATAAGGTCCACAAATGTTTTCTCACATAGTTTCTCATTAAACATATATTTTTCGTTTCAATTCCAAAAAATACGATTAAAATTCAAAAATTCCATTTCTTAGAAGAAATATGGGAAATAAAAAAACGTTTAGATGGAAAATAATTTGCCTAAATGAAGTCTACAAATTCTCATCAAGACACTTCTCGACAGGATGTATATTTTATGTTTTGATTATAAGAAACACTATTGAAATTCCATTTTTTAACCTAAATATGTGAGATACGAAATAAGCGTTGTTCTGCAAAAGCGTTTCCTTAAATAAAGTCTACGTTTGTTTTTCCTTTTTGAGATATTTGGAAGAAAATTTTAATCATTTTAATCATGTAATTTGTTAAAAAGTTACTGAAATTTATACAGAAAATCGAGCGCGAAGCGCGAGTGTCATGATGAAAATGTCTTTCTTAAGGCCGATAAAGTCTTAAGTAAATTGAATTTTCTGATTCACTTAAATTCAAGAAGAAATTTAGTATAGCAATATACAATTTCGTTTGATTCAAAGAAATTTTTTTGAATCAAAGAAACTTTTTCCTGAGTGTATACTATATTTACGCAGAAAAAAGATTGGATTGAATTGAAGAAAATAATTTTTTTTAAAGACTTTTTTTTATTTAAAAAAATGATTTATTAGAATTAAATAAAATTTGTTAAATTCAAACAAAGTCTCTTTGAAGCAAATAAAAATTTGTTCAAATCAAATAAATTTCTGTCTTAAATCAAACAAATTATTTCTTTGACCATACAAAAATGCAATAATTTTTTTATTTTGAAGAAGAATTTATTTTATTCAAACAAATATTTATTAGGCCTAGAGATATTTTGTCTGAATTAAACAAATGTTATTTAATTCAAATAAATCTTTTGTTCAATGAAAAAAAAAACAAATAAGAATTTTCTTTAAATTAAAGAAACATTTCTTTGACCGTATACCAATGCATAAATTTGTTTAATTCAAAGAAACTTTTTTCTGAGTGTATACTATGTTCACTCAGAAGAAAGATTGGATTGAAAGATTTATTTGAATTGAATAACATATGTTTAATTCGAACAAATCATTTTTTCGAATCAAAGAAAGTCTTTCAAACAAATAATTTTGTTTGATTTAATCAAATCTGTTTTCTGAGTGTTCAACTTGATATTCGTAATTTTAAAAACAATATTTTGTCTGACAGCAGTTTTTTACTTTGAAATTTAAATAACTTTGAGTATTCGATTAGATAAGAGTTCTAAAAAACTTTTACTGTCAACTATGGGAGATTGTATTTATATTCCTACTTATCAACGTTTCATAACGTTTTTTCCATATCTCGTATATTTTAGATAAAAAAATTTTTTTAAATCAAAACGAAAAATATACATTTCATAAAAAAATGTCTTGATGAAAATTTTTATATCCTATTCAAGCAATTATTTCTGCACTATAATGTTTATTGTCCCGCTCTATGTGCAATGTCATTTAATTTTTTTCGTGATCGTTCTAGTGCCTCTATAATGTAATCCATGTTGCCCGTAATACTTGCAAACATGACATTCTGATCTGACATCAGTTCAAGGTACTTGAAAGAAGAAACAATTCCTACTAGTGTCCCGTTTTTAAATACAGGACCCCCACTGTCTGTCTAAAATTAAAGAGTATAAGTTTACAAAACTTTAAAAAATTAAAATAATATTATTTTGTCCGTCATACACCGAGAGTTAGCCTTGTCGGTGTCGTTTTGCGTGCGAAAAGTTGATTTTTCCGCACTAGTGTGGTAAAATTTTAAGTGTGCAAAAAATCAAGTTTCCGCACGCAAAACGACACCTACTCGGCTAACTTCCGGTATACAGCGAACTAAAAATATCGTTCATATCACGTGCGGAACGTACTTTAAAGCGCAAGCGAGTTGCGATTCGCTCTTGCTTTAAAATACGCCTTTCCGCACTTGATACGAAATATACTATTTCCGCATTTTTGGATTTTATATCAATTTAAAGAAATGATAGTTTTATTTTATGAATCCCCAGTGGGCACGCGGACCTTAGACGTCTTAAGGACTTATTAAAGACGTCTTGGAGACTTCAATGATAGTCTTTTTTTGTGTTCTGGATGTCTTATGTGTAAAAAACTTATGTAAAACATAAGGTGTCCGCAAGACGCAAAAAACTCTCCAGTCAGTGGGAAGAAAATTGAAAAACGTCGTAAGGGTGTCTCCAGGGTAGCTTTTGGCACGTGTGTTTTAGGACATTAGATGTGTTTGATACGTCCATTGGACTGATATTGGACGTCCTAGTAACGTCTCAGGGAGTTGTCTCGGATGTCAAAGGTTTTATGCCCAATGGGTAGAGAGAAGTCCATGGGACGTCCTTAAGACGTCTCCGAGACGTCTAATGTCCCCGAACCCACTGGGTTATTATCAAAGTACATACTCTATCAATGTAACCAGGTATAGGGGATCCAATTACTGTTCCACAGAATATTTTCTTGATACCAACATCCTCTGACAAATTAATACAGCCACCCCCTTTTATTGTAACAATAAAACTTAATACCTGCACAAAAATTTTTACTTTTTACTACCGGGTTATAAAGTGCATTTTATTGCCCCCTGCGGGGCACACAAATTCATTTTTTGATCCCCCAGTAAAAAAAATCATATGCAACACGGAAAAACGTTTATTTTTCTTGTATATTTTACTATTTTAATTCAATTCAATCTGTGTTATTTATCTGATTATGAACTTTCTTCGCGACATACCATATGCTCTACCGTGTTGTCCTTCCATCCAAGTAAAGCTACATGATCAGCTATACAAACATCAGTATTTTCTTTTGGCCAAGTTATATCCGGGTTTAATGATAGACAGCCTGTTAACTAAAAAGAACATTTTAGGAACATATGCGTTTAAAAATTTTTTAGTAACAAGAATAACGGAAAATCATATGAAATTTACGATAATTTCAAGTCAAAGTATCTCAAAATTGAAAAAAATTAAGTGAAATTTTAAAAATTTGTCTGAAATTATGAAACTAAACTGAATTTTCCTGAATTTATCTTAAAATTACGAAACTATTACAGAATTCTCCACTGGATGTAATTGTATAAATTTCAAAATATTTTCCATCTTATCTTAAGCTAGTTGATCCACGAAAATTAGACCTCAGGCAAAAATAGATAATTTTGCTTTCAAGAATAGAAATATTATTATTGAAGGGCTATTTTGGAAGAGAAAAGATTAATTTTCATGAAAAAAATTTGAAATACAGAAAAATAATTTTATTAATAAATTTTATTTTTGCCCCAACTTTTTTTCTTATTGCTTCTTATCAAATTTTTAAAAATTATTCGATTTTAATAAATTACAAATCACTTTTTCAAGAAAAAGATTCCCTACAACTTAATAATTTCCAATTTTCAAAAATGAATAAATTATTATCAAATTCGATAATTTGTTTATAAAAATTTCATTTTGGAAAATGTTTTTTTAATGGTTTCAGCCATTAAATAATTTATTTTTAAAAATCAGAAACGGTGAAGTTGTGGGAAATCTTTTCTCTGAAAAAACGATTCATGATTTATTAGAATCGCATAATTTTTTTAAATTTGGTAAGAAGCGATAAGAAAAAAAGTTGGGTCAAAAATGAAATTTATTAATAAAATTATTTTTCTGTGTTTCAAATTTTTTTCATGTTAAATAATCTTTTCTCTTTCAAAATAGCCCTTTAATAATAATATTTCTATTCTTGAAAGCAAAATTATCTATTTTTGCCTGAGGTCTAATTTTCGTGGATGAAAAGACGCTTTCGACTGCGCTGGGATTCGAGCCCAGGTCCGAAAGACTTGGGTTCGAATCCCAGCGCAGTCGAAAGCGTCTTCTTTTCCACAGAAAGATTTGAAATATTCAAAATACAAAAAACGATTAAATAAGAAAAATTACGTCAGGTGACTTACTGTTATAAGTCCAACGTCGTTATATATGTCGTCAACATTATCAGATTTATTATTGATTTCCAAAAATAAGATATCATAACGGTTACCCCCTATTTGTGCATAAATTTCACCGGGCTCTGATATATGTGGCAAAATGCACTCAATTGAAGATAAAAGCTGTTGAGGATATATTACAACTGCAGAACAATAATATTCATTACTATTATTATATCTTAATTGCGCCAAGATCCAAATAGGTGGAACTACGTCAATGACATCTAAAGAATAAGCACTGATTCCTCCAAAAACTTTTTCCTCCAGGAATGACGTGGAATTCAACTCTGCAAATATAAAAAAAAATTTTTGTTAATTTCTCATTTCTTCGGCATAGGGTCAGTTTCTTTTTATTTTCTTCGATTAAAATTATCAATTCTATATGTGAAAAAACGCAAAAAAAGAAAGGCAAACGTTCAGTGCCATAAATTAAATGATTAATTCAAAATTTTTGTAAAAGATAAAAATATAGGAAATAATTAAAATTTACTTAAGACTTTATCGGCCTTAAGAAAGACATTCTCATCATGACACTCATGCTTCGCGCTCGATTTTCTGTATACAAGTACATTTCAGTAACTTTTTAATATATTACATGATTAAAATAATTTATTTTCTTCCAAATATCTCAAAAAGGAAAAACAATCGTAGACTTTATTTAAGGAAACCATTTTGCAGAACAAGGCTTATTTCGTATCTCACATATTTTGGTGAAAAAATCGAATTTTTTTTTATAATAAAAATCAAAACATAAAATGAAAATGTTAAAATCATAAAATATACATCCTGTCGAGAAATTTCTTAATAAGAATGTGTAGACCTCATTTAGGCAAATAATTTTTCATCTAAACGTTTTTTATGTATCTCATATATTTTGTCTAAAAAATGGAATTTTTGAATTTTAATCGTATTTTTTTGGAATTGAAACGAAAAATATATGTTTTTTCAGAAAATGTTAAATAAAATTTGTAGATATTTTTGAAACGAACAACTTTGTATTCTTACGTTTTTTTCGTATTTCACATATTATTGTTAAAAAATTGAATTTTGGATTTTCAATAGTTTTCTTTTAATTAAAAAGAAAAATATGCATCTTATGAAAAAATGTTACAATTCAAATTTGTAGGTCTTTATTTATTTAATAATATTGTATCATAACGTTTTTTCGTATCTCGTATAATTTAACTGGAAAATGGAATTTTGATATTGACTTTTTTCAAGTTTTAATATGCTGTAACATATCTAATTTTGATTTAATCAAAAAATGTTTTCCGGATAATCTGTAGAGATTTATAAGTACTATCAAAAACCAGTATTGAAATTTTTGATTTTTTCAAAAAGTTATTTTCAAAAACACAAAAGTAGTGCTCAATCCCTCATCTTTGATTGGATGTGGCTGGTTAACGAACTTGTCCTTACTTTTTCGGCTCTGATAAAGTGTAGCAAAGCTCAATTCAATCTGATAATTCTATCGAGAGTTATGCCGCACACGACCTACTACAGGCAGACAGACAGACAGACACTTTCGTAAAAACCGTTTTTTCTGACTCAGGGAGTCTTAAAACGTAAAGATTTGATGAAAATTTCGAAAGTCATTTTTCACATGAAACCAATACCTTCTCATCCATGATGAGAATATAAAAATATATGTAGAATTCACTGTACACTCGAGATTCCCTATAACGAGAAGCTCGAGCATCGGAGACCTCTCTGCAACGACCGCGAGAGGGATCCCCTCCATATCCTACTTGTTGCTACGCGCTGTTATGTTTATTATATAATGCGCGCAGTCAGTCTGTCAGTGAGGCTATGTGAATAATTTATTTACATTGTTAAAAGCGCACAAAAAATATTTCTGTGAGTATTGAACATGGAATTAATTCAAAATCCTAAAAATATAATAATATAACAATAAAAATATCTATGCTTATCAGGTGTATTTTTGAATATTTTCAGAAAATAAGAAGTCTTGACAATGAATAAAAAATGGAAATTTTGACAAATTTGGAAAACGGGATGAAAAATTGGGAAATTTGCCAAAAATACAACGTTTCAAATTCGAGCGCGATTCATTCCGTAGTAGTGGGGGAAGAGGGGTCAATCGTCTGCTCGTTATAGGGAGGCGTGACGCGCTCGTAAAAGGGAAGCCTTGTTACAGGGAATCTCGTTATAGGGAATCTCGAGTGTATATGGAAAACCGGATAGAATGAAAAAAAAAACTTAAAAATTTGCAACCAACCCGGACGGACTTTTTTTTTTTACATTCTCAGCATGGATGAGAAGGTATTGATTTTATGTGGAAAATGACTTTCGAAATTTTCATCAATTCTTTATGTTTTGAGACCCCCTGAGTCAGAAAAAACGGTATTTACGAAAGTGTCTGTCTGTCTGTCTGTAGTAGGTCGTGTGCGGCATAACTCTCGATCGAATTATCAGATTGAATTGAGCTTTGGCACACTTTATCGGAGCCGAAGAAGTAAGGACAAGTTCGTTAACCAGCCACATCCAATCAAAATTGAGGGATTGAGCACTACTTTTGTGTTTTTGAAAATAATTTTTTGAAAAAATCAAAATTTTCAATACTGGTTTTTGATAGCGCTCATAAATCTCTATAAATTATCCTGATAACATTTTTTGATTAATTCAAAATTAGAAATGTTACAGCATATTCAAATTCGAAAAAAGTCAATATTAAAATTCCATTTTTCACTTAGATTATACGAGATACGAAAAAACGTTATGATACAATATTATTTTCTACATAAAGACCTACAAATTTGAATTGTAACATTTTTTCATAAGATGCATACTTTTCTTCTTAATTTAAAAAAAAAACTATTGAAAATCCAAAATTCAATTCTTTAACAATAATATGTGAAATACGAAAAAAACGTATGAATACATAGTTGTTCGTTTCAAAAAGATCTACAAATTTTGTTTAACACAGTTTTTGAAAAAACATATATTTTTCGTTTCAATTCCAAAAAAATACGATTAAAATTCAAAAATTCCATTTTTTAGACAAAATATGTGAGATACAAAAAGAACGTTTAGATGGAAAATTGTTTGCCTAAATAAGTTCTACAAATTCTCATTAAGACATTTTGGGACAGGATGTATATTTTATGTTTTGATTTTTATTATAAAAAATCTGCCCGTCTTGCGGGCACATTCTCATCGCGCGCCTAGGGCGCGCGATTCGATCGTCGCGCTTCGCGCTGCGAGCTCCGGAATTTTTGAACGTCGCGCTTCGCGCTCGGTCTTGTGCTCTTCGCATACATTTAAGTTTATTTCTTATAATTTGATACTGAAGCTCAAACCAATTTTATAATAATATTACATTGTTGTTAAAAAATTGAATTTTGGATTTTCAATTGTTTTTTTTTAATTAAAAAGAAAAATATGCATCTTATGAAAAAATGTTACAATTCAAATTTGTAGGTATTTATTTATTTAATAATATTGTATCATAACGTTTTTTCGTATCTCGTATAATTTAACTGGAAAATGGAATTTTGATATTGACTTTTTTCGAATTTGAATATGCTGTAACATTTCTAATTTTGATTTAATCAAAAAATGTTATCAGGATAATTTGTAGAGATTTATGAGCACTATCAAAAACCAGTATTGAAATTTTTGATTTTTCCAAAAAATTATTTTCAAAAACACAAAAGTAGTGCTCAATCCCTCAATTTTGATTGGATGTGGCTGGTTAACGAACTTGTCCTTACTTTTTCGTCTCCGATAAAGTGTACCAAAGCTCAATTCAATCTGATAATACTATCGAGAGTTATGCCGCACACGACCTACTACAGACAGACAGACAGACAGACACTTTCGTAAAAACCCTTTTTTCTGACTCAGGGGGTCTCAAAACGTAAAGATTTGATGAAAATTTCGAAAATCATTTTTCACATAAAACCAATACCTTCTCATCCATGATGAGAATGTAAAAAAATTCGATTTTTTCACCAAAATATGTGAGATACGAAATAAGCGTTGTTCTGCAAAATGGTTTCCTTAAATAAAGTCTACGATTGTTTTTTCTTTTTGAGAGATTTGGAAGAAAATAAATTATTTTAACCATGTAATTTATTAAAAAGTTACTGAAATATATACAGAAAATCAAGTGCGAAGCGCGAGCGTCATGATGAGAATGTGTTCCTTAAGGCTGATAGAGCCTTAAGTAAATTGAATTTCCTGTTTCACTTAAATTCAAAAAGAAATTGTTTGCGAAGAGCACAAGACCGAGCGCGAAGCGCGAGGTCCAGGAAGAATGGAGCGCGACGATCAAATCGCGCGCCCCAGACGCGCTCAAATCTCCGAGCGAAGCGAGCTGTGCGCGCGATGAGAATGTGCCCGCGAAGCGGGCAGTTTTTTTTTATAAAATAAGGATGTTTAATTGGTAATTAATAATGAAACGTGAAGAATAAAAAATAATATTAATTAGTTCTTTGTAAAAGATATTATTATTAAACGTTGCAAAATAATTAACGTCGATTGCTTGCTATATGGGATAACTACACCGAACTTAAAAACAGTGAATATTGTACTTACCTCACTCTTTCTTTTTAAACTTACAAAATATTTTACTAATGCAAAAAAATAATCTTTTTAAATATTTTTCCTTCAATTTGAAAATCTATGGATAATTATTTTTAAAAAAAGATTCTGATAAAAAAATAATATTAAAAACATTTTTATTCACCTGTATTTCCAGAAATTACTGCAAACATTGACAATAGAAGATGAGCGAATATTTTCATTTTTTAGCTTAAAAAAACTGGTTTGCGAATAAGTTCAAAATTTCAATTCTCATTTGAAACGAGTATTTTTCTAAGTTATAGAAGTCTCGCCAATAGTGCGAAGAGATGGATTTTATCTAGCTTTCAATATCAGCAAGGTTAAACAAAAGTTTATCTATGATGACTCGAAATTATATTATATTGTGCAACTAGAGAATAAAAAATATATTTTTCGAGTGTGATGTTTGATGCCCGAGCAAAGAGAGGGTAACAACCACACGAGTGTGAAATCCGTTCCGAAACAATCCGAAAAACGTTTAGAATCAAATGAGATTGTACACTTTTTGTTAACAGATGTCGCCCATTGCAAAACTTTCGTAGCACCCTATCTATTATACAAGGTGCGTTCCAAAATAAACGAGACTTTTTCAAAATAGCTATTTATAGTGGCGCTATCTTCTGATGGGAGTAGGAGTTGGAAAGGTACATCCTTCACTGACGTTCTGTCAAAATTTCATGACCAACTGACAATTAGAAGCCGAGTTATTGCTTTATAAGTGACAGTGTGTTTATAGCATCGGTCGAAAAATGAACTTCGGACAAGGAGCGAATATTAAGTTTTGTTTGAAACTTGGTAAAACTTGTACTGAAAGGTTTGAATTAATGAAACAAGTGTATAGTGACAATTGTTTAATCCGTGACAGAGACCATGAGTAGTTTAAACGATTCAAAGAAGGTCGTGAAGACATCAAGGACGACGAACATCCCGGTCAGGAAATTTTCGTGATTACACCAAGTAATATTGAAATTGTGCATGAATTTATAAAAAAGGAGCCAAAATCTTCTTTGCGACAGATGTCAATGGAATTAAACATGTCAAAAGATTCAATTCATCGCATTTTGACCGAAAATTCGCCGTGTGAGGCCGCAATACCGTGAAAATGGCAGTTGGCGCCTTTTGCACGATAATGCGCCGACCCATCGTTCAACGCTTATCACTGATTTTTTGACCAAAAATCACATTTTATCCGTCAACCACTCACCGTATTCACCTGATATGGCTCCCTATGACTTCTAGCTATTCGGAAAATTGCATTTGGCCATGAAAGGAAAACGTTTTGCGTCCGTAGAGGCCATCCAAAAGGCTTGTACCGACATCCTGAAGAACATTCCTGTCAATGACCTGAAACACTCTTTCGAAAAGCTTTTGGATCGCGCAAAACAGTGTATCGAGGCCGGAGGGGGCTATTTTGAATAAATAAACTCGAATTTATCAGAACAAAGCTCCTGTCGTTTCTATTTTAGCTCAGTCTCGTTTATTTTGGAACGCACCTTGTAGTTTGTTCGACAAAAAAGGTACAAATTACATTAGATTTCACAAGCAATTCTAGGGAACTCTTAATATAAGAATTTAACATTTTTTGCAGAAATTTACTTATTATTTTTATCTTTACTATCTAATTCATTAGCTTTACTTGCATTACGTAATTGATAAATATATACATATATATTCCTTTCCTATATTCTTAGAATGAGATAAAATAATTTTTTCATGAATTCTTACCCAATATAAACTCAATAAAATTTAACACATATTGATGCAAAAGACTTTATATATTTTATTTCTGCAAAAATATCATTAAAAGACAGAAAGTTTAAGCTGTCAGATAAGGATCAGTGAATAATGTTTCTACTGAAAAAAAATTACGGTATTAATTCATTCCGTGTGGCTTTTGGTGTTTAAAAGAAGGTAAATCCGATAGCTTTTATTTACCATTTGTTCCATTAAGTTTTAATATTGGATATCATTAATTTGAATAAAATCAACCTTTTACTTTTGCTGTTTGATTTACAGTCTTTATAAATATATCGTTATAAATTATAAAGTATAATGGACTGACAATAAGTAAAATTATTACTTTAAATAAATAGTCACCAAGAGTATTTTATTTAAAGAATAATCAGAAAGATGGTGTAGAAAATCAGTAAATGAATTCAGTCATTAATATAAGTAAGAGTATTGGTATATATTTTTTCCAGAAGCTCAATGTGAATTATTGGACTTCCTCTTGAATCCAATTAAATTAGTAAAATTTATTCTTCAGATAAGTTTTACAGTATTGATCAGAAGCTCTGGAACATCATTTGAATATATTAAGAGAATTCGCTTGGATAGAAAATTTAATTTTCATCTTTGACACTTCACTCTTTTGATATGATTAATATTTTTCCGTCACTCACGCTTGATTGATTATCAAATCCTTAACACGTAGAATTTCATGTTCGAATCGGATATTCAGGATTCAGAGTACGATTGTTTCAATGAAATTCAAATTTCTTTCCCAATTTTGATTCACCCATTTCAATTCCTTTCAATGACATATAGTCTCTAAATCTGAATTAGTGAGAAGTCGGTCACTAATTTGCTTTAGTAAAAATTTCTACTAATCATTAGTCATTTTCCATTATTTTCTTTAATGATTTTCAATTTTTCACTAAAGAAACCAAAATAATTATTATCCTCTAATGAAGATCAGTTGCCTATTTTCACATTATTTAAATTGAACACCACTTTCTATGCTGAAACATCTTAACCTGGCCCTGCCCTGGCATTAACAAAGGACCTAAGCACTGTCACGTAAATTACAATTGAGGGAAATTTTGTTGATAAGACATAACTGCCAGGCTAGACCCATTTTGGAAACGACATAATATTCTAAACACTGGCTTGCCAGGATTGAGCCAAGTTATGTCCACAGAACCCCAAATCGCTTCTAAAATGCAGGTCCCGACCGAATACAGATACTGTCCTTCCACTTATAAGAACTGATAGATCTAGCCCCACCAGTGCCAGGACAAGGTTGATCGGGCTCAGGCCTTGCATAAAACACCGAAATAGATTCGGACCCAATCAAGTAAATAAAAAAAAATTACACTAAACTGACCGCCAGGTTAGGCCCTGGCCCAAGTCGACAATATATACTAAATCAGGTTTTGCCATGTCTGAGCCAGGTTTTGTCCACATCCAAACTGCATTACATCCCAAGCAGAAATCCTCTGGGCTGGCTCAGCGTTTCATGCCAAGTCAGGGCTTGCCAGGCTTGAGCATGGTTTAAGCCACGACAAACTTTTTGCATCGAATTAATTATAGCCCCTTTTACAGGAATACTTGGAATGTTTATTGAGACTTTTTTTCCCTCTAGCGTTAGATTTTTCCCTACTATTTTCATATAAAAATGTGCAAACAGTCCGGAAGTCTAAAAAAACACTTCGAAAACTCTTTCTTGAGACGTTTACTTTCTTTTTATTAGACCTATGTTGGACATTGTTTACTTTAACATACACTTCAAAGACTATACTTTTGCTCCGAAAGTATATAGCTAATTTTTTATTTAGTATAAACCAATAATAGACGATGGTTCAATAAAAAAATAAATCTAAAACTAAAAAACATTTCGTCGTTTAAAAAATTGCATTCGGAAGTCAAGAAGTTAATGCTGTCAAATATGAATAAAATTATGACCAGAAATTTTAATGAGGAGTAATTTGACAAATGAATTTAATTTCCTCGATGTCAAATACTGACTTGTAAAATATATAACGCATCTCGAGCAAATTAAATTTTGTTTAAAAATTTTTATTACTTATTACCTTTGTGCACTTTTACTTTATAAGCAACGTGCAAGTCAAAAATAAAACCTGATTCGTTCTGAGTGGCTATTGGTGCTTGAAACTTAATCCCATATGTCTTTATCATGTAATCGATTGCGATCTATCAATTAAAAGTATGTTCTTGTCACTTCCATTGAGATAAAATTATGCAAGGTTACTTTTTGATGAATTCTCAGCCTTGTATTTAATTCGCCTTATTATTAATGACTTTTATCTCTTGCTTTTATAGTGAATAAAATAGTATTTTATTAAAACTGATCTAAGGAGATGATATCGAAAGAATTAAAGACTAGACTTTGTGCCTGATAAAATAGAAACTACTAGATTTTATCGAAGCAGAAACACTCCTTTTAGAAATAATTGATTGGATACGATTTAAAACGATTGACCCGATTAAAAAACACCATTGAAACCGATTTATTCAGTTGGATTCAATTAGTGCTCACCTGTTGAATCCAATTAAATAAATCGGTATCAATGATGTTTTTTAATCGGGTCAATTGGATCAATCGTTTTAAATCGTATCCAATTGATTATTTCTCGAAGGGACAACTCTACATAGATTTAAATAAATTTTATTGGATAACGACTATAGTAGGACTTTCTAGGGAAAAATTTGTGACCCTCGATAGCTCTCACCCTAATTCACTGAATCCAGACCAAGATGAAGTGACCCTTACTGTTCCCTAAAAACGTAAATCAGAACCAGCGTTACGATAAACCGACCCTTTTGGTATGTCTCCCTACCGCAAATTACTAGAGTCATTTGGATACACGTGAGTCATATAATGATCAGATTATCTTTCTAGATAAAATTACTCGTCAGAGTAATGTTCTCTATATATTTATTTCCACGGAAGTTTCGTAGAGGAATTTAATGCGAGTGATTCGAAGCGATTCCAAAATTCGTTTTAAAACCATTCCGATTCAATCCGAAAAGTTTTTTGAATCTCGTTTAATGCGAATCGGTTAAAAATTAAATTGAGTGAAATCGATTCAATCGAAGGTTTTAATTCGGATAAATCCGAGCTCGGATTAAAAAATTGGTTCGGATTAATTCGGACTGAAGTCTCGGATTGATCCGGATTTATTTTCAACCGATTTTTATCGAACGAGATTCAAATCGTTCAAGGGATTTGTTCAGAAAGGAATTCAATCTGAATGATTTCAAGTCGTTTCAAAATATGTTTCCGAACCAATCCGAAAAATTTTTTGAATCTCATTTAATGCAAATCGGTTGAAAATTAAATTGAGTGAAATCGATTCAATCTAAGGCTTCAATCCGAATGAATCCGAGGTCAGATTGAAAAATTGGTTAGGATTAATTCGGACTGAGCCTCGCATTAAGTCGGATTAACTTAACCGATTTGCATCGAAGGAGATTCAAATCGTTTTACAGATTCGTTCAAAAATAAAGTTAGTCTGAGTAAATCAAAGTGTTTTCGAAATATGTTTTCGAACCAATCCGAAAAATTTTTTGAATCTCATTTAATGCAAATCGGTTGAAAATTAAATTGAGTGAAATCGATTCAATCTAAGGCTTCAATCCGAATGAATCCGAGGTCAGATTGAAAAATTGGTTAGGATTAATTCGGACTGAGCCTCGCATTAAGTCGGATTAACTTAACCGATTTGCATCGAAGGAGATTCAAATCGTTTTACAGATTCGTTCAAAAATAAAGTTAATCTGAGTAAATCAAAGTGTTTTCGAACCAATCCGAAAAATTTTTTGAATCTCATTTAATGCAAATCGGTTGAAAATTAAATTGAGTGAAATCGATTCAATCTAAGGCTTCAATCCGAATGAATCCGAGGTCAGATTGAAAAATTGGTTAGGATTAATTCGGACTGAGCCTCGCATTAAGTCGGATTAACTTAACCGATTTGCATCGAAGGAGATTCAAATCGTTTTACAGATTCGTTCAAAAATAAAGTTAATCTGAGTAAATCAAAGTGTTTTCGAAATATGTTTTCGAACCAATCCGAAAAACTTTTTGAATCTCGTTTAATGCAAATCGGTTGAAAATTAAATTGAGTGAAATCAATTCAATCCAAGGCTTCAATCCGAATGAATCCGAGGTCAGATTGAAAAATTGGTTAGGATTAATTCGGACTGAGCCTCGCATTAAGTCGGATTAACTTAACCGATTTGCATCGAAGGAGATTCAAATCGTTTTACAGATTCGTTCAAAAATAAAGTTAGTCTGAGTAAATCAAAGTGTTTTCGAAATATGTTTTCGAACCAATCCGAAAAACTTTTTGAATCTCGTTTAATGCAAATCGGTTAAAAATTAAATTGAGTATAAAATCGATTCAATCCGAATGAATCTAAGCTCAAATTATAAAATTGGGTCGGATTAATTCGGACTGAGCCTCGCATTAAGTCGGATTAACTTAACCGATTTGAATCGAAGGAGATTCAAATCGTTTTACAGATTCCTTCAAAAATAAAATTAGTCTGAGTAAATTAAAGTTATTTCGAAATCTGTTTCCGGACCCGATCTGGAAAGATTTTTGAATCTCATTTGATGCAAATTGTTTGGAAATCAATCAGACTCAATCCGATTTATTCTGGTTCAATCCAAATGAATCCGAATTCGTATTGGTCTAAACCGAATTTTTAATTTTCCGAGCTCTGATTTATTGGGATTGATTCAGATTGAAAACTTTGTTCTAATTCATTCGGATTGAAGTCTTGGATTGAACCGGAATGAATTGGATTGAGACGAAATGTGTTTTAATCAATTTGCATCAATCTAAATTCAAAATGTTTTTCGGATTAATTCAGAATGATTTGACATGGTTCGGAAACATATTTCAAATGGCTCGGATTAGCTCTGATTCGCTTGAATTAACTTCCAATTCGAATCTTTCGCAAGAGTAAATCATAAAGTTACTAGTAATACAGAGCCGAATTATTTACTAATTATCTTTATTTATAATTAGTAAAAGTGCTTACTAAATTCTCTTTTCAAAAGAGTAAAAATTCACTCTTTTATACTGAGTAACTTTTAACTTGAAGAAACTAGGATAGATCTTAAATTAAATAAAACACTAAGACTTGGAGTAAAATATTTCACTTTAATTATTGGAGTGAAAATTATTACTCCCATGCTTAGAGCGCCTATTAGATGCTTTAAAAGTTATAAACAAAAAATAAAAAACTGAAGAACTTTGTCAATATTTAACATTTAAAATAAAGACGATATTATTTTTCTCTAAAATCGGATTAAAATATTTTTCAAACATTGTTCCAAAGGAAATTTCCAGTGTTATTTCAAAACTTATGAAAAGAAAAACTTCCATGCTTTAACGGTTTCCAGGACATTTTTTCTAAGTGGATCAAATTTTCTCAGGAGATTGTCAGTGCCTTGAGGTGACATTGAATAAGACAATTATATGGCTTAATATTTTCGTGACAATTTTGCGAATGAGAAAAGATATTTTCTTGCAGAGGGGTGAATATAAGATTACATTTACCAAAATCTTTTAAACGCAACGTGCTTTGAATTCGTGCCGCATTCAAAATGGAATGGACGCAATTTATACCTCGCGTCACAGAAAAATAAGCGAATCAAAGGGGAAAAAAAACTTGGAGAAAATGTAAAAAGTTGAGAAATGAATCTCACAGGCAAGCTTCCAGCCAGAGCTAAAAATGTAAATCACGTTTTAATATCAAATTTAATGACTAGAATAAAGTTATGAATATTTAATTACACATGTACAATTGAGATTAAAAAATAATTATCAATACGTATAGCATTATATTTATTATTATCATTATCATTATGATTATTGCAAAGCCCCATTAATAAAAAGTGTCTCTTTCATCAGATAGGATTTTTCATCATACAAAAAAATATTGTAGGCCCAGTGTGGCATAAAAGTACGTTAAAAACTGTTTGGATTTAATTGGAAGGTTATATAAAGTTTATATTTGTCACAATTCTGAGATTCAAAATAACAAGGTTATCGAAAACTATTTAGATTTGTTTGAAACTTTCTACATGAGGGTTTTTGGAGTCGCTGATGACGAATCTGAAGTCAAAATTTCGAAAATCAAAATGACGGATTCAAAATGGCGGATGAAGTTAACGAAAACTATTTGGATTTGTTTAAAACTCTGTATATGGGGGTTTTTGAGTCGCTGATGACGAATCTTAACTCATAATTTCGAAATTCAAAATGGCGGATTTAGCATAACAGATGATTCTATTAAAAACTATTTGGATTTGTTTAAAACTCTATATATGGGGGGTTTTGAGTCGCTGATGACAAATCTTAACTCAGAATTTCAAAATTCAAAATGGCGGATCTAACATAACAATTGAGTCTATTAAAAACTATTTGGATTTGTTTAAAACTCTATATATGGAGGTTTTTGAATCGTTAGTAACGAATCTTAACTCAGAATTTTGAAATTCAAAATCGCGGATCCAACATGGCAGATGAGTCTATTCAAAACTATTTGGATTTGTGTAAAACTCTATATATGGGGTTTTTTGAATCGCTGATGACAAATCTTAACTCAGAATTTCAAAATTTAGAATGGCGGATCTATCATGGCAAAATAGTCTATTAAAAACTATTTGGATTGGTTTAAAACTCTGTACATTGAGATATTTGAGTCGCTGGTGACGAATCTGGAGTCTATTCAATACTATTTGAATTTATTTAAAAGTCTGCAACTGGGGGGTTTTTGAGTCGCTGGCGACGAATCTTAACTCAGAATTTCGAAATTCAAAATCGCGGATCCAACACGGGATATGAGTCTATTGAAAACTATTTGGATTTGTGTAAAACTCTGTGTATTGGAGTTTTTGAGTCGCTGATGACGAATCTGAACTCATAATTTCGAAATTCAAAATGGCGGATCCAACATGGCAGATGAGTCTATTAAAAACTATTTGGATTTGTTTGAAACTCTATATATGGGGTTTTTTGAATCGCTAATGACAAATCTGGAGTCTATTCAATACTATTTGAATTTATTTAAAACTCTGCACATGGGGGTTTTTGAGTCGCTGGTGACGAATCTTAACTCAGAATTTCGAAATTCAAAATCGCGGATCCAACACGGCATATGAGTCTGTTGAAAACTATTTGGATTTGTGTAAAACTCTGTGTATCGGAGTTTTTGAGTCGCTGATGACGAATCTGAACTCATAATTTCGAAATTCAAAATGGCGGATCTAGCATAACAGATGATTCTATTAAAAACTATTTGGATTTGTTTAAAACTCTATATATGGCGGGTTTTAAGTCACTGATGACAAATTTTAACTCAGAATTTCAAAATTCAAAATGACGGATCTAACATAACAGATGAGTCTATTCAAAACTATTTGGATTTGTTTGATACTCTATGAATTGGAGTTTTTGAGTCGCTGATTACGAATCTAAACTCAGAATTTCGAAATTCAAAATGGCGAATCTAACATAACAGATGAGTCTATTAAAAACTATTTGGATTTGTGTAAAACTCTGCATATGGGGTTTTTTGAATCGATGATGACAAGTCTGAACACAGAATCCTTGAAATTTTCACATGACATTCTACAAGGAGGGAATCCCAAAATCCCTTACATATCGTGGCACATTCCCAGAATGTTTAAATTTGCCAGTTTGAATATTACGAAAAAATTGAGCAATGTGATATCTCTCGTGGAGTATCCTTTGTCTGTCTTGTGGAATATTCTATAAATATCCCTAGATATCTCTAGGATGTCATTAGGACATTTTGGAAGACAAACGGGACATCTTAGGATATCTTTTTGTTGTGAGGGTATATTTAGTTTGGAAAATTGCACCTAAGAGTGATAAATGTTCTGCTTCCAACTGTGAAATCAAGTCAATGAGGCACTGACGAGCAAATAACTCAGAGAAAAGCCAATTTCGTGAGTTTATTTGCATTAAGAATTGCTCATTATCGCCAGTGTTATAAACGCTTGTAAACACTTTATAGTGCGATAGTTACGGCCACTCACAGATTTACAAGTTCCGGACACAAGTGAGAGACGAGAAGATACTTTCCGTGTCATGTATCGGCGCAGACATTCCTGAAATGCATATTATTAGCTCAATCGTAATGAATCCGTTAAGTATAGCACAACCGCTGCTACTTTACTTATAGCACCGACGCTGGAAGAGGACGTTTCGGGAATATTGCCCGAACAAAATATGTTTAATATATATCTGGAATGGCGTAGTTGGTAAAGCGATAAATGTCTTTGCCATAAGGAAAATAAATTATTTGTGTACGAAAATTGGACAAAAATTCTAAACCTTGAGCACAAATGCTTCATTTGCAGTTTCACAGGATTATTAATTTCCTCAATATGTTTCTTGCTTTATCTTGTTTCCTATTTTCAACATTTAGACAAATATTTTGGTGGGTTAAGCGAAGAATTTTCTTCTGTAAAGTTCATTTCAAAAGAAATTTATAAATGAAGCTTTGTAGGATTTTCTGGGGAAAAATTAATTTTTCAGGAGGATTTCTGATTTTTAATATATATGACATTTGTATTATCTGAAAATTTGCATTAAAGTAGACAATTTCATTTTGCCAATTTTTAAACTTACTAATTTTATGATTTCTTGAAATATTTAAAGAATAGAAAATTATGCGATATTTGTAAATTTTAGGAATTGTAAAATCGAAAGCCAAATGGTGATAAATTGTAAGACTTGAAAAAAGAAAAGTAACATGGCTTGTAAGATTAAAATTTTAATAATTCAAAAATTTGAAAGCTAGACCTAAAAATGGTTAGAATTTGGAAACTAAAATTTTCAAATTTTCTTAGAAATTAATCATACTATCTTTGAAATTTGATTTATAGAAAAAGAGCAAATAAAAAGTTTTGAAGGGAAAAATCAGCAGATCCGAAATTTTTAATTTACAAAAGACAAAAATTTGAAAGCCGAATAACTAAAAAACTTGGAATTCAAAAAACATAAGTGAATTAACAAATTCAATATCTTGAAAATTTTGAAGTCGAAGAATTTTGAAATTTAGAGTTATGCAATATTTTTATTGACCCAATTTACCTTTTTTAGAACGCTTTACATTTCTTCTATTCCTATTTTCATGTTTTTCTTCAATGAAAGAACTTTTTCATAAATTTATTATAAACTATTAAACATTTAACAAAATTCAAAAAGTTGACAATATTAATAGGTAGAGAATTAAAAATTGTGGTCTCCAATTCACCAAAAAATAATCAGAATTAATTATTCACATTATAGAATATTTACAAATTATGGAAAATTATCGACTTGAAAGATTACAAATAAAAACTCGAAACTTCGATACATTAAAATAATCGGAAATTAAAAGCCCAGTAGATCGAAATCTGAAAGAAATAAAATTTCAAAAATTAGGTTTCCCTTCTTTAAAAATTTTAGACGTTAGAAGCCAAGTGACAATAATATTGTTTTGATGCCATAGATTTTGTCACAGATATAAAAGAAGAATTAAAGCCCTAATCTTAAATCAGAGATTTAGACATAAATCTGATAGCCGTGTGAATCTCACTGGAGTAAAGAAGACTTATCTGCCGGAAAAAGCAGAAAGAAAGAGACTTAATGGCTTTCCGCCATTCAAGTCAAGCTTTATATGTTCCATACAAATAAACATTCTCACATACGAAAGACTATATCTTTAATAGTAGTGACCTGCAAGAAGCAACACGCTAAAGCGAAAACCTGCTTCAGGGGTTCTAGAGATAATTCATCAGTCAAGATCTTTAACACTTAAACAATAACTTTTATACTGAGCTCAAGCCGGAAGTATCATAACTTCGATCTGCGACTTAGCTATATCTTTTTCTTGCTACATTTGATTTAAGAGGAACTGAAACCCTCAAATGAAAAATGTGCATTTGTATATGCTGTAATATTTTAAGTGCGCAGAAAATTAAAACAAACTTAACATTTTTCCGCACTAGTTCGGGAACATCAACTTTCTGCACGCGAAACGACACCGACTCGGCTAAATTTCGGTATACAGCGAACAAAAAATATCGTTCGTATCACGTGCGGAACGTATTTTAACGCGCAGCTCACTCTTGCGTTAAAATACGCCTTTTCGCACTTGATTTGAAATATACTACTTTGTCCGCCGAACACCGAAAGTTAGCTTTGTCGGTGTCTTTTTTCGTGCGCAAAGTTTATTTTCCCGTACTAGTGCAGTAAAATTTTCAGTGTGCGGAAAATTAAAACAAACTTAAAATTCTACCGCACTAGTTCGGGAACATCAACTTTCCGCACGCGAAACGACACCGGCTCGGCTAACTTTCGGTATACAGCGAACAAAAAATATCGTTCGTATCACGTGCGGAACGTATTTTAACGCGCAACTCGCTCTTGCGTTAAAATACGCCTTTCCGCACTTGATATGAAATATACTACTTTGTCCGCCGAACACCGAAAGTTAGCCTTGTCAGTGTCTTTTTGCGTGCGCAAAGTTTGTTTTCCCGCACTAGTGCCGTAAAATTTTCAGTGTGCGGAAAATTAAAACAAACTTAAAATTTCACCGCACTAGTGCGGGAACATGAACTTTCCGCACTTAAAACGATACCTACTCGGCTAACTTTCGGTATACAGCGAATAAAAAATATCGTTCGTATCATGTGCGGAACGTATTTTAACACGCGACTCGCTCTTGCGTTAAAATACGCCTTTCCGCACTTGATATGAAATACTGGTATACTATTTTGTCCGCCGTACACCGAAAGTTAGCCTTGTCGGTGTCTTTTTGCGTACGCAAAGTTGATTCTCCCGCACTAGTGCCGTAAAATTTTCAGTGTGCAGAAAATTGATAGAAATTTAAAATTTTACCGCACTAGTGCGGGAACATGAACTTTACGCACTTAAAACGACACCTACTCGGCTTTGTCATACACATTTGTATGTGAAATTTAGCATTTATGTATATTAAGAATTAAGAATACGTAATTATATGCAATTATAAACGTATTTTTGCAGTAAATTCAAGTTATAAATAATAAAGTAGATTTTTTCCTTTCAAGCTACATATTAAATTCTAAATTATTCATAATATCTAAGTATTTGAAAAATTAATCAGCTTAACTTAAAAACAATTATATACATCATGAATATCAATAATATTATGGAAATATCCTGTTTTATCGACACTTCGATGTATATTAAAATTCATAATTGCTTATATTAAATTTCATATTCTGTATATGCATCTTCCAATACGAATTTGCGAGAATATTAGCAAAATGAATTGCTCGTTTTTGCCCTCCAAAAAATAAGCTTTCTCTTGAAAAAAATAGTTTAGTGATTCTGATATCTCGCGAAAGCTGAAATGTAACTTCGTCACGTCTTGGTCATTTGTAAGCGTTGATAAAAAAATTAATTATTTTAGATGGAATTGAAAGCGACTGCGAAGTTCGTGGAAACCGCGACCAGACAGTAATTAATGATCGCGATGTCATAAATTTTAATGAACAATTGATCGCGTGGCTTGGTGAAAATGAAGGTTGCGGTGCTAGGTAATTATTGCTAATTCTTTACACGAATGTAGCAGTGTTTGACATCCGTAAAATGAAGTGTGAGAATTCTTTATTTTCCTTCTTGGTGACAGGAAATTTTCTTTTGGTTTCAAATGGAAAAGGAAATTCAAAATTTCATTAAGGCTCTATCGGCCTTAACCCCTTCGTTGGCATTGACGCCATTTGGCGTCAAATTTTTTCGTGCCCTGCGCGTCAATACGCCATTTGGCGTCAACCATTTTTTTCATATTCAACTAAGTCCAACTTGGAATCCAAGTCTACCTAAGGGTTTTCGGGTCACTGAATCTTAACCCCTTCGTTGGCACTGACGCAATAGTGTGTCAAATAATTCCGTGCCCTGTGTGGCAGTGACGCAGTAGTGCGTCAACCTTTTTTTCCCTATTTAACTTACTTTGATTTGGAATCCGAGCCTCACTCGGGGGTTTTTGGGCTCGCTGAATCCGATTTTAAAGTCAAAATTTGGGAATTCAAAATGGCGGACCGGAATTGCAAATTTCACTTGATTTAAATGAAAATTTGTACTCCGCGATTTTTGAGGTCGCTCATTAAGAATTTGAACTCTAAATTCGAAAATTTTAGAATTTTGAGTCGAGATTCGTATATCAGCAACCTAAATAAACCACGAGAACCAACATTTATCGAAATCAAGCCAGTTTTTGCATTTTCGTCCACCGTATTGGATCGCATTCTCATCTTGACACTCGCGCTTCGCGTTCGATTTTTTACTTTATATCCATTAAAGCCACATTTGGATCAAAAATAAAAATTTAAACTCGCTTCGCGCTCCGAAATATGTGAATCTCGCGCTTTGCGCTTGGTGTTCTATGTCCTTTACATACAATTTATTAAATTTTGCTTAGAAAGGGGAATTTTTTTATTTTTAATAATATGTTCCATTATTAAACAAAAGATATAACTCCTATGAAAGAATGTTTGAGACCAAAGTTGTAGATCTTTTTAAAATTAACAATTTTCTTTCCTAACTTTTTTTTCGTATTTCGCATAGATTAGATGAAAAATAGCATTTTTCATTTTTTTAACGTTTTCTACAATTAAAACGAAAACTACGTTTCCGATTAAAAATTCTCCGAAGAAAATTTGTATATTTCCTGAGATGAGCAATTTTGACGGAAAAGTGATTTTTTAATAAAACCAATACCGTCTCATATGATGAGAATGTAAAAATTATTAATAAATTCCCCTGATAATTTATTTTTGTGGTTCAGACATGGCCCAAGCATGGCAAACCGCAGTTTGTCAAATAACGCTAATTCAAGATTGGCCCTAATCTGACAAATTATTGCAATTCTATATTCTAAATTTTAAATCTTACTAACAGGGCCCTGGCCTGGTTTTGTATTTCTTCCCAGGCCAGAGCCAGGTAAAAACTTTTCTGCATATGTTAAAATTACACTTTTGTCCATGCAGAAATTCCCTAACCTAGTCCTGAGCTAGCATATATAACGCAGAACTAGACTTGGGCCCGGTTAGGTAAACTAAAAATCCGGCAGATGATGTTGCAAAAATTAAAACAAATTTTTAATACGGCCCTGTCAGATCATGTGGGTCCAGATTCAACTTTAGATAAGATTTAATGAATACTACACGTCGTAATTTTCTGACAAAAACAACTTTTGCGTCGTGTACCATAGGTTATATAAGTCTTCTTGCAATTACGAAAGTACGATACGAAATTCCCTATTGTTTCTATTTCGTAGATTATGAAATAATATTTCATGAATAATTATACTTTAAGGTAGGCTACGATAAAATGTTGATTGATTTGAAGAATTTTAACACTATTGGCGGATTCGTTGAACCAAATCTAATCGGTAAAACAGCATTGAATCTGGATGAATCAGTCCCGATTGTGTTTCTGAATCAGGTTTTATCGGATTCAGTGATTTTTTGCAACAATTCTGTCTTTTTCAATGTACACTTACAAAAATTATTAATATAAATAATAATTTACAAAATAACTCATCAAAAAGAAGAGATTCACTGAATTTATTTTCTAGATAATAATAAAGCCAATAAGATGTTTTTCTTTAATAACAATAATATTATGAAAAATAATTGTATACATTATTATTGGATATAGTGAGGATATTTTAAGAATGTTCTGGATTTTGTAGAAATATATCGAATGGTTATTCCAAATTCTATAATAGGATATCCGAAAGATATCAGTCGTCTCTAAAATATCCAAAAGACGTCTTGAGGACGTCTATGTCTGTCTAATTGATGTTCTGTGAATGACTCATGTCTTAAGTATGTCTTTAGAACATGAAACTTCTAAAAGGTATGAAATGTCTAAAAGTCATCAATTGGAGAGACATGAGCGCATTTAAGACGTCTATGTCCTCGTACCCAAAGGAGAGTATTTTATATCCTCGGGATGTCTGAAGAATATCAACGGTTAACCTCGTTATGTTATTTTATAGATATTTGGTGGATGTTCCAAAGCCGAATTATCTCTATTATATATTATATTATAGAATGTGGAATATCTTAGATATTTTATGATATAGTGAAGATATTTTAAGGATATTCTGGATTTTGTATAAATATATCCAATGGTTATTCCAAATTCTATAGTATGATATCCAATAGATATCAGTCGTCTCTGGAATACCCCAAAAGACGTCTTGAGGACGTACAAATCCGTCTAATAGATGTTCTGTGAATGATTCATGTCTTAAGTATGTCTTTAGAGCATGAAACGTCTAAACGGTATGAAACGTCTAAAAGACATCAATTGGAGAGACGTGGACGCCCTAAAGACGTTTTCTAGACGTTTCATGGACGTCTATGTCCTCGTACCCACTGGAGAGTCTTTTATATCCTCGGGACGTCTAAAGAATATCAACGGTTAACCTCGTTATATTATTTTATAGATATTTGGTGGATGTTCCAAAGCCGAATTATCTCTATTATATATTATATTATAGAATGTGGAATATCTTAGATATTTTATGATATAGTGACAATATTTTAAGGATATTCTGGATTTTGTATAAATATATCCAATGGTTATTCCAAATTCTATAGTAGGATATCCAATAGGTATCAGTCGTCTCTGGAATACCCCAAAAGACGTCTTGAGGACGTACAAATCCGCCTAATAGATGTTCTGTGAATGATTCATGTCTTAAGTATGTCTTTAGAGCATGAAACGTCTAAACGGTATGAAACGTCTAAAAGAAATCAATTGGAGAGACGTGGACGCCCTAAAGACGTTTTCTAGACGTTCTGAAGATAACTCTGTGCCCACTCAATCCTTTTTTCTGGAACAATTTGAAGAATATCGTCTGGATTTACATGAGACACTGAGAATATCATTGGACGTTAATTCGACAAAATCTGGAAATCCACAAAATATCTTGAGCTGCACTGATAATTCCGAATCGTAATTAAATTAAGTGTTATAAAAAATTGACTCAAGTACTTTTTCATGAGATACAAAAATGATTAAAAGAGCCTCTTTGAAAATATATTTAAGATTTATTTTTATAACAAAAATATTATCAATCTTTGAACGAGGTTTTATCACTTGTTATCGATGGCAATCAATTTTAATAATGTCAATAACATTGGACTATAGCCAGTAGTGGCTGGAACAGTGGGATTTTACTCTAAAGAAATAACTATCCAAGGAAAACTGAACAGTCAACGGCGGTAAATGAAATTTACCCACAGATTTCATTTTAGATAATTCTCTTACGAAAATTTATACACTTGTTAGAATTGTACAAAGATTTCGTAAAATTAGAGTGTATCGTGTATCGCAAATCGTGAGACAACCTACTATTTAGATGAGAAAATTGATAAAGAAAAGTGGGTTAATTAACAGCGAACACGTAAGAAAATACCTCTAACAACAAGGAGAACGAGACTGTAATACAATATAATCATTTACTATTTAATATCTTTCTGCAAAATTAGAAAATACCTCACAAGACATCGAAATAATAAAATTACAAAAATTCCTACAATGAGATGAATCTCGAGTCATAAACGAAAATTGAATTTAACGGACAAAGTATTCTGTTCAGGGATGTGGAAACTTTGGATGTTGATATGCATTAACGACTTAACTCATCAGTCATAAATTATTATTTTGTGTCTTAACGACTATAAAGGTCAATTTTTTCTAATTTGTCGAGAATATACTCGGCACTGAAATACAAAGCTTTATGGATCAACTTTTTAGGAATTTTAACACCTTTTGTTTTCAAATTTTCAAGTTTCAATTTGCACTAAATTTAAATATAAACGCAAAATTTTAATATTCAGGTGAATTTTTATTTATATCCATGCAGAGATTTTTCCATGCCCCTGAACATCCCCAAACGTGAGAAGCCAAGTTTGAGCCCAGTCTGGTGAAAGAATTATTAAAACGCTATCTTCCAGATTTTTGATTTACATGAAAGGTCCGGGTGTAATAGGGCGTGAGCCTCTACCAGGCCAGAGCCAGGTAAAGATTTTTTTGAACGAATTTTACACAGAAACTTTGCTGTTCTTGGGATCAGGTCCAAACCTGGCATGTTACCTGTACGGATTAAGGTGTTGTTTAGCGTTTTATTTATATTCATGCAAAAATTGTTCCATGACCCGGACAGCCTTCAACATGGAAAGCCACGTTTGAGCCTAGTCTGGTGAAAAAATGATTAAAACGCTATCTTCCAGATTTTCCATTTACTTGAAATGCCCAAGTGTCATGAGGCTTTTGTGCCAGGCCCGAGCCAAGTTGAAATTTTTTTGGATGGATTTCATACAGAAAATTTGCTGCGCCCACGACTAGGCCCAGTCCTGGCATGTTAACTAACAGGGTTAAGGTGTGGTTTATCGTTTTATTTATATTCATGCAAAAATTGTTCCATGACCCTGACAGCCTAAAAACATGAAAAGCCAGGTTTGAGCCTAGTTTAATGAAAGAATTACTGCAGCGCTATCTTCCAGTTTTCAAATTTATATGAAAGGCCTGTGTGTAATAGGGCTTTTATGCCAGGCTAGAGCCAGGTGAAGATTCTTTTGGACGAATCTTACACAGAAACTTTGCTGTTCTTGGGACCAGGTCGAAACCCCGACATGTTACCTGAACGGGTTAAGGTGTTGTTTAGCGTTTTATTTATATTCATGCAAAAATTGTTCCATGACCCTGAACAACCTCAAACGTGAGAAACCAGGTTTGTGCCCAGACTGGTGAAAGAATTATAGCAACGCTATCTCCTATATTTTCAATTTACTTGAAATCTCCAGATGTAATAAGGCTTTTGTGCCAGGCCAGAGCCAAGTTAAGATTTTTTTGGATGGATTTTATACAAAACCTTTGCTGTGCCTAGGTCCAGTCCTGGCGTGTCACCTGACGGGGTTGAGGTGTGATTCAGCGTTTTATGCCGGGCCAAAGACAGGTGCGGTTTCCTATGCCATGCCAATGCCAGGTGAAGGAATTTCATTACTGATCCTTATGCAGAAATTTTACTGTAATTAGGATTGATTTAGACCTGGGCCTGGCCTGGCTAAAAAATTATTGAAACACTATCTTTTAATCTACCTAAACATGTTCAGGTGTGTTTTGGCGTTCTATGCCAGTTTAGAGCCAAGTTAAAAAATGTATTTAAAAGTAAAATATTTTGTTTATCAAGAAATTATTTGTTTAGCTGGTGTAAAGATCTTAATTTGTTAATTTGTAGGGGGGAACTTATAAAATCAGTTTAGAATTATTGGTTCCAGGAAATTAAAACAAGTCTGATTTAAGGTAATAATGCAGAATTCATATGCGAATCAGTTAATTGAGTAGTTGCGTGCAAACAGAAATTATTGGGGTTGCTTTTAACTCTATGGCCTGGAAACACAACGCGATTGACATGCGATTTCGTAACTTTTCAGGAGAATCGTAATGTTCTGATTTATTATATCGTTGTCACTTTTCAAGTACCTACTTCCAATTCATTTCAATCCTCTGAAATTTCATTCGCTTTAATTTTGTTCACTTTATTACACTCGAGTTGCGTAAGCCCTTTGAAAAATTTGCCAATAACCTTCTTTAATATTATTCGGTATAGGAGTAAAAAAATCAAGATAATTTATGGTCCGAATAAAAGATTCTCAATTACGATAATAACGAAATCGTCCCATTAAGTGTATGTTAAATTGCAGAAACTTGCAATTGGATAAATTGTTTCAAGTTCTGTAATTAAACAAGCCTTCAATTATTATTTCAGTAGAATTCAGACTATAAAGTGGAGAAATTTGTTTTCTATAAATTTCAGAATTAATCAGGACACGCAAAAATTAAGAAAAAACAATTCTTGACGATTGAGAAAATAATAGAACATTACAGAAAGTTGTTGAAATGCTTGAAAATATGAAGAAAAAATCGCAATTCCGAAACTTTGAAGAGATTGAATCCGAACCAATTAAAAAAAAATGTTGAATCTTTTCAATGCGAATCGTTTGAAAATGAATCCAATTGCACTTCAGATTCATTCGATTCGGTTCGGATTAAAAACTTGGTTCGAATTCACTCAGTTTGAAGTCCCGTATTAAATAGAATTGAACCGGATTGATTTTTAACCGATATGCTTCGAACGAGAATCAAATTCTTTTTCCGATTGGTTCGGAATGATTCTAAACGCTTCGAAATTAGATTCCGGAATGTTTTGGAACAGATGTGATTCGATCGGATTGAATTCAAATTTAAAACATTCGTCAAAGTATTCAAGCCAAGACTGGCAGCTTGGAAATAGATTCCGGAACGTCTCAAGAACAGCTCTGATTTGTTCAGATTGGATTCCAATCCGAAAATTTCATTAGAGTAATAAATCCAAGACTGTCGGCTTGAGGCGGATTAAGTTGGTTTAAAATATTAAATCGGATTCGTTCACATTGAGTCAGATCCATTTACTGCCAATTTGCATCGAGCGAGGTGGAAAATCTTTTTCAGATTGGTTCGGAATGATTCAAAATGGTTCGAACATAGATTCTGCAATGTCTCGGAACAGCTCTGATTGGCTCAGACTGAATTCCAATTCAAAAGTTTCGCCAAAGTTATTTATCCAAGACTGTCAGATTCAGTTGGATTAAGATGGATTTAAAATTTTATTCAGATTCATTCGAATGGAGTCAGATTTATTTGCTGTTAATTTGCATAGAGAGGGATCCAAGACTGACAGATTGGATCGGATTCATTTGAGTTGTGTCTGAACGTTTTGCTGCCAATTTGAATACAGTGAGTTTAAAAATTTGTTTCGGATTGATTCGGAACGGTTCGAAAATAGATTCCGGAATGTTTCGGAACAGCTCTGATTCAATCGGATTGAATTCAAATTCGAAACATTCATCAAAATATTTAATTCAAGACTATCAAATTGAGCGGATTAAGGTGGATTGAAAAATTGATTCGGATTCTTTTGAATTTATTTAGATCGATTTTCTGCCAATTTGAATCCAACGAGTTTAATGATTTTTTTCGGATGATTTCGGAATGATTCGGAGCGGTTCAAAATTAGATTCCGGAATGTTTTGGAATAGCTCTGATTCGATCGTATTGAATTCCAATCCGAAAATTTCACCCAAAGCAGTCAATCCAAGATTGCCAAATTGAGTCGGATTCATTCAAATTAAGTAAGATCGATTTGCTGCCAATTTGAATCCAGCAAGATTGAAAATCTTTTACGGATTGGCTCGGAACAACTTGAAATTGTAAAGACGAAAATTTCGGATTCGTGTGGAAGAGGAAGAAATAGCAGGAAATAAAATCCAATCCGTATTTTGTACAAAGAATAGTAATTTTTCAAGTCTTTTTCTACTCGGGTTGAAATATTCATCTATCTAATTAAAAAAAATTTTGTATTCCTATTTTTGAGATACAGTGATTTAAATTGTAAATACTAAGAAAAAGAATTTTCAAGTAATTCTTTAAATTGTATAAGTGAATAAATCAAGAAGACAAATAGAGGATGTAATAAATTTGGTGTGCGTGAGAGTGCATAACCATTCTTAATAATTTAGTCTAAATCGGCCACCGATTTATTGTCGATGGGTAATGCCAAGTGAGATCTGGCAAGTGATTTGTTCAGCATTCCAAGAAAACTATCAGAGTTCTTTACCTTTTTCTTTGCATCCGCGAATTTAGGTGGATATTACGTATAGAAAGGTATACGTAAGACGCAAATATTCTACTCGCAGAGATTTTGAAAAGAACGTAATATACCCATCGTCGTCTTTCTGTCGCTTGCATTTCGCATTTTTATGAAATGTAGAGAAGCAGGTAATAAGGTCAGGTCCATAAAAATACTATTGTCAGTGAACAAGACGGTTGTGTCTTTCCAAAAACCGGAAAACGTTTTAAGCAATGCATGATCACGACTCTAAAAATTATTATCCCTTTATTCAATCGATTTAGTGTTTTATTAACAATTTATAAACGTTATGAAATTGGGTTCTTAAAAATTCTATCAAAACTGAATTTCCCAGTGGACATGGGGACGTTAGACGTCTTTGAAACGTCTTGATGACTTTCTGGAAACTTTAATATCAGCATTTTGGTTGTCTTTTGAACCTATTTGGTTTAAAAGACGTCCTTAAAACATGAGACGTCTTCACGACAGCAAAAAATCCAACACTAAAGTTCGTGGGACGTCCTTAAGACGTCCCAAAGACGTCTAATGTCCCTGTACTCATTGGGTTATTATTATCTTCGCATATCCTAGAAGTTGGCTATTCAATTTTTTCTAAACCCAAGCGGGTTTTCTAGGACAAAGGCATTAATTTTTCCAGGACATATTACTCATCTTTTTAACGATTTTTCTCAGTAAAATTTGAGCAATTAGAATCATTTTTAATTTACTTTTGAATGAGATAATTTTTAAGGAGAGACAATAATAATTCAAGATATAATTCATATTCTAGATTAGCAAATTGGCTGGAAATCATTCTGATACATCAAATCGGAATGAATCCGAGTCAATCCGATGATTCCGAAATCAGATTAATTCGTATTAGAAGTCTCGGATAAAGTTGGATTGATTTTAAGCCAATTTGTATTGAGCAAGATTGAAAATATTTTTTAATTTGGTCAAAATGGAACGGATTGGCGGAAAAACAGATTTCGGATTGATGCGGAATACGATTCTTTTAAAGTTTGCAACGTTTTCTTCCTGAAATGAAAATTAAAATCGACTGATTTTTTTGCTAGACGAAAAGATAATAATCAAAAAGAATTTGAAATGGTTCTAAAAAATTTGAAAATATTCTAAAATATCTTAAAGTATCTTCAGATCTTCTAAAATTTTCTAGAAAATTATTAAAGTTTACAGAAATTTTTAAAATATTTTTTTTAATATCCATGAACATTTTTTCAATTTCCTTGAACTAAAACTATTAATAGAAGTAGACTCAAAGTCCAAAGAACCTTTCTCTCAAACATGAATTTATAACTTCCAAGATTTTTATTTTATAACATTTCCCAGAATTCTATGATTTATCATTATTTTGATAGATCCTTAATGTCATCCATTAAACTGTTTAAAACACCTGCGGATTTAGAAAGAATGAGTTTTTTTACTCTAAATAGTACATGAAATGAACAGAAATGTGGGTAATTAAAATTCAAGGACAAATTAGCTGGTAAACTGCATTTTAAATTCAGTAAAATACATTGAAAGTACAAAGGCTCACGTAACGAATCGTCAACTTTGAAAAAGATTTCGTTGAATCAACAAAATTTCTATTCGTTCAATATACTGCTTTGTTGTTATGTAGACAACAACATTTTTGGTTGATCCAACAAAATTATTTCATCAACTCAACAAAATTCGTTCACTAATAAAACTTGCTTGATCCAACCAAATATTTTAATGACTATTAAAAAATTTCAATTATTTTATTAGATTCAACCACAAAATTTTGTTGAATTTGCAAAATGTTCAACATACTGTTTCAATCTTATATGGGCAACAAAATGTTTGGTTGATCTAAGAAAATTATTTCATCAACTCAACAAAATTCGTTCACTAATAAAACTTGCTTGATCCAACCAAATATTTTAATGACTATTAAAAAATTTCAATTATTTTATTAGATTCATCCCAAAAATTTGGTTGAGTCAATAAAATACTTTGTGAATCTAACAAAACGATTATGTTCAATGAACAACATTTTTTTCAGAGTCCTGTATAATTACTGATGACATTCTTAATTACAAACGCTAATTGAAATACATTGAGAAAAAAAATGTATGCAACAAAACTTTTTTGTCCTAACAAAATATTTTGTTTAAATAACCAAAATCTGATTAATATAGCAAAATGTTCAACATACTGTTTCAATCTTATATGGGCAACAAAATTTTTGGTTGATCCACCAAAATTATTTCATCAACTCAACAAAATTCTTTGACTAATAAAATTTGCTTAATCCAACCAAATATTTTATTGACTATTAAAAAATTTCAATTATTTTATTAGATTCAACCCAAAAATTTGGTTGAGTCAATAAAATACTTTGTGAATCTAACAAAACGATTATGTTCAATGAACAAAATTTTTTTCAGAGTCCTGTATAATTTGTGATGAGATTCTTAATTACAAACGCTAATTGAAATACACTGAGAAAAAAAATGTATGCAACAAAACTTTTTTTTTGTTCTAACAAAATATTTTCTTTAAATAACCAAAATCTGATTGATATAGCAAAATGTTCAACATACTGTTTCAATCTTATATGGACAACAAAATGTTTGGTTGCTCTAACAAAATTGTTTCAACTCATCAAAATTCTTTGACTAATAAAATTTGCTTAATCCAACCAAATATTTTATTGACTATTAAAAAATTTCAATTATTTTATTAGATACAACCAAAAAATTTCGTTGAGTCAATAAAATACTTTGTAAATCTAACAAAACGATTATCTTCAATGAAAAATTTTTTTTTCAGTCTTGTAAAATTGCTAATGAGATTCTTAATTGCAAACGCTAATTGAAATACACAGAAAAAAATGTGTGGGACAAAACTTTTTTTTTTCCTCTCAAAATACTTTGTTTAAATAACCAAAATCTGATTCATATAGCAAAATTTTTGTTGGCACAACAAAAGAATTTTGTTGCATAAATATTAACAAACTATGTTTGTTGATTTGACAAAACTGTTTTCTCAGTGATATGGTTAAAAATTTTTAAATATTTTATTATACTTTTTGCTTTTGTCCTCGTTGGAACTCGAATTTCCTCGAGGCCTACGCGCGAATTGAATTAATGTGTCAAGAATATTTGTAGGACCGACTGTAAAGAGTTGATACGTTGCCTTGGGCGCAAAATACATAATCAAGTATGTATACCGCGCATTTCGACGTTAACTTACGCGCTTTGCGTATATTCGTTTATAAAATAAGTAGGTGACCGTCCTGCAAAAGAGCAAAAGAGTGAAAGCACGTTCGGTGAACTTGTTCTATCCTATCCTGTACTGTGATTGCATGGATGTATCGTTACCATCTACGTATTTTTTTTACTTGCACTAATATGCCCAAACCCAGTTTTAATTGTGTAAACGATTCTCGTTTCTTTTTATATTCACAGCACGAGTTCAAAGACATTTTTTCTTTCTCATACAGAAAATAATTATGGTAGTGGTTCGATAAATATTATATAATTCGAGTTCCATAAAACAACTTTAGGCAAAAGATTCGAATTGGAATTCAATCCGAACTAATCCGAGCTATTCCGAACCAATTTGAACACGTTTTGATTATTGTTCGTTGCAAATTGGTTGAAAATCAATCCAAATTATTCGGAATCAATGCAAGCTCGGAATAAATCGAATTATATCGGATTGAATCGGATTGACTTTTAAACAATTTGTATCCCTGGCGAAAGTATCGCATAGGAATTCATTCCGAGCCAATCAGAACTATTCTGATTCATTCCGATATCTGTATCCGAGCCAATGCGAATCATTCCGAACCAATCCGAAAAACGTTTTGTATCTCGTTTGATTAAACACTGTAAAAATTCGATCCAACCTAATCGGATTTAATCCGAGGCAACAATTCGAATAAATCCAAACCAATCCGAAACCAAGTTTTCAATCCAAATCAATCCGAATCAATTCGAGCTCGGATTGATCCTAACCGAATTTTCAATCAGAATCAATCCGAGGTCGGAATGATTCGGATTAATTCTGATTGAAAATTCAGTTTGGATCAATCCGAGCTCGAATTGATTCGGATTGAAAACTTGGTTTCTGATTGGTTCAGATTCATTTTGATAGTTACCTCGGATTAAATCGGATTGAGTCTGATCGATTTTTTACCATTTTTCTCAAACGAGTTACAAAACCTTTTTCCGATTGGCTCGGAATGAATTCCTATCCGATACTTTCGCCAGGGATAAAAAGGGACTCTAAAAGTTCTTCGGATTAGTTCGGAAAGAGATTTTGAAATGACTGGAATTCGCTCGGATTGAATTCCTATCATTGATGGGGGAAATTAAATTATCTGGATACTTTTATCCCTTCAATGAATCCCACAAATTACGTTTTAATTTTAAAAGCGGCATCATTTCTCATAAAGTTGTGCTGGCTTCTGCGGCAGATTTTAAAAACTTGTAGAGAAGGCCAGAACACGAGGCCAATAAATCTCGATGTTTATAGCTCTTTAGTTTCGGAAGTCAGTCGCGATGGCAACAACTGCGAATTTTCATGAATAAAATCTCTCTTCCGCTTGCTGACATAAGTATTTCAAACTAAAACAAATCCCGAAAAGAAATCTCCTCACACGTGTTCAAATCTTGTTGGCAATTTTTTATAGACTTTATTTTAAAAATCAAATCATCGAGTTGTCAGCATTTTTACCTGAAAAGTTAGCTTTTCTGTGGGAGGAAAATTATTCAAATGCTTTCCTTCAACTTTAATTTGTAAAATTGAAACAAGAACTTTCTGAATTCGAAGCACTTTAATCTGCGAAATTAAATTAAGAACAATTTCCTTTGACAAAATGCAGCGATCTCAAATTAACTGAAATTTTCACATGCGCGAAGACATTATCGGAACAGTTAAGGATTAAGTGTTTCTTATTCAGGAAGAGGAATTTTAAATTGACTTCTAGCCTGAGGCGACAAATTAACTCGCGCGATCCTGAGTGGAATTTCTCGTTCTTTGATCATAATGTTCGACAATTGCGAAGTTTACAATGAATAGATCTGTGTTCTGAATATTTTCTGACTTTCACATTCTCTTCATCGAACCAATTTAGTTGATTCCTTTGTTCGATTAGTCAATAATTCGTATCAAATTATTTGTTTCAGTGATTTGACGAACAACAACATAAAGGACATTCCAGTACACGAATTTCATCATTTATTCAATCTTGAAACTTTGTGAGTATAAGTTCACCTTTGCATCTTATACAAAATTTTTAGATGACTAAATAAAATGCAATTTACGAAAATCATTCTAAACGCTGCTCAAAATATCTTAATAGGTACCCAGGTCGGATAGAACTCATAAATAATTCAATCAAACTGATTCAATCCGCATGAATCCGAGGTCGAATATAAAAATTGGTTCGGCTTAATTCAGACTGAAGTCTTGCATTGACTCGGATTCATTTTCAATCGATTTTTATCGAACGAGATTCAAATCGTTTATCGGATTTGTTCAGAAAGGAATTCAATCCGAATGAATCAAATTTTTTCGAAATCTGATTCAGAATCAATCCAAAAGACATTTCGAATCTCGTTTGATGCAAATCGAGTAAAAATCAAATTGAGTCAAAACGATTCAATCCGAGGTTTCAATCCGAATGAATCCGAGATCGAATTTAAAATTGGTTCGGCTTAATACTGACAGAAGTCTGGCATTGATTCGGATTTATTTTCAACAGATTTTTATCGAACAAGATTCAAATCGTTTATCGGATTTGTTCAGAAAGGATTTCAATCCCATTGAATCCATTTTTTCGAAATTTGTTTCAGAACCAATCCAAAAAACATTTCGAATCTCGTTTGATGCAAATCGATTCAAAATCAAATTGAGTCAACCCGATTCAATCCGAGGTTTCAATCCGAATGAATCCGAGGTCAAATTTAAAAATTGGATCAGCTTAATTCTGACGTAAGTCTGGAATTGATTCGGATTTATTTTCAACAGATTTTTATTGAACAAGATTCAAATCGTTTATCGGATTTGTTCAGAAAGGAATTCAATCCGAATGAATCAAATTTTTTCGAAATCTGATTCAGAATCAATCCAAAAGACATTTCGAATCTCTTTTGATGCAAATCGATTAAAAATCAAATTGAGTCAAAACGATTCAATCCGAGGTTTCAATCCGAATGAATCCGAGGTCGAATTTAAAAATTGGATCAGCTTAATTCTGACGTAAGTCTGGAATTGATTCGGATTTATTTTCAACAGATTTTCATCGAACAAGATTCAAATCGTTTATCGGATTTGTTCAGAAAGGATTTCAATCCGATTGAATCAATTTTTTTTCGAAATCTGATTCAGAATCAATCCAAAAGACATTTCGAATCTCTTTTGATGCAAATCGATTAAAAATCAAATTGAGTCAAAACGATTCAATCCGAGGTTTCAATCCGAATGAATCCGAGGTCGAATTTAAAAATTGGTTCGACTTAATTCTGACGTAAGTCTGGAATTGATTCGGATTTATTTTCAACAGATTTTTATCGAACAAGATTCAAATCGTTTATCGGATTTGTTCAGAAAGGATTTCAATCCTATTGAATCCATTTTTTTCGAAATCTGTTTCAGAACCAATCCAAAAAACATTTCGAATCTCGTTTGATGCAAATCGATTCAAAATCAAATGGAATCAAACCGATTCAATTCAAGCCTTCATTCCGAATGGATTCGAGGTCGAATTGAAAAATTGTTTCGGATTCTTTCGGACTAAATTCTCGGATTGAGCCGGATTTATTTCCAACCGATTAACATCGAACAAAATTCAAATAACTTTACGGATCCGCTCAGAAAGAAATTTAATCCAAGTGAATCCAAATTATTTCTTAATCTGTGTGGGCACCAATTCGAACTAACCAAAAAGCATTCTGAATCTCGTTCGATACAAATCGGTTCAAAATAAAATTGAGTCAAACCAATTAAATCTGAAGCTTCAATCCAAATGAATTCAAGCTTGGATCGCATAATTGGTTTAGATAAATTTGGCCTGAAGTTTCGTATTGAGCCGGATTTATTTTCAACGGAAATGCATCGAATGAGATTCAAATAATTTTTCTAATTCGTTGAGAAAGGAATTTAATCCAATGAATCTAAGTTATTTCGAAATTTTTTTCAGAACCTACTTAAAAAACATTTTGAATCTCGTTTGATACAAATCGATTTGAAATCGATCTAATTCAATCCAATTCAATCTGAGGCTTCAATTCAGATCAATCCGAACCAAATTATTTATCCGACTTAATCTGAACTCAGGTTGATTTTAACCGAGTCTTCAATCCGGATGCATCCAAGGTCGGAATGATTCGAATTCAAGCAGATTAAGAATCCGAGCTCGGAGTGACGGATTAATCCGATTGACTTTTATCCGATTCGCATCGAACTAGATTCAAAGGGCTTTACGGATTGCTTCAGGATTATTCGAAATGGTTCGGAAACCAATTTTGAAATAGCTCTGATTTGTTCAGATTAAATTTCAATCCGAAATTTTCTCCCGGATACTCTTTAGGATATTTTCCGTAAAGAAGCAGAAATTTGCAATCACGTGGTTTAGAATTAATTATAAAAAATTGACTTTATAGAGTTGCACATTTGTGGAAAAGATTGATGATCGTATTGCATAAGAAGATAGCAATGTTGATCTAAGTATCGACAAAAAAGGAAAACACAATTTAATATGTATGAGGTATTTCAGGTTACTTCGACGCAACCATCTAAGATCCATCGATGTCAATGCATTTACAAATCTAACGAACCTCAAAGTGCTGTGAGTATTTGCCGACTATTTATTGCTTGATTAGTCTATTTTCTATAACATTTATTTTTTCTATTAATCATAAAAATACATTAGGATAAATAAATCAAATTCCTTTTACAGGGAACTAGATGACAATGAATTGCTAGAAATCCCAAAAGCGATTGCTCTGCTTCCACTTTTAGAAGACTTGTAAGTGACGTTTTTGAAATAAGAAATTTTAAATTGAATCCTTTTTATTTTTAGTTCAATATTTACAGATCAATATCAAACAATAGGATACAAAAGCTCGATGCAAGTATTTTACAAAACACACGTTACCTGGTATCTCTTGATTTTAGAGGAAATCCCATAAGGGAAATTCACGAAAAAACTTTCCAGAATCTTTCAAGACTTCGCAAACTGTAAGTAAGATATTTCCCAGGAATTCGAATTTATATTTTATTTTATTTACAATTTTATTATAAGTTTCAATCTTTTTCATCCGAATTTATCTGCAACCCTTGAGCTTTAATCGTTTTGTGATCTACTATAATTCTATAATTTCCTATACAAATCTATTAGTTACCTATTCATTGTTTTACATTTTTATTTAATTTTAATATTTTTTGGTTTTTCGAATTTCTCTATCAGTTCTAATCCACTTATTTCCATAAATTCGATTTATGTTTTCTTCCATTTACAATTATGTTATCCTTTGAAATTCACTGTTTCTATCCAGAAATTTCTATTGAATTTTTACTTTAATAAGTTTTAATTGTATTTTTTGATCTTTTATTTACATTAATCAGTCACTTTTCCAATTAAATTCATTTGATTTTCTTTAAATTTAATAGCAATTTTGTCATTTCAAATTCACTTTTTCTGATCTAAAAATATATTAACGTTTTCTTTAATTTGAATTGATTGATAATATTTTTTTTTAACTGCCACTCTATCAATTTTTATCAGAATCTATTCGGCACTTTTTCACTTCCACCCATTTGATTTTTCATTAATTTAAAATGATTTATTCCTTATTTCTTTCTAATTTTATTCGCTGCTTTTTAACTTTAATCTTTTATTTCAATCTGCCATAATTCTATCGTTTTTTTCAAATATATCCGTCCACTTTATATTTCTACCCATTCAATCTTTTTTTTCAATAGTACGGTATTTTACTTTAATGCTGTCCAAAAATATCCGTCGCCTTCTCACTTCATTTCCATTTAAATCTCCTCCATATTTCAAATATGTTTAATCTTTTTCTATACTTTTGGCTATCCGAACTTAAAAATAAATGCGGATACAAAAAAGTACTTAATGCATAGAATACGGATTCAAAATAATAATCTACTATTTTTTTAATAGATCCTATTATTTATGTAGATCCTTGTCTGTATTTTCTTTAATCAGAAATTACCAAATTCTTCAGAATTAAATATAAATTGAATTAAAAACAATTTTTAGGATTCTTTCCAACGTAAAAGAGCTGATGGATTTTCCTGTTTTAAACGATTCTGGAGCCTTAGAAGTGTTGAGACTAGACCGTGCCCACCTTAGAAAAGTTCCCGACGACCTTTGCCAAAAGTGCCCCAAACTCAAAAGTTTGTGAGTTTCCAAGCTATTTCTCATTCAGGCTAATCTTCCCAAAATGTGTCTTTAAGAATAAAGTAGCATCAAATAGGAAACTTTTATCTCTATTTATTTCAGAGACATGAAGTCTAATCGCCTGACTGACATACCAAATTTGAAAAACTGCCATGACCTTCGGGTTTTGTAAGTATGTGAGATATTTATTATTATTATTATTTATAAACAAAAATATAGTCCAAGTTACTTAGAAATCTGTTTCAGAACCAATTCAAAACCATTTTGAATCTCGTTTGATGCAAATCGATTTAAAATCAAATTCAGTCAAAGTGATTCAATCCGAATGAATCCGAGATAGAATTTAAAAATTGGTTCGGCTTAATTCAGATTGAAGTTTTGCATTGAGTCCGATTCATTTTCAATAGATTTTTATCGAACGAGATTCAAATCGTTTATCGGATTTATACAGAAAGGAATTCAATCCGAATGAATTCAACTTATTTCGAAATCTTTTTCAGAACCAATCCAAAAAATATTTTGAATCACGTTTGATGCACATCGATTCAAAATCAAATTGAATCAAACCGATTCAATTCAAGCCTTTAATCCGAATGAATTTGAGCTTGAATTGAAAAATTGGTTCGGATTCATTCGGACTGAAGTCTCGGATTGAGCCGGATTTATTTCCAACCGATTAGCATCGAACAAAATTCAAATCGTTTATCGGATTTGTACAAAAAGGAATTCAATCCGAATGAATCCAACTTATTTCAAAATCTGTTTCAGAACCAATCCAAAACCATTTTGAATCTCGTTTGATGCAAATCGGTTTAAAACCAAATTCAGTCAAAGTGATTCAATCCGAATGAATCCGAGATCGAATTCGGTTGGAAATAAATCTGGCTCAATCCGAGACTTCAGTCCGAATGAATCCAAACCAATTTTTAAAATTCGAGCTCGAATTCATTCGGATTGAAGCCTCGGATTGAATCGGTTTTACTTAATTATATTATTAACCAATTTTTATCAATCAAAATCCAAAACGTTTTTAAGATTGGTTCGGATTGGTTCGGAAGCAGATTTCGAAATAACTTGGATTCACTCAGATTAAATTCCTTTCTGAGCGAATCCGTAAAATTATTTAAATCTCGTTCGATAAATTTCCGTTGAGAATAAATCTGGCTCAATCCGAGACTTCAGTTCGAATGAATCCAAACCAATTTTTAAAATTCGAGCTCGAATTCATTCAGATTGAAGCCTCGGATTGAATCGGTTTTACTGAATTTGATTTTTAACCGATTTGCATCAAACGAGATTCAAGAAGTTTTTGATTGGTTCGGAGTGATTCGGAATGATTCAAATTCGCTGAGATTGAATTCCTTTCCGAAAGTGGAATACCTTATTCCTCTGAAACAGACAGGCATTGCTTATAAATACTTTAATAATTTTTTCCTAATTAAATTAATTTCTTCAGAGATTTAACAAGCAATATGATTTCCTCTCTATCTGGAAAACCCTTCGAGGGTCTGAGTGCTCTCCATGACTTGCTTTTATCAAATAACAACATAAGAACTATTCCTCAAGACGCTTTTTCTGGATTGTTTCGTCTACAAGTTTTGTAAGTTTTGAACTTCGAAGGGCAAAATATGGAAACTTTCTCTATTCTCTTGAATGCTACATTATTTCTTTTATTTTTAGAGACCTTGAGAGTAACTTTATTGACTACATCCATCCAGAAGCATTTCAAGAAATAAAACACCTAGAAGACTTGTGAGTACCTTTCCTTATTAATCTATCCAGAAGGATATCATTTTCATCTTCGTTATTTAATTTGTCTATTCACAGAAACTTGGGAAACAATATATTTCCAACACTGCCAATAACAGGCCTTACAGGATTGTTGCATTTAAAAACTTTTAATAATCCTGCATTAAGGGAATTCCCACCACCAGAAAAATTCCCTAGGGTGAAAACAATGATGTTATCCTACGCTTATCATTGTTGCTCGTTTTTATCTATTGAATTGGAAGAGAGTGTTACTAGAATACCAGTAGAAGAGTCTGTTTTATTCCCCACCGATAACGAATTCGACATCAGTCTTTGGAACTCTAGTTTAACTGATGTTTGGCCCCAATTACGTAAGTAATCTCATAATTTAAGCAATTAAACAAAACTAAGATCATATCTGCATCTCTATCTGTCGCTTAATATAATTCTATTCTGCACTGCCATTCCCTTTTAAGAAAAAAATCATTGGATCCGATTGACACCGATTGACCCGATTTAGGAAAACTATTGGAACTGATTCATTCAATCGGATTCAGTAGTGGAATACCGATTGAATCCGACTAAATGATCGGTTTTAATAGTGTTTCTAAACTTGGTCAATCGCGTCTAATCGGACTCGATTAGATTTAATTATTTTTTCTAAAAATCTCTTTAATTCACTTTGACTACCAAATAACTCCGCAAACAATGAATGTGCTTTTCTATTTTTGATGATCTGCTAAACTGCTTGTCCAGAAAATAAGGACGGATTGAGAAAAATTGAGAAATATTTAATAAGAAACTCCGTGAATCTTGTTCAGCGATAAATGCGTATTCGGCTAGGCTGGCAATTCTTGCCAATCTGACCAAACTTAATTTTGAGGCAAGCGAATTACTTTTATTTCGTCGGCGCAATTTCATTTAATGCGTGCTAATTTCATTTTAATTCGTGAGAGTAAAAATTGGCATTAGGATTCTTTTTAATTCATTAGTGCAAATTGATACGAATTCAAAATGTTAATTTATTTCAAATATTTTTGATTCGTTTTTATTTACTGAGTGCCTTTACTTCTGAGCACTGAAATGCTGCAAACAATAACCCAATGATAGAAAGAGAAACTAAAACTTCAAAAGAAGACATTCTTTGTTTTGAATTGTTTATGATAAAAGTATATAAAAAAAATTAATTGAACAACCCAGACTTTGCAGCACTGAAGTGATACACTTTTCTAGATAACTTGAGCAGCAAATTTGGATCACAGATAAATGAACTTCTGGATAACTTTGGTTCAGATTTTACTTACCCTGGAAATTTGCCCTCGTACGTCGACGATTATTTTGAAGACGGAAGAACGACTTTCACTGGCCAATCTTCTACACACACTCAACATATACAATGTTTACCTCAACCTGGTCTGTTCTATCCTTTGATTGAATAATTCAAGCAGTCCAAATTTTATTTATTTTAAATTTTATTTTTCCTTAGGTCCTTTCCTACCATGTCAGGATTTATTCGATTGGTGGACACTAAGATGTGGAGTCTGGATTGTTTTTCTTCTCGCTATGCTTGGAAACGGAACAGTTGTCTTCGTGCTGATATTTTCGAGAAGTAAAATGGACGTCCCCAGATTCTTGGTATGCAATTTGGCCGCAGCTGATTTTTTCATGGGGATCTACCTAGGTGAGAAAGCAAAAAAGAATTTAGAATCAAACGTTATTGAAACGTCTTAATGACGTTTTTGGGTTTAGAAAATTATTCTACTCGAAATGTATATTTTATAGGGTTGTTGGCTGTTGTCGATGCTTCAACCTTGGGCGAATTCAGGAAGTACGCAATTCCCTGGCAAATGTCAGCAGGTTGTCAGCTAGCAGGATTCTTAGGAGTTCTCAGTTCTGAATTGAGCGTTTACACCCTTGCAGTAATAACTCTCGAGAGGAACTATGCTATAACCCACGCGATGCACTTGAACAAACGTCTCTCTTTAAAACACGCAGGATATATAATGACCATCGGTTGGGGTTTTGCTCTCAGCATGGCAACTCTGCCACTTCTAGGAGTATCCGATTACAGAAAATTTGCCATATGTCTCCCATTTGAAACCACAGGAACTGTATCTCTAAGCTACGTCGTCTTCCTGATGCTGATAAACGGAGTCGCTTTCCTGATTCTGATGGGCTGTTACCTGAAAATGTATTGTGCAATACGAGGTTCTCAAGCTTGGAATTCAAACGACTCACGGATAGCAAAAAGAATGGCTCTTCTGGTCTTTACTGACTTTCTTTGCTGGTCCCCAATCGCATTTTTCTCTCTTACAGCAGCCTTTGGACTCCAGTTGGTTTCCCTGGAGCAGGCCAAAGTCTTTGCAGTTTTCGTACTCCCGCTTAATTCTTGCTGTAATCCTTTCCTTTACGCCATCCTTACCAAACAGTTCAAGAAAGACTGCGTGCTGATTTGCAAGGCTATAGAGGAGTCAAGAGTAACCAGAGGCATTGGAAGATGCAGGCATAGCTCGAATTTCAGTAATCGTCAGACTCCAGCCAATACAAATAGTCTTGTGGACAGATCTTCTAGGGAAAACCAGCCCCAGTGTGCCTGCAACGCTAGGCTTCTTGAGAACACTCAGTGTGCTAATAGATGGTGGGGAGCTAGGCTTCTTTTTCCCTGTTCTAGAGATCAGAGACAACGACATGTTAGGAGTGATCAGTATGCTTACCAAATCGCAGAGATTCAGCAGAAACAGCACAAGAGGGCCTGCTCGGTCTCTTCCAGCGAAAACTTCTCATCTTCAAGGTCTGATTCATGGAGACAAGCTCATCATTGCGGAATTCCCCTCAGGTGAGACTTTAATTCTCTCGGCTTTCATTTCCTTCACTGCAACGGAAATCCTGAAATCTTTCAAAGATATATTAGAAACTACCACAGTGTGATCTAAAAATAACCGAACTTTTTAGTTATAGAATAAAACAAGCATGCCCAATGGGCACACGATATTAGAGACGTTTATGTAACATTCTACAAACGTTCTAGGAACATCTCAATGTCCAATGTCCGAAAGACGTTGGGATGTTCCTAGAACGTTTGTAGAATGTTACATAAACGTTTCTAATATCGTGTGCCCATTGGGTGATATTATGTTTCAAGGCTAATATTCATTCAAAATAGGATCCATTTAACTCCCCTGCTGGAAGTAAAAAGATAGACATCTTATCCTTTTGAGTCATTTTGAATCTTTATTATAGAAAAAGATAGAGAAAATTTATCCAATTCTATCTCTTTTTCATTCTAAATTCACGTCTATCTTTTCTAATGAGTACTTTTCCATCCATTCCAATCCTTTATCTATCATCCTTAATATTTTTCTATCTCTTTTTCAATGTAAATTCACGTCTATCTTTTCGAATACTTACTTTTCTATCCCTTAAAATCCTTCATTAATCCTCCTTAATCTTTTTCTATCTCTTCGTCAATCACAATAGACGTCTATCTTTTTCAATCTCCCCTTTTCTATCCTTTATCTATTCATGATAACCTTTTCTATCTTCTTGCCAATCTAGGTCTATGGCTATCTTGTCCAATCATCTGATCTCTATCTCATCCAATCCTTCATCAATCCACCTTAATCTTTTCTATCTCTTCGTCAATCTAAATTCACGTCTATTTTTTTCAATCTCCCCTTTTCTATCTCATTCTATTCTACATCTATCCACGTCAGTCTATTTCTATCTCTTTGTTAATTTTAATTCACGTCTATTTTTTTCAATCTCCCCTTTTCTATCTCATTCTATTCTACATCTATCCACGTCAGTCTATTTCTATCTCTTTGTTAATTTTAATTCACGTCTATCTTCTTCAATCTCTCCTTCTCTATTTTATTCTATTCTTCATCCATCAACGTCAATCTATTTCTATCTCTTTGTTAATTTTAATTCACGTCTATCTTCTTCAATCTCTCCTTCTCTATTTTATTCTATTCTTCATCTATCAACGTCAATCTTTTTCTATCTTCTTGACAATATATACAGTGTGTCCCAAAAATAACCGAACTTTATACTTAAATCATACAACATGCAGCGCCATCTATTGAAAATTTGCAGCATTAAAAAGATACATTCATCCTCTTTCGAACGCCCCTAAATTCATGTAAATCGGATGACAGATGTGAAAGTTACAGCCATTTCAATAAAAGAAAAAGTGTGCTAATGTTACAAAACAAAAATGGAACAAAGAGCAAATATAAAATTTTGTGTTAAACTTGAAAAAAAATTCGCTGACACATACGAATTGATGAAAAAAGTTTATGGTGATGATTGTATGAGTCGTACTCAAGTTTATACTTGGTTTACACGATTTAAAAATGGCCGTGAGGATTTAAATGACGACCTAACGCCAGGTCGTCCAGAAGTTAGTAGTCGTGCTGAATTGATGGAAAAAGTCCGTGAAATCATTGGTATCGATGCAAATTTTACTACGAGAATGTTGGCTGAGGAATTAAATACGAGTAAAAACACTATTTGGAGAATTTTAACTGAAGATTTGGGTAAAAGAAAGGTCTGTGCACGTTTTTAAACGTTTTAAAGTCGATTTTTGGGATGCTCTTTAGCAGCTGTGTCACAGCTGCTTGAATGGTTGGAACGTCATCGTAAAAAGCTCCTTTCATTGCAGTTTTCTGTTTTGGGAACAGAAAATAATCACACGGTGATAGGTCAGGTGAATACGGACGGTGGTCGATGACACAGATCTGTTTTTTCATCCAAAATTCGTTGACTTTTTTGGTCTTGTGAGGTGGTGTATTTAACTGGTGTGGAACAAAACGTACACAGACCTTTTTTTTACCCAAATCTTCAGTTAATCCATAGCGAACTGGCCGAACGCTAGGTTTACGCTGTAGCGTTAACCTATCGCAAACCTAGCGTAAAGTAGCATTATAACTCATAAATGAGGCAAAATAAATAATTACCATGTTTTTATCCTTATTCTACGTTAAAAATAACGTTAAATGATAATTTAAATATGCAATAATTTTATTTATGAGCGCTAAAAATTAAAAAAACATAATACACTCGATACGAGTACTACTACGGGATGAAGTGCGCTCGAATTTGAAACAGTAATCAATGAGTTTGATGGCTTTTATCACAAATTAATAAAAAAATAATTGGTCAATTATTGAAAAATTTCACACATTACTGTAGATAAGTAAAATTCTCTCTTTTTAAACAATATGTATGGAAATTTTATATAATTACAACTAATCAGTATATATAATTTTGCGCAGATTATTATTGTGATCAATACTACATGTGTAATACTATGTTTCGAAACGCATTTTTTATTCACATGGCATCACTGACAGACTGACTGCACGCATCATATAATGCGCATAACAGCGCATAGCAACAAGTTGGATATGGAGGGGATCTCTCTTGCGCTCGATGCAGAGAGGTCTCCGATGCTCGAGCTTCTCGTTATAAGGAATTTAGAGTGTACCTATCATTAAAGGCAGTGCAGTGGTTCAACTTTTGTGGAACGTCTCCACCGATAACGTTGACCATTGGTTAGAGTGAGACACAACTATACTTTCGTCTCATTCTAACAAATATTCAATCCTGACGGTGAAGACGTGGAAAGTGATGAACCACTGCACTGCCTTTACTGACAGGTATTATGTTTTTTTTTAATTTATAGCGTTAGTAAATAAAATTATTGCATATTTGAATTACCATTTAACGTTATTTTTAACGAATAATAAGAATAAAAACATGTTAACTATTTATTTTGCCTCATTCATGAGCTATAATGCTACTTTACGCTACGTTTACGCTAGGTTTACGATAGGTTTACTCTACAGCGTAAACCTAGCGTTCAGCCAGTTCGTTAGGGATATTGTGTAGATTGTACAGTAAGATGAATTTAATTCTTCTATACCAGGATTCTCATAGTGAAATTTGCATCGATAGCGATTATTTTACGTACTTTTTCCAATAACTCAGGACAATTTGATGCTTCTGATCGTCCAGGTCTTGGATCATCATTTAAATCGTCACGGCCATTTTTAAATCATTTAAACCACGTGTAAACTTGAGTGCGACTCATACAATCATCACCATAAATTTTCTTTAATAATTCGCAAGTCTCAGCAAATTTTTTACCGAATTTAAAACAAAATTTGATATTTGCTCTTTGTTCCATTATGTTTTTACGACATAACCACAAAAACTACTGTACCTTTTTAACGCTGCCAACGTTTAATAGATGGCGTTACGTGTTCTATGATTCAAATTAAAAAGTTCGGTTATTTTCAGACCACACTGTGTATTTTGGGTCTGATATGTCGATATCCTATAATTAATTGCTTGATGATGATGTAATTAACTATGTTTCTCACCCAGGCTGCTGGATCCGAAGAGGCGAGCTTCATCGTGGCTGATTACTAGAAAGCCATCCCAAGATTCTAATCTGAGTTCCTCTCGTAATGATTCATCCGGGTCGGGGACTACAGCCAGTACTAGCACTTGGAGGATGTCTCGGTCCAGTGCCTCCCTTGAAATTAATTCCAGAACAATCCCACGACCAGCCAGACCCAAACCAAGGCTGACGAGGCAGCTAGCTATCCAGGAACCTGATCCACCTGGTTCCCCTGGAAGACTTGCTGTCAGACTTCTTGCCACTATTCCCTCTGCAGCTGAAATGAGCGAGCAACAAGATGAGGAAAATAATGCACTGGCGAGTGAGAAGCAATCTTGAACTTATTATCAGTGCAGAACTTTAAGACTGGTACTGTTGGAATCAAAAAATTATAGCGAATGCTCAACAGTGTTCCTAATGTTAAGGGAATTAAATTCTGGAAATAGGATTCATTTGAAAAATGTCTTTCCCACATTCAGAAAAATCAGATAGAGTAAAGATATCTCATCATAAATTTTAGAAGTTAATAGATTTGAGAAATTTTATTCACAATAGACAAATACCTTTCCTGGTGAATTCCTCCTTTCGGAGAAACTTTTTAGCAAGAAGTCTAGATGTATATCTCTAATTTTATAATCCTTGACAAAGCTTCCAAACGCTAAGTCTAAATCTCGAAGATTCGTAATTCGATAAGTACTATAGTAAAGTAAATTGAATTCACAATAGAGCCGTTTAAGCTTTTTTCTGAAATTAGCAGGTGCTATATATTTAAAGTTTTACATGTTTTTATATGTATAAGCAAGCCAACCTTCAACGTGCAAATGCAAAAATACTCTCTTTTAGAAATAACGATAAGAATGGATTATTCTACAAAGGACCAGAGATAAATAACCTAGGGCCTACCAAAGAAAGCTACCTGGAATAAGTAAAAATGTTCTCAAACTTACAACGAAATGCTGATGCAGTATTGATTTTTCACTGCCACTCACTAACAATAAATTCACCATTTTTTAACCATCTTCGTTCATCTTGTTCTAATCATTATTATACTGGATTCATTCTCTTTTTAAATAAGTTTTAAATGGACAAATATTATTGGCACCCGTATAAGAAACATGAAAAGCATTAGCAACGAGCAAAATGAGTCGCATTTCGAAATCACGCAATGATGAGGAGATGCAACTCATAATAATTCAATTTCAGCTCACAAACTAATGTATTATCTTCCAGATAACAAAATATTAGCATAATAAATATGTAACTTATAAAAAAAATAATAGATATTGTAGACTTATGAAATATATAACAAATGGACTTGAAAAATAAATAATTATCAAATTATTATTTGTATTCAAATTTGGACGTAAATTTCAGAAGAAACGCGATAAAATTCATATCTAAAAATTATCTTTTGAATATTTGGAGTAATCTCTTCGTTTTTTGAATATCCATCTTTATGCTGGAAGTTCGAACTAGAAATTATAAATAAAATCAAAATTTTCATTATACAATCGAAAAGTCCTTGAAAAATGTATATTAAATTTGATAATAATTAATGTCAAGTAAATAAATGTATATTGCAATAAAGGAAAAACTTGGTATTTGAATATCATCTCATCGTTTAACTATATTAAATATAATTGCCAATTAAACGTGCTATATAAAATATATGCGATGTTCAGGACGTGCAAGGGATATGCTACGCATATTGCACGTATTTTGTTATCTGGAAATAGTTTGGAATTAGATTTCCTCGTTCAATTCCTAAGATACCTTGCATTTATAAATCTACTTAAGTCATTAAGATAAGAAAGCGAAAAACTATTGACTATGGAATTGTAATATAATTATGTACGATATGAAGTGTGAAATGAATCTGTAGAGATTAATCCACCTCCATATAACATCACTCTAAAATTATTTTGATTTCTGAATATGCTATTCTCTATAATTTATAGTACGTGTAAATAAAGGATACTAATAATGTTTTTGAAAGAAAAGACTGAAAAACTGATTCTTTTATTAAAGAATTATTCCAAAAGTAACAACAATTCAACTTTATATTCAGATTTTTCCAGGAAAATACTATAATTTTATCATAAAAACAATAATGGAGGTGGATTTTTTGAAATGTAACACACATATGACAAAAAAATGCTCTCTCAAATACTAATATATAATTTTAGAAACATTTAATATTTATTGTAGTCAAGAAAAAATACGTAAACTTTTAATTGTAAAAATAAGAGGCTGTTAATGTACACTTAGTTTTTGATTTGACTTTGTAAATATTTTTACGTGCCTTGTATTTAAGGAGACATCAAAATTTATTTATCGTCCAGATGTACTCGGAAAATTTATTTTTTCTCAATCAAGACTTTGCATTTGATACGGAAATTGATTTATTAAAAGGAAACTCTGGATTTACATATATAAAATGATTATCTAAATTAACTATATATATTACATGTGTATATATATATATGTTAACATGTCAATGTCAAGTAATACAATTGTGTCATAATAAAAAGTGCAAATGAGGTAAAGACGATTTGAAATGAGTATTATTAATATTAATGTTCAAGGCATTTAGGAAAATGGAAAAATTTTTAAATTAGGTTATAACTATTCTGTTGTATTTTAAACACGAATAATTCCATTGTAATATTCAAATAGTTTATGTTCAGAAGCGATTACATCGGAATAAAAAACAGCGATTTTAGAAATTTTGTAATTTAATACCTACTGAAATACTCGAGGCTGATAATGTTTACAATCCTTATAATTTTTATAGATTCTCAACCTCTATGTACATTGTGTATGATCTGTACAGAACAATTTACATACTTGTAAATAAACATTCTATTTAAGATCAAAGCAAACCATGATTATTTATTATAGACGATTAAAACATCTAAATTATTATTAAATAATTTATCTTTTATTCATAAAAATCTTCTTTTTTCTACAATTAAATTAAAAACCGTTTGTCGTTCAACTTTTAAAGGTAGTCCGGTAGCGATCAAACGAGCAACTATAACAATTTTTCGAAAATGTTTCATGCGCGTTGCAAAATTCCGAACATTGTGCGGAAAATTTTCTTCCGTTATAATTTACTATTAATACCTATGACGATTGGAGTAAAAAATGTTTTCCATTAATTTTTAATATTTATTTGACTCTCAGAGTATTTCTTTCGGTGGACTTCGGCAATCATCGCGTTGCGCCAATCACTCGGGATCAGTGATCCCAGAATGCGTAAGATTTTTGCTCCCACCATGCATCCCACCAGCTCATTGCGTCTTCCTCATTCAATCAACTTCGTGCAGTAGAGCGAGGAAGAAACCATGAGCTGGTGGGATCCATGGTGGGAGCAAAAATCTTACGCATTCTGGGATCACTGCTCGGGATCCAATCGTGATTCAGCCTACGAGATGACAACAGACTATAGTGTTATCGTCAGCTGAGTGGAAATATGGATTCCATTTCCTTTTTATTCTTGTTTTCTGGCGTTTATTTCGAAATAAATTTCCGAGATATACGGTAAGATACGATTTTAAAAAAAAATTAATATTTTTGTGAAATTTCCCAACGGTTTCATAGTTTTCCGCAACGCTGCCACCAGAAATTTTTTCGCAAATTCGTGATATTATGGGCCCGCGAAATAACTTTCCATAAGAGCCCATGTTAAAATCCCATATTTCGAGACGTGATAATTCAAAATTTAATACGGTAAGGCCCAAAATGGCAGAGGACTTTTCGATCGGGAGGAGTCTAATCTATCGATATATGAAATAATAAAGGGTACTTAAGCACCCCCCTTCCCACTGCCGGACTACCTTAAAATGAGATTTTAAATTTATGCAGGTAGCACCACTGCTTAGGGCAGTGTTGCCATCCAGCAAAATAAATAAGCATGCATATTTATGTTATGCATTCTGCATGCGTCAAGATTAATAAGGTTTGTAACGAATAGTAGGTAATTTAATAATTATACTAGTAGTTGGCTTAGTGATTAAATACTACATGGTATTTCAAGCGTTGGGTGAAAGAATTTTTTCGCATCACAAATTTTATCTTATTTTTTTATATTTCGAATAAGAGCGCGAACAGCAGCCAATTTTGACGTCTGCGTAGTAGTGTCTGAACTTGGACTTTCAGCTTTCTGGAGCATTGATTGAGGTTAGATCAGTAATCGTAAAATGCGTAAACTAATGTTGTTCTCAAGAAGAAGTCATGTGACTTAAAATAATAAAAATAGTATATTTTATTTGATTTCATATCATTCATAAAGTTAATACTTGTAACTTCAATGGCTGTTTTACACCGAGCATTGTTCACATGGTTTAATTTGTTGATATTTTTAATATTATTAGTGCTTAGACTTGACCAGAGAATACAATGGAACTGGTTCATTGTGTTTATTCCAATGTGGATTCATGATAGTATTTTATTTATTTACATCATATTTCATATGATATCGCATTGCAAAAATGGACCTAATCGCCTTATTCTTACTCTCAGAATAAAAGTAAGTGTATCATATTACATATTTTGATAAAATCATCTGTTTTTGAAAATATCTGTTACACCTATTAATTTGTTTTTATATTAATTATTTTCATTGACATAAATAAAACTTTTCCTATTAGATAAGTAATGTAAATATACATTTATCCTAGCTCGTCAACAGATGACAATTTTTTGTCAATTATTATTCAGAATAAGATTCTGTGTACTTAAGCTGTTATTAACTTTATCAAAAGTAATAAAAGTTTGAACAAACAAGTTGATAGAGGGAATTAAAGAAATAAATTTCAATTTTTTCAGCCTTTGTATATAGTTATTGCAGTGTTCTTGAAAATGAGCGCACAGATTTTGATATGCTTGAAACTTGAAGTACCGCATTGGCAAATTCCAGCAAAAGCAGTTTTGGCTCCATATTTAATACTACTTCCGGCTTTAGCTGTTGATGTCTTCATTGACCTCATCATGAGTTCCAGACATTGAATATGCCTTCCAATAACAACATTCTCTATCCCTCAGGTAATTCCATCTTCATATATTTCTCAATATTTTAAATACACATTTGTACACGAATAGAACTAATTTAATTAAATATTAAATAATAAAGATTTCTCCAAATTCCGATTTTAATATTCTGAATCTCTTAAAATATCTCAAATGTTTAAATTGAATTTCAAAAATCTGAATCACAAAAAAATAATTTAAAAACTATTAAAAAAATAATGAGGAAAATTTATAGATTTTTCTTATTCTTGAAACTAAATATTTTTGCGCTATTATTTGTTAGAGATAGAACAGCAAGCAGGATATAAATTACGTAATTTCACATGTATTCGAACTCCAAGATAAAATCAACCTCTCTGCAGATCAAACAATTACAGAACAATAAATAGACTTTATTAAGCAGCAGAATCATACGTTAGACTCGTAGCAAATTAATAAAACACATGAAATAGCGCAACATTCTGCTTTCGTCTTCTTCGCAACATCTGCTAGTAAAATTCATATTACGTAATTTATTTATTGGAAGGGGTCTCCTAGAATATTAAATGTCTCTTTATAAGTCTCTTTATAAGTTCTTTATAAGACTGATCCAGAAGACTTCGAAGCTTTTCATATCTAGTTCAGTTTGAGTTAGAACATTATTAAGAGTGGCGATCACAAGGCAGAGAGTCAAACTGTCTCTATAAATACTCGCGTCAAGCCAAGGATGAATAGGACGGAGTTATAAATAAATAAATCTAAGTTTCTCATTATTAGAACTATTCTCATTAGACAGTGAACAATAGTTGATTTTAAACGTTGAAAGAAGTAATCAAAAAACTTCCCTTTAATTAGTCTTAAACTATCATTATTTTTTCTGTTACACAATCTATTCGGACGAGTGCCATGTTGAATTGTGCATGAGGTAATTACCGATAGAACAATTTATCAAGTGCTAACTATTCTTTGGTGACAACTAAGCAGATGTGTATAATCTTTAGAAAAAAATGTAGAACCGTAGATACTTAGAGTACATGCAGTCAGTCGAGCGAATTGATTCGGGAACCAAAGGTGAAACAGTGATCAATTTTAAGTGTTACATTTTTAAGAAGTGACTTAAGCAACGGTATTTTGGATTTGGCGCACGATTATATAAAACAATGTGTAGAAAATAATAATTTTTACCATTTTATTTGTTTTAGATGAAGATAAAATCTTTTATGTTATTCCTGTTGTCACTAATTGTGACTAAACATGAGGTTGAATCCGTAACAGTAACGGAAGTAACGGCCGGGCACTTGGCAGAATTGCCCTGTCTAAGTAGCGATGATCACCATCGGTTCATGTTTTGGCAATTAAAAGACGATAAAAATGTTATAGGTCCTGGAAATTCACTTGACCAAGAAAAGTACAATTATGAAGTTCTCACTGGAAAACTTTTCATCAGGGTAAGTCAGCTTTCTCAAAATCAAAACAAGTTTGAACTAATAAGAAGTAATGCAATTATTTTTATATTCAGGGAGTCTCTACAGCTGAATCGGGTTTTTACAAATGCGTTTCTAGAGGCATCAAAGATAATTCGGCCATCAATATACGCACAGTAGAATTAGTTGTTAGGAAAGAAATGACTATTGAAAATGATTTCGAGGTAATGAAGAAAAATATATCTTGATATTTAATTCGAGTGAATCTGGACTGATTGAATTTTAATTTACAGACGAAGCTTCTACGAGGAATGACTGCTGCGATGATTTTGATCGTTATCGTTGCTGTTGTTCTTCTTATATTGGCGTTTAGAAAAAAGAAAGACCATCGATTTTTTGGTAAAATATCAAATTAATTATCAACTGGTGAGCAGTTATTAATTTTTATAAATTTCAAAATACTACCTAAGTTTTCTGACTTTCCTAGAGATGGACGAGTCTCGAGAAAACTCCCCAGATAAATACAACAAAATTGAAGTTGTTGCCACAGAACCTGTGTCGAGTACTTCTGGGGCTGCCGGAGTTGATAATCCAGGACTTGATGTAGATTTTCCAAAAGTTTTTAGGCAAATGCAGAAAGAACAGGCAATTCCGTAACATGAGACAAGTTTAAAAATCATAAATAATCTCGATTAAGAATGGATGTGTCTGCAAGAATGCAAAATGTAATGTCAGTAAGAAAGCTATCAAGGCTGTGTAGTTGTTATTAATTGTTAATACTAAAGAAACTGTACATAACTTTCGTATCTCAATTTTATCAATAAACGCATTTTAATTATACGATTTGCGATAACTTATTTACAGTTTTGTACACATTTACAGCCTTCTGATTGAATCAGTATTAATTATCAGTGAGAAGCAGCAGTACTTGAGGTAGTATCCATCATGCTGTCGTCTCCAACTTCGTCATCCTCATCTTCATCTTCATCATCGGGTTCTACTTCAGTTTCGAGGAGCCGAATTTTGCGGTTGTTCTCGCTTAAAATGGCAGCAACTTTTCGCTGTCCACTGACTGTTAATCGCTTTGCTTTAATCCCTTGAAAAGGTTTAGGCCACGCGTCGATTAATTTCTTCAGCTTTAATGTTTCCTGCGAATCTAGACTGAGAAACTTCACATTTTTAGTCGGTAATTGAATTAAGTATGTTGACTCGCTTTCCAGTTCGATGACCAAGAGACTTAGATAATCATGAGAATAAAATTGAAGATCAATGAATCTACAGTCACTTGATATTTTCGATGTTGAGAGACCTAAATGATATATAATTAATTAATCAGTTGATTTAAAATAGAAAATTTTCCTTCTAATGTTTGAAGTATTACCTTGATGTTCGTCCACTTCTATTACAGCTTTTTTTAAATCAAGCTCATGTAAATTCTCTTTAAAAATATTTTCAATCTTGAAAATATTTACAAGTTTTTGTTCAATGTCAGTAATCGCTACGAACAAATTATCATCGGGGCTGACCATTTGAGAGAAAGATAACGTCATTAAACAATCTAGAGAAATCTTCGAAACTGTGAAGTGATCAGTTAATCCTTGATAGGATTTCGCGAAAAGACATTTTATCGCTTCAACTACTTTATCGTAAGTCTGCAAAAGCGAGCAATCGAGATCTTGTTTGATAATGAGATGATGCTCTCGTAGACAAGAATTCTCGTCTAACATAGAAGCCCATTCACTGCCTTCAGATTTCAAACAACTCTGTAAAGGTTCTCGACGTAAGTATTGGCCCAGCTTTTCCAGATTTACGCCCTTTCTTCCACTTCCAGCTTCAGTGTTGTCAAATCCCCGAAGAAATTCCGCAATGTATATTAATTCTTGTTGACTCAATTTGTTGATTTCGGGTGGTACTCTTTCATCTGTTAATCTCAATATTACAACATACAGCCATCTAAAAGTAGATTTATATAATTATCAATTGTTACAAAACTAATATTCACTTGCTATATTTAAAATTACCGGAAAAATGCCTTATAGTCACGCATGCTGTGATCAATTACTTGCTGTACTTCGGAAGTTTTTGCAAGAAAAGCTTGAACCCTGTGTAAAGTACATGTGATTGAAGTTTCTTCAGTTAACCCCAAAGATTCATAATCATCCCCCAGTCTAGCCATTCCTCGCATTTCTGCTATTTGATATGCTAAAGCCATGCCTGCACTATTCAAATGTTTTAGGACTAATTTCTGCAAATGAGCAGTCACATATTATTTGTCTTCTTTCAAACAAGAAACGCAAAAATTAAATGAAAAATTATCTTTCAATATAACAGTTTAACATCCAAGTAACTAATACTTTATTACATTACCTGTATGTTACTGTAGCACATTTCAATACTATGACCCAGTTTTTTCAAACCCTTTTCAGTTAGATCACGTAGTAAAAAGCTCTCTAAATTCTCCGAAGGGATCCCTATCATCAAAAGCTCTAAAAAGTCCGCAGCAACACTACCCGGAGGATTATTCTCTGCATAACGAGTGAGTTTCTCATCCATTTCAAGGAGAATTGTTTCCCAAGCTTCAGTGATAGCCATCAGAGTTCGCGAAAGATAATCCATTAGATATTCCACATTTGCTTGAGCTTGAGCAACCTGATAGAAAAATAATATTCAATATTTTGAATTTCATTTCAAAATTTAGATTTTTTATTTTTATATTCAAATACCTTCAAAAACGCGTTGCTGCTTTCAAGCAAAGGACAAGCCAGTTTGTTTACTATGATCCCATTGCTGTCTTTCGCACTTGCCCATAAAGGTTTTCCAGATCCTCCACTGATTTCTAAAATTGGTCCTTGGCCAACATTGAGAGTTCCACAGTAGAACATCCCAAAAACGTACATTCCGATTTCTCCGGTTTCTTGCCCAGTCTGAAAAATTGCACTTGTTTTTGCCATACTTTTAAATTTAAAATATTATTTTGTGATAACTTACGAACAACATATCTAGCTTCTGCAATAGGAATTCTTTCCTTTCAGGTTCTTGACCGTAACTTCTGTCGAGACTCGGTAAAGGTGGAAGATATTCTCCAGTGGGCGAATTCGATCCAGTAGATTTGCTATCATTTACACTTAGCAGTAACCAAGCCATGCACGTAATAGTGGAAACCTTAGATAAAAGCTCTGTCTTATGAACAATATCTTTGTTTTCAACATCAACGAGGTATAAGGTTTTTAATTCCTTGTAAGTGACGGCTAAGAGTTTTCCATCCGGCCTCCAGCAAAGACTTTCAACTAAAGCAGATTTATCTTGTGGAGAAAGTAACCATACTCTTTGAAAGGTTAATCGGTGTAATGATACTTCGCCTGTAAGAGTCAATTATGAATTGTTAATTTTTCAAAATTAATAACATTTTTGTAAAGGAATTTTATCATAACCTTTAACATTTGCTATCGCAAGGAGGTCCATTTTCGGTGACCATCGCATTAGAGTCACCTCCGCCGAAAGCTGACGTTCTTCTAACTGTCTCAAGTTTCCCGACATTTTGATAATTGTTTTGAATTCATCAATTATAATTATTTATATTTTAAAAATATAGCAAATGAGGTTATGTTACCGGTGTCTTGTTGATAACAAATTTACACTTTATGGTGTCTAGTAATATATGGTAATATTACAAGCTAATTTTACGGTACGGTAAATTTCACTAGCGGGAAATTCCAAAACTATATTTGAAATAAAAACAAAATTCTTTACATAATTAAAACAAATTATTCATTGAATATAAGAAATGTTGTTTCTTTTTATTGATTACGATAAATATATGCACTTAATACTTATATTTATAATTCTAATGTATCCCACCATGTCAGTTATTAGTTATTGAATAAAAATAATTTATTTTATCATATTATAGAAATTTAATCAGAATAAAAATTGCAAAATTCATTTATTAACCGCTATGGTTGATAACCCCATTTACGCGGGAAATTTTTGAAGATTCAAAGCTTCAAAAATACAATAATAGTTTGCTACTTTAGTTTTTCAAAAAATATTAAAAGCATTAAGTAAATTAAAGAAGTTGAAATATAGTTGATAATAAAAATTTATAGCTCTAAATAATATATAAGGACACTTTGGGTTGTTATAACTTATCAAGTTCAAAATAATTGAATGCCAAAACATTTTAAAACAGTTTAAAATGATTAAATTATCTGAAAACATATTTTACAGATTGAATAGAGAGGAGTTTCAACTCCGTAGTCAATAAGAGAGGCAGCATATCTTGTGAAGGGAACTTATATCGAAGATACGCGAGGGGCGGTGAAAGACGCGGAGCGTCGAGACGCCTCAAGTACCACGTGACCAATAGCAGAATTCGCGGCGTCCACCGAAAATCTAAATCCGTCCGAGCCAAGAAGAAGAGGCGCGTCGATGCCTCCTTGAGCCTCGAAGGAGTTCTTTCGTGATAGTCAATAATCGCCTGTAGATTGAATCGGATTCATCATCGGATCGGTCGATTCCGATCGTTCAGATCGGTTCGGTAAAGTTTCGCGGGTGCTCCAAAACTCATCTCCATAGCGATGATTCGTGTCGACGAAACGGACCCAGTTGGCGGTAAGTACTTTCCTGATTTATCCCAGAGACTCGATACAGAAAAGCCTCTTCCGTATATTCCACAATAAGTGCCCGTGACCTGGACTTATCTGTCAAATTCTATTCAAATCTATATAAAATCAATAATACGTCTACAAATATTCCCAATCTTAACAAAAAATAAAACTTCATAAATGTTTTAAAATCGTTATTTAGTGTCTTTTTCAAATGTTTATTAACGAACTCCGATTTCGATTATTTCTTCACTTATTTTATTTGTGGGTCTAGAATTATTAAAATATTTTATTCCTCTTTTTTATTTTCGTGCATAACTGATTTCTATTTTTATCCCAGGTATGCGGTTTTTAGAGATACTGTAATAGAATAAAAAAGTAACAATTCGCTCTAGTAATAAAAATTATGCCAAGTAAAAAAATCACAGATTTTAAACAAGCTTCTGTGCAAATGTGTTTTTACAATAAAATACAATAAATTACAACTGTAATTTCTAAAAATTCATCTCAACAAGTTTTGCTAGAGTTCTAAGATTTTAAAAATATCTAGAAAAAACTTAAATTTTTTATTTAACAGATTTTCATCACTTCAACTAAATATTAATGAATTATATTTAATATATTTTTTCAGAAATCGAGCCTAGTTTTCCATATAGAGACGTGACAGTTCGCAAAGGGGTGCAATTCCAGGATCACTATGACATCGAGTCGGAGATTGGCAGGTGAATTTCTAGAAGGAGATATTAATTAAAAACTGAAAGGATGGGGAATATTAATCGATTCGCTTGTGCACTTTGATCCAAGGACACATGGATGCTTTCGTCGATCGATTTTAATTAACTAATCCATCTTTGGCAGAGAAAATGAATTGAAGCTCCTCGACTTAGAGGGGCAGGAAGCTGTGCAAAATGCATGGCATACCTTTCAAGCTTCTGTGTATATACACAAGATCAAACGTAAATACATATCCATAACTCGTGCGCCTTTTGTAAACGAGCGGGAGTGTAAATGACTAAGCATTGCACGACGCATTTTGCGGAAATGCGGATTGAGAATTTCTGCGTCATAAAACGATTAAGATCATTGAATGATAAAATCGTGGGCGTCACAGATTTTCATGCATGGGATTAAAAACTCTATTTCTGGAAGTTTGACGTCATTTAGACGTCTTATGGACATCAATGTAAACATTTTTACTGACCTGAAGACGTCTCATGTCTTAAAGACTTCTTTTTAACGAAATATCTTCTCTCGGCAGCAAAAAGCCTCAGCGAATCTGAGCCAATTCAAAATCTGTTTCCGAATCCTTTTAAACCAATCGGAAAAAATTTTGAATCTCGTTTGATGAAAATCGGTAAAAAAATATTCCGCATTCATTCGGATTGAAGTCTTAGGCTGAGAAGGATTCATTTTCAACTGATTTGTATCTAACGAAATTAAAAAGTTTTTCGGATTGATTGGAAAGGCTCTAATTCGCTCGGATTCGATTCTAATCTGAAACTTTCGCCAAGGTACCCAGTGGACATGGGGTCATTGAACGTCTTTTGTACCTCTCGCAGATATCAGTGTCCAATTTTTTTCTCTCTTTGGGATATCTCATGCCTTAAAATCATTAAAAATTTTTTTTTTTTTTTGAATGATTTTGTTTGTGAAATTCAATTGCGGAAGGAAATTCCTGAAGATGGTCCATTTACCGCGTTTTGCTTGTAGCGAGATGCATGACTCATGATGTCTTTTTTAGATCTTTAGTGGGTCAAATCTTGTATGGCCCACGATTAGATTTTCTGTCTGTGGTCGTGGTATTTTCCTCTAAAATTAATAATTTTGGAAAAGGTTTCCATTTTGTTAGCTCCCGATAAAACTAAGGGTATTGGAATTTGTTACTTGACTAGTGTTAATATTTTCATGATTTTCCCTTTAAAAAATGTTATGAAATAAGTTATAGCTAGGAAATATAATTTTGAACTGCCGGAACAGATTTAATCTGAGTTTTTATCGTATGTGTATATTCTAGACTTGAATTATTTATAGTATATTTGTCGTTGCCACATGTTGCAGTTTCATTGTGTTCAAGAGAGTTTGTTAATATAATAACTGTGATACACAACTTCAACTTGGATCGCGCAATAATTAAATTCATATACTGCGTCTCACAGAGAGACCGGAAACAATGCAAACAGAAATATTGTACAAACGACACAAGATATAAAATATAAATCGTTTAGCTACACTAACGAAAGTTTCTGAACCAATCCAAACAACTTTTTGAATCTCGTTTGATATAAATCGATTGAATCAGAACCAAGTTATCAATCTAAATAAAATCAAGTACGGGTTGATGTGAACCGAATTTTTAATTAAAATTAATCCGAATGCTTTAGAGATCGGAATGATTCGGATTGATTTTCAACCGACTTGCATCAAATTCAAAATGTTTCTTGAATTGGTACTGAATGATTCGGAAACTCACTAGGTTTCCAATCGCAAACTTTTGTCAGGGCAACTTGAATTTTTTTTTGCTTGTATTAATTTTTGATTAATATCAATCACTGTTAGGTTTTTTAATCCTGACAATCCTTGGAATACAATAATGTTGAATTTTTAGGGATTTAAAATTATTTATTCATAAAAATTATTTCCAACTTTACGTGTAAATTATAATAAATTGGAAAAAAAGGAGAGAGGATGGTAGGAAGGTGAGCCAGGCAATGAATGTTTGGTTAATCAAGGTCTCCGGGTCTATAAATAATGCGTTTCTGTTTTGTTGAGGGTGACGTCGTGTGTCGGGTCGGCGGGCCGATTGGACGCCACCGAAGCGTTCCGGCGCACTTGACACGCGGGTTCAAGTGAATGCGAGCCGCGAATCGACGACACAAATACACGAATTCCTTTCACCCATTCAGATCAATGCATGTATCTCTTTTATTCAATAACTCCGAAAATATTCGCAAGAAAATGAGAAGTGCATTTTTTTATTTTCGACTTTTATCTTTTATGAAATTAAAGTATTGGATTGAGTATTTGAGGAAGTAATCAAAAAACTATACAAGAAAATATTTTCAGATCTGATTAGTGCTCTTAAATGCCCGAGAATTTATGTTGAGCAAATGCTCTTGAGAATATGCTTAGCATTTAAGCTCATACAGAGCATTTAAAGAGCATTTATGAACATTTAAAGCATTTAAATTAAATAGTGTTTTGAAGGTTTATTAAACATTCAAATGACGTTTATATTAATAAAAATAATAGTCAAAGTGTATTTAAAATAATAATTATGAAATTATTCACTAAATGTGCAAAATTTCCATATAAACTTATTGTGTAATTTATTTTCTTCTGATACGCTGGATACACAAATTTTATTGACCATAAAACTTACATTGCTATTAATTATAAGTCTTTTTAGGGATTGAATCACATTTTTTTAGCTTTAATAGCTTTGTATTACGTCTATAGAATGATTTATAGTGTCAAGTATCTTCTCTACTTCCGCAAATGTGCAACAATTTTTTGTAGGTTATAAGTTTAAATATTAAATGCTTCACGCATGCAAAATTTCAAATCGATTGCTATTATAGTTAATTTTTTATCACGACCTGAAATAAGTACTCGTTTCTAGCGTTTTAACACTACAATAACCCCTTAAAGAATATATTTTAAATGCTCGTAAATGCTCAGTAAATGCTCAAAGCACAAAAAGGTCGAGCATATTCTCGAGCATATGACTGTGCTCGAGAGAAATTCTCCGAGCATTTAAAACTTTTAGAACACTAGATCTGATAATATATTTTATTAAAGTATTTGATCTGACAATATTGTCTCCAATACTTTTTTCATAGGGGGTCATTTTTAATCTAATTTCCAGCAAGCTTAAGGGGGTCTCCTTATCCAGAACCTTAAAAAAAGGCACTTTTTCCCAATTTTCTTTGAAGCAGAAAATAAAAACACTGGTCAAAGATTTTTCACATATATTTAGGTACATATTTGAATTTTTTAAAAAAAATTTTCATTTGAAAACAAGAAAAAATCTCGGACTTATCGAAGATCCCGCGCAGCGTCTCACCACAGACAATTAATTTTGCGGGCATGATATTGTCCAAAGTTTTCATCTGAAACACATATATATTTGTTTTTTTTTATTCAGAAGGGTCTTCCGCTTATAGTGAACCTAAAAAATTGTAAAAAAAAAATTGTTTATCGATCTTTTGAGTTACTTTCCAGAAAAATCAAAATTTTCACCGTTTTTTTTTTAAAAATGCGTTATTTATAATGAAAATAAATACTGTATCATGAAAACTAAATGTTCACTATATGCGCATTTTAATTACCTACAAATAAAAAAAAGTTTATAATAATAGCTTAATTGGTTCTCCTTTAATCGTGCATGCAATTTTGAAAAATGTGGTTTTGAGAAAACGCGCTTTAAAGTTTTCAGACGGTGAAAAAAACCTCCCGCTCGCTCCGTGCAAGCCACTGCTCGGAACTCTACCATCAAAACTATTCCGATATGGACTGTAAAATTTTGCGACAATATTCTCTGATAATAGATCCATCGATTGAAACAAAAAAAAAAAAATCGATTTTTTGAAAGCTCTGGATAAGGAGACCCCCTTAATAAGCGCAATAACAAGAATTTTCAAACATGAATTTCAAATTTTCTAATTAAAGATAACAAGCAAAAATTTTGAAAATACCGATTGGCCTATTAAATATAATTTTTCTGGTATGCATCTGAATTGAGTGACGGGTATTTGGCTTAATCACAAATTACAACACGTGCATCCTTGCCAACGTCAGAAGGAAGTGCTCGTTTTTGGCGCTTCCTTTCATTTATTCTGTTTTTTCAAGCGATTGAATTTTACATTAAATTAAAATTCAGGTTCAAGGTGTCATTTGGGAGAAAAGCCAACCATTATTAATTATCTTGTTAAAATATAAATCATAACGAGAATTTAATATTTTCATATTGCAATATAATGATTGATGTCTTTTTTTTTAAATATCAAGTTTGTTTCAATGACATTTTATTATAAGAACTGTCTCTCTATTTTCAGCATCTAACTGCGTTCTATAGTTTATTCACTTTTTTCTTCTTGGCTTTGTTCCTATTTAAAAATAAGAATCAAATAATTTTTCTAAAAAAACAACAGGTAATTTTATTTGAATCAAATAAAAAGTTTTTTTTCCGTACTTTGTTACATGAGTGAAGATGACTTTCACAAAGAAAGATAATAATTGTAAAGTCGTTTGTTAATCCACAGGGGAAAATTTGGCACAGTTTACCGTTGTAAGGAAAAGAAAAGTGGTTTGGCTCTGGCGGCCAAGGTGGTGAATACCACGAGAAAGGAAGACAGGCGAGCTGTAGAACGAGAGGTTGAAATCATGAGAAGGTTACAGCACCCTCGACTGATTCAACTTTACGATGCTATGGACACCGGGAAACAAATCTACGTTATTTTAGAACTGTAAGTTAAAGAATAATATTTTTTCTGAAATTAAAAATCTGTTTGAAAATTCAGATTTTCTAATTAGTCAACTTTTTCTTTGATTTTTTGCAGCATCCAGGGTGGTGAATTATTCGAAAGGGTGATTGATGATGATTTTGTACTGACAGAACGAAGCTGTGCAGTCTTTATGCGCCAGATTTGTGAGGGAATTGAGTTTGTTCATGCCCAACATATTTTACACCTGGACATGAAAGTAATGATCATAAAATGTTTTAAAACTCTCAAGAAGATTAATAAAATATTGCCAGATTGATTTTTCAATAACTAAAATTCTTCTTTGATTTCCAGCCTGAAAATATTTTATGCCTAACGAAAGAGGGGAACAGGATAAAAATTATTGACTTTGGATTGGCGAGGGAATACGACCCGACAAAAAAATTACAAGTTCTGTTCGGGACGCCAGAGTTCGTCGCGCCAGAAGTTGTGAATTTTGATCAAATCGGCTTTGGCACAGACATGTGGAGTATCGGTGTCATCTGCTATGTATTGTAAGTTAAAACACAAATTTTTGCCATTTGCCAGGAGTAAAAATAGACCGCTCTTAAATCAAGTCAAAAGACATTTAATTACCTTCCGCTGTGATTGATTACTCGGATCACGAAGCGCCACTCATATTTCATGCAAACTTTGCAGATATTTGAAATTAGATTCAATTGATTCTAGTTGTGAAAAATGAGCTTTAATTGACTATCTTACACGGATGTTAGAGACAAAAAATTGAGCTTGAAATAAATTTGTTGAAGCTTATACTGACAAAAGGATCAGGATTAAACACTAAGTTTAGTTAAGCTTAAACCGAGCTTTAATTGAGTTTGGTTGCCCTGCTTGAAGTAAAAAGATTGAAAAAGATAGAAACTGGAGGATTGGAAAAGATAGAACATTTCTATCCCTCCAAACCCATCACTTTGCATCCCCAAAACTCTATCTTTTTCTGTCTCCGCACTTATCCAAAGAATATCTATCTTTTCCTATCCCTTAGTCTATCCGCCGACTGAAGTAGTATATATCTTTTTCTCTATCTTTCATGATCGACCACTTGTATCCTTTTCTATCTCGCATTTATCTCCCCATAGAGCAAATTTTATGGCAATTCAAACTTGCAATGCGAGACCTGGTGGTCGACAAGTGAACTAATCAATATGGCTACCGTTGGGCTTCGCACAGCATTGTGTATACTATACTAAAGCCAGATGCTCACACTTCACAGTGTAACGCAGTAATTAATCAATTGTTTGACAAATAAATATATAGTTAACATAAAAAGTAAGTGACAAGCGCATAAATAAATATAAGCGTGAAAATGGAATTCTCACCGAAGCATAGGAAAGGAAAGGACTTTAATCGTAAAGGCAGTGCTTGGACGTACTCGCGTAACGTATTTAACGACAACAAAAGCACTTTTAGCACTTACAGATAAACGTAATTTGAAAAGTCCTATTCAGATCAACAGTAAATACGTGAACGCCGAAGCCCTGCGGCAGCCATGATTCTTTTCATGCAGCAGCGCCCCTAAGCCCGCGGTGGATGTTTGTTTTGCCATCTTACCACGAAATGAAGAGTGCAATTCTAAAAAGTATTGTGTCCATTTTACATAGGGGAAGATTATTACTTCATTGGCCATAAAATATAATCACCCTTATTGTAAGGAGAAATAATGACTAGGTCGACTAGATTGGCAAGATTGAGCTTCAACTGAGTTTAGTTTATTGGTTTAAGCCTACCCAGACCATAGGGATCAAAAGTGAGCTTCCACTGAGTTTGATTAAGCTTATCCCAATCATGAAGTTTAAAACTGAGCTTTAACTTAATTAGATTAAACTTATTGAGCTTCTATTGATGATGCATGGGGACCGAATTTGAGTTTTTTATAATTGAAATTTGTTGAACTTAAAATCATGATAAGGACCGAAACTGAGTTTTAACTAAATTTTGTCAAATAAATACCAACTATGAGGCTCAAATTAAATGTCAATTAAGCTTTAAAATTATACAAAATTTTATTTTTCAGGTTATCTGGTTTATCTCCATTTATGGGTGAAACTGACATAGAAACCATGGCCAATGTAACTATTGCAAAATATGATTTCGAAGACGAGGCCTTTTCTGATATATCAGAAGATGCAAAAGACTTTATTAAAAGTCTCCTAATAAAAGACATATCGTAAGTAGGTTTTTGATTCATAATATCCAAACAAATACGGTGATGGAATTTTCAAAAAAGATTTGCACATCAATTTTTCATGAAAGCTCTGGTATTTTCCATTAAGAAATAAATTATCTTGCACCAGAACCAACATCGTATTTGCTCCAAAAATGGTCTTGCTGCTCGTTCGTCTTTGCTTCCTGTCCACACTAAATTATCGCTTATAGAAAAGCTTCCCCATCCTTCTATCATCACACGAAGCCCCCGAAAAATCAGGTCCATAATAAGTCCATTTTTTAAACACGCAAATTAAAAATCCCAATTTAAAGTGGTGAAGAACGTTTTCCTGGAAAAGAAAAACCACCCAAAGTGTGTCTGGAATCATCGACGAGCGATCATAATACACGCCCCAAAAAATATTTAAAAATTTCAATCTCCAAGCATGCTCGTCATCAGAGATTGGCCCAACAAATGATTCGCTCATACGTTTTAAGACACATTAGCACATTTTTTCTGGAGCCAATATTTATTCTCTTCTCCCCTGTTATTCCGGAAAGGTAACTTTACCTGGGACCTATCGAATCTTTCAGAAAGAGGGCCACTGCGGCCCAGTGTCGACAACATCATTGGCTTGTCCGGAAGAATCCAGTAACTCCACTCCAGGTTATCAATGGCCCCAAGCTGGAAAAACCAAAGATGAATGGAAGTCCAGTACCAAGCACAACTAAACAGGAGTTAGACGTCACCAAGGACAACTTGAGGCTCTTCGTCGAAAGGTGGCGTGAGCATCCAGATAGTCCTTACTCAATTGAAGCAGAAGATCTATCTGAAGTTCTTCCTGAAAAGCAATACAACAATATCGAATCCATGTCTTTACGGTGCCAAAGTCCTTCGCCCTGTGGAAGTATCTGTAGCTCTATTTCTGATTCTACAACCTCGACCCGAGACACTGGATCCAGATTTCTACTAACAGTTCCAAATTTAGGATTAGCTTTAGAAAGGCGAGCCTCAGAAGGCACAAATGTTGAGAAACCTCGAGATGCTGTAGCTCAGATAGTCCTCGCAGAAGAGATCATCAAACTCTCGGAGCATCTACGATCCATCGCAATGGGACAAGGAGTCAACAAATCTGAAACCCCTCCAGCTACAAAATCAGAATCGTCTTCTGGAACATCGAAAAAGAGAAGCGAGAAGAAAAATATCGGGACCAACAATGAGAAAAAGAAACTAGAAACTACTAGGAGCAAAGTAACTGAAAAGAAAATGAAGGAGGGAAAAATAAACAAGAAAGAAGAAACGATTCAAGTTTCAGAAAAGGATAGCAATGAGATATTTGAAAAACTATCGAATATTACAAGGCAGAGAAAGATGAATGGCACGACTTTTAATGGGAATCGATTTGAAAAATTGACAGAAAGTAGTGGATCTAGTAATATTTTTACATTAAAGAAGTCCAGTAAATACAACACTGTAGTTTTTAATGATAGTTTCTCTACTAGGATTACAGATAACTTTAGCATCAACTCCGATTCTGGAGCCAAATCTTCCTTGTTTGATGATTTAGATAGAGAAATGGACCTCACCCCATCCTGGAGGAAGTCTAGAAGCAAACGTCGATTCAGTGAATCCTGCAGGGATGTTCCTAGGATTACGAGTCTTCAAGATCTACACAAGACTCTCAACCTCGATGACACAAAGAGCACGAAAGATTTATTGTTGCATCTTCTTAATGAGTGGGATGATGCGAGACCTAGTGCAATCGTTAGGAAGTCGAGTGTCGACTGGTGCGGAGAAGAATCCATTGCTAGGAAATCTATGAACTCCCTCGCCGAGTTCTTTCAGTCCGAACAGAAGAAAAGTACCACGACAACGACTTCTAAAGTTACACCTTCGATACATCGTTGATAGATTTAATTGTAAATCTGGACTTGCTGCTTTTCACTGGCTCAAGGACCTCGCGATGAATTGAATCAACTTTTTGAAACATATCTTTCCTCAAGAGATGGAAAAGTCATTTTTTAAATTTCATTGCCTTGCTGGAAGTAAAGAAATAGAAATCTTATCCTTTTGAATCATTATTATAGAAAAAGATAGAGACAATTTATCCAATTATATCTCTTTTTCATTCTAAATTCGCTTTTATCTTATCCAATAACTATTTTTGTATCTATTCCAATCCTTAATTTTTTCTATCCCTTACAATCCTTCATCAATTCTCCTTAATCTTTTTCTATCTCTTAGTCAATCACAATATACGTCTATCTTTTTCAATCTCCCTTTTTCTATCCTTTATCTATTCATGATAATATTTTTCTATCTTCTTGCCAATCTAGTCGATCTAGTCATTATTTTTCCTTACAAGGAAAGAAGATCAGTCCACTACTAAGATATTTTATATCCTTTTTAGAACTGCACTCTTCATTTCGTGGTAAGAATAGATACTGAGGGATATAGAGAGAGATTAAAATTTGCACTATGGGGAGATAAATAAGGGATAGAAAAAGTTACAAGTGGTCAATCACGAAAGATAGAGAAAAAGATAGGTACTAATTCAGTCGACGGATAGACTAAGTGATAGGAAAAAAAAGATATTTTTTACTTCCAGCAGGGTGTTTGTAAAATATTACTCTATAGTGGAAAAGAGTCGATGAAAGTAATTGAAGCGAATTAAGTGCAATTTTTATAACGATATCGAGTAGGCCAAACAAGCCATTGCTGTATCCGGATACTTATTTATTATTATTGTTTAATATACTTGTAAATGAAGATCTTTTACGAGGTGTTTTATTTTTCCCTTCTTTTTCCTGGCTTCGTGTATTGATTTCAGCTTCTATTCTTGCTGCTTTTGATTTTAATTTGTAAAATGTTTTATTAATTGTTGAAATATTTCGAAAATTCTTGATTAGCAAGAGACCACGTGCAGATGAACTTCTGGAGCATCGGTGGCTTGAATCTTCATTGGAAAATCCTATCTCTAAGGTCAGACTTAAGCGATACGTCATCAAGAAACGTTGGGTGAAGGCTGTCAATACCATTTTGGCACTGAAACGAATGGGAGCCCACATAGATGTGAATCTGATTTAAAAAACTGAAAAGCTCCGAACTTATAATTGATAAATATATCTTATACTCTTTATTCAGTATTTTTTGACAATACGGAGAGGATACATGAATCATTTCTATAATTTTTCTTATAATATATTTTTTCTAAGATTAATACTTTTTTAAAAGATTTGGATGTAATGTATTTTGATACTATAAATTTTTAAAGAAGATATTTTAAAACCTATCATGAGATTTTATATGATTGTAAGATAGTATCGACTATTGGCTCATAAAAAATATTGTCACTGGATACATATTTTTATAAAATTTTAGTCAATTACTTAAAATACAAAATCAGCTAAATTATATCGTTTTTGAGCAGTTTGAAAAACTAGATGAAATTTGTATTACTCTTCTGATTTTCTGTCATTATGTACAAGTATTATTTGTATGCGTAACAGTTTATTTGTTATTCATTATTTTTTACTGGAATATTGTATTGCTTTAAATAGAATATACTTAAACTATAAAATACACCCTGGAGTAATCAATATTCTTTTTAAATTTCAAAAAATTGATTCATTGATTTAAAATTTTAAAAATAATAGAATATCATATTAATTAGAAACTTGGTGCACCTCGGATAAATAATTACTTAATTAATTGAAGAGGAAAATAAGTTTTAAATTTTAAATCTGCACATAAAGTGGTTCTTAAGTATGTCGTTAGAGCGCAGCACTAACCTGAATTTAAAATTTTGTTAAATTTAATTGTTTTCTGCAATTCACAATAAATTTAATGGTAGTAATTATTTATTGAATCTTAAACTGTATATTATTAATATTAAGAAAAATAATTAATGATTATAATTAGGCAGAAATTAGTTTAAATTTTTAATACAGATTCATCTTTTGAATTATCGATCCATTTGCCACTACATCATAGCCAACTTAACCAACTGTGTATTTTAAATTCTTCAGTTGTCTGCTTGGCTTCTAGCAGAACTTCATTTACTACGCTTCATTGAAGAATCACAGCTGATTTTACAAACCTCTTCTTTTAGGTTTTACTCATCTTTTACTATGCTCATATTCTACTCCAAAATGGTTTGATTAAACTTTGAAAGCAAGGAAATTAATAAATCTACAATCAAAAATTAGTTTAGATGTTGATATTTATTATTCTTAGAATAAAGTAATTAATTATGGTAAGTATTGGACTTATATAAAATATAACCTATAATAATTTTATATTCTTCATGAAAATACGACCCATAGACATAATCTTAAACTAAACTATGATTTATAATGAAGAGTAAAGTATGATAATTATGATTATTAACGAATTTTAAAGAAGCAACTTATTCTTACTTGATAAAACAATGGTTTTCATCATAGTTACTTATTTATTAATAATTCATAGGGAAAATGTAAGAAAATCACTTAAATATCATAATTATGATGTAGACTAAGTTTTTACATTCAAGCGTATTTTCATCTTTCAAAAGACATCAGTATTTATGAATAAATTTTCCCTTCTTTCATAAATCACTATTTAGTTTGAGGATATATTAATAGTTTAAAATTCTTCGAATAATTTTCTGTCCAATCTAAAATGCTTTTACGTATGATAATTTTTAACTATTCTAATTGTAAATTATTGAACACTATTCTAGTTCAAAGCCCAGTAATTCAACATTCACAAATTAAAATTTAATTCAAAAGTAAAATTTGTATTTCTGATTATTTGTACCAGCAGTAGAAATTATTTAAAAATTTTATATAAATATGATATGTAGAGCTATGTATTAAGTGTATCACATGACATCGGTAATTTCAATTATAGTGTGCATGACTGTTAAAAAAATATAACTACAATTGATTTTCTGTGCCAGACATTCGTAAATTGTTGATTACAGAATATCGATTTTAGTAATAAGTTCTTGAGTAAATAATTTTACATACTGTAATTGCAATAATCGACTTTACGTGACCGACTTAATGAATACCCTTAAAGCCATGGATGAACCAGACCACGTGACAAAATACCTGTAAAAGTTCATGTAAGATAACTTTTTTATCCTAAAAAATATCTTCCTGAAAATTTGGAAAATACAACAGATGACGATAAAGATCGTCTGTCAAAAAGAAGTTAACAGGCGATCTCTATTGTCTTCTATTGTACTTTCCAAATTTTCAGGAAGATATTTTGTGAAATAAAAAAGTTATCTTACATGATCGAATTAATGTATAATTTAGTCACGTGGTCTTATTGATCCATGGCCTTAATAGAATTTTTAACTATAATATGAAAATTCGAATATATATTTTGTTCTATTTTTAGGATGCATTAAGAGACTGGAGCCCTTATACAACAAGTAGGTACGATCCATTGAAAGCTGGAAGTATAGATGGCACAGATACAGAACCTCATGACAAAGCCATTACACGTGCAATCGAAGCACACTATGAACCACCGCATGGATTGAAGTCTAAACCAGAGAGGACCGTTTTTGTCGCAAGATTTGGTCCTCAAATATGCAAAGACGATTTAATAGATGTACGATTTACTCTAGTTACTAAATAAGTAATTTGAGTACATAATATTTTCTAGTAGTTCTGTCTTCAGTAGTTCTAATAAGTTTTCCTTTTTAGCATTTCGATAGATGTGGGAAGGTCTTATCCGCTACAGTTACAAGAGACATTGTAACTGGGATATCGCAATGCTACGGCTTTGTTGAAATGGAAACCGAGGACGATGCGAGAAAGGCTGTACGACGTTTGCACGGTTCTTCTTTAAAAGGCCATGTAATTTTTGTTGACTTTGAGTTTGGTCGATCGATGCAAGGCTGGAAACCCAGAAGGCTAGGTCAGTTCTATTTATACTAAAAAAAAGATTGTGGCGAGAAAGAGTTAAAAATAGAAAACTCAGTTGATTCATTGTCCCTAGATTTAGAAATTCAAAAAAATCTCAGTAGTGCTAAAAAATTTAAATATCTTTTCTAAACTTTAAATAATGTTTACTTTCCTTTTTCGAATCTGTACTCATTATTTAAAATTAGTAAACTGAGTAAAAATCTACAATTTTTCAAATATACATTCAAGCAAATCACATTCCGGTAACTTAGTTTTATAATTTCAGGTGGAGGTTTTGGTGGTAAGAAAGAATCTGGTCAACTGAGATTTGGTGGGAAGGACAGACCTTTTAAAAAACCAATTATCACCGATCCGAATGTGTATTTTTCTTGAGAAATGTTTCTCCAAGTTAGTGAGTTCCGTACTTTGATGGAAAAGTAAATATAGATTGCAAATATGTTGCTGACTGACTCTACGTTCTTGTAATTATCTATATAGAGTTTCTAAATAAATCTTTTTATATTCATAGATTGAAACACTTTCTACAGTTTCTTTCCTGCTTCAAAACAATCTTAATTTAGTTTTTTAACACAGAAAAAATCGTCATGCACTAACTGAAGAGAACAATTGCACGAGATTATAAACGAAGCTGATCCGCTAGACGAGCTTTGCGCTACCGATTACAGAAGTCACGACTTTATACCCGAGCGTCGCGACGCCCTCTCCCGACGTCGCTCCCACCATATATGGAGGCGCAGCCGGTCGTGATATTGCGCGCGCTGACTTAAGACAATCCTCCAGAACGTCAAGCTCGAAACGATTTTAGGAATTTCAAAATTGAGTAATAACATCTGAACTTCAAAATTGAATAACAGCATCTGAACTTCAAAATTAAATACTTTCTACAATCAATATACTCCATAATAAGTATAATTTAATGACATTCTCGAATCAGACATTTTTTTTCAACAATCAGCATCTTTAACAAAATTAACCCTTTTGTACAAAGTTAGAATTAAATCTGGGAATCAATTGTTGATTTATTTTTGGGATTTGTTATTTCTCGCCTTCCAGAAAGGTTGCAGCGTCCTAGTTTCTTCATCGTATCTCTTGCTTCAGTATCTGTGTCATCCGCAGTTGCGTAACTTCCACAGAGAAAATGTTATCGACATAAGAAATGTATCATTAAAGTTATAATATTCTTTACCTACTATAAATTTAAATTTCTAAATAAATATTAATTTGTTTTCAGGGCTAAAGAATTTTTTGTAAGGAAACTCATTCTATTCAAAACTGATACTGAAAATACATACTGGACCGAAAAAATGATGAAAAAGATAGCCAGATGAAAGTTTATCCAACAAAAGCAAAATCTTCAGTGGAGAAGAGAGTGGTTACAAATAACTAAGGATCTGGAACCGCCTACTCGATTTCTGGAGAAGAGAACTAATTAGGCCGGAGCTGGGCTTTAGAACCGTGCAGCGGGTGGCTCTGGAGTACAGTTTCGGCTGATCATAATAATCGGAATACAGGAAGGGGATGGGAAGAAGTGATTCCTGAGCGAAAAAACTTGACTGACAAAAATAGTAGTCAGGATGGTATCACGCCTGCGCCCTGGCTTTTAGAATAGAGTCTCGAGTCCACAATCCTATTAATAGGTCCCCGAAAGGAAAGACGAGGTGGATGCGGAGTAGGTGGAGGATGATATCGAAGTCTTGGTTCTGCCCAGGGCGAAGAAGTCGATCTTCAGAGTCGCACTAGCTGTCGCGCGGACTCCACATTCCACCAGAGAAGCTTACGCGTTAGTGTCTAAGCAGCCTCTCACTCGGCTAAGGCCCGAGACATCCCATTAAAATTTATTAGATTCGTTCACCCTTTTCCAAAAGTGTAAGTGTCTCCGATTATTTGTGTGTGATTGCGACCGATTCGTTCTCCAGATCAGTGGACACCAAGTGTAATTTAGCTGAATTGTGGAAGTGAAGATGTGAATTCTACCTGTTGTGCTTTTCCTTCATGACTCATCATTCCAGTGCAGAAGCTAATGATTCATAATCAACTGATGCTTTTTTATCAGATGATGAATCTTTTATAGAACAAGTTATCAACTTCAGAGCTCAAGATATTCCTGATAGTCTCGAAACAGCATCAGAAAAAGGATAAAAAGGTTTTTTCAATCTCATTGCCAAAATCTAATAGATCGAGCTTCATGAAAGCTTTTGCTGCTCGTTCCCAGTATTCATTAAAGCCTTTTAGTGCGGGGAAAAAGTTCTAAATCGGATTACTTTCAAATTCCTCAGAGACTAGGGTAGAGTCCCTTATGCTCCGGGTTTATTTGGCATTCCCTTTCTCGCTTTTCTTTAACGAGGACTCAGGGACGTAGCGACGAAACGAATTGAAACGAAGCGCTAGGATAGAATCGGCCGGGTCTAAAATTAGGGATATGGAAGCATGAAGAGTGAGAAGGGGTCGGCTCCTTATAGAGCTTGAAGCGTTCAGCTTTCAGCCAGAGTTAGCAAACTGTTTCTCTGCTCGGATATCAGGTTACCTTACGCTGATCGAGTTTCTTTATTTCCTTCCCTCCTGGATTTTAGGTTCGTTGATGAGGTTTTCAAGATTTTGCCAATTTTTTAGAAGTTGAGGTTTGCCTGATGATGATTGATGCTAGGGTGTCCTGAATCAAGGAGAGAAACCTTGTGTGGAAATTAAATGATCTAACCCTGGAGTAAAGCTCTTCTTGATTCAAATTCCTTCGATTTTGGGGAATGAATCGGATCGTTTTTCAGAATTTAATCATTTCATTTGGTACAATTGTGTAATCTTCTGTGTTTTAGAACCTAAATAACTTCAAACATGTCTGACGACGAGGAACAATACTCGTGAGTATAATGTTTAATTTTAAAAGAACTCTAGTTTTGAACTCTTTTGGTAACTTTTGCTGATGGCGATTTTTCTCGCAAAATACAAAACTAGAAGTTTTCAATAGGAAAATGTACTTTATTAGTTGATAAATAAAAAGTTATATTAAAGCAAACAAAATTTCTTGGAAATAAAATATTACCATTCAAATCCTCTGAAGAATCTAGAACCAGATTTTTAGATTTATAGAACTCTAATTTTCAACTCTTTTGGAAACTTTTACTGATGGCGATTTTTATCGCAAAATACAAAACTAGAAGTTTTCAATAGAAAAATGTACTTTAGTACATTTAGTTATATTAAAGCAAACAAAATTTCTTGGAAATAAAATATTACTATTCAAATATTCTGAAAAATCTAGAACAAGATTTTTAGATTAGTAGAACTATAGTTTTGAACTCTTTTAGAAACTTTTACTGATGGCGATTTTTCTCTCAAAATACAAAACTAGAAGTTTTCAATAAAAAAAATGTACTTTAGTACATTTACTTATATTAAAGCAAACAAAATTTCTTGAAAATAAAATATTACTATTCAAATATTCTGAAAAATCTAGAAACAGATTTTTAGATTAGTAGAACTCTTGTTTTGAACTCTTTTGGAAACTTTTACTGATGGCGATTTTTCTCTCAAAATACAAAACTAGAAGTTTTCAATAAAAAAAATGTACTTTAGTACATTTAGTTATATTAAAGCAAACAAAATTTCTTGAAAATAAAATATTACTATTCAAATATTCTGAAAAATCTAGAACCAAATTTTTAGATTAGTAGATTTCTAGTTTTGAACTCTTTTGGAAACTTTTACTGATGTTGATTTTTCTTGCAAAATACAAAACATGAAGTTTTCAATAGAAAAATGTACTTTCTTAGTTGATAAATAAAAAGTTGTATTAAAGCAAACAAAATTTCTTGAAAATAAAATATTACTATTCAAATATTCTGAAAAATCTAGAACCAAATTTTTAGATTAGTAGATTTCTAGTTTTGAACTCTTTTGGAAACTTTTACTGATGTTGATTTTTCTTGCAAAATACAAAACATGAAGTTTTCAATAGAAAAATGTACTTTCTTAGTTGATAAATAAAAAGTTATATTAAAGCAAACAAAATTTCTTGAAAATAAAATATTACTATTCAAATATTATGAACAATCTAGAACCAGATTTTTAGGTCTGCTTCGATTTCTGCAAAACCTAGAATTTTCTGCTCTTCTTTTCGTAAGGATTCAAATAACTAATGAAGAAATGTCCATAAAAGATCGAATAAAGGTATTGAAAGAATCCCGAAAATCATCCTTATTTTATGTTTTTGTTTTAATTATTATCTCCCTACAATCAATCCGTGTTAATGTTCTGATTGTTGAATGTTTATCCAAATTTGAAATTTGTTAAAGTTTGCAAAGCTCCATATTTTTGATATCCCTTGAACGGTGTCGTACCTTTTAAAGCGTGATTTGTAATTACTCTCGTTAGAAATATTGTACTCCCCTTTTTCTTGAATGTAATTTCAGTAAATGTAATTGTAAATGAAGCATGTTTAAAAAATGACTAAAAATTTTTATGTTCCTTTCTGTTTACAGCAGCGAGGAGGAGGTCGAAGAAGTGTAAGTGTTTCCTAAATATAACTGTCCGCTATCCTAAGAAATTTAACTAGAAATCTAGACTAAAAATAGTTTTAATGAATTTATATTATTAAAACTATTTCCTTTCTATGAAACATCATTGGATCAGATTTCGTCAGATTGACCCCGTTTAGATGAGCCATTGGAAGGCAATAAATGAATTGGTTTTAATACTATTTCTGAATTGGGTTAATCCGACTCAATCGGATCCAATTGTTTCTTATTGGAAGAGTTGTGAAGTAAAAAATCTCTAGTTAAATGTGGGATAGAAATAACAACTTCTCGGTCATCCTAATCCTTTTTTTACATTTCTGTTTGCAGGAAGTAAGTTCCAGCCACATCCACCGAATTAAGGGCTTCAGGCCTCTCATTTCAAGAATTGTTTCTTTTCACATTTTAGTAAAAAGTAGAGTAGCGTGTTTACCTCGGCGGGTGCCAAATTTAGAAAATCTTTAGACATTTTCCATCTCCTGTTAAAACACATTTATTAGAAGATCAAAATTATTAAAAACAGTACAAAGCATCAAATATAAATTCCGAAAGGAAATCCTAAATACGCATTTTTATCATTTCTAAATTCTAGTTCAATTATTTTAGATCTCTTTTTGAACTTTAACATTCTCTGAGCGAGTTTAGCTGGAGATGGAAAAATCAATCCTTGGCGAAATGTATTGAACTGCGTGCGTTGCAACCCCATCGCGATATCATCGGTAACGCTGAACAATTTTTGTTATCTCCTTTCTGCCTAGATTTTTTCCATCCCCTGGGAAAATTCGTTCCATTTTTCTCTGAACTCATATTTGTTCACTAAAGATATAAAAGTTCGACCTATTGACATAACTTCAAACTGAACAATAATTTATAAAAGAGGGGAAAGAAGATTAATTATGAATGTTGAGAAACTTTGAAGAGTAGTCTCAAAAAATTATTTACTTAATAATGCTTATTTGATATGAAAATGTTTTTCTTTCTTTTCCTTACAAATCGCAATTTTGACCCAAATTTAAAGTGATTTTTTTTTTTTATTGAATCTGATTCATTATACTTGTTAGATACATTAGACGTCTTTGGGACGTCTTAAGGACGTTTGTCGAGATTGGCAGGCTTTTGTTCTAACCAGCACGTCTTATCAAAAAACGTCTTTCACATAAAAAATTTCTTCATGAGAGCAAAAATTCCGACTTCAAAATTCGTGGGACGTCCTTAAGACGTCTCGAAGACGTCATAGTTTAGTCTGAAACTACGTCAGTGGGTCAAATTTCCTAGACAGAATAATTTTTTAATAATATAATATAACCAGTCAGCAAGAGGAGACTGGACGTCTTCCGGACGCTTTAAGACGTCCCTCAAACAACAATTTTAGAATTTTCGCTGTTCTGAGAATATTCTATGCCTTAAAGACGTCTTTCAGTTAAAATATGTCCTCATGAGAGCAAAATTCCGACTTCAAAATTCGTGGGACGTCCTTAAGACGTCTCGAAGACGTCATAGTTTAGTCTGAAACTACGTCAGTGGGTCAAATTTCCTAGACAGAATAATTTGTCAATAATATAATATAACCAGTCAGCAAAAGGACACTGGACGTATTTCAGACGTTTTAAGACGTCCCGCAGACAACAATTTTAGGATTTTCACAGTTCTGAGAATATTCTATGCCTTAAAGAAAACTTTCAGTTAAAATATGTCCTCATGAGAGTAAAAATTCCGACTTCAAAGTTCGTGGGACGTCCTTAAGACGTCTCGAAGACGTCATAGTTTAGTCTGAAACTACGTCAGTGGGTCAAATTTCCTAGACAGAATAATTTGTCAATAATATAATATAACCAGTCAGCAAAAGGACACTGGACGTATTTCAGACGTTTTAAGACGTCCCGCAGACAACAATTTTAGGATTTTCACTGTTCTGAGAATATTCTATGCCTTAAAGACGTCTTTCAGTTAAAACCTCATGAGAGTAAAAATTCCGACTTCAAAGTTCGTGGGACGTCCTTAAGACGTCTCGAAGACGTCATAGTTTAGTCTGAGACTACGTCAGTGGGTCAAATTTCCTAGACAGAATAATTTGTCAATAATATAATATAACCAGTCAGCAAAAGGACACTGGACGTCTTTCTGACGTTTTAAGACGTCCCTCAAACAATAATTTTAAAATTTTTGCTGTTTTAAAAACGTCTTAAGTCTTATAGATCCACTAAACGTCTTTATAATGTCCCAAAGACGTCCGCCGTACTTTTAAGTTTAAATTATAAAAATTCTGAGGAAACTGGAATTGATATAAAGTGATGGAATGATTTTTGGCGGAAAAAAGCACTCGCTTCTTTTTCTTTTTAACTATCGTAATCGGTCCACTTTCCCAAGCCCTGCCCATCGTTCAAGTTAAATTCTTGATTTTTTTGAATCCCAAAATTACGTAATTTCGATCAGCACACGGCCCAGCTTGTTATAACAGTAGAAGCTATCTTACAAAATGCCGGCCGGTTTAAAATTAGAGCGTGTGTTTTCTTCACAAAAATAGAGCGTCCGGATAGCGCTGTGCTTTACTTACCCGGACATAAATTTAGTAACTCAATTCGAGGACAGCAACAAAATATTCCCGATACAAGTTAATCTCGTGACGAGTACTCAGGGGCGTCGAACATTATTTTCGTCTTTAGACAAATAAAATGAGTCAAGTATCTGAAATACTCTTAATCAGCGGAAGACAAATGTTTTTTCTTTCGTTGATCTAAAGGAATCAATAAAATTTTTTTCGATATTAGTCACACTTGACTGATGACTGAAATAGCTCGAATCGTTCCGACGAAAGAGGCGGTTTCGTAAACAAAAAATTCTTTGGATTTATTTTCAACTGTTCTCTGCCATGGAAGCAATTTATTATCCATTCATTAAATTTAAAAATTATATAAATTTATAAAAATTATAATTATTATTCTTCCTTAGAAAATTACAAAATAACAAATGTTCGATTTTATTCATTAATCATTATTATCAATTTCACGCTTCTCTGAAATAGAGAAGCTCGCTCCGACAAATTGATACGTTATTTTACATTTGCGGGACCGCATTCAAATATATGGAGATGAATTCTCTTTCGTGTTATCATTTCAAAATTATAGAATCTACTGATGCAAATATCGTTCATGTCTGCCACAAAGTAGGAATCATCAAACAATTTACTATACTTCGACTTATTATATCCCAACTAGAATTATCCTGACGGGTGCCCAAATGGGATTATAGCATTGGAACCCAGGAAGGTACCCATTCAGGTTACCATATAGGATCTTGGAACCCATTCCAAATTTCAAATGTTATTTTGAAATTCTTTATGGCTCCCCATCTGTATATATGGGCACCTTTTTGGGTTTCCATGGTAGAGCTCCCACTTGGCTACCCATTATCATATTTCTAGCAGGAATTATCTTCATTTTTCATCAAACAATTTACTATACTTCGGCTTATTATATCCCAACCGGAATTATCCTGACGGGTTACCAAATGGGATTATAGCATTGGAACCCAGGAAGGAACCCATGCAGGTTCCCATGGCAGAGCTTCCACTTGGCTACCCATTATCATATTTCTAGGAGGAATTATCTTCATTTTTCATCAAACAATTTACTATATTTCGGCTTATTATATCTCAACTTGAATTACCCTGGCGGGTTCCCAAATGGGATTATAGCATTGGAACCCAGGAAGGTTCCCATGCAGGTTCCCATACAGGATATCGGAACCCATACAAAATTTCAAATGTTTTTTTGAAATTCTTCATGGCTTCCTATATTTCTATATGGACACCTTTTTGGGTTCCCATAGCAGAGCTCCCACTTGGCTACCCATTATCATATTTCTAGCAGGAATTATCTTCATTTTTCTTCAAACAATTTACTATATTTCGGCTTATTACATTCCAACTAGAATTATCCTGACGGGTGCCCAAATGGGATTATAGCATTGGAACCCAGGAAGGTACCCATTCAGGTTACCATATAGGATCTTGGAACCCATTCCAAATTTCAAATGTTATTTTGAAATTCTTTATGGCTCCCCATCTGTATATATGGGCACCTTTTTGGGTTTCCATGGTAGAGCTCCCACTTGGCTACCCATTATCATATTTCTAGCAGGAATTATCTTCATTTTTCATCAAACAATTTACTATACTTCGGCTTATTATATCCCAACCGGAATTATCCTGACGGGTTACCAAATGGGATTATAGCATTGGAACCCAGGAAGGAACCCATGCAGGTTCCCATGGCAGAGCTTCCACTTGGCTACCCATTATCATATTTCTAGGAGGAATTATCTTCATTTTTCATCAAACAATTTACTATATTTCGGCTTATTATATCTCAACTTGAATTACCCTGGCGGGTTCCCAAATGGGATTATAGCATTGGAACCCAGGAAGGTTCCCATGCAGGTTCCCATACAGGATATCGGAACCCATACAAAATTTCAAATGTTTTTTTGAAATTCTTCATGGCTTCCTATATTTCTATATGGACACCTTTTTGGGTTCCCATAGCAGAGCTCCCACTTGGCTACCCATTATCATATTTCTAGCAGGAATTATCTTCATTTTTCTTCAAACAATTTACTATATTTCGGCTTATTACATTCCAACTGGAATTATCCTAACAGGTGCCCAAATGGGATTATAGCATTGGAACCCAGGAAGGTATCCATGCAGGTTCCCATATAGGATCTTGAAACCCATCCCAAATTTCAAATGCTATTTTAAAATTTTTTATGGTTCCCCATATTTATATATGGACACCTTTTTGGGTTCCCATAGCAGAGCTCCCACTTGGCTACCCATTATCATATTTCTAGCAGGAATTATCTTCATTTTTCTTCAAACAATTTACTATATTTCGGCTTATTATATTCCAACTGGAATTATCCTAACAGGTGCCCAAATGGGATTATAGCATTGGAACCCAGGAAGGTATCCATGCAGGTTCCCATATAGGATCTTGAAACCCATCCCAAATTTCAAATGCTATTTTAAAATTTTTTATGGTTCCCCATATTTATATATGGGCACCCTTTTGGGTTTCCATGACAGAGCTCCCACTTGGCTACCCATTATCATATTTCTAGCAGGAATTATCTTCATTTTTCATCAAACAATTTACTACACTTCGGCTTATTATATCCCAACTGGAATTATCCTGACGGGTCCCAAATGGGATTATAGCATTGGGACCCAGGAAGGTTTCCATGCAGGTTCACATACAGGATATCGGAACCCATACAAAATTTCAAATGTTTTTTTGAATTTTTTTATGGATCCCCATATTTATATATGGGCACCCTTTTGGGTTTCCATGGCAGAGCTACCACTTGTCTACCCATTATCATATTTCTAGCAGGAATTATCTTCATTTTCCATCAAACAATTTACTATATTTCGGCTTATTATATCCCAACTTGAATTATCCTGACGGGTTCCCAAATGGGATTATAGCATTGGAACCCAGGAAGGTTCCCATGCAGGTTCCCATGGCAGAGCTTCCACTTGGCTACCCATTATCATATTTCTAGCAGGAATTATCTTCATTTTTCATCAAACAATTTACTATATTTCGGCTTATTATATCTCAACTTGAATTACCCTGGCGGGTTCCCAAATGGGATTATAGCATTGGAACCCAGGAAGGTTCCCATGCAGGTTCCCATACAGGATATCGGAACCCATACAAAATTTCAAATGTTTTTTTGAAATTCTTCATGGCTTCCTATATTTCTATATGGACACCTTTTTGGGTTCCCATAGCAGAGCTCCCACTTGGCTACCCATTATCATATTTCTAGCAGGAATTATCTTCATTTTTCTTCAAACAATTTACTATATTTCGGCTTATTACATTCCAACTAGAATTATCCTGACGGGTGCCCAAATGGGATTATAGCATTGGAACCCAGGAAGGTACCCATTCAGGTTCCCATATAGGATCTTGGAACCCATTCCAAATTTCAAATGCTATTTTGAAATTCTTTATGGCTCCCCATCTGTATATATGGGCACCCTTTTGGGTTACCATGGCAGAGCTTCCACTTGGCTACCCATTATCATATTTCTAGCAGGAATTATCTTCATTTTTCATCAAACAATTTACTATACTTCGGCTTATTATATCCCAACCGGAATTATCCTGACGGGTTACCAAATGGGATTATAGCATTGGAACCCAGGAAGGTTCCCATGCAGGTTCCCATACAGGATATCGGAACCCATACAAAATTTCAAATGTTTTTTTGAAATTCTTCATGGCTTCCTATATTTCTTAATGGACACCTTTTTGGGTTTCCATGGCAGAGCTACCACTTGTCTACCCATTATCATATTTCTAGCAGGAATTATCTTCATTTTCCATCAAACAATTTACTATATTTCGGCTTATTATATCCCAACTTGAATTATCCTGACGGGTTCCCAAATGGGATTATAGCATTGGAACCCAGGAAGGTTCCCATGCAGGTTCCCATATAGGACATCGGAACCCATACATAATTTCAAATGCTATTTTGAAATTCTTTATGGGTTCCTATATTTCTATATGGGCACCCTTTTGGGTTCCCATAGCAGAGCTCCCACTTGGCTACCCATTATCATATTTCTAGCAGGAATTATCTTCATTTTACATATTTAAAGAAATGATATTTCTCTCAATCGGTATTATCAAGAAACACTCCGAATCTTTCATTAACAAGCGCTTTGTATTACAAAAAAGTGAAAATAAAAATAGCCTTTTTCGGATTCATCGCGCATCTGTTCCTAAAAAAATATTCTCTCAAGCACAGTGCTTTCGTTCGTCTCTATTTGTTTTTGTCGAGCGAGTATATTTTTTTTTTTAATGAATTCTGATTCCTTTATCTCGTGTTAACGCCTTTATGTACACCCCCCCCCCCCCCAACCGACCGCCCCTCTATTCAAAACCAACCCACGTTACCAGTAATTTTACTCCCCAATGATAAAAAGCCAATAACTGACTCTGGTTTTTATCTCTTTTCTATCTTTTTCTCTCTCATCACAAACTACACATTCAAACCAAACCAAATCAAATCATCACCAACCAATCAACCAATCGACGCACGCGACGCGATTGTTTCGATATGACAAAAAAGGCAGCCGGAGAAGAAGTTCGAGTAAGTGCCCAAAATTTTTGCCTTTTGCCTCTCTGTTTGTCTATTGTCCTTGTCGGTCAGTTTGTCCGTCCGCTGAAAAAACTTTCTCATGATGCCTACTCACCTGGGAAACCTGAAATTATTCAGGGGGTTTTTGGAGGAATAATTTTAAAAAATAAAATTGGAAACAAAATGTGTATAAGATCAGATTTTGTCAATTAATTTGATTTATAGTAATTAAAAGGCAAGGAGTTCTGAATTATTTTTTAAATTTTGGATACTTTCAAATTTGGATAAAATTTTAGAATTGTAGCTCATTTATTTTTTTGATATAATGGCTCTAAATTGGCAGTTTTGTAAAATTCAAAGTTTCTGATTTTTTGGTCACTTGAAATTATCTAAGAACTTTTTCTAAATTTAAATTCTTCAATCATTCAAACTTTAGAAGTTCTACATTTTGTAGTTTCGATTTCAAAATCTGAAATCTTTTTTAGAAATAGATCCTGCAAAATTTAAACCTTTAAGGTTCAAAGATTTTTTAAATCTCATTTTGATATTATATTAGTCATTTTTATAATGTAAATTTTTCAAAATCTTTAGTCTTTTGAATTTGACGAAATATCAATTTTGATTTTTAGATCAATTTCTAGAGTTAAAAGTTTCAAAATTTGAACCTTCGAAATCAGAAGATTTCTGAAATGGGTTATAAATTTGAAAAATGCAGTTTTCCGCAAATTGACACAATAAATTATCGAACAGAAGAATGAAAATTTTTCTCGGCAGAAAAAGTGTATAAAAAATAAAACAATAAAAATTTATCAATCAGTAAAAATAAAAAAAACCCCACACTTGAAAAAATCCAAAAACCTCTCTAAGCACCAAAAATAATCAGGAAATTCCAATCCAGAATTTGAGTAGACATCCTCTCTGTCGCAGACGTTATACAAAAGACCCCATCTGACCTAAAATTATCTTTTTTAATGTCTCTCTAAATATAAAGTCTTTTTATTATATTTGTAAAAGAATTAATTAGAACTTCGTACCATCCATAGATTTCAACTCGTTTTTTAATTTAAGACTTTTGAAATGCAATAAATCCGAGCCATTGGAAAAGATCATTTTTAGAATCAAATGGGTCAATATATGTATTTGTCACTGTCGCTGCTACCAAATTGTACAACTGCCATACTTTTGTTTAAAAAACTGTTTGTTCGTAACTGCAGTAAAATTTCTGTAGTTGTTTCTGTCACATCTTTCACGTCATTCGCTACTTTTGCCTTGTTTATATTTTTATCAATAGTATTTTGGTGCCAAAAATTTGAAGTACAATTCGACATTATGTAAAGCACTTTGCATATTACCACCAAACGAGCTTTTCACGTGATTTTCCGTAAGATTAATCGCTACAATCTTAATTAATTTATTATTAATTCCCTATCAACTTTCAAAGACACTTTCCTTTCCCTCATTCACTCCTTTTTTAAAATCCGTCCTCTTGCTCAGCGAAAATTCCGAAAACGTGTCTTTATTTATGTTTTTCGTTAATTTTTTTATAATTAGACTTTGTCGCTGTTGTGTCGATCGTAAAAGACTCGAAGTCCCTTTCCCCCTCCCCCTTTCCAATAAAAATCCCTCGTCGTGAAAAAGTTTTGTTCGAGTCCTATCTCCGTCTCTCTTACACACACTTATTCAGCGTACGAGTAACATGCATTTCACTACTTATTATTATATATATGCAATGCGTATATTTTTTTTTTTTTTTTATAAAACAGCCATAAACATATATATCTACACGCATATGCACTGCTGCAAGCATAAATATTTTTTATTGTCACTCACTCTTTCTCTATTTTTCTCTTTATTTAAATTTTTCCTTTGTACCTTCTTTTTTTTCGTGCACACGCTCTTTATGTTTTTCTCTTTTAATTTTCACCTATTCTTCTCTTCTGTTTACTTTTCTTTCTCTTTGTCGCATCGCTCGGAATCACAAACTATCAGTCGGTTCAGCCTGAAAGGCAGAACAAACTTTTTTTTTTTTATAAAAAAGTGCAGTTAACAGCCTGCTAATTGTGTCACCAGAGATCATTTTTCTCCTTATTAGCCTAAGATTATAAAACTCTCCTGGAAAAACTTTCGGTTCGGAATTCAATCCTAGCGAATCAGAGCTATTCTGAGTCATTCCCATATCTGTTTCCGAATTAATTCGAAAATCCGATTCATTCCAGCTAAACCCGAATAAATAAGAACCAATTCGAATCAATCCATGCTTGGATTTATATAAACCGCATTTTAAATTCGAATCGTTCCGACCTTGGATTTATTCGGATTGAGAATTCGGTTGTTGTTGAATCGGATTGATTTTAACCAATTTTCATCAAATGAGATTCGAAACGTTTTTTCGATTGGTTCGGAAGTAGATTTCGAAATAAATCGATATCGCTCGAATTGAATTTGAACCATTCCAGCTCAATCTGAATAAATCCGTATCAATCTGAAACAATCCATACTCGGTTTATCTAAACCGAATATTCAATTCGAATCTTTCCGACCTTAAATTGATTAAAATTGTTTCGAATTGAAAATTCGGTTAAGGTTGAATCGGATTGATTTTTAACCGATTCAGTTTCAAATTGATTTTCCGATTGGTTCGGAATGCTTCGAAATAGTTCGGAAAGAGATTTCGAAAATGCTTGGTATTGTTAGGATTGAATTCGAACCATTCCGAATTAATTCGAAAAATTCCAAATCAATTGGAAATTAATTTCGAATTGTTTCAAATTGAAAATTGGGTTTTAATTAATAAGTTTCAGTTAGATTAATTTTTAAGCAATTTGCATCTCACGTGATTCAAAACGTTTTTTCGATTAGTTCGGAATGCTTCGAATAAAAGAGATTTCGAAAATGCTTGGTATCATTTGGAATGAATTTGAACCATTTCGAATTAATTCGAAACATTCCAAATCAATTGGAAATTAATTTCGAATTGTTTAAAATTGAAAATTCGATTTTAATTAATAAGCTTGAGTTAGATTAATTTTTAAGCAATTTGCATCTCACGTGATTCAAAACGTTTTTCCGATTATTTCGGAATGCTTCGAATGAAAGAGATTTCGAAAATGCTTGGTATCATTTGGAATGAATTTGAACCATTTCGAATTAATTCGAACCATTCCGAATTAATTCGAAACATTCCAAATCAATTCGAAAGTTATTTCGAATTATTTCGAATTGAAAATTCGTTTTAATCAATCCCAGCTCAGATTGAATCAGATTGAGTCGGATTGATTTTCAACCGATTTGCATCGATCGAGTTTCAAAACGGTTTTCCGATTGGTTCGGAATGTTTCGAAATAGTTCGGAAACAAATTTCGAAAATGCTTGCTATCGCTCGGATTGAATTCGAACCATTCCGAATTAATACGAAACCTTCCAAATCAATTCGAATTGTTTTAAATTGAAAATTTGGTTTTAATCAATCCAAGCTCAGTTAGAATAATATTGAGTTGGATTGATTGGTTCGGAATGTTTCGAAATATTCCGGAAACAAACTTCGAAAATGCTCGGATTAAATTCGAACCATTCCGAATTAATTCCAAACGTTCCAAATCAATTCAGGAATTCTTTTGAATTGAAAATTCGTTTTAATCAATCCAAGCTCAGATTGAATAAGATTGACTCGGATTGATTTTGAACCGATTTACATCTCACGAGATTTAAAACAATTTTCCGATTGATTCGGAATGGTTCGGAAATAAATTTCGAAATTTCGAAAAGTTCGAATTGAAAAATCGGTTTTAATCAATGCAAGCTCAGATTGAATCAGACAGAGTAGGATTGATTTTCAACCGATTTGCATCTCACGAGATTCAAAACAGTTTTCCGATTGGTTCCGATTGATTCGGAATGGTCCGAAAACAAATTTCTAAAATACTTGGTATCGCTCGGATTGAATTCGAACCATTCCGAATCAATTCGAAAAATTGGTTTTAATCAATCCAAGTTCAGATTCAATCAGATTGAGTCGAATTGATTTTTAACCGATTTGCATCTTATGAGATTCAAAACGTTGTTTCGATTGATTCTGAATGATTCGAAATGGTTCGAGAAGTGATTTTGGAATGGCTCGGTATCGCTTGGATTGGATTCCTTTCCGAAATATTCGCCAGGTTTGTTCGTTCTCATGTGTTTGAAGTATGAAATTTATTATTCATGAATATCAATGAACCATTGGCAGGCTGTGACCTCAATGTAAATCTTCCCTTAATGCAGAGCCGCTGAATAAAAAATAAAAGATAAATCAAAGAAAAGCAAGATTGAATGCCAAAAGAAAAATGCTTTGCGCAGTTCATCGAAAATGCGAGTAATCGTCTTATCAAATTCTCAGTGTATTAACCAATCTGTACTTTTTCTTTTGTAGGGGTAGGGCGTCCCAAAAGTAAGTTGATTCTCGAGGTGTTGTTACACGTCAATAACACTTCTTTACCAGCCACTCACCCCCCCTTGCCAATTCTGATACCCCTCAGACTTAAGGATGTAGATACGCCTTTATACTTCTTTCAAATTTTCACTATTATTCAATATTATTTACACAACAAGTTGTACTTACATTACATTGGAGTTAAAAAGTTGTATGTCTTTATCCAATCTGCTCTCTAAATTTGAATCAGTCAAAATCTACTGATTATCAGTGAAATTTGACTGATTCAAATAGCCAAAAAGAGGTTACTGTAAATCAGTCAAATTTCACTGATTATTTCAGTGAAAATTGACTGATTTGACAGTGAGAAATATTTTTTCACTGATGAATCAGTGAAAATTAACTGATTTAACAGTGAAAGATATTTTTTCACTGATGAATCAGTGAAAAGGCAAATAACTGATTTAATCAGTGAAAATTTGACTGATTCAGATTTAGAGAGTGGAGCATGCAGTTTCAAAATTTTATTTTCAATGTTTTATTGTATATGTACCCCAAAGTTGCTGACGATTTTATTTCTTTTTTTCCTAGTTTTTGTGCAAATTTTTGATTGAAAAAATTCTATTCGTCACATTAGGGCTTATAGTGATATCTTTTCCTGCGCCAATGGGAGTTATTTGGAATCTAATCATGACTTGGATTCGTTCGGATAGAATTTTGAGTGAACATGCGGATAAAGACGGTTTGAATTTTTTATGAATTTGTGCCGGATTTTTTCAGTAGATATTTGGATATAGACGCATTCATTAAGACGGATTAAAAGCAGTTTTTCGGATTCGTTCGGACTGATCTTCAATTCTCGCTCAGATTGGGACGAATTGAAAAGGAAGGGATTTGAATGGAATGAATTTAAAATTAAATCACATATTCAAATAATTTGAAATATTTTTCTGGGTATGCCCCGGATTCAGCCGGATTAAACTTGAGTAGATATGCGGAGTGAAATTGTTTAAGGAATTCATTTCAAATTCGATAGGATTGAAATAAGGCTAACGAATGAAGTGAAAGTGATTGATAAAATTCCTTAGACTAGTCTCGGATGCATTCGAATTGAACATCACTAGGCGCAGCTATTAAGCCGGATTAAAACGGATTAAAAATGTGCCTTAAATTGTTCTTGCAAATTCATGGATAGTATTTTAAATGGACAAACGGATTAAAACTGGTAAAATTTTTTTCATTCAGGTCGAACTTCCGTAGGCACGCAAGAATCAAAACGAATTGGAAAAATGTTTTGCATTAGTCTCGGGTTGAATCGGATTAAAATTAAAGTAGAAGCACGAATTGGAACAGTTTAAAACGTTTCTTGGATGAGCTTCAGGTTTGTTTGGATTGAATTGTGCTTTGGATCGATTTCGGAATTGCTTTTACTGGCATGGAAATAGATTTCGAATTAGCACGAAATTAGACGGATAGAATTCCTATCAGAAATTCGCACCAGGGTTCCATTAATAAGAATTAATTGTCTGTAAGGTATATCTACGTCCTTAAATAAATGTCTAAGTGTATAAATTTTCTGCGCAGCCCCTTTCCCCCAATTGTCACTTACAAGCAACAATGGTCCAGAATTTTCTGTTTATTAATAAGCATTAATGAATGAGGATTTTGTACGTATTGACATATTTCTGCAAGAGTTCCTTTGAGTTCTCACTCCACGTTATCGTCCCTGTGTTATGTTCAAAAACATTTTACGTCATATTCCGAATGTTTACTACTTCTTTTCCAAAGTCAATGTTTGCCATAATCGCAACAATAATATTCCGCTCCTGTTCATGTTCCATTTATGTTCCAAAATTTATATTTTTCTGTTCACACTTATTTTTCAAGGAATTAGATCATTGTTGATTTTCTTTAAAAATTCAGACATTGGAAATTGTTTTAATTAAATCATACTATTACGAAAATAGTAATCTTAGTGAGTATTGTGATGAATATTTTTAAATAAGTTTTGGTATATCCAATACTATTTGTACAAGTCTTATTCCAATACAAACCACCAATATTTTTTCGTAAAAATATCTTTTGTTTTGAAAAAAGTTCAGAACTATTGTAATAATTAATAATTATTACTTCTGAATTTGGAATGTCTGGAGGTTCACAAAATTCTTTTTATTTTCAACTTCAAGGGGAAAAAATTAAACCATCACTATCATCATGAATACTATCACTCTCCTAATTAAAATCCTATAATTCTTTCTGCAAGCTGAAAAAACTGATTCAACCCCTTTACGCAAAAAATTATTGGATCCGATGGGGCTCGATTGACCTCATTCGGAAACACAATTGAAACTGATTCATTTAAGAGAACTGAATGGCGTACCATTATAGAAATAATCGATAGAATCCCATTGATCCGATTCAAATACATCATTGAAACCAATTCACTCCATCGGATTGAATCTGATTAAACGAACTGGTTTCAATGATGTATCTAAATCGAGTCAATGGGGCTCAATCGGAATCTATCGATTATTTTTAAAAGAGGGCATTGTTTGTGTCCGAATGAATCGGTTTCAATAGTGCTTTTAAATCGGAATCAATTGACTCTAATGATTTTTTCCTAAAAAGGATGACAATCCTAAAGAAATCTTTCGACTTGCAGATAAATCTTCCTTCCTCTGAAACTGTCTTAGCACGCCTAGCTACGCCTTAGCAATCTAATTAATGTTTCGCCTTGAATGTTATGAATCTTTTTTTAAGAGTGCTTGCCACTTGCTTATTTCTATGTCTACGTGCTTGTTTATGCGAGGGAAGAGCAAAAAAGAAAAAAAGCAAAAAAAAAAACGGGGATTTTGGGGAAATGGATGACGAAATGGAAATTAATATGGCGGACAGTAGAGCCTTCGAGGCATCGACAGGTGGAACTAAACAACTACTTTTGTTTTCGCTCCGGCTATTCACAGGGAATCTGGAGAGGGAGTCGAGTTTATGAAGGTAAAACACTCTTCTTTGACCATAAAAGTGAATTTCTAATGACTTGTTCAGGTTCAAAATAATATAAAAATCCCATTCATAAATAATCGATAAAATCCGATTGAGACAAATTGAGACGGATTGGGACCAATAGATACCGATTAGGGCGGATTGGGACCAATTGATACCGATTAGGGCGTATTGGGACCAATTGATACCGATTAGGGCGGATTAGGACCAATTGATGCCGATTTATACCGATTAGGGCGAATTGGGACCAATTGATACCGGTTAGGAAGGATTGGGACTAATGCAAAAATAGAGTTGAAACTGTCCTCTTCCAGAAATAATCGATTGGCCACGATTGGATTCGATTGATCCGATTGAGAGCGATTAAGAAACACGATTGGAAACAATTAAATTGATTGATTTCTATCGTGTTTCTTAATCGTTCTCATTTGGGTCAATTGATTCCAATCGTACCCAATCGATTATTTCTAGAAGGGTGGTTCATTTAATTTGTATGAATATGTTTCAGTTATGTTTCTAAATCAGGTAAATCGGAATCAATCGGGTTTAATCATACTATCGATTATTTCTAGAACTGATGAAGCTTCCTGGCACGTTATTAGAGAATCACATTGACATGAACTAATTGAATATGAAAATTTTATAATGATTATCATTTGACAGAGGCAAGAACAGAAGAGAAGTGATCTCGATGAACAACTCAAGGATTACATCGCGGAATGGCGGAAGCAGAGAGCCAAGGAGGAGGAGGAACTCAAACGTCTTAAAGTACATTGATGAAATAATTTATACGGTCTTTTTATCATGAATTGAAATTTGTATGACTTTTCTTCACTCTATCACTCTTTATAGGAAAAACAAGCAAAGCGTAAGGTCACTCGCGCTGAGGAAGAAAAGAAACTGGCTCAAAAGAAGAAAGAAGAAGAGGAACGTCGACAACGTGAAATTGGTATGTTTTTACCAAAGAATTTTCAAATTGGTGCAAGTTTTGGATTGAAAAAAACTCTATCCGTCCTATTCCGAAATCTGTTTCCGCGAAAATACAAACTAATCCCTATTCAATTCCAAAATCAAAGGTTTTGGATGTGTTCAGATTTAATTTGAATTTGACGGATGGATTGAGATGGACTAGTTTCCGATTCAGACGGATTGGTTTCCAAGCAGACGTACGGATCGAGGCGGATTAAAATTGTGACTCAGATAGCTGCCGAAATGGCTCACATTGACATGGAAACAGATTTCGGATTGACGCGGAATAAGACAGAATAAAATGGAGTAGATTCCTATCCGTAACTTGCAGCAGAGTAATTAAAGTAATTTATAGTAGTTAACTCGTCATTTTCTTTCCGCAGAGGAGAAGAAACAGCGGGACATAGAGGAGAAGAGGAGGTAAGAAATATCTTCGAATTTCAGTTTGATTGATGATTTATATCCTTTTAATTGATTTGATTAAATTGAGCAATTTATTTGAAATTGTAGACGTTTGGAGGAATCCGAAAAGAAACGTCAAGCTATGATGCAGGCGATGAAGGATCAAGCAAGCAAGAAAGGTCCCAACTTCACCATCACCAAGAGCAGTATAGCTGTAAGTTTTTCCCATTCTTATCTAAAATATTTCATCTGATTATCTCATTTTTTATTGGGATCTAATTCTGAATTCAGGGAAACTTATCGTCGGCACAAGTGGAACGTAATAAGACGAAAGAGCAGCTGGAAGAGGAGAAAAAGATCTCTTTGAGCATTCGTATTAAACCTTTGGAAATAGAGGGTTTGGGAATCGATAAACTGCGCGCCAAGGCAAACGAACTCTGGGAACAGATTGTCAAACTTGAAACGGAAAAATATGACCTTGAGGAACGTCAAAAGCGTCAGGATTATGACGTGAGTTTGCATAGACATTTTCTTATCAATGTTTTTCATAAGAATTATAATGATAAATTTTTTTTTCATAGCTTAAAGAATTGAAGGAAAGGCAGAAGCAGCAGCTTAGACATAAGGCTCTCAAGAAAGGCCTGGACCCTGAAGCCCTTACTGGCAAATACCCAGTTAGTATTAGTTTTTGATAATACAAATTAATTTCTACAGATTTCTCAAAAAAGCAATTAGAATCCTCCCTGGAGAAAGTTTTGGATTGGAATTTAATTCGAGTGAATTAGAACTATTCCGAACCATTCTGATTCATTTTTAACCAATTTCAAAAACTTATTGGATTTCGTTCGAGGCAAATCGGTTAGAAAATCAATCTAACTCAATCCGACTCAATCTGAATGAATCAGAGTTCGGATTGGTTTGGATGGAAAATATGGTTCAGATTCATCCGGATTAGCACGAATTGATTTTTAACCGATTTGCATCGAATGATTCGGATTGGTTCGGAAATAGATTTCGAAATTTCTCGGTATAAATTCCTTTCTGAAAATTTCGTCAGGGCTGTTCTGAATAAATCAGAAAATAAAATAAAAATTCCATTCATGAATAATCAATAAAATCTGATTGATACCGATGAGGACGGATTAGGACCGATTGATACCGATTGGAAACGATTGATACCGGTTAGGACGGATTGGGACCGGTGCACGAATAGAATTGAAACCGGTCAGTCATTACAAATCAATTCGAAAAACTTTTTAAATCTCCTGACGAAAATTTCGAAAAATTATTGAATATAAGCCATTCCGTTACATTCCGGATCATTCTAAACTAATCCGAGAAACATTTTGAAACTCATTTGATGCAAATTGTTTTAAAATTAATCCGAATTAATCCCAGATTGGGTTAATCTCAACCGAATTTTCAATCCGAATCAATCCCAGCTTGGGTTAACCTCAACCGAATTTTCAATCCGAATGAATCCGAGCTCAGATTTATCTAAATTAAGTCGGGTTGAAAACTTGGATCGGATTCAATCCTTGGATTGAGCCGGATTGGTTTTTAACAGATTTGCTTCGAATAATATTTGGAATGTTTTTCGGATTGGTTCGGAATGATCCCGAATGATTCGAGAACAGATTTCGAAATTGCTCCGTATCGCTAGGATTGAATTTCAATCTGAAACCTTTGATAGGGTCTCGTTTGTTGTAAAACGATTGCACGCCAATCCGATTCAATCCAAAACAAGTCTTTAATACGAATCAATCCGAAGCAGTCTGAATTCAGATTGATGTGAACCGAATTTCAAATCTGAATTTATACGAATTATCCCGACTTCCGATTAATTCGAATTAAAAATTAGGTTCAGATAAATCCGAGCATATATTGAGTCGGATTGGTTCAGATTAATTTAGATTGAATCGGATTAATTCGGATTGGTTTTATTTTATTTTTCCTCTTCGCTTTGAAAACAGAAAACCTCTATTATAATAGCATTTTTATGTCAAACAGAATATTTTCCAAATCGGACTTATTTTTATTAATTTTTCAACAAAGTCATGATTTTCCTAAAGAATCTGACGATATTATTCCATACATCTGATAACTTTTAAATTAATTCTAAACAATTTTGTTCTTGTCAATAGCCTAAAATCCAAGTCGCCTCCAAGTATGAACGTCGTGTCGACACCAGGTCCTATGACGACAAGAAGAAACTCTTTGAGGGTGTAAGTATGACTTTCTTATAAAACCCCAATACAAAAAATTTCACCAACGAAACACCCAAGAAGACCTTAAACGATCAGAGCTAGAGTCTCTTAAAAATCTAGGATAGCGAAAAATGATCGCGTTTATAAATGCACCACAGGGATATGATACGCTTATCGCTGAGATGAACGAGAAATTGTGGAAACAGAAAACAGAACAATTCATGAAACGCGCCAAAAGTGAGTCGATCGATATTTATCGAAAAACCTCTGCCTGTTTGTCTTGCTGAGACCCTCAATTGTATTAATCCATGATTAATACAACGTTCATCCAATCGAATTAGTAACTAAATTTGTCAGCCCTAATTGTTTAGACTTGATTATTGTTTTTAACTTTCGAGGAACGGTTCACCCTCTTGATATCATTTTGGTGCCGCTCCCTTGTTGATGTCCCCATCAGCATGAGTCGAAAACACGGGGTTTTATTCCATTCAAAGGTTTTACCTTTTGTCTTCTTATTGTATAATGTAAATGTTATAATTCATTAATGATGATTTAATAATATACCATAAACCCCAAAACATATAACCATAAAGGGACCAGGCGAATTCTGTGTGAAAATCCCAGCATGCCATTCTTTCCGTTGGTGTTTCAGGGCCTGACGGATCAGCTCAAGGAGTCCATGGAAAAACAATGGAACCAACAAAAAGAACAGTTCCTTGGTCGCCAAAAGAGTACGTATATGACAGTGTTCTTTAATAGAACAAACTTCCTGTTTTTCGGAAATTAAAGTACATTCAATCGAGTGTCTGGTTTGCTATCATCCTATTATGACTTCTGGATGTCCTGTTGACTAAAATTGTGTTTAATTTAGCTGAATATTTCAAAGATCGCAAGGGGCACAGGAATTTTGGACGTCTTCCAGGCGGCTTAGAGACGTCCCTGGGACTTCAATGAGAGGCTTTTTAATCTCTTTACTCTCTAAACCTGAATCAGTCAAATTTTCACTGATAATCAGTAATTTGCCTTTTTACTGATTCATCAGTGAAAAAATATTTTTCACTGTCAAATCAGTCAATTTTCACTGAAATAATTAGTGAAATTTGACTGATTTACACTAACCTCCTTTTAGCTATTTGAATCAGTCAAATTTTCACTGATAATCAGTAGATTTTGACTGATTCAAATTTAGAGAGTAGGACCTCTTTTGTCTCGAAGACGTCTTTAAGAGATGAGAAGTCCTCAGGACAGTAAAAAGATTGAGGCACTAGTCCGCGGGACGTTTTTAGAACGTCTTGGAGACGTCCAATGCCTCCTAAGATATTATACTCCTTTTGAACATTTGTATTCATGTTCAATAGGCTGAGTATTTCATGGGATCTCAGTGGGCACGGGGCGGTTGGACGTCTTACAGACGTCTCTCGGCCTTCAATCACAGGCTTTTTATTCTTTTCTGGACGTCTTTTATCTAGAAGACGTCTTTAAGAGATGAGAAGTCCTCAGGACAATAAAAAGATTGAGGCACTAGTCCGCGGGACGTTTTTAGAACGTCTTGGAGACGTCCAATGCCTCCTAAGATATTGTACTCCTTTTGAACATTTGTATTCATGTTCAATAGGTTGAGTATTTCATGGGATCTCAGTGGGCACGGGGTGGTTGGACGTCTTACAGACGTCTCTCGGCCTTCAATGACAGGCTTTTTATTCTCTTCTGGACGTCTTTTATCTAGAAGACGTCTTTAAGAGATAAGAAGTCCTCAGGACAATGAAAAGATTAAAGTGGTAGTCCGCAGGACGTCTTTACGAAGTCCCGTAGACGTCCAATGCCTCCTAAGATATTACACTCCTTTTGAACATTTGTACTCATGTTCAATAGGCTTAATATTTCATAGGATCGCAGTGGGCATGTAGACATTAGACGTCTGTGAGACGTCTTACAGACGTTTTAAGAACTTCAATGCCAGGCTTTTTGTATTTTTCTGGACATCTTAGAATGCTAAAAGGATTAAGGCAGTAGTTCGTGGAACGTCTTTAAGACGTCTCACAAACGTCCAATGCCCCCCTGAGATATTATAATTTTTTTAAACTTTTGTATATACGTACAATATGCTGAATATTTTATAGGATCCTAGTAAGCACGGAGACTTTGGACGTCTTTGAGACGTCTTTAGAACTTCAATGCCTGGCTTTTTTCCCTATTGCACGTCTTTTGTCTAGTGGACGTCTTTAAGAGATGAGAAATCCTCAGGAGAGTAAAAAGATTGAGCCAATAGTATGTCGGACGTTTTTGAAACGTCTTGAAGACGTCCAATGACTCCTTAAATATTATATTTCTTTTGAAAATTTGCATTCATAATTCTATTTTATCCAAATCTAGTAGGCGCGGTAACATTGGACGTCTTAAGAACGTCCTGGGGATCTAAGCAAGAGGATTTTTCTTGTTTCCTGAACATTTTAGGTCTAAAAGACGTCTTTAAAACATGATGTTACTTTCGGACGGAAAAATGAAACAAAGACGTTACAAAGAGGTTTAATAGTAGTTCGTGAAACTTCCTTGCTGACGTCCAATGTCGCTGGGCTCACTATGAACCTTACTCAGAATTCTCCTACAGGAACCCGTCTAAGAACCCATATCGTAAAATGCATAGGAACATATCATACCGCTAGTAAGAATTCAAGATACGAATTTGTACATGAAATAATGTAAGAACCCACCTGGAATCACACAAAGGTTCCTATGTAAGTTCCTACATGATTTTCTATATCGAAACCATCAACAAGGTTCCTTGTTTGGTTTAAAAAAAAAAATCAATTTATTTTCAAAATAATATGGAAACCTGTATATGGATTCCGCCATGGGTTCCTCTAAATAATATTTCAAAAGTTTCTAGAACTTTTTTAACACTCCAAAAATAAAATTTTAGATTTAAGAACTCTTAAATAGGATCCTATGTAGTAACCCATACAGGGATCCATGTCGGAACCTATACAGATGGGTACCTGCATAGGTTCCGATATGGGTTCCCGCAAGGATTCTTGTGTGGGTATTTATAGCAGTCAGTAGGGAATCGGAAAGTGCTTTGACTCCAAAAAAAAGTGAATTTTTATTTCTGCTTTATTTATTATATCTTTAACTAAACTATTATTGATTATTTTTGTACTTTTAATAGCGAAGCTACCGAAGTGGTTCGGAGAGAGGCCCGGAAAGAAGAGTGGCGACCCCGAATCACCGGAAGGCGAAGAAGACGTGAAGGCATCGGTTGACGTTGACTTGGAAGAACCCAACTTCGACGAAGAAGAGGAAGAAGAGGAGGAAGCAGCTGAGGAAGAAGAGGAGGAAGAGGAGGAGGAGGAAGAAGAAGAGGAAGAAGAGGAGGAGGAAGAGGAAGAAGAGTAAAATATATATATTTATTGGCTATCATCATCGATCTTTCCATCGTTGGCGAGAATCTCGCACTCGTTCCACGTTCTCTTCCTTTTGCGTGCGAGTGAACGACGCTTTAATTGCATTTTTCATGGAAATGCCATCAGCGTAATTAATTATCAATAATATGCGGCAAAAAAGTGTAAATCAATTGCGTCGTATAATGTGAAACTCGCTATAACTACTATTACTATCGTTACTATTATTATACAATTACAATAATGATATTATACACACAAACGCACACACATTATTAAAATAAAATCGTTTATCGTATAAATATCGCTGCACTTTACATCATCCTTTACACAACACGCACAAACAGAAATGTTCGGATTCAGCGATTAATCGAAACTGCTATTACAATTGATATTGTTTCGAGTTCCAAATAAATTTTTATTTCATGGAGTTCAATTTTATTTGGAACATGTACATAGGTTGTTCTAAATAGAATTTGTTAATTTTGATGAAATATTTTTTGTCTAATTTCATGTCTGATGTTACGTTTCAATTTTTCTCTCATACTTTTCTCAGTACATCGACTTTCATTCTATTATCTTGAATTTGAAATTTGTTTCATCATGGTTCAGGTAGAAGGTTAGATTGAAGAGATTAATTTTCTACGAACACGGAAAAACTTCCAATCCAGTTTCCTCTTAGTCTAAAATTTTGTAAGAAGAAAATTAGGCTCTTTACCCCGATGTTGGTACTTTGAGGAGTCGTTACTTTTGTTTCATGGCTATCAATAAAAGGCGTGAAAACCACTTTTTAGTTCACTTTTATATTTACGTTGTGTCTCACAATTAAATACTCATTTTATTGTTTTTTAAGAGAATGGAGAAAAGCCTGAAGAGGTGATAATTATTATGATCCCAGGAGGCATGGAAACATTAGACGTCTTCGGACGTCATAAGGACGTCTTGAGGACTTTGGTGTTAGACGTTTGTTCTCTTCCAGACGTCACATACTTAGATGTTTTCAAGACATCGGACGTTTTTAGAAAATGCGAGAAATCTAACATTTTGAGTTTTTAGGACGTTCTTGAAAAATCCAACGCCCCTGTGCTTTAATCCCTATTCTTTACTCAAAAACAGAAACTTAAAAATTTTCAGATGTGGATAAATATTTAAAAATAGGATTTCAATAAGAATTATTTTGTGATTACTCAAATCTGGAAATTATTTTTCATTTAAAAAATGACTTTCAAGGCTTTGAAATTTAATTATTTTCTACAGAATCAAGAAAATTTTTGACAAAATTGAATAAGTTGTTTTTAAAATATTTTTGGAAAAAATTGTAATACTTTTAGAAAATTTAAAAATATTCCAGTCGATTTCAAGATACTCTCTAAACCTGAATCAATGAACAGCCACTGATTCGTAGTGACTATTCACTGATGGCAGCAGCTATAAGTCTTTCACTGAGAATCAATGAAATTCGACTGATGAATCAGTGAAATAGATTGAACTCACTTATTGAATCAGTGAAAGCTTCAGGTGGGAGTAATAAAACCAGCAATATATTTTAACGATCGATGAACTCGTTTATTAGTTTAGGCTAATAAACACTAAAACGAAATTACGTAATTATTATTATTTTTAAGGGACGATAAATCAGTAATGTGTAGATGAAAGTTTTGAATTCGCGAATTCAAAAGTTATGTTCACGTGACGCATTCACTGATTCCTCAGTGAAGTCAAAGCAGGGCACTGATGCGTCAGTTGAAATATTTTCACAGATGTAATCAGTGACTATTTCACTGATTCAGGTTTAGAGAGTATTAATTAATTGAGACAAATTTAAAAAATATTTCAAGTGCAATTACAATGAACCGAATTCGTAATGAATTCACATTAAAGGTTTTCTTCAAGGCAAAATTTTCCTTTTAATGTTTCAAATATTTAATGACACATATGTGAAATTATAGTGTTTATGTTTGCCGTGTTCGCACTCCATATATTAACAGGTTAATTAAGATGCGATCGATTAGTAGATCACCGATTACGAAGTCGTTGAAATGCGTGTAATTACTAACAAATCGATTTCTGAAATTTATGGTTGCTGCATGTTCATAATTAAAATCGCGAATTTTCTAGATACATTTTTTTAGAAATGGGAATCAATAAACCATCAATTAATTCAAATTCGGTTTAAAATTTAATTGTTAATTTTTAATTAAATTCTGATATTGAAATACTTTTCAAAATTGAATCAGTAAAATTTCATTTAAGAATACTTTTTTAAACACAATCAGTTGTTTTATTCACAAATTTTGGTCAGTAGCTCATCCCTAGCAATTCAATCAGACAATAAATCAGCTAAATTCAACTAATTGAATAGCTAAAAATGGATAACTGAATGAAATTAGTAAAGAAATGTTCGTTAAAATTAAAGAAGCGAGTTATTTGAATGAAAAAGATTCATCTACAGTAATTGTAATAAAAATTTAATAAATTATAGTCGAATTTTTATCGAATCCTAAAATTTAATCCAGTCAAAAAATCATTGATTTAAAATCAGTGTGAATTCTTTACAATACAACCAGTCATATTTCATTGATTTCCAGTGAATGAGACTGAATTATGAAGGGTCAGTCACTGATGTCGATTCAGCAAAATGTTGACTGATTCAGATTGACTAAGTAAGAAATAGTTTTAAAAACTTACACAGGTTTCCAAATAAATAAATTTATTCCCAATCAAATTTAACTATTTGTAAGTAAAATTTATCTGCTCTATTCTGATGAAATAAATACTTCTTTAAATAAATAATACCTACATTGAATGGATAATATAAATAAATAATAATAGATAGTAAATAAATAAGTTTAACTAATACATTTTTTAAATTTAGTCTTTAAATTTGAATAAATGACAAGTCCACTAAAAATTAGTGAAATAAATCTCAAAGTTTCAAAGCAACGCAATAATAGTAACTGGTTCAGATTTTGAAAAATAAAAGGCTCGCGAATGTTTCACAATTCAAAATAACGGACACGGGGAAATTGGAAATCTTCAGGACGTCTCAGGAACTTGAATATTTAAAAATGTTTAAAAAATTATAAATCAATGAAAACAAATTTTATTATCAAATCCATACAAGAGCCAATCGATCTCTACTCAGAAAAAGAATGTTTCATTTAAACAAAATTGTTCAAAATCAAACAAATTTATGCATTGCTGTGAGGTCAAATTGAAACAAATTTCATAGTTGACTTTATTTTTTCAATTTAAAGAAATCTTTAGTGTGTTTAAAAAACAATTTTTGTTGCAAAAATCTCTTTCCTTGAATCAAAATAATATATTTTTAAATCATTTCAACAAAGAGTTTTTTCTATTCCTATTTCGTTTTTTTTCGAAATCAAGCAAGCATATATTTTCCATCATAAACAAATTTGAATCGGTTTCATCTAGACGCAACATTTTCTCTGCAAAAAGTGTTTTTTACTGAAAATAAAATATTTTTTTTTAATCACGAACCAAAATTCAGAAGATAATTTTCGATTTTGGTTTTTGATTTTAAATTCTTTATATTTTCTGTCAAAAACACTTTCTGTGTTATTGAATTAAGAAACAGAGAATAAAAAATAGTTTTTAAAATTAAACTAATTTGTGTATAGCTTTAGAGTCAAATTAGAACAAGTGTCATACTTGACTTCATTTTTTTTAAATAAAAAAATCTTTAGTATGATTGAAAAATGAATTTAAAAAATGACTTTTCAAATTCAAAACACCATTTTTGCTGGAAAAATTATTTTGTTCGAATCAAAATAATATATTTGTATATTAAACAAATCATTTCAACCAAAAATTTTTTCTATACAGATTTGCTTTTTTCGAAATTAAGCATATTTTTTAGTAGTATAAACAAATTTAAATCGATTTCATTTAAGTACAAAATTTATTTTTCCAGAGAGTTTTTTTTTGGAGAAAATCTTTTGTTTGAATCATGAAACAGAATTCATAAAATATTGATTTATTTTGGTTTCTGATTTAAAATTTTTTTTATATTATCTAACAAAAACACTTTCTGTGTTTCTGAATTAAGAAATGGAGAATAAAAAATAGTTTTTAAAATTAAACTAATTTTTGCATTGCTGTGGGGTCAAATTAAAACAAGTTTCATACTTGACTTCATTTTTTTTAAATAAAAAAATCTTTAGTATGATTGAAAAATGAATTTAAAAAATGACTTTTCAAATTCAAAAAACCATTTTTACTGGAAAAAAACATTTTGGTCGAATCAAAATTATATATTTTTATATTAAACAAATCATTTCAAAAATAACATTTTCTACACAGACTTGTCTTTTTTCGAAATCAAGCTTATTTTTTTGTAACATAAATAAAATTAAATCAGTTTCATGTGGGCACAAAATTTATTTCTCCAGAAAATTTTCTTTACAGAAAATAAAATCTTTTGTTTCAATCACGAACCAGAATTCAGAAGATACTTTTCGATTTTGATTTCTGCTAATTATATATTTTCTGTCAAGTAAACACGTTCTGTCTTTCTGAATTAAGAAAAGGAGGGCAAACAAAAGTTTCTTAAATCGTACTAATTTTTCCTTTGTTGTAGGCTCAAATTGAAACAAGTTTCTTACTTGACTTTTTTTAAAATAAAAATATCTTTAGCATGAGTAAAAAATGAATTTAAAAAATGATTTTTCAAATTCAAAAAACCATTTTTGTTGGAAAAATCACTTTAGTCAAATCAAAATAATATGTTTGTAAATTAATTAACATATTTTTTCCAACATAAACAAATTTCGGTTTAATCTAGACACAACATTTTTTCTGCAAAAAGTGTTTTTTACAGAAAATACAATTTTTTATTTCAATCACGAACCAGAGTTCAGAAGATACTTTTTAATTTTGATTTTAAAAAATTGATATTTTCTGCACGGAGAAACTTTTTATATCAATTTTTACTATAGTATTTTTCAATTTAGGGAAAAACGGATCACTTTGAGAATTTTTGTTAGTAAAAATACTAAACTTTATAATAATGATATGAAACTTTAGTATAAACTATAGTAAAATTTGCTATGAACTATGCTGAAGTTTCATATCATTATTATAAAAATTTGTATCTTTACTAGCAAAAACTCTCAAAGCGATACGTTTTTCCCTAAATTGAAAAATACTATAGTAAAAATTGATATAAAAAGTTTCTCCATGTGACAAAAACAACTTTTGGCTTTGAATGAAAAATAGGAGCCTAAATAAACAATTTTTCCAATATGACCAAAAATTTTCTGCATGATAAAATATCCTGAGACTAAGGAACATAAATTAAAACTATTAAAATAAATTCAGTAGGAATTATTCCTCGTCAAATTCATTTTTGCTCTAGTCCTTTAGTTGCCGATTTCCCTTCAATCATACAATTTCACATATATGGAAAAAGACATATAACCACCATATATATATTTAGTTAAGGTAGTTCGTTCACGAAAATTAGAACTCAAGGCAAAAATACATAATTTTACTTTCAAGAATAGCAATATTATTATTGAAGGGCTAATTTGAAAGAGAAAAGATTATTTTTCATGAAAAAAATTTAAAACACAAAAAATAATTTTATTAATAAATTTTATTTTTGCCCAAACTTATTGACCGTTTCCAATTTTTAAAAATGAATTCTTTAATTATTGATTGAGTGGATGATGGCCTTTCTGGTATTTATTATCCCAGTTGTTTAAGATTTCATTGTAAAAGATTAATCCACGAGTTCAAATTATCACAACAACTTTCATGGAGAGTCCATGATGACATCATGGACTCATCATGGACTCTCCATGAAAGTTGTTGTGATAATTTGAACTCGTGGATTAATCTTTTACAATGAAATCTTAAACAACTGGGATATAAACTTAACCTCTTAGAGGTTAAGTTTACAGATTTTGTACATAACAATGAATATTAAATAATAATCACAACATACTTATAACTGGATTTTTATAATCTTATGGCAATTTTTAATAATTTTAAATAAGTTTTCACAATACTAAAAATGTGATAAAATGATGAGGAACTAATTTTATACTTCATTAATCTGTATTTTTAACGAAGCATTATATAATCAAGTGACGTCTCTTTTAAAAAAAATTTTATAAATTTTGAACTCCTCGCAACGAACTGTTTAAGTCTTGATAAGGAATGAAGCTTCATTCGAAACGTTGACTTGCTGAGGAAATTAATAAATCCTCTTTTTCAAAGGAATTTTTGAAACTGGACTTATGATTTCCTTCTTTTAACATCTTAATAAATACCAGAAAGGCCATCATCCACTCAATCAATAATTTTATACTGGTAACAACTAAAATACATATTTCACATTGAATTCTTTAATGGCCCCCATAGCACAATACCTTCCCTGAACGTTCTATGAACGTTGCCATGGAATGTTCAGAAGATTCCAATGGAACGTTCAAGGAACGTTCCTAGAACTAAGAAAATGTCCGGGTTTTTTTAACGTTCCAAAGCAATGTTCTCTGAATGTTCCTGTGGAACGTTCCAGGAACGTTCAAAAGGAATATTGAGAGAATGTTCCGCAGCAATATTCAGAAAATATTCAAAGAGAACGTTCCTGGAACCTTCCATAGGAACGTTCAGAGAACATTTGTATCGAACGTTCGTAGAACTTTTCGTGGGAACATTCAGGGAACATTCGCAGAGAACGTTTTGGAACATTCCGCGGGAACATTTTTTGAGAATGTTCCTGGAATTATTTTCTACAGCATTCAGGAAACTTTCTTTATAGATAATCCTGCAGCTTCAAACATACTAATGCAGGGAATGTTTTTTATAAATAATTTTGGGAATTAATTTATAGGTAAAATGGAAAGAATTAATTGCAGATATTAATATTTGGTTTATATATTTAAAAATACTTTAAGTACAAAGAGGAAGATGCTATAACGTTTACTGAAACATGTTTTTAATAAAATATTTACATAAATTACATTTGTTCATAAAAGTAAGATAATCTATTCCATTTTTATCTATTACATTTATCTATTATATTATATTATCTATAGATTATCTATTATAAGATTATCTATAAAGAAAGTTTCCTGAATGCCGTAGAAAATAATTCCAGGAACATTCACAAAAAATGTTCCCGCGGAATGTTCCAAAACGTACTCCGCGAATGTTCCCTGAATATTCCCACGAAAAGTTCTACGAACGTTCGATACAAATGCTCTCTGAACGTTCCTATGGAAGGTTCCAGGAACGTTCTCTTAGAATATTCTCTGAATATTGCTGCGGGACGTTCTCTCAATATTCCTTTTGAACGTTCCTGGAACGTTCCACAGGAACATTCAGAGAACATTGCTTTAGAACGTTAAAAAAACCCGGACATTTTCTTAGTTCTAGGAACGTTCCTTGAACGTTCCGATGGAACCTTCCGAAAATTCCACGGGAACGTTCATAGAACGTTCAGGGAAGGTATTGTGCCATGGGGGGGGGGGGCTGAAATTATAAAAAAAAAATTTTATAAACAAATTGCTGTATTTGATAATAATTAATTTAATTTCAAAAATAGGAAACAGTCATCTTGTAGAGAATCTTTTTCCTAAAATAATGAACCGTAATTTATTAAAATCGCATCATTTTTAAAAATTTGGCTCGAAGTAATAAGTAAATAAGTTTAGGCAAAAATAAAATTTATTAATAAAATTATTTTTTTGTGTTTCAAATTTTCCTCCTGAAAAATAATCTTTCCTCTTTCAAATTAGCCCTTCAATAATAATATTGCTATTCTTGAATAGGTCTAATTTTCATGAACGAACTACCTTAATCTTTAAGAAATCCCTACGTGGTCAGAAAATGAAACGTTTCTTTTCCATCTCACTCTATCCTTTAAATTCCACGCAGCTTTCTCTCTCAAATTCTTCGCCCAGAGTATCAACTATTTATAATGGCAGCTGACTCCAGAAAAGTACAATACGTTTCTAACGAGAAAAAAGATACCCAAGTTTGGAAGAAAAAAAAGAATCCGAAGAGATGAAAGATATAGAAAAAAAAGAAGAGCAAATAAATAAGAAAGTCGGAATGATAGTTTAAAAGAGTGAGAGAGGAGAAGACACTTAATTCAGAGAGGCGGAAAAAGAGAGAGAGAGTGGGGGGAACTCTTAAAGTTACTTAGTGTATAGTGTCACCATAGTAGTAGTAATACTAATAGTAGTAGTAGTAACAGTAGTAGTCATCCAGGCCAGGAAACTTTACTCCCACTTTAGAGTCTTTAGACGTCACTTTTATATATTCCGGACAAAAATAACGCGAGACGAGACTGTCGGTTGCGGTCGTGTGTAGTTTTAAATGATAACAAAATACGTATAGTACGTTTTGCGTCTTCACATCTTGTCTCCTTCTTTAATTCTCAGTTTCCGGGATTAGCTCGCCTTCGTTTCGATGAAGGTGATTATGAAAGTCTCCTCTTGAAAATCAATCGCGAATGACTTCAACCTGTTGCTGGTTGATTGGGACTTCTGGTGTCACGTGATGAATGCCATCGATGTTTTTTTTTTGAGACACTTTTTTTAAAAAAAATCTCTTACTTTTCGCGGGGGTTATTATTACTTTGAAAAGGTCAGCCTAATTTTGTTGAGGAAGTCAGTGATGTGAAGTAATTAGTTTAGGGCAAATTACTACGGAATTTTTGATTTAGAAAGACACAATTTCTGTTACAAGATTGCAAAAAAGTTACTGTTTTTGTTGTGATGTATATTTTTAGTCGCTAGCGCAATTTCATGAAGGGGATTTTGAATTTCAATAGCTAGTTTTTTTTTTAGATTTTGCAAGAAAAGAAATATTGATTCAAAATATTAGTTTGATGTTAGGAATAGAGATGAGGTTTTTGAATAACTTTATCAACTTATTTTTTAGTATTTTTCCTACTAAGCATTTTTTGAGAATATTTAAAAACAAGAATTACATTGAAAATTTGGAATTGGAAAATCGGAGTTTTGAAATTTGGTTCTGCAATTTTTTGATTGTGGATTTGTTTAATTCCTGTGGTGAGAAGTTGTAATTTACAAGTGAGATTGAGAATCAAAATTATTTAAGATTTTTGAATGTGACAATTATCATAAATTATGATAATATTATTACAACCAATTAGTACTGTATAAAACTTATTCCGATAGATTTTTGAACTATTATTCACATCAGAATCTGATACAAAATTCCATTGTGAAAATTTGAAAGTAGTAAATGAATTATTGAAATTGAATAATTATCCCTCATAATATAAAAAGTAATTCTTTTGTTACTCCAGTTGATAAAAAACATATTATCTCAATTCCTTATTATGTCAATTTCTCAAAAAATAGTGAAAGGATTTGTACAAATTTTGATTGTAGAATAATTTCCAGAATAAATACCACAATTTTATTAGCAAACACTAAAAAACAATTTAATTATGTAATTCAAATTAAAAAAAAAATTTAATTAATAAATTTGTTGAGTAAAGGAGACAAATTTTTGATACGCTACTGTCACTGAGTTTTCATTACATTTATTAGTATGTTTACGGTTTTATCTGTGAGAGGACGTAAGTCTCTCGCATCTCTTTAACAAAATTGCAAATAAAACCAAGTAATATGAAGGAATAATAAAATTTAAAGAACCCTTCTAGTCTATATTTATTATCAAAAAATTGAAAAATAATATAATAAAATTTAATTATCATCAGAAAATTTTAAATCTGAAAACTTGTATTTTCTATAATCTATTGAATTTTCCTTCTTCAAATTAAAATTATAACAATTTATACATATTTTTAAGATAATTATAATAAACAAAAACGCATAAATTTAATAAAATTTTTTAATTTGCATTTTCTTATGAAAATATTAACATGAATATTTACAGCAATTGTCACTTTTCTTTCTTCTTGCAATCATCCGTAATTTGTAATTTCAAAAATTATTATTCTTTAATTTTATTTGAAATAAATCAAATAAAAAACACCTTATGAATCAAATTAATACCAAATCTTCCAACTAATTTAAAATCCCCTAAATCGTTAAAAAAAATCTTTGGAAGAAAGAATCTAAAAATTTTTTAAAATCATAAAAATTTCAAAATTTTGGAAAAGACATCCTGATCTTCCCCTTCAAGAAAATGCATAACATCCTATATCCTTAACGTTACATAAAGAATATTGCCCAACGAAAATTGTCACTTATATTTCTAGTTTCAAAAATAGCCAATGATTTCTCATATACATATTTCCTAGTCTATGAGAAGTCTCACAAAGTTTCGGCGTGAAATTTGGTCTCAGATATAAGAAAATAATAAGCAGGACGTAGGACGACAGCTTGAGACGTTTTTAGTAATCTGTCGAAGGCTCGGGAAAGAATTGGACACAATGGACATTAGCATTACAGTTGTGGTCGGCGGTCATGCATCGGTGAGACGTGAAATATAATTCTAAAAGTGCTCAAGTGAAACGTGTTTTCCACATTGTCGTGCTGTTTTAAGCACTGAGGAAATCAATGTGCGTGGTTTGCAATGCTCACTTTTATTGCGTCTAAAGGAAATAAGTTTTCGAAAAGAATCTCTTTTGGGAGTGTCATGGCGATAATGTCGTCGAGAGAAAGGAGCCAGGAGAGAAATAATGTAATGACGACATACCGCCGTCCTCGGGTCGTCGTTCAGCTTCCTGGTTCCAAGTTGATCATAAAAGAAAGCAAAAGAGGCAGAATGAGAAGCTGACTAAGGAGAACTTTACCAACGAAAAAAAACCTCTCGATGCGGTGAGTTTTACTTATAAATGAAATTATTAACTCGCTTATATCTTATAAATTAACCTATGAGAAGTCTAGACGTCTTGAAGACGTCTCACGGACTTTAATGTCAAGATTTTTATTGACCTGAAGTCATATCATGTCCAAGAGACGTCTTTCAGACAAGAGACGTCTTTCAGATAAGAGACGTTTTTCAGAAAAGAGACGTCCTTAAGGTGTCCCATAGACGTCCAATATTTTTGAGCCTACTAGGTTACTATCAGACAAAAAAAAGTTTTATTACTTACAACACAAAATTTATTTCATTCGGCAAAGTTAGAAAGATAAAATTTCATTGTTTGGACGTCCTGAGGACGTCTAACAAATTTCAGTTTCAGGAATCTGACAATTATTATTTTATTATTTTTCCATTGGACAAATTTACAGAAACAACATTTTTTTTGTTAAGACGTCATGCCAGTCAGACATTTTGTTGATTTTAGACGGTTCATGTCTGAAGATGTCTTCTAAATATAAGACATTTTCAAGATGTCGTTTCAGTAGACTCGGGGACGTTGGACGTCTTGAAGGCGTTTCACGGACTTCAATATCAAGATTTTTGTTGACCTAAGGTCACCTTATATCTAAGAGACGTCTTTCAGACAAGAGACGTCCTCAGGGCGGCTGAAAGCCTGACAGTGCAGGCTCCAAGACGTCAAATCTTCTCGGGTCCACTCGGTTACTATCATTAGAAAAAATTTTCTTCACTTGCAATAAAATATTTGTGTCATCGGACAAAGTTAAAGAAGCAACATTATTTTGCTGGGACGTCAACCCAGTCAGAAATTTTATTGTTTTTGGAATGCTCATGTCTGGAAGACATTTCCTAAATATGAGACGTTTTCAAGATGATGTTCTAGTAGATACAAAGATTTTGTACATCTTGAAGGCGTCTCGAGCACTTCAAAGTCAAACTTTTCGTTCTTTTTTATGCTTCTTTCGACTAAAAGACGATTTTGAAACACAAGGCGTCCTTTGAACAACAAAAAGAACTTCCAAAAGACGTCTCATGGCTTAAATACATCTTTTGGATTTTCATTCTATTCTGTATAAATGTCATTCTAAAATTCCAGTCAGTTTTGTTTATTAAATATTTTCTAATTTTTACAGCGGACCAAATTGAAGTAAATTATAATATACATCCTAGAAAAAAAATTTAATGACTATCCTTTAACTCATGATACAAATATTATTATTGTTCTCTTCGAGATAAAGGAAAAACAAGAAAATAATTTTCATTTTGAATAAAAGGAAATTGAAGTACCTTGAGGGGAATTTGTACTCATAATATTATTTCTAGAAAATCTCATTTCTTGCAAAGTTTAAAAGGCCTTGATAAAAGGATTTTAAAATCTACAAAAGCCTTCGTGAACTTGTACGACAACTGATTGAATAAAACAATAGTGAAGAGGAGTATAAAGCTTGCTGGGTTCATTTAAGTCTTTTAAATTGAAACACTCTATTGCATTATATGCAAGTGGGCATATTATGCACAATATATAACATTGTTTTACAAGAAATACGAATGAAATACTCACTCCTTCAAAAAGAAAATTTCCGCTTTCTATATTCACATATATTCTTTAAAACTTTATGTTTTTTATAGACTTTCTTTAGAAGTCTTAAAGTTAACTGAGAATTGTTTACAATTTGAAAATCATATAATGGAAAATAAAGAGTATCCTTATGCCATTTGAACATTTTATGAGTCTTAATTAAAAGTATGAATAAGTAATGGAAATTCGGCAGCCACGGGGAAATTGTACGTCTTTGGAACGTCTTAAGGACGTCTTCCAAATTTCATGTTCAGCCATTTTTCTATCCGGAAAATTCTAGTGGGCAGAAACTCTGAAAACGTCCTAAGGATGTCTAAAGCCGTTTCTAGGATGTCGAAATGAGGTCCCAGGGTAATTTTTAGAACGTTCTATTTCAATAGAAATGACGTCCGAGCGTTTTGAGAATGTTTTCAGGATGTCTTTAGGACACTAGAAATCTACGACACGTCGATTGAACTGACATTGGAGGTCCGAATAACGTCTCAGGAACTTTTTTTGGATTTCACTGGTTTTGTGCACATTGGGATGTCTTTTTTTCTAAAAACGTCTGGTAGACAACAAAAATCCTAACATCCAATTCCCGAGGTTTCCTCAAGACGTCCGTGAAACGTCTAATGTTGGTAAAATGATTTTCGCCGCCTTTGGATCCCCTTCAAACGTCCATGCGTGTTAAATTGATGTCTTAAGACGTCCTTAAGCCATGAGACGTCCTAAAGACACACACCTGAAAGGTGACTAGGAACTCGGTGAGCACGAGGAAGTAGTCGTTTTTGAGACGCTCAAAAGACGTCTTAGGGACGTCAACTTCTATCCAACTGATGTCTTTCAGACGTCTCATGTCTTGAACACGTCTATGCTTATCCGTCTTAACGACATCTTCCGAACCTCATGTTCAGCCATTTTGCTATCCAGAAAATCCTAGTGGGCAGAAAATCTAACACGGTCTTAGGATGTCTAAAGCCGTTTCTAGGATGTCGAAATGAGGCCCCGGGGTAATTTTTAGAACGTTCTATTTCAATAGAAATGACGTCCGAACGATATCTTGTCTTTTGAGGATGTTTTCAGGATGTCTTTAGGACACTAGAAATCTTTGATACGTCGATTGAGCTGACATTGGACGTCCGAATAACGTCTCAGGAACTTTTTTTGCATCACACTGGTTTTGTGCACATTGGGATGTCTTTTTTTCTAAAAACGTCTGGTAGACAACAAAAGTCCTAACATCCAATGCCCCAGATTTCCTCAAGACGTCCGTGAAACGTCTAATATTGGTAAAATGATTTTCCCCGCCTTTGGATCCCCTTCAAACGTCCATGCATGTTAAATTGATGTCTTAAGACGTCCTTAAGCCATGAGACGTCTTAAAGACACCATTTGGACAGGCATGGACGCCCGAAAGGTGACTAAGAACTCAGTCGGCACGGGGAAGTAGTCGCTTTTGAGACGTCCAAAAGACGTCTTAGGGACGTCTATTTCTATCCAACTGGTTTCTTTCAGACGCCTGATGTCTAGAGGACGTCCATGTTTATCCAACTGATGAATTTAAGACGTCTCATGTCTTAAGGACGTTTTAATTTGTTTGTGAATTTATTATTTTGTATCGTTTTTAACACACTTAAAAACTTTTAAACGAATGAAAACGTTTTTATTGTTAACACTTAGGAATTTATTGATGTATGTCAAGGAAAACTACCTAACATCTGAGTTGGGCCATATCAGACTGTCAATTTAAAGCGAGATGAGGACCGGATAATATTTAAGCTTGCTTAAAATATTCCACGTGAGTTCTAGTCACAATATACAGGTATTAAATTTTAATCTGGTTTATGACCTTCTCTCTTGATAACGTTAAGATAACAGTTATAGCGCCTTTGAATTACCGAATATGAAACAGAAATGATACATTTTTTTTGTAAATCCCAGTTTTGAATTAAACGTTGCCAGTAAAATTTTCTTTTTAATCTACAAAAATGAAAATTATCGTCGCTGTTCTATTATGTATCTTCGTAGCCACTGATGGCACTACAGGTAAATTTAGAGCAATTTTTAAACAGTCATAATTATAAATAATTATTGAAATTATTTATTTAATGCTTACTATCGTTCTTTACAGTCTCTAAAAATTATCTAAATAAAATATAATCCACCTCAATCCTAACCCAGTGGGAATGGGTACACTAGACGTCTTTGGGACGTCTTAAGGACGTCTTAAGGACGTTTTAAGGACGTTCTAAGAACTTTAATGTCCAGACTTTTTATGTTTTAAAAACGTTTCATGTCTGCAAGACATTTTACATTTGGACTAAAATTCAAACATTATTTGTTTTTACTTTCTTGCCGTCTATTTGTATGCATTTATAATCTTTTAATTTTGTGTAATGAGAACTTTATTCTACATAACTCAAGGGGTGAGAAATTAGACAATAATTTAACTTTCAATAGAAAAAATTATAAAACAAGGTAAATTTGGTAGATTAACAAGTTTTAAAATGTGTAAAATTGATTAGATCAAAAGCCTGATTTTATCTTGGTTTTGTTTTATCAAACAAATCTTTGTTAAAGATTATTACTCAACTTTAAAAGAGTCTCACGTAATGTCGAAAACATTTTCAAGCAGTCTAACAATCGTTATTAATTGATTTTTATGAAATTTAAAAATACAGCGTCTGAAAAAATGCAATTAAAACAATAAAAATACTTGAAATTATTTTTAAATACTTGCAAAATTAATATTTTTGTAGTTTCTTAGAACAACTCAGTGGGCAGATTTATAATGAACGTCTCCAGGAAGTCTTAATAACGTCCCAAAGATATCGAGGTCAGAGTTTTTGTTGCCTTTTGCGCGTCTTTTGTCTCAAATGTGTCTTCGAAAAATAACACATCCTTCGAACAGGAGAAAGGCTGACCTCAAATTTTGGAAAACGTCCTTGAAATGTACCAAAGACGTCCAATTTTTCCATGAACACTAAGAATGCATAACCTTTAAAAGATTCAAGAATATTCTCATCATTACAAAAGATTATACAACGTTTTACATGTTTTCGGGAAATTCTAAAACATTTCACAATGTTCGAGAATTTAAGGAAATTTCCTATATCCATTACTCTAAAAATTCTAAAAAAATTCTGCATAAAACGATGACTTTCTTCAATTGGGCGAGAATAATGCACCCAGGGGGCAAAAAATCTGAAAAAGTCCCAAGGATGTCCATAAGATGTCTCTAGGATGTCTTTTGACACGTTTTTTTGGACGTTTTAGGACGTTAAATACTAGTGCAAATGACGTCCCAGGCATATCTTGTGACCGACGGATGTTTTTAAGATATCTTCAGGACATTAGATATCTCTGTTATGCCGATTGGACTAAAATTGGACGTCCTGGTAACGTCTCAAGGACTTTTCTTGGATGCCTAGGGTTTTTTGCCTAATGGGCAATCAATCTAGTAGGCACGGGGACATGGTTTTAATAGGGACGTTCAAAAGATGTTTTTAGAGCATCTATGTCCGTCGAATAGGTGTTTTGTGGACGTCTTATGCCTGGAAGACATTTTCAAAACGTCTTTTAGGCATAAAACGTTTTTGAAATAGAAAAAGACAGCTATCGGAGTTTGTTAGACGTTATTAAGACGTCCCAAAAACGTCCAGTGTCATCGTGCTTACTTTGTATTTTCACCATTTCCACTTATTCCCCCATATAAATTTAATTTTTAATTTGCACAGAACTGAATGCGATTTCAACATTGGAAGACAAGCTCATTACAAGATCTTATCCGCTACTTAAATTCATAAAAAACATCCATACAACCGTGGCTGCTATATTATACTTAAAACGATTACAGTGCAGTGCAGCCATCGTAACTAGAAAAGTTGTTCTAACTGCAATCAGGTGCATTGAAGAATTTGAACATCAACCTAAATTTGGTGAGGCTCGAATTATAATTGCAGAAGAAACACATGAAATTGAAATCATAAAGAGAACTCCTCATCCATCGCTAGTTTACGATAAAAAATACGAGTATGGTTCTTATTATGACATTTCTATCATAAAAGTAAGTCATCTAATAATTATTTATTCTTCAACCACAACATTTTTCAAAATCTGAAGCTTTCTTAGTGGAGATGGAGACACAGTTGTTTTCTAGTCTTCCAAAAATTGTTTTTGAGACATCTATGCCTGCCCTATTGATGTCTTGTAGACGTTCCATGTCCAAAAGACGTCCTTAAGGCATGAAATGTCTAAAATATATCAATGGGATAGACATGAAGGTCGTTAAGATGTCTCATGGACGCTCAAAGATAAATTGTCCCAATGCTCACTAATGGCCATGTGGACATTGGACGTTTGTGGGACGTATTAAAGACGTCTTGGAACACTCCTGTAAAATTTAATCGCCGATATTTGGGTCGGCACTGAATTCAATATAATTATTTTTCAATTAATTGCATTATTTTTTTAAGATGATGACTCCAACAAAAAAAGAACCGATTTCTTTGCCAGATAACGAAAGACTGTTGTTTGAATCTGAATGTGTTACATTAATTGGAAGGAATAAAAAGGGCCTAGACGTAAGTTAAGAAGAAAGTTTGCAGATTCGATTTAAGGTAGTTGATCGACGAAAATTAGACCTCAGGCAGAAATAGATAATTTTGCTTTCAACAATAGCAATATTATTATTGAAGGGCTATTTTGAAAGAGAAAAGATTATTTTAACAAAAAAAATTTGAACCACAGCAAAATAATTTTATTATTACATTTTATTTTTGCCCCAACTTTTTTTCTTATCGCTTCTTACCAAATTTTAAAAAATTATGCGATTCTAATAAATCATAAATCATTTTTTCAGAGAAAAGATTTCCCACAACTTCACCGTTTCTGATTTTTAAAAATAAATTCTTTAATGGCTGAAACCATTAAAAAAACATTTTCCAGAACCAAATGTTTATAAACAAATTGCTGAATGTGATAATAATTTATTCATTTTCTAAAATTAGAAATGGTTAAGTTGTAGAAAATCTTTTTCTTGAAAAATTGATTTGTAATTTATTAAAATCGCATAATTTTTTAACATTTGGTAAGAAGCGATAAGAAAAAAAGTTGGGGCAAAAATAAAATTTATTAATAAAATTATTTTTCTGCATTTCAAATTTTTTTCATGGAAATTAATCTGTTCTCTTCCGAAATAGCCCTTCAATAATAATATTGCTATTCTTGAAAGCAAAATTATCTATTTTTGCCTGAGGTCTAATTTTCGTCGATCAACTACCTTAATGGAAACTCAATTTTTTTTTTAGGCACTGATGCTCGTAATTATAGGGGACGAATATTGCGATATCGTAAAGTACAATGCAAATGAGTATGAAAAAATATACTGTGCCGGATTAAGAGATCTCAATCCAAATGCAAAACTTGAATTGGTATAATGCTTTCATTTTAATTCCTAGTGGACACGGGGATCTTAGACGTCCTGGGGACGCTTTAAGGACGTTTCGGAAACATCAATGTCGGACATTTTGTTATCTTCCGGACGCCTTATGACTGAAAGACGTTTTTGAAATATAAGACGTCCTCAGGATGATAAAAAGATCTAGATCTAATTCCGCAGAACATTTTTAAGGCCATCGATCTACCGAACCACGTGACTAAAATATATATTCATTTATTCCTTCAAGATAAATTTTTTAACCTGCAAAATATTTTTCTGAAATTGGAAATATATAATCAAAATATTGAAGAACGTCTGTTAACTTCTTTTCAGTGAAAATTTTAGGAAAGGCTTTTTTAGAGAAAATATAACTTGAAGAGTTATTGACAATTACAATTATCTGAAAAACTTTTACTGAAACGAAGTTGAAAGACTTTCTTTATACATTTTTTGTAAACTGGAAAAGTTATTCCCTAGGAATTTTTACAGGAATTTGGTCACTTGGTCGGGTTATTCTATGACTTTCCCAGTGGACACGGAAGTATAAAAGTCTTTGGGGACGTTTAAAAGATGTCTTAAGGATGTCAATGGCTGTCGAATTGATATCTTGTAAACGTCTCATATCTGAAAGCGTTCTTATGATATGAAACTTCTAAAAAAAATCATTTGGATAGACATTAATATCCTTAAGATGCCTCTTGGACGTCCTAAAGACGACAATGCCTCCGTGCCCACTGGACACAATTAAAGACGTCTAATGTCCTCGCATCCACAGGGTTTAATTTTTTTTTCTACTTTTACAAAAGTATTATAATAGTAATCGCTTTAATTTTAGGACGACGTAGGAAGTCTTATTTGCCTCGGAGATGTATTGATAGGAATTGTTACTGGAATTTCGAAAGGCCCCGGGATTGGAATCATTTTTTCACAACTTAGAAGGCATTATCCCGCTATCAAAAACATAATATATGAACTACACAATAGTACTTCGGATCCTTCCAGTGCGCATCAAACAATAATATTACAAGATTAATAAATCCGACAATAAGAATAAAAATATTCTAGTGTACACGGTGACATAGGCGTCTTTGAGACGTCCAAAAGACGTCTGTCGGATGTTTATGGCTGTGTAATTGATGTCTTTTGAACTTCCTATATCTAAAAGACATTTTTAAGACTAGAGGTTTCTAAAATACTAGAATTAGACAGATATAGACGTCCTGCAAACGTCTTTTGGACGTTCAAATAACGGCTATGTCTCCGCACCCACTGAGACATAATAATGATAGTAATTATCAAAGAGATAAAAAATTATTATTCGAAATACAATGACGATTATACAATTCATAATAACAATTCACAAAATTTTGAGAAATATAAAGTAAAATTCATTGAACAAAAATCATTTTCTGCAAAAATCTATTTTATTCACCTGCAGTTATAAATAATAATTTGCAATGAAGATTAGAAGACAACTGAATTTCTTTTAGTGGCTATGTGATATTTTTTGTTATTCCAAGTTTTAATGAGACAGGCAGAGGAACATTGAACGTCTTATGGACATGGATCGTCCACACAAGATCCATTGGACGGACATAAACGTCTTGAAAACGTCTTCTAAAAATTTCAAAGACGACTCAGTCGGCCCATTGATCAGTTTTAGACGTCCCATATCTGTAAGGCCCCTTTATGACATAAGAAGTCTATAATACACAATTGAACAGACCAGAACGTCCCAAAAATGACTATGTCCCTTGCACACTGAGTATTCACAATACAAAACGATTTTAATTTCCGTATTTTCAAAATTATTTTAATGAGTCTCGATTCGAAAAAAATTCCCAGTTTTTTAATTTTTATTGTCGATTGAAGCAAAAAACTTTTGTGTATTTAGAAAAATGGAAAAAAGTGAGTTTCAAGCGGTGAATTGGGTAAATGAGTTTTTGTCAGCCGTAAACCGAAGATTAGCCTTGTCGGTGTCGTTTTGCGTGCGGAAAATTGATTTTCCCGCACTAGTACGGTAAAATTTTAAGTGTGCGGAAAATCAACTTTCCGCAAGCAAAACGACACAGACTCGGATAACTTTCGGTATACAGCGAACAAAAAATATCGTTCGTATCACGTGCGAAACGTATTTTAACGCGCGAGCGAGTCGCGATTCGCCCTTGCGTTAAAATACGCCTTTTCGCACTTGATACGAAATATTAAACGTGTCCATACGTACACAAAAGATGATCATTCGGTGCGTGAAATGATTGAGGCCACAGGCATATCGCAAGGTACAGTGTTTTCAATTTTGAACGAAAAATTGGGTTTGAAAAAAAATCTTGGCAAAATGGATGTCGCGTTTGCTCTGAAAAGAGAATAAACGCAATCATGTGGTCGACTCTGAGGCTATTTTGGCGTTTTTCCATCGCAATCCAAAGAGTTTCTGCGTCGATATATAACTGTGGACGAAACATGGATACACCACTACACTCCAGAGACAAAGGAGCAGTCAAAACAGTGGCTTTTTGAAGGCGAACGGGTTCCGAATAAGGCGAAGACGGTGAAATCGGCCAGCAAGGTGATAGCTACGGTTTTTTGGGATGCACACGTAATCATCTACACCGATTACTTGAAAAAAGGACAAACAATAATTAGAGCGTATTATGCGTCGTTATTGCACCAGTTGAGCGAAGAAATCAAGAAAAAACGTCTTGAAAAAACTTGAAAAAATGGCTCAGCGGACAACCATTTACGTCGAACTTGGAAGTCATCGCTCAAACAGATGCCTATTTTGAGGAACTCTCGAAATCCTAATTTTTGGACGGCTTAAAAAAGTTGGAGAAACGCTTGGAAAAGTGTATAGAGTTAAAAGGAGATTATGTTGAAGAATAAAAAAAATTCTACACAAAATAATTTGTTTTTCTATCTTTTTCTAAGGACTTATTGAACGACCGACGTAGCAACCCCGTAGGCACAATACTTAGGACGTCTGAGAGAAGATTTGAGACGTTACAAGGACGTCTAATTTTAATCCAATTGACGTACCAAAGATGTTTAGTGTCCGAAAGACGTCCTAAAAACATCTTTAAAACACAAGATATACCTGAAACGTCATCTGTACTGGCATTAAACGTCTTGAAAAAGTCCCTAGGACGTCTAAAAGACAGGTACCGAAAGACGTCCAAGAGACGCGCAATAGACGTCTTTTGGACGTCCAGTAAACATACTCAGGACGCTCAATGTCAGTAGAAATTATGTCCCAGAGGAATATCTTGTGTTAAAAGGACGTGTTAAGGAGCTCTTTAGGACATGAGACATCATTGGTACGTCAATTGGACTGAAATTGGACGTTCTGACAACTTCTCACGGACTGCTCTTAGATGTCCGAGGTTTTGTGACCACTAAGAAGGTTGAAAATTAAAAGTAAATTGTGGCTTTGACTTTATAGCAATCTCTGATGAACATTTTTTCCATTGCAAGAAAATTCAAATTAAAGTTTTTTTACATGTTTGCAGACAAAGAATTCTTTTTGTAAGAGTTTTTTTGAGATAATGGAACATATGCTAGACAGTTTGACATAGACATACGATGATGTAGTAAGGGAATTGTATAGACTGACGTTTGCAAACGTCTACAGTTTCAATTATAGTACATGTAATGAGAGAAGGGATTCAGGTGTCAGTTCAAAACTCTCTTATCACTAATATATATGTCACTTAAGGATCTTAAGAGCAACATTTTTCATTTAAATGAAAAAATAAGAAATTTCAACAATATTTTTTGAAAGTGTTCATGTTTAATATAAATATGCAAAATTCACAATAATGAACAATTTGCAATCTGATTATGTTCTTAACATTATTTTCGTAGATGTAACTGATGAAATAGTTGGAAATTATTTTCACTTCAGTGGATATTTCACTGACAATCAATGGTATTTCACTGAAGTTGGCCAGTGAAATCTGTTATACCGATCGAATTTTATTGATCAACTTCAGTGACAATTTTACTATTTTTCATATTGAAATACCACTGATTGTCAGTACAATTTTCACTGAAGTAAAAGAGTAACCTAGTTCCAGCTATTTTATCAGTGAAATCTCACTAATTTAAATTTAGAGAGTACCTATCTAATTTTCCACTTCATTAGTTTTTAAATGTTTTTTTTTAAATTTTAACAAATATTTACAAATTTATTTTTTTCTAATTTTAGAATTTCCCGTTTCCACATTAAAACTGATATGACTCTTCTCAATATTCAACAAATAATTAGCTTGGCGAACGTTGAGTTTTCCTTCGCAATTGTAGTTTTCAGAGAAAGTTTGTGATTGTGTAGTGACGTTTCTAGTTTTCTGTGAAAAAAGTCCCTGATGAGTTTCTCGTTAAGCTTGTGAGTTTTTATTTTATTTTTCTGAGTTTCCTTGGGTTATCTGACATATATGGCCGAGTCAGAGCTTAAATAATTGCATCAATCACCACCGCTGAACATTTTAATTATGTCAAAAACATAATTTCATATAAAAACACAAGCTTTCGAGACATAGCTGCTACATTTTGTATTCATATCCAATGAAAGCTCCTCAGATTCTCTCACAATATTCGAAATTCAATAGCGAATGACGTTAACGGAAGTATTTAAAGACAAATTTAATTTAAAACATTGTTTGAACATATAAATTGAAACTTTAACGATATTTCACTTATTACGTTTATAAATCAAAAAATCAATTCACCTTTGATTATTTCTGTTTTTATGAATTATTCTTTATCGTAACCACTGTAGGATATAGTCTCTTTTTATTTTGTTCCCTATAATTTCTCTATTTTGTATCAGAACAGATAGAAATATCAGCAGAGATCCGGTGACGAGAAAAGTACAGACATCGCTATAGCGTCGTTGTTATGAAACGAGAACAAGTCACCGAAGAGTTTTTTTATTCTTACTGGGAACAATACGTTGAAACAATGGCCAATTAGACATCAACGAGAATTCTACGCAATCGCAGATATAATTGATAGTGGTAAAAGTTGATTGGAAAAATAAAAATGTTGCAGATTCGTAGACTTGGAGAAACATTGTAAATTCAGCCCAGTAGAAAAGGAGGATTGGACGTCTTTAGGACGTCGTAATGACGTCCACTGGACTCCTACATATGTCAGGATTTTTTGCGCCCTCAGGACGTCTCATGTCATTTTGTCTTTTAGACTTCTAGAATACAACAGAAAGCTTGATATTGAAATCGCTAAGACGTCCTTAAGACGTCCCGAAGACGTCCAATATCTCAAATCGCACTGTAATGAGGGGAAAAATTCTGCCTCATCAGATGTCCTTAAGACGTCCCAAAGACGTCCAATATCTCAAATCACACTACAAGGAGGTGAAAAATTCTCCCTCATCAAACGTAATTGAGACGTCTTGAGAATATTCAAAAGAGTTTCATATCAAGCTTTTTGTTATCCTTCGGTCGTCTAATGTCTAGAAGACTTTTTTGAAACATTAGACATTTTAGGACGTCCAATGTCCCCATTTCCATTGGGAGGGAGAGGATAAATTCTACTAATGGGACGTTATTGAGAGTTCTTGAGAAGGTCCCGAAAATTTACGTGAAAATTTAGGACGTACATAAGACGTTGCAAAGACATCCGATGGCCTCATTCCTACTGGAAGGGAGAATAAAACTTTACTCAATGGGACGTAATTGAGACGTCTTGAGAACGTCCAAGGGAGTTCCATTTCGAGATTTTTGTTGTCCTGTAGACGTCTTCTGCCCGAAAGACTACTTTTAAACATAAGAGACTCTTAGGAGAGAAAAATTCCCAAAATAAAGGACCACAGGACATCTTTCAGACGTCCCAGAGACGTCCAATGTCCTCGTTGGCACAAATAGAGAGAGAAAAAATCCTGTTCGATATGACGTCATTGAGACATCTTTAGAACGTCCTGGAGACGTTTAAATCAGGCAAGAAGCTCGACATCAAAGTACTTAAGACGTCTTTAAGACGTTTCAAAAACATCCAGTGTCCCCGTGTTCACTACGTGAATAAATATTCAAGTTTACAATATAGTAAAGATAAATAAATTATCAAGATTTAATCAGATGAAACTTTTTTCGATTTTATATCTTAATATGATTTTTTATTTTAGGAATAATCTAGTGATGCCAGTGTAGAATTTCAAGGTCTTGAAAGTTATCAGCATCATTAGTCGTTGCAAGAGTAGAAACACGCCTATTTGTAATTATAACAACAGATATTTTATAATTTATCTTCATTTGAAAATTACACTGTGATAAATGATTTTTCAAACCAATAAAAATTTGTTTTAATTAGGAAGATAAAATTTTGATCTCTTAAATAACCAAATATTTTTAAACAAACAACATTTTTTACTGTTCCGGTTTTGTTGGACAAGAAACTTTTCGTTAGGATAAAATGTAACAATAAAAATTGGCAAACCATATCTTTTAACGGAACAAAGATTTCTATAATTATTGTTTAAAACGTTTCCAAAATGAAATTTTTTTATATTTAAAAATATTTAGGAGCAGAAAAACGTTCCTCAGTACTTTGTACCTAATTACTCGAAGTTTTAACTCGATATCTCAATTAATGTGGAAATGCGAAGGGCGAAAAAAAGTGTCGGTAAGGTAGGGATCGGATAAGTCATACATGGCCTTTAATCAACTAAACATGGGTTTCACTGGAAAAAATAGTCAATTAAGGCCACGTATGACTTATATGATCCCTACCTTACCGACACTTTTTTTCGTACATTACATTTCCACATTGAGATATCGAGTTAAAACTTTGAGTTATTGAGGAAAAAACACTAAAGAACGTTTATTTGCTCCTAAATATTTATAATTATAAACAAATTTGATTTTGGAAACATTTTTCAAAATAATTATACAAATTTAGGACCAGATAAATGTTCTTTACTGCTTTTTACTGAATCACTCAAAGTTTCAACTTCCCAGTGGGTAAAAAATCTAAAGACGTTCTAAGGATGTCTATAGGACATTTCTAGGACGTCTTTTGGCACGTGTCTTTTGGTCGACCTAAGGACGTTCTCAGGACGTTCAATATCAGTGAAAATAACGTTCCAGAGATATCTTGTGTTTTAAGGACGTTTTTAGGATCTCTTTAGGACATTAGACATCTTTCGTACGTCAATTGGACTGACATTAGACGTCCTGGTAACGTCTAAAGAACATCTTTAAGATATCCAAGGTTTTGTGCCTACTGGGTGGATATCTCAATTAATGTGGAAATGCAAAGGGCGAGAAAAAAGTGTCGGTAAGGTAGGGCTCGGATGAGTAAAACGTGGCCTTAACGAAATTGTTTCTGAGCACGTTTAGAATGAGATCAGGGCGGCCTCCGCGAAGAAGCCTAGTGGAAATCGTTCTACAAAATCTGTCTCTCTTTTACGCTGCATTTTCTGTCTTTGACAATAATGTCATTAGGGCATTAAAGAAAATACTTGAAGAAGGGCTTCTCTAGAAGCCTTAGGTTGTTTCCAGTTACCCGTAACTACTGCTCGAGATAACAAGAGTAAAAGATTCGAAGAAGGTAGTGAATACCTGATGCGTCATTCGAAAATTATCAAAAAGTGAAGTTTCATCAGTAAAGACAAGAAATTAGGCAAATTCATCAGAGGAAATCGGAAAATCCAAAATGGCCGAAGAAGAGGCTGAACGCGATGAAGAAGAAGATGAAGGGTGAGGGTGTAGAAATTTGAACATCCTTGTTTCAAATCCACTCTTCTCTTAGTTAATAGAATGATTAAAAGTAGGTAAAATAGATCAACATTGTGCAGTATTCGAAAATATTAATTATTAATTGGAAAGACACTCAGAAAAATATTGGTTCAGATCAGCTAAACTTTCACCAAAAAACAATCTTTGGCTCTGAACAAAAAATGTTATTTGTGTCAATTTTGGTAGATGAAAAAATTATTTTATTCGAATTAAAGAAATTACTTTTTTAAAGTGGGCAAAGTGGGCAAAAAATCTAAAGACGTCCAAGGGACATTCTTAGGACGTTTAATGTCAGTATAAATGACGTGCCAAGGATATCTTATGTCTTAAGGACGTTTTTAAGTCTTTTCTAGAATACTAGACATCTTTAGTAAGTCGATTGGACTGACTTTGGACGTTCTAAATAACATCTTGTGGAATTCTCTTGGATATCCAAAATTCTATGCCCAGTGGGCGGGCTTCCGGACATTGGACGTCTTGAGGACATCACACGGACTTGAATGTCAGGCTTTTTGTTGTCACGAGGAAATCTTGTCTCTTAAAGACGCCTTTTAGACAAAAGACGTCCAAGTTCTCGAGTTTACTAAGTTACTCTTAGTAAAAAAAGTTGCTTTAATTAAAACACAATATTTTTTTTCGAGAAATTCACACAAATAGACATTTTTGTCTGGATGTCTTGAGGACGTCCTAGAAACTTCAATTTCAGACGTTTTGCCACCTTTAAGTCGTTTCATGTTTGAAAGACGTCTTTCAAACTTGATACGTCTCTAAGACGTCATTCTACTATCTCGGCAAAAAAAAGGTGATTTTCAAGAAATTTTTTTCCCACAACTACTTTATATAATTAAACATAATTTTCAGGGTTTGTTTATGCAGTCTCAAAGTTTACAAAAAAAATGTTTTACTTAGAATTATTGTTTAGTTTGGGTAATGTTTAACAATGAACAGAGTGTCTTAAAAAAAGGCATGTCCATGGCAAGCACGACATCCCCAGTCAGCATCATCTGAAACAAATGAATCAAACATTTTATTTTTAAGTATGACCATATCTCTGAAGTGACCAAGCGGATTTTTTTTATTTTGCAAAATAACAAAATGGCACAGTTTAAACAAAAATTTTCAAAAATCGACTTTTTTTGCTCTTTTTTTGTTAATTTAACTATGATAAAATTAAAAATTTTTAAAAATCGATTTTTCAAAAGTGAGATAGTAGAATGACCCCTTAAGGTAGAAAAAAGTCTGACATCGAAAATCATGGAGGTTTACTGAGACGTCCTAAAGACGTTTTAAAGACGTCCAATGATCTCATACTCACTAGAAAAATAAAAGATTTAGTCGAAGGAAACAAATTGTTTTTCTGAGCAAATGAATCTCAGTTACGTAATTTCGTTATCCTGACGAGATTTGCGGATGCGACTATTTCAAATCGGAAAACTCATTTAGTTCCTGCCACATGCTTTGCTTCTTCCTCGCTACTGCTTTTTATTTTCTCTATGACAACTTAGACGGAGACTGACTTTTTCATTTGTGGTAAAGTTTACATTTTCACTGGACGGAAGTTTCCAGGAGAAAATCGAAATAAGTATAAAAGAGCAGATGAGATACGAGTACGATCCTTGGATTTTATATTCGGGGCTTTTTCCGTGACGTGAGATTTGAATTTTTTGTGGAGCGACTGTTTCAGTTTTCTACGCTCTGATTTTATTGAAGAATGGAAAAAAGAATTGGATCTTGAAAACTATTTTATGCTTTCTAACATATTGCGTTTTACATTTTTATTAAATTTTCTCAATAATACAGTTTTTTATAACTCCAGGTTTCGACAACAAAGCACTTATTTAAATTTTAAAGAATAAATTCCACATTTCAGGAGAGTAACAAATCTGTGGAAATGTATAGCTCGTGAAAATTAAAGGCGGTTTTTTGTTAACTGATATCCACATCGCAATAAATTCTTAAGGAGTGCGTAGGTTGCGTGTTAGAACTTTTTTATATAATTGACAAAGTTAGATTTGATTGACTTTTGTGGTTCTTTCTGGGAAAAGTCAACGTCTAAAGATTTTGGAAAAAGTTAGAAATTTAGAAACCAAATGTAAAGATTCAGAAAAATTTCTTCCTAGAGTGCACAGGAACCAAGTCGATTTTGTGACATCCAGAAGAAGTCTTTAGGATGTCTATGTCTGTCTGATTGATGTCTTTGAGACGTCACTTGTCTGAAAGACATTCTTGAGACACGAGACGTCCAAAATACATTCTAGGGACGTTCTCATAACTTTAGTAACAGTAAAAATGAGGTCTCATGTTTTAAGGACGCTTTTAAGATGTCTTTAGGACTCTAGACATCTTTGATACGTCGAATGGACTAATTTTTGACTTCTGTTACCTGTCCTGAAGACGTCTATTAGACGTTCCAAAGATAACTATGTCCACATGCCTACTGAGTGACGTAAAAATGATTACCCAGTGGGTTTGTGGACATAAGACATCTTAAGGACGTCCTAAAAGCGTCCAGAAGACGTCTTTAGGATGTCTATGTCTGTCTGATTGATGTCTTTGAGACGTCACTTGTCTGAAAGAGTGTCTTAAGACACGAAACCTCAAAAATACATTCGAGAGACCTTCTTAGAACGTTAAGTACCAGTAAAAATGAGGTCTCGTGTTTTACGGACGCTTTTAAGATGTCTTTAGGACTCTAGACATCTTTGATACGTCGAATGGACTAATTTTTGACTTCTGTTATCTGTCCTGAAGACGTCTATTAGACGTCCCAAAGATAGCTATGTCCACATGCCTACTGAGTGACGTAAAAATGATTACCCAGTGGGTTTGTGGACATGAGACGTCTTAAGGACGTCCTAAAAGCGTCCAGAAGACGTCTTTAGGATATCTATGTCTGTCTGATTGATATCTTTCAGACGTCACTTGTCTAAAAGAGTGTCTTAAGACACGAAACCTCAAAAATACATTCGAGAGACGTTGTCAGAACGTTTAGTACCAGTAAAAATAACGTCTTCTGTTTTATGGATGCTTTTAAGACGTCTTTGGCACTCTAGACATCTTTGATACGGCGAATGGACTAATTTTTGACTTATGTTACCTGTCCTGAAGACGTCTATTAGACGTCCCGAAGACAACTGTGTCCACATGCCTACTGAGTGACGTAAAAGTGATTACCTAGTGGGTTTGTAGACATGAGACCTCTTAAGGACGTCTTAAGAGCGTCAGTATCAGACTTTTTGTTTTTTGGACGTCTTACATATAAAAGACGTCTTTCAGACGCTCCACAAAGATTCGACGATTCCGTATGCTATAAGTTCTCTTCAAAAAAAGAATTTGTTTAAATTGTTTCTTATTTGTGATTTATGGTAAATGTTAAATTCAAATTTATAACAATTCTTAAGATATTTAAAATTATTCAAAATCTATTGGAAAGATTAAAAAATATTTTTAAAATTATTTAAAAAAGTGAAGTTAAGTTTGGCAGAAAAATCAAGAATATTAATAGATTACTTAAAGAATAGATATTTGAAATATTTGAAATACGTATCTGGAAATTCTACAGATGTGAATATCCACACCTGCGAGCTTTAAGGTGTGAATTGATTGACATCATTTACACAGAAGTTGTAAGTCAAGACTTAAGTATTGTGGACTAATTTAGAATGTAGATTAAACTTTCTGGAACATTCTAGATACTTATGAATAGAAAAATTCACAATCCCGGAAGGCAAGGGGAAATAGTCATATTTTGGATATCTCAAAGACGTCTTTAGGACTTCCATTTCCGTCAAATTGACGTCTTTTAGAGGCCTCATGTCTTGAAGACGTCTTGTAAACAATAGACGTCCAAAAAACTCCACTTGAACAAACACTTGCGTTCTAAAGACGTCTTTCGGATGTCCATATCTGTCCATCTGATGTATTTTAGACATCTTTGTCCTAATGCCCTAAAGACGTTTTTTAAACGCCCCTAAAACAACTATGTTTTTGTCTAGACGTCTTTTATCTAAAAACGTCATTAAGATAAAAAGTTTTGAGGACAGCAGAAGGGCTGACATCGAAATTCGCACAACGTCCTTAAGACGTCTAATGTGCTTTAATGTCCATGTGCGTTTGCGCGTTTTCCTAATTTTCAAAATTATTGAAAAATTTTTTAATGATTTTTTACATCAATCTTATAACAGAGAACAAAAACATTCAATAATTGAATATTAATGAGAGAATAAAGTCGTAATTTATATCAATAAAGGAGTGAATAGTCCAATAAAAGTTACATGAATATCTTTAATGCTCCTAATAAAAATTTTATGTGCTCATTGTCTTTTATTATGCTGGCACTGGAGAGCAGACATTGAAGAGACATTATCTTTTTACTGTGTTTGCACTTCTTTGAATAAAATGTTAACCACAACAGAAAGTAGAAAATAACATTTATATGTAAATTAGTTATGATGAGTAAAAGCAATTAGCATAATATACTACACATTTTGTCAAAAAATCTCTTAATGAAAATTTATATACCTTATTCAAGCAAACAATTCTGCATTATAATTTGTTTTTTTAAATATCTCACATATTTTCGTTTAAGAATCGAATTTCTGATTTTCAAGTGTTTTTTTTTTTTTTAATAAAAACAAAAAATGTGTAAATGTGGATTTAAAAAAAAATTTCGCATTTTGACGTTTTTCTCATATCTCGTATATTTTTGTTAAAAAATGAAATTTTTTATTTGAAAAGTGTTTTTTTTTCAATCAATACAGAAAATATCTTATCAAAAAATATGTGAATGCAAATTTGTAGAAATTATTCAAGCAAACGTTTTCGCATTCAGACGTTTCTTAAATATTCCGCATATTTTGGTTAAATAATCAAATTTTTGATATTTAAAAGTGTTTTTTTTCTTAATAAGAACAAAAAATTTGTAAATGCAAATTTGTAAAACTTATAAAAGCCAACAATTTTCCATTCTGACGATTTTAAATATCTCGCAGATTTTCAAAAGTGTTTTTTTAACATCAAAACAAAAAATATCCTATCATAAAATGTATAAATGCAAATTTGTAGAACTTTTTCCAGTAAACAATTTTGTATAGTAACGTTTCTTCGTATCTTATATGGTTTAACTGAAAAATGTACTTTTATTAATTGTTTTTGAAGTTTTAAAATACTTTTCTAATTTTGTTTCAATTAAAAAATTTTATAAGGATAGTTCGTAGAAATTTCTGAAAGCTATTAGAAATTATTATTAACCCTTTTAGTGCCAAGCAATGGCCATACCATTGCATATGCAACGATATATCCTTGTTTGGCACTAAAAGGGTTAAAATATCGGATTTATCCAAAAAGTAGTTTCCAAAAATAAAAAAAATGCTCTAATTTTTTAAATTAGTGGTCAAATTTTACACGAATGTAATAACTTCTTATATATAATGAGAAGATAATATTTCTGATTCTAATGTCGTGCAGCAAAAAAACCGGTTATCCTCGTCAGGTCTCATTTTCATTATATTCTTCGTTTTGTCAGAACTCGTAGTGGGTGTCATACCTTCAGTCTGCCGGTAGAAGCATTCGACAAAACTTCGCTTTTGTGTCTCTCGATTTCAATTTCTGACCTTGCTTTCAAAACCTGAATGCGCTCGATCGTGAATAAAATGATTCCAAGTTGTTTAATAAGGATTTAAAATAATGAAAAGTAGATTGTTCGCATATGAAATTGAAAAAAAATTCTTTAAAGGTGAGCACTCAGACAAGATTGTTTATACTGAAAGGACATTTTTAAAAATCAAACATATTTTGTTACATGAACAGATTTTTATTTTTTATTGAAAAAAGAAGGGAAAACAGGCAATTTTAATTTCAAAACCTAAATATGCTCGATCGCGAATTAAATGATTTCAACTTTAACAATTATTTAAATTCAAGAAAAAAAGATTGTACGAATATAAAATTTTGAAAATATTTTTAAAAATCAAACATATTTTTTTAGTATGTGAACAAATTATCATTTTTTATCAAGAAAAAAAGGGTAAACAAACAATTTTTTCAATATAAAGAGAAGTTTTTTCTAAGTGGAGAGTAAAGGAGAATTACAAATTTATAATAGGATTCGTTAATTAAACACAAGCTTGAGATAATAATTTTCATATTATTTTCAATAAAACATGATACTTAAAAAAGATTAAGTTTCAGTAAAACTCGAGGCCAGAGAGTAGAGTTGCTAAATATTTTTAACGATCGTGCAAAATAGTCATTGTTTCTGAGGATTTTATTCTAGTTATGGATAATGGGGCACTTACGTGATTGCGAGATTAATTATTGTTCATGAGTGGGGGCTGTTCTACAACATTCTTCATGTTAAGATGCTATTCAATTGTTGGTTAGATTACTTGACAAATATTGCGGATTATGTAATATTTCACACGAATAAAATCTCTTCTTTTCAATTAGAATTATTTGATTTTTTTCTAGTGAGAGAAATTTAAAGAAATTTTTAATTAGAGATATTTCAAGAGAAGTCTGACTCAAAATATTTTCAGTGGCCCAGGATAGGCCCAGTCCTGGCTAAATACAGATTTCTATGAAACGCCAGGCTTGAGCTCAACTTAGCAAATAGATTTTTAACATGTGATATCCTGAATTTTTAATCTACCTGAAGAGGTCCGAGCCAGTAATCAAAGTTTTATGCCAGGCCAGGGCCAAGTTAGAAAATTTTTGCACGAGATTGTTAAGAAAGTTAAAAAATAAAATGTTTGAGATGAGTTTCTTCGATTTGGTCCAGACTTGGAATAAAAGGGCAAACTAGACTCAGCCAGGTCAGGTAGATTAAAAATTCAGAAAATATTGTTGCAATAATCTGCTTGCTGATTGAGCTCAAATTCAGCGTTTTATTCAAAGCCTAAATTCACTAGTCTAGGCCCTGGCTTGGGCCATGGTATAAATTATTTTAATATAAATCCATTTTATAAATGAATAAATAGTAATTTAACTTTTCTGGTTTATCTTTTATTATTGTAACTTCTAACCTTATCTTATACCTCTTTTTCTTCAATATTTTTTATTATTTTTCTGGATCGTGACTTTCTTTTGTGTATTAACATTGTAAATTAATTTTATGTCTGATTATAAAGCTTGTTGTCTGCATCTTTTCAAATATTATTCTGTTAAGTAATAATCATTTTTCATAAACACGAGGTCATTACGGTTAAATACTTTCATTTTGAATGCATTTATTCTTCAATTGAAATAATGGATAACTCACTCAAATCATAAATTCTTATCAACTTTAAATGTTATATAAAGATAGAATTGCTTTATTACCAGAAAATGAGGGTTGTTGAAACAAATATTGTAAAATTTAAACTTCCTATTTTCACCTTCGATCCATTATGTTTAAATCAAAGAAAAAATTTATTTTTCAGTGAAATTTAGAAATTTAGAGAGTACCAAAATATCAGTGACATTGATGATCAGACAATTCTATGTATTGATGAATCAGTGAAAATTATTATTAATGCACGGAGAAAAAAAAACTGTTGAATCAACAGATGTCATCTGCTGGAATAGGGACAGCAGTTTTTTTGGTAATATTTACACATTTTCTGTTGGATTCACAGATTGTTTGTAAACTCAACAGATGAACCTGTAAAATCTACAGACATGTCTGTTAGAATTGCGGATTTCAAGAAAAAAGAGAAATCCGTAATTCTAACAGACATTTCTGTAGATTTTACAGGTTCATCTGTTGAGTTTACAAACAATCTGTGAATCCAACAGAAAAATCTGTAAATATTACAAAAAAACTCTGCTGTCCCTATTCCAGCAGATGACATCTGTTGATTCAACAGTTTTTTTTTCTCCGTGCATTAATAATAATTTCCACTGATTCATCAATACATATAATTGTCTGATCATCAATGTCACTGATATTTTGGTACTCTCTAAATTTCTAAATTTCACTGAAAGACAGTAAAAAATCACCGATTGCCTAGCCAGAAGTAACTTACTGATTTCAATCAAGTGAGAATCTCACTGATTCAGATTTAGAGAATAGATCAAAAATTTAACACTCTCTCAATTTGAATCAGTGAGATTTCACTAATGAAGCAGCTAGAAATTAGTTTTTTTATACTTCAATAGAAATTATGCTGACAATCAGTGGTATTTTACTAACACAACCAGTAGTATTTTACTAACAACTAGTGTTATTTCACTAAGAGTCAATCTCTCTAAACCTGAATCAGTGAAATAGTCACTGATTATATCAGTGAAAATATACCAACTGATAAATCAGTGCCCTGCTTTGATTTCACTGAGGAATCAGTGAACGCGTCACGTGAACATAACTTCTGAATACGTGAATTCAAAACTTTCATCTACACTTTACTGATTTATCGTCCCTTAAAAACAATAATAATTACGTAATTTCGTTTTAATGTTGTTTAGCCTAAAATAAACGAGTTCATCGATCGTTAAAATATATTGCTGGTTTTATTACTCCCACCTGAAGCTTTCACTGATTCAATAAGTGAGTTCAATCTATTTCACTGATGCTCAGTGAAAGACTTATAGCTGCTGCCATCAGTGAATATTCACTGCAAATCAGTGGCCGTTCACTGATTCAGGTTCAGAGAGTGATATTCTACTGAAAAAAACAGTGCAAATGTCACTGGAGCTTATCAGTAAAACTAACTTTACTGATTGAGTTCTAATGATCAACTTCAGTGACAGTTGCACTCTTTTTCAGTAAAATATCACTGATTGTTAGTAAAATTTTCACCGAAGTGAAAAAGAAACTCATTTCTAGCTTTTTTATCTGTGAAATTTTACTGATTCAAATTTAGAGGGTTAAAAGCAACAAAAGAGCAATTTAATTCGCATTTCTGTCTTGTACGTAGGAAGTATATAAATTACAATATTTAATAGTGAAAGGTACTTCATAAAGTTGACTACAGAGTATTCATTGTTTATCCGATTGTTTGCACAGTTTGACATAATGGTACGTGTTTGGTGTGTGTATCCATCGGTGTAGTGACCAGGCGGTAAATCACGTTGTGTTTGCGCGATAAGGGAGAAAAATAGTGTTTGGTTGGTGGAAAATGTTAATCGATTATGCCCGCTGGCTTAAGTGCGCGAAAATCTCAAGCGTATGGTGCAAAAGGTGCTCAAGGAATTCATTAAAGGATTTTGAGTTCGAACCTAGATCAAATGGCATCTGGAGGAGTTTACCGATCGATTGCATGTGAGTCTATTCTCGATTCTCGATGTAAATAGAGTAAGTTTTCTTCAACCAGGTCACTCGTACTTTTAAATTATAAATCGCTAATCAAGACTGTTCCCTTTATTCCGATCATACTATAACGTTAACAAGTTCGAAAAAAAATTATTACAGTAGAATGAAGACGAAAATGCTATTTTCGATCTTATGGATAATTTAATTAAATTCTATTAGAAAAAAATGATTCAATCCGGTTGGTCGTAATTAATTCAATGAAACCGTTTCAGGTTTTTCAAAAAATTTAATTGAAAATAGTTGGATCTAATTAAGCCCAATTGATTCTGTTTCACTAATTCAGATTTAGAGAATATCAAAACTGATTTCATTATAAGAATTTAGTGAAGTAGTACCTATTTAAATCGATTTAGTGAATCTGTTTCAATGTTTAATTTCAATTGAATTGAAAATGATTGAATCTTATTCAGCACGATTGATTCTTATTCAGAAACACTATAAAAACTGATTTCATTAGAAGGATTTAGTGAAGTAGTATTTATTTAAATCGATTTAGTGAATCTGTTTCAATATTTAATTTCAATTTAATTGAAAATGATTGAATCTAATTAAGCTTGATTGATTCGGATTCAGGAGCACTATTAAAACTGATTCAATTATAAGATATATATATAATCAATTTAGTGAATCTGTTTCAATGTTTAATTTCAATTGAATTGAAAATGATTGAATCTTATTCAGCACGATTGATTCTTATTCAGAAACACTATAAAAACTGATTTCATTAGAAGGATTTAGTGAAGTAGTATCTATTTAAATCGATTTAGTGAATCTGTTTCAATATTTAATTTCAATTTAATTGAAAATGATTGAATCTAATTATGCTTGATTGATTCGGATTCAGGAGCACTATTAAAACTGATTCAATTATAACATATATATATAATCAATTTAGTGAATCTGTTTCAATGTTTAATTTCAATTGAATTGAAAATGATTGAATCTTATTCAGCACGATTGATTCTTATTCAGGAGCACTATAAAAACTGATTTAATTAGAAGGATTTAGTGAAGTAGTACCTATTTAAATCAATTTAGTGAATCTGTTTCAATGTTGAATTTCAATTAAATTGAAAATGATTGAATCTTATTCAGCACGATTGATTCTTATTCAGGAGCACTATTAAAACTCATTCAATCATAAGAATGTAGTGAAGCAGTACCTATTTGAATCGATTTAGTGAACCTGTTTCAATGTTTAATTTCAATTAAATTGAAAATGATTGAATCTTATTTAGCACGATTGATTCTTATTCAGGAGCACTATTAAAACTGATTCAATTATAAGATATATATATAATCAATTTAGTGAATCTGTTTCAATGTTTAATTTCAATTGAATTGAAAATGATTGAATCTTATTCAGCACGATTGATTCTTATTCAGAAACACTATAAAAACTGATTTCATTAGAAGGATTTAGTGAAGTAGTATCTATTTAAATCGATTTAGTGAATCTGTTTCAATATTTAATTTCAATTTAATTGAAAATGATTGAATCTAATTATGCTTGATTGATTCGGATTCAGGAGCACTATTAAAACTGATTCAATTATAACATATATATATAATCAATTTAGTGAATCTGTTTCAATGTTTAATTTCAATTGAATTGAAAATGATTGAATCTTATTCAGCACGATTGATTCTTATTCAGGAGCACTATAAAAACTGATTTAATTAGAAGGATTTAGTGAAGTAGTACCTATTTAAATCGATTTATTGAATCTGTTTCAATGTTTAATTTCAATTGAATTGAAAATGATTGAATCTTATTCAGCACGATTGATTCTAATTCAGAAACACTATAAAAACTGATTTAATTAGAAGGATTTAGTGAAGTAGTACCTATTTAAATCAATTTAGTGAATCTGTTTCAATGTTGAATTTCAATTAAATTGAAAATGATTGAATCTTATTCAGCACGATTGATTCTTATTCAGGAGCACTATTAAAACTCATTCAATCATAAGAATGTAGTGAAGCAGTACCTATTTGAATCGATTTAGTGAACCTGTTTCAATGTTTAATTTCAATTAAATTGAAAATGATTGAATCTTATTTAGCACGATTGATTCTTATTCAGGAGCACTATTAAAACTGATTCAATTATAAGAATGTAGTGAAACAGTACCTATTTGAATTGCTTTAGTGAATCTGTTTCAATGTTTAATTTCAATTAAATTGAAAATGATTGAATCTAATTAAGCTTGATTGATTCGGATTCAGGAGCGCTATCAAAACTGATTCAATTATAAGTATGCAGTGAAGTAGAACCTATTTAAATCGATTTAGTGAATCTGTTTCAATGTTTTATTTCAATTTAATTGAAAATGATTGGATCTAATAAAGCCCGATTGATTCTTTTTCACGAACACTATCATAAATGATTCAATTATGAGAATTCAGTGAAGTAGTACTTATTTAGATCAATTTAGTGAATCGGTTTCAATGTTTTATTTAAATTTAATTGAAAATGATTGAATCCTATTCAGCACGATTGATTCTGATTGAGAAACACTATTAAAACTGATTAAATTAGAGGAATTTTGCGGAGTAGTACCTACTTGAATCGAGTCAGTGAATCCGTTTCCATGTGTTAATTAAAATCAATTGAAAATTATTGAATCTAATTAAGCTTGACTGATTCGAATTTCGGAACACTATTAAAGCTGATCAAATTATAAAAATTTGGTGGAGTAGTACCTATAAAATGCAATTTAATGAATACGCTTCAATGTTTTTTAAACATTTATTCCAATATAATTGAATCTAATTAAGATCGATTGATTCTGAATCAAGAACACTATCTAAACTGACTTAATTATAATAATTTAGTGAAGTAGTTTTTCTTTATTTCGATTCAATGAATCCGTTTCCATGTCGGTTTTTAATTAATTAAAAAATGATTGGACTTAATTAAGCTCGATTGATTCTGATTTAAAAACACTATTAAAACTGATTCAATTCTAAGAATTTATTGTAGTAGTACTTAGTCAATGCGATTCAATAAATCGTTTTCAATGTTATTTTTTAATGACATTAAAAATGATTGAATCTAATTCAGCCCAAATGAGCCCGATTTGGAAACACTATTGAAACTGATTCTCTTAAACGGAATCAGTGGCGAAGTACCAATTTAACCCGATTCAATAGTATTTTTTAATTCAATTGAAAACTATAAAATCCGGTTTACATGCGATTTAATGAATTAGGTTCAATTGTGTTTATGAACCGAGCCAATCAGATTCAATCATTTCAAAGTTTTCTTATGCAAGAGATGGCAAATAGAAAGTTGGAAAAATCAAAAGATCTAATTGAACTTGATTGGATTAAAGTTTATCAGTTTGGATAAGATTTTATATGAAATTTCAGATTTTTGTTCAGGGTTCAAAAAGTGATAATTGAATACTCATAATTAATTGAGTATTAGGATGGTTTTGAGTCCCAGATCCTAAAGAGTTTATCAAGTTATTCTCCGATCGATCTGTAACTATAAATACTCAAGTATCTCTTCTCCGTAAGTCTGTTCAAAAATAATTATTGATTGTACCGTAAGAAATTGTGGCCAAAACGGTGTTACATTTTATTGGAGAGTAGGTAGTTGTAATTGAAGATTCTAAAAAACATTTAATCGACAATCATGATTACTTGTCTCGAGATAAAATAGTTTTCAATCCGAGAAAAAAATCCCCAATTCCAGAAGAAAGAATAATTCAATAATTTTATTCCTGTTTGCACCTCCTGAGAAAGGCACTCGAATCGAGATAATTAAATTATTAGGTGAACTTTGTGAATCTTTAGAAAACGTATAAGTATTTATATACATATTTCAGACTTTTTTTATTTTCATTGAAAAACTAGAATTTTAAAAGATTTGAAACAATCTCGTTTTATTTCAAAATTTGATAATAATTATCCCGTTAACAATTTTTTTTAACTTAAAATATTCCATACCAATCGCTTGTAAATAAAGTGTCACATAAAAAAATGAATAAAGTATTGGTAGATACAATACTAAATGGAATATTCGATCTCCCAATACTTTATCCAATACTCCATGTAAGGGGTAAATAAACAGTGGAAATGTAAGGAAAAAATTACTTTCAATAAATTACCCTTAAAAAAAGTATTGGAAGTATTGGATACCAATACCTTTTCACGTTATAGTGTCATGAAGATCGGATTCGTTAAAAAAGTATGAGATGAAGTATTGTAGGAAGAATTGAAGGGAAATTAGTATTAATTTCGCTAATAACTTCTCAAATACTTCATTCAATACATTTTCTACAAAATTTATTAAAATTATTACACAGTCTAAATTTTTTCATATAAATAACAAAAATCTTTCTTAATAAAATATTCACGGATCTTTTAAACAAATAACTAGATAAATAAATAAACAATTTACTAATAATAATTCCTACTAAATTATATAATCTATACAAGATGGGAAATAAAAAAGTAATGCGTCTCACAATGACGTCCTATTTCTACTTGTTAAGTGCTCAGTAAGTGAAAAATTATGTTCTAGTAAGGCGTAATTTTAGATTTGAATGGGCTTGCACACTTCATCCAATTAAAACAGAACAATAGCAACAATATTGCGTAGGTGAAGGAAAAAAATCTTAACTAGACTAATTTGAATACTTCATTAGAGTCAGTTCTTTAAAATAAAAGACTTTTCTCTTATGAGTTCAGACCCGGACCTGAAGACTTTTAGCTTCTGTTGCAATTATATGAGAAAATTCTTTCTTCTTTAAAAGCTTTTTGTATTCCTTTTACGAACACACATTGAGCGACGCTCTAGATTGAAAAGTAGGACAAATTCTAAAAAGCGCGATTCTTTTATATACACAACCAAGTCTCATTCACACCACTCAATTCACCACTCAAGTCTTCCTTCTCTCTTCCTCTTTGGCAATATTTCAACCCAGATAATCCCTTTTACTAAAAAGGGTTTTTTACAACTTTGATCAACTTTCCAGGGACAAGTGTTAAGCTGGGATGAAAGTTAAAAACCACAAACCCAATGGACACAAAGACGTGGTCATCATTGAAAAGATCCCTTTTACAATCCAATTGACGTCTTTTAGACGTCTTAGATCTTAAGGGTGTCTTTAGAACATCGAATGTCCACAAGAGATCAATAAGATAGACCTGGACGTTCTAAAAACGTCTTTAAAACGTCTAAAATATAATTATGACCCGATCTTGATTGATAAAAATTAAACAGAGATGGACGTCTTTAGAACATCAAATGTCTACAAAAGATCAGTTAGACTAAAAAGGAGGTCCTAAAGACGTCTTTCGGACGTCTCAAATATAAATATATCCTCGTGTCCTTCGGGATACCTTTAAGACATTTTTAAATCATAGTAATGTCGCATAGATACATAAAAAATATTTCCCGGCATGGACATAGGACGTCTTTGTGACGCTCTGAAGATGTCATAAAAATGTAAAGACGTCTTCCATTTTTGTACCCACTTGGTTGAGCAAACCTGGGCGTCTCAAATGCAACCACTTCCTTGTATTTTGAGGACGTCTTCAAGATATCAGATGCTCATATGATATCAATTAGACATGGACGTCATAAAGACGGTTTTTGGACGTTTCAGAGACAATTATGTTCTTGTGCCAATCGGGATCGATTCGATAGACATGGACGTTGCAAACTCGAATATATCCCCTTGTCAGAAAGACGTCTTCAGCATATAAGACGTGCAAGGTACATCAATTAAACAGACGTGGACGTCATAAAGACGGTTTTTGGACGTTTCAGAGACAATTATGTTCTTGTGCCAATCGGGATCGATTCGAAAAACATGGATGATGCAAACTCGAATATATCCCTCTGTCAGAAAGACATCTTCAGCATATAAGACGTCCAAGATACATCAATTAAACAGATCTGGACGTCATAAAGACGGTTTTTGAACGTTTCAGAGACAATTATCTTCTTGTATCAATCGAGATCGGTTCGACAGACATAGACGTTGCAAACTCGAATATATCCCCCTGTCAGAAAGACGTCTTCAGCATATAAGACGTCCAAGGTACATCAATTAAACAGACGTGGACGTCATAAAGACGGTTTTTGAACGTTTCAGAGACAATTATCTTCTTGTATCAATCGAGATCGGTTCGACAGACATAGACGTTGCAAACTCGAATATATCCCCCTGTCAGAAAGACGTCTTCAGCATATAAGACGTCCAAGGTACATCAATTAAACAGACGTGGACGTCATAAAGACGGTTTTTGAACGTTTCAGAGACAATTATCTTCTTGTATCAATCGAGATCAGTTCGACAGACATAGACGTTGCAAACTCGAATATATCCCCCTGTCAGAAAGACGTCTTCAGCATATAAGACGTCCAAGGTACATCAATTAAACAGACCTGGACGTCATAAAGACGGCTTTTAGACGTTTCAGAGACTGGGGACAGGGGGATATATCCCCCTGTCAGAAAGACGTCTTCAGCATATAAGACGTCCAAGGTACAAGGTCCAGCAGGTACAAGGTCTTTATGACGTCCAGGTATGTTTAGACGTGGACGTCATAAAGACGGTTTTTGAACGTTTCAGAGACAATTATCTTCTTGTGCCAATCGGGATCGATTCGAAAAACATGGATGTTGCAAACTCGAATATACCCCCCTGTCAGAAAGACGTCTTTAGGATATAGGACGTCTCAGGCACATCTATTAAACAGATCTGGACGTCATAAATACGGTTTTTGGACGTTTGAGAGACAATTATCTTCTTGTGCCAATCGAGATCGGTTCGACAGACATAGACGTTTCATATTAGAATATGTCCTCCTGTCAGAAGGACGTTTTAAGCTATAGGACGTCCAAGGCGCATCAATTAAACAGATCTGGACGTCATAAAGGCGGTTTTTGAACGTTTCAGAGACAATTATGTTCTTGTGCAAATCGAGATCGATTCGACAGACATAGACGTTGCAAACTCGAATATATCCCCCTGTCAGAAAGACGTCTTCAGCATATAAGACGTCCAAGGTACATCAATTAAACAGACGTGGACGTCATAAAGACGGTTTTTGAACGTTTCAGAGACAATTATCTTCTTGTGCCAATCGGGATCGATTCGAAAAACATGGATGTTGCAAACTCGAATATACCCCCCTGTCAGAAAGACGTCTTTAGGATATAGGACGTCTCAGGCACATCTATTAAACAGATCTGGACGTCATAAATACGGTTTTTGGACGTTTGAGAGACAATTATGTTCTTGTGCCAATCGAGATCGATTCGACAGACATGGACCTCGCAAACTCGAATATGTCTCTCTATCTTAAAGACGTCTTTAAGATATGAGACGTCCACAGAACATCACTTGAATAGACCTGGATTTCCTAAATACTACCATATCCCCGTGCCCACCGGGATCAATTCAACGGACACAGAAGTTGCAAAGGCGAATGTCTTCCCTTGTCTTAATGACGTCGTTAGGATATAGAACGTCCAAGGCACACCAATCAAACCGACCTGGACGTCCTAAAGACATTTTTTGAACGTTTCAGATACAATTATGTCCACTTGCCAATCGAGATTGATTCGACAGACATGGTCGTCCCAAATTTGAATGTTTCTCTATCTTAAAGACATCTTAAGGATATCAAGCGTCCACAGGACATCAATTAAACAGACCTGGACGTCCTTCAGACGTCTTTCGGACGTCTCAGAGATAACTGTTTTCCTATGTTATTCAAAATTGATTGAAGAGACCTGGACGTCCTAAAGACGTCTTTTGGACGTCCCAAAGACGAAAATCTCCTCGCATTTCAGGATCATTATTTTTTTTTTGCTAAAAAGATAAAATTTCTAATGTTAGCATTTCAAAATCAATAAAAAAGTAGTTTTCTTCTAACATTTTCATGTTGGATATAAACTGGATGGTTTTTCTTTCCATGTTCTCGTTTTTGTTATACTTTGTAATCCCCTTTAGAAAGTAAACGACTTTTCTGGCCTTCTTATCGTTCTTAGGGAGATTAAAAACTCGTGCTGCTTCCTTCAGGATAAGCCAGACAATTTAAGGACCAAGTTAAGAGGGAATTTCCTCCGTATTTTCTCCTTTATAATACTTATTATAATATAGGCACAGGTATGAAAACTGTATATTTATGCATTGCATAATGCATAATATCGTATATCCAAAGCACAGAAATAGTTTGAAACTTTTATAAGAACAGAAGAAAACTCTCAAGGTACTTTTTATAACGTTTACCTCATCCTGAGTGCTTCTACAAAGTGATTATCTAGCCAGATAGCAAGAAGGAATAAATTCAACTTCAACAACAGAAGTTACAATTTTAATAAAAGATATCACATTCTCCATTAGGAAGTCTCTGGAGTCTGATCCTGTATTTTTCATTTTTGTTTTTTTTATCTTTGTTGTTTTATATATGTGAATACGATGATAATGCAGGAATTATTCCATAATTATAGAAGTTACATATAACTTTAACAAAAAAAGATTACATTATCAATTGGAAGGTCATTCCTAATTAGCAAGTCAAAAAACGTTATTTTCACAATTTTTATTAAATAGAGCAGTAGAACATTAATAAATAAATAAAAAAATAAAATAGAATAAAATGTAATAAAAATATTCTATTAATGTGTGTCCATTCCGTGTTTTTAAATGAGGACAAAAAATTGAGGGATTTTTTTAATAAAGAAAAAAACGAAAAATCGTGTTTTCATTAAACACTTGCCATTTAGTCGAAAATTAATATTTTTCGAATTTTTTATTCAGGGACATACGGTGATAGAATGTTTTCGAATTAGTTGATTGATAGATATATTTTTGAAAAGAAAAACATTTTTAAGCAAGTGCCCAAACCTTTTTTATGATTTTATGATAATGTAGGAATCTTTTAATGCTAAAAATAATTCAAGTTTTAATACAAAATAACATATTTTTATTTAATGCATTTTTCTAACGTAACTCTGGAAAATTATCTACTTTTTAAATTTTCTTATTAATTTATATTTTGTGATAATGCAGGAACTTTTTTCATTCCGTATAAAAAATTATCTCTTGCAGTTGAAAAAAACCATTCTCCACTCTCTAAATCTGAATCAGTCAAATTTCACTGATAATCAGTAGATTTGCCTTTTCATTGATTCATCAGTGAAAAAAATAATTTTCACTGAAATAATCAGTGAAATTTGACTGATTTACAGTAACCTCTTTTTAGCTATCTGAATCAGTCAAATTTCACTGATAATCAGTAGATTTTGACTGATTCTATTTTAGAGAGCATTAATTAAGCTTCTCATTGATTAAAAACCCCAACAAATAAATAATGTCTGAAACAAATTGGATTTTTCTAAAAAAATGCACGTTTTTTCAATTTCTAAATTCAAAATTTCCACATATTAAACGATAACATTTTTCCAAATATAATCTCCACCAATTGCAAAAATATCAGTTCAGGAAAATTTCAAAGACCAATTTTTCAAATAATTCAAAAGTTATAATTTTAAGATGTTAAATCGTCAGAAAATAGAGAAAATGGATTTTTTGAAAATAACGGACAAGTACGATCGTAATGTAAATTGTAATATAGTAGATGTAGAAACTGTAATTATTCAAAAGTTGAGTGTAATTAAATTATGCATAAGAGTAGATTAGCTTATGGGGGTGTAAACCTTTAATGCACACGAGTAACCCGACTCAATTTTTTTTTTCATTAATTTCTTTTTGTCTCTGTGCACACTTTTTCCTCATTTCTTTTCTGTTAATCTTTTTTTGTCATTCTTTTACCTTTCTCATTATTCCGCAATTATGGAATCAATTTTCAAGGCTCGAGAAGCACGTAACGAGCAGTAAATCTCGCAGTTCATAATGAAAGCACTGTAATTTCTAGTCGCTTCAACTACGAATTTGATCCGACTCCATAAAATGTAGTCGCATATTGTTTCCATTGAAAATATTCAGTAAATGTGTCTTGTAATTATCGCAAAACTCCGGCTCGTCTCTTCTTTATAGAGTAAGACAAACCACCATACATTTCTCAGATGATAATTAGAAGTCCGACATTTTTCACTTTGATAAAGCACTTGTTTTAAGTAATCCCTAAGGTGCTTTCGTGATAAAGTCGATTTTTAATAATCTAGATATTTTTTTTTAAATATTGAGGGGAACTTTAATATTTTTATTTTTTGAGTTTAAATCTTCCATATAATTCTTTTATGTTTAGTACCTTTGTTTAGAAAGATTTTGGTTTTTTTTGAAAATTCTAACACCTTTATGTAATTTTAAACTAAAGATTTGGAGTTTTTTGGAAATTTTTTTGACATTTTTTGACTTTGAATAACTTTTTTGTTTTTAACCAATTGTCATGATTCTTTTTTTATTTTTTTCCTCACAGTGTACGGCAACTTTTTGGAAATGTAAAATAAGGTAACATGACTGAAAAAAAGTTACAAATAAAATAAATTTAAAAAGTTGATAAAAATATCCCAAAATTTTTTTTTCTTAAATTTTGTAGTTATTTTTCTAGCTAGAGTACTTTTCATACCCAAAAAGTCGCTACACATTGTAAGGAATAAAATAAAAAAAGAATCATTACAATTGGTTGAAAAACAAAAAAGTTATTCAAAGTCAAGAAATGTCAAAAAAAAAAAATGACCAAAAACTCGAAATTTTTAGTTAAAAAAGACATAAAGGTGCTGGAATTAAAAAAGAAACCTTTCTAAATAAAGGTACTAAATATACAAAAAAAATATATGGAATGTCTAAACTCAAAAACTAAAAATATTTGGCAATTTGGTTCATTAATGTAAATTCAAGAGTTACAGATTTTAACAATTTTTATAAAAATTCAGTTATTTAAAATTTGAAGTAAATAATTTTCAACAAGCTGAAATGAAATTTATGTTAAATTGTTTTTTATTTGTACCAAGTAGATTCTATGTTTTAATGGAAAGAAGTATAAATTTATTATGTCAAAAAATAGTTCTTTTCGTTGAAACAAATTTTGTTCAATTAAAATCGAAAATTGTGTTGATTTAACAAAATACGTTCAAACAATTGTTTTGTTTTTTAAATCAAATTAAACCGTTTTCTAAGTTCAGAGTATTTAAATAATAAAATGAATTTCATTTACCTGGTGTTAATTAAAAATTTATTTTAAAAATTGAAAATTAGTGTATATAAATTGAAAACTAAATATTTATGTAAGTTAAAAATTATAAATTGAATCAACTGATTTATTAATAGAGGTTTTTGTGAAAATGGGAATTCTTTGTTGACCTATATCTGTAAAAATTACGAATAAAAATTCATTCTTCCTATTTAATGATAAAATTATTTCATTCTTAGTAAAACGACTTTTTTTACTGGTATCACACATTTGAACAGGTTGAACTTTGTTTTCTAAAATAAAGGCAATATAGTTTTTTTTATTGACATACATTTGCAAAGGTTAAAATAAAATTATTCTGATGTTTTATTGATAAACCATTTTCTAAAAAAATCTTAATTATAAATTTGTAAGTAAAATTTCAAAAAAGCAACTTTATAGCTTTCAGGTAAAAAAAAGTATGTCTACAGAAAAGCAAAAAAATAACATTAAAATTTTAAATAATAAATCAATATTATGCACATACGTTTATAAAAGAAAGAACTTGACCTTAACTCTATTCTTTAAATATTCAAAATTTGTACTCTGGCATGCCTTTTACATTTTAATTTTAAATTATTGTAATATACATTTTCTGATTTTCAAAAATTATTACCTTTTCCCACTAAACGATAATACAACTAAAATTTGAGTTAAAATTTTCTATTTTTTATTGAGTTATTTTTAATAAATACAACTAATAATCAATTTTTTACCTTTTAATTTGTAAGAAAATTTCGATAACAAATATTTTTTATACTCGTATTTCGGACGTTCAAAGAACGTCTTTTGAGCATCAAAAAACGACTATAACGACTTTGTCCACTAAGGAAATTCACCTAATAATAAGTTGGTCTGACTTTTGTATTTTTTCATATATTTTCATGAAACAAAGTCCCAAAAGAAAAGGGAACATTGGACATTTTTGAGACGTAATAAGGACATCTGAGGTCCTCTGTGCACTAGACAGCCTGACGTCAGTGTCCACGAAACGTCTTTAAGACGTCCCGAAGACGTCCAATGTTCCCGTGTCCATTAGGGAATATCATGTAAAATTTGTATTTCCTATTGAATTTTATTTTTTCCACGCCCATCCTTTTATCCAAATTAATGATTTTGAAGAATCGGTCTCTCGTGTGCATTGTAGGTTGCTCGGAGTGCCACGGAAGCTAGGACATCGGGTGCGTTACTCGGAGGGCACGAATTTGCGATGCCGCGAAGACCCGAAACCCGGTTCGGAGGACAGGTTGGCATTCGGAACATGAATCGTTGAGTAATATTCTTTTTGCAATTTTTTTACTCAAGATTAATTTTGAATATTCTTAAACCTTTCTGTTTCAATTTTTTATATGGCTTTTGAATAAAATAGACCTGTTATTTCCCTAGCACCAAAAATTTTATGTCTTTTAGTGTATTTTTTAAAGTCGTTGCTCTCTAAATTTGAATCAGTCAAAATCTACTGATTATCAGTGAAATTTGACAGATTCAAATGACTAAAAAGAGGTTACTGTAAATCAGTCAAATTTCACTGAATATTTCAGTGAAAATTGACTGATTTCACGGTGAGAAATATTTTTTTCACTAATGAATCAGTGAAAATTAATTGATTTAACAGTGAAAAATATTTTTTCACTGATGAATCAGTGAAAAGGTAAATCGCTGATTCAATCAGTGAAAATTTGACTGATTCAGATTTAGAGAGTGGAACATCTGAAGGACGTTTCATGGACTTTAATGGCAAGAAGTTTGCTCTTCTGAAAATGTCTGATGCTTGGAAGAGGGATTTGAAGAAAAGACGTCTAAATAAGAACATGAAGTTTGACATTGAATTCCTGGAACATCCTCATGACGTCCAAAGGAGTCATATATGTTTTTTTGTGACTTAAAGAAGTTCAAAAGAATTTTATTTCGAGGCTTTTGTTGTCTTTTGTCTAAAAGACGTCTTTATAACATAAGACGTCTCTAGAACATAAGACGTCTTTATAACATAAGACGTCTTTATAATATAAGACGTCTTTATAACATAAGACGTTCTAATAACATAAGACGTTCTTATAACATAAGACGTTCTTATAACATAAGACGTTCTTATAACATAAGACGTTCTTATAACATAAGACGTTCTTATAACATAAGACTTCTTTAGAACATAAGACGTCTTAAGGACATGTAACGTCTTCAGGTCAGTAAAATGCCGGAGACTGAAGTCCACCAGACGATTTTACAGCGTCCGAAAGACTTACGAGATTAAACGTTAGGCCTTTTGTTGTCTTTTAGACGTCTTTTGTACAAACTAGACAAGTGAGGGTTCAAAATTTCAAATAATTATATCATATATTATCTCAATTTATTTATATCACCCTAATTTTGAAACTTTAATTGTGATACCTCGATTACTGGAATTTCATGTGATAAAAAATGAAGACTAAATTAATAATAAATTACAATTGAGTTCAGGAAAATTAGAAACCTTTAAGACGTCTTAAGGACGTCAAAAATAAACTTTTTCCTGTCTCCTGAATATTGTTTATCTGGAAAACGTCTTTAAGACTTAAAGCATCTTTGGGGCAGCAAGATTGACACTGAAGTTTGCAGGACGTCCTTAAGACGCCCCAAGGACGTCCAATGTTTCTTTGCCCGCCAGAATTTTTATAGAATCAAAATAATTTTTTTACTTTATTCATCTATTGTTGTAATAAGTTTACATACATGTGACTAAAATTTTAAATTTAAGATAATTAATTACCGATATCTAAAACAATTATGAATCTAATTAGGTAGTTGTTGATAAATCAAAGTTGATATCTTCAACAGCCCATGAAACGTCTTTTGACATCATTTATGCTTCCCTAAAGTTTTGCTAAGTTTTCAGTTACCGGAAACTCATCCAATATTCATGTTACTTTGTTTACTCTATGAGTGAAGGTAGAGATAAGAATTTGGAATATTATATTTAATATTTTCATATTTCTCGACGAATACTGTTTAGTGTTGAAAAATTCATCAGGGTTAAATATTTACACCAGAATTGTGAGAATGTAATTAAATCTCCTCAGTAAGCAATGAAAAGATATATTAAAAAGAGGTGATACATCATATTAATTAAATTATACTTCTGTGAATTTAATTATCACGCCATCCTTTAATTAAATCCAGGACATTGCACGTTTTGTAAATATCTAAAGAAAAGTTTATTTGATAAAATCAGTTGATAAAAATCTATAAAAGACACTGGGACACTGGACGTCTTCGAGACGTCTTGTAGACAAAAGACCAACAGAAAATAATTACCCAGTGAAAACCTACAATTGTTATGTCATTGTTACAGAACAGTTTTGTAACAATTTCGTCCCGAAATTGTTCCATAACTTTTCCATAACGTACCTTGTTCTGTAAGTATGCCCCAACCTGGCGAAAGTTTCGGATTAAAATTCATTCCGAACCAATCTGAAGTCTGATTCGATCCGGAATTTGCATCCGACCCAAACAGTTTCATTCCGATCTAATCCGAAAAATATTATAAATCCTGTTCTAAAAAGATTGAAAATCAATTCGACTCAATCCGATGCAATCCGAGATGTTAATCTGAATGAAGCAGAACTAGTTTTTTAATCCGTATTAATCAGGATCAATCCTAACTCGAATTGATTTAAAACGAATTTTTAATCAAAAATAATGAAAATGAATCAGTGGTCGGGATGATTCGGATTGATTAGGATTTGAAATACGTTTAGGGTCAATCCGAGTTTGGATTAATCGTGATTGATTCAGATTGAAAACTTAGTTTTGATTTATTCAGATTAGCCTTTTGGATTGAATCGGAATTAATCGTATTGAGTCAGATTGATTTTCAACCGTTTCTAATCGAACCGAATTTATAATATTTTTGGGATTAGATAGGAATGGAACCGATTGGTTCGGATATAAATTCCGGAATGATTCGGAAACTTTCTGATTTGTTTGGAATAAATTTCAATCTGAGAATTTCGTCAGGGCAGTAAACAATTACAGATGTTACTTAATTGTAACATAGCAGTTTTGTTTTGAAAAATTTCAAATTAGTCATTTTGACAGAACTCTTATGTTAAAATTATATAACAGTTATTATTGTCCACTGGGAATTGTTATTGTTCAATGTAATGTAACAATGACGTAACAGTTGTGTGTTCACTAGGAACAAATGTAATATTAATGTCACTGAGACGTTTTTAAAACGTTATAAAGACGTCTAATTTCCTCCTTCCCGCTGGAAAGGTCTGTTGAAGTAGAGAAGTGTACTTTTACGTTTTCATTCTTGTTTGAATAAAGGAATCTATTATTGACTTGTGCACGCTAGAAAAAATATCATTATCTTATTCGCAGAAGTGTAAAAATAGCAAAAAACATAGGTTTATATTATGTTCTATAGTAGAGAAAAATGCTTATCAATGGAAACGATAATTTTATACATCGTGCAAAAACAAAATTGTTCTTCAAGTATATCAGTTTTTTTGCTACAGAAATATCTTGAAAACAGGCAAAAAGTTTATTATCATAACATTACCAGCTTAGTGTTTTGTAAATATTTGTCAAGATGGTGCATGATGCATGATGAAGGAAGTGTTTTAACTTTTGTTAAAAAAATAAAACACTTTCCCCATCATGTTTGCTTCGTATGGTTTCAATAAATAAACATGATCGACAAGTATAACATTTTCATGATAGAAGTAAAAGTTAAATACGATTCAACAGCAAAATCTAATTTAAATTATTATGAATCAGTCAATACTTCACGGTACATAATATGAAGGGAAGAAAAGTTTACGTCCCTTTGTTATGTTACGTAACGGCCTAGCCTCAGCCATTTTAAATTTCGATCAATTCTTTCACTAACTTTTCAATTTTTTCCATTTCTCATTTTCAAATACCCAAATTTTCCAAAAAATAATTTTTTGACTTGACCTGGCGTTCACCTGGCAAAAATTGCAAACCAAACTTGGGCCCGGCTAGGAAGATGGTAAATCTAGAAGGTTGCAATGCAATAATTCGTGTTCAAGACTAGGCCCAAACTTGGCCTGGCGCTCTATGCCAAGTCGAATATTGCCAGGCCTGGGCCAACTCAGGGCCACGACAAAATATCTCTATGGATTCCAATTATAAATTGATCTGCATTCACTTCCTTCCAATTCGAAATTAAATAGTATGCTTTTATTGATGTCAAATTTTTTAATTAATATTTTATATTCCTAATCTTTTACTTTGAAAGACTTTTTATTTTAATTTTTTATTCTAAATTTGCATAACTGGAAATCCGTATAAAGCAGGGGGAAAACGACTTTAATGTAAACAACTTACTGGAACGTAGATCTCGAAGCTGATATTTTTTTACGTTACCTTAATCTCAAACGACTATAAGTACATTTACAAAAATTATAGACTCCAGTTACCATAATACATTCCTTATTCACAAAACGTTTTCGCATTCAATAAAGAATTATGATGAATAGTTATTTTTATTCTGCCTTGCATATTTCCTTGAAAAAAACTTCCTGTATTCCTTTTCTTTCCCCTATCTATATGACTTTGACAAATACAACCACCATTGAAGATAATATAATGAGAACAGAATGAAGGGTCCTGGTAAAGATAAAGAACCTAAAGTTCCCATCAATAATAGATTACATATATCAATGAATAATTATTACCATTATGGGAATAATCGATTTTTTATTTTTATAGCAAAGAAAAAACAGTATTTGTTTATATAAAATCAAAATATATCATCCAAAAATTTTGAAACTAATGAAAAATTTAAAAAATAAATTCAATAAATATTTTAGTATTGGAGCTTTCGTCTTTAAATCTGTGGTACGATCAAATTAAAAATTCTTAAGTTAGGTTAGGTTTGTTTATATTAGATTGGGACTTTTGCTGAACTCAAAATCTCACATTCCCTGTATCTTTTTTCCATGTTGAAAAGATTTATGGCAATTTTAACCTTATTCGCTGAACCCTATTGTGGGAACCCATGTAGGAACCCATATCGTAACCCGCATAGAAACCTATATTACTACCAATGGAAATTGAAAACATGCAATAATACATGAAATAAAATAGGAACCTACCTAGATTACAATATAATCTTCTATGCAAGAACCTTTCTGTCATTCTTTGTAGGATCCCATATAGGAACCTAATTCTAATTTTTTCTGAGAAAAAAGATAGGAACCTATGTAAGTACTAATGTAGGATTCTATGTGAAAGTTCTCTCTTTAAAGTTTTGTTCATATAGAAAATGAGGCAGGAACCCACGAAGGTTCCCAAAATAAAATTCTATTTCTTTCATCAGGAAGAAATTTAAAACAGGTGTACAAATAGAAACTCATACGAACCCATATTTTTACACGAATTAAAATGTGTATTCTCGCGTAGGATCCCAGGTTAGTCTTTAAATGGGTTCCTTTTTGGGTATTTAAAGTTTGTTTCTAATTTAAAACGATGGAAACAATCATATACAAAATAAAGTAAAAACGAATATAGAATAGTATTTTTTATAAGGAATTTGTGACAGGTTTACACATAGGAACCCAAACCCATATAAGTACCTGTGTACTAATCTTGACAGGTTTTACTATATTTTATGTAAAATGTGTGTTTCAAATCCTCATAGACAGTAGAATGGATTCTTGTGAAAGTTAAGAGGTATTTGCTTATATGGTATTACAGGTAGGTTCCTATTCGGATTCTATGAGGATTTAAAATAGAGTTCTTCTGAGTAAAAACAATTTAAAAATATTATGTAGGGAATAACCTATAAACCAATATAAGTTTCCATATATGTAAGGTTCAATTTTTATTTTTTGAATGAACCCATCTGGGAACCTATATAGTAACTCAAATAGTTATTCTTATATTACATGAACGAATTCGATTAAAAACAATAATATACAAAATTACCTAGAAAAAAATATAGAGTTCTACTTTTTTAATGGAATTGGAGACAAGTTTTTACATAAGAACCCATACATGAACCCATATAAGTATCTATGTAATAATCCCGACATAGTTTCTACTATATTCCGTTTAAAATTCGTGTTTCAAATCCCGATAGGCAGTAGAATGGGTTCTTATGAATGTTAAGTATTTATTCATATGGTATTACATATAGGTTCCTATTCGGGTTCTTTGAGGATTTAAAATAGGGTTCTTCTGAGTAAAAACAATTTGAAACTATTAGATAGGGAATTATCTATAAACCAATATAAGTTTCCATATATGTAAGATTCAATTTTTATTTTTTGAATGAACCCATCTTGGAACCTATGTAGTAAATCAAATAGTTATTCTTATATTCCACGAACGAATTCGATTGGAAACAAAAATATACAAAATTACCTAGAAAAAAATATAGAGTTCTACTTTTTTAATGGAATTTGAAACAGGTTTACACATAAGAACCCATACATGAACCCATATAAGTACCTATGTAATAATCCCGATAGTTTCTACTATATTCCGTTTAAAATTCGTGTTTCAAATCCCGATAGGCAGTAGAATGGGTTCTTATGAATGTTAAGTATTTATTCATATGGTATTACATATAGGTTCCTATTTGGGTTCTTTGAGGATTTAAAATAGGGTTCTTCTGAGTAAAAACAATTTGAAACTATTACATAGGGAATTATCTATAAACCAACATAAGTTTCCATATATGTAAGATTCAATTTTTATTTTTTGAAGGGATAATAACCCAGATATGAACCCATCTCGGAACCTATATAGTAACTCTTATATTTCATGAATTAATTCGATTGAAAATAGCAATATACAAAATCATCTAGAAACAAATATAGATTTTTACTTTTTTAATGGAATTCGAAGCAGGTTTACACATAAGAACCCATTCACGAACCCATCTAAAATCTGTGTAATAATCCTGACACGTTCTATTATATCAGATGTAAAATTCTTCTTTAAAATCCACATAAACGGCGATATGAGTTTCTATACAAGATATGGGTTCTTATATTAGCACCCAGATGGGTTCCCACATACGTTCCTATTCATTGATTCAGAGTAGAACTCTCCTAATAAAAAGCGATAAGAAAAATCCAACAAATAATATCGTAATTAACGATTCAAAATAACTCACTCCCTAATTGTTTCTAAATGGATCCAATCGTTCATTTCTCAAAAGGATAAATTATTCCCATCACGTCGCGTACTCGATCAGATTAGGGTTTATTCGAAAAGGTCCTTATTTACAGCTCCACGCCTGTCAGATTAATAATTTCCAAGAGGACAAATTAATGAGCTAATGTTAAATGGAGAGCTCTCTGGATAAATTCATCTCTCGGTCAATACATCAGAAAAAGCTCCTAATAGAGTTCAAATTTCTAATAGAACTAAAATTCCTTATTGATTCCCTAATATAGAAATCCCTCTAAACCGAATGCGATTACAAGTAGAAACACTAGTTCTTTTTATCTTTAGAATTTCAATTGATGTTCAACTCGCAAGTGCGAAAGTTCTTGTCATGGAATTTAAGATTCCCATGGAGCTTCCGCCCCTGCTTTAATGCTCACCAACACACACGCCCACCCCTGCACATAAATATATAACTCGTCTACACACATCTGAAGCGTTAGATATACTCGGAATTGAACTTGTTCGCGTGTGAGTAGTTGCTTAGCTTTGTATAGGTAGATGAAGTAGAAAGCTCTTGGAAAGGGCGCATGCCTGACCGAAAGTGAGAGACTAGAGGAATATCACGAACGCGAGGAAGGCAGTCTCTTCCGTTACCCCTTGCATTTCGCTCACCGAAGACCAAACCTGGTCACAATTGCGACTAGTCCACCCTGCATACGCACGTACGTCCTCCACGGGGTGCATTTCTACGCGAAACGCGACTCTTTCCTCTAATCGAAACTCGAATCCTGACTAAAGGTGTGAGCTTTTGAAAGCGATAGCTCGCCGGGTCTGGGAGTGTTGTCAGGATCGAAGACGCACTCTGGAGATGGAGACCACCTGAGGCGAATCCTCCCTTTGTGACCCCACCTTCTCGGAGTGTAGAAGAAGTGAATGAGAAATTAAATTAGAGCTCAGATCGATGGCGGTGTTCTCGAGAGGAAAGAACCGAGTCTGAATTTTGCGTGGGCTAGAGAGAGGGAGAGTGGGAGAGAGAGAGAGAGAGAGTGCGGGAGCGAAGCGATTAGAATGGGCTGCAGGTCAGCAGCTGATACCAGGGCGGCGGAAGGGAGCGATAGAGGGACGTCGTCTTGGGGTAAAAGGCAGGTTCTGGTCTCCCCAGAAGGTGAGGAAGAAGAAGGTGAAGAGGGAGAGGAAGATAGGCCCAGGAAGCAGCCGTTGGGGAGAGCGAGTGCCAGGTCAGGGCCAGCCACCACCAGGTGAGGATGGAGAGACTGCGCTCGACCTTCAAAAGGTCACGCACTCCAACAGGGGCAGAAATGAAGTCGCAATCGAGCCTCGAGGTCCCTAAGCAGGTCAGATCTGCATCTTTTGATGAGATTCAACTTGAATCAAAACGACACGATGATAGCAGGGATCTCAGGTCTAGTGTGAAAACTTTTTCTTCATCCTCTTCCTGTTCACCAGTCAGGTCTCAGGACTCCTCTGGGAGGAGATTCAACACACTCAAGGTTCCGCAACTTCAGAGTGGACAAAGGTCCAAGAGCTTCGATATTTGCGAGAGAAGCTTCTTCCAAGATAGACCCAGTTTTGTGACTCGGAAGCTCGAAACACCTGTGATTCAAGTGTCGGGATGTTATCATTGTGCTTGTGTTGAGGAGTACAAGAGCCTTTATCGCAGCAGGGATGATGATTCCTCGAAGGAAGAAGAAGTGGAGGATGAGGAAATTTCGGAGATGATTCAAATCACTGAGGATGAAGATGATGCGAGTTGTGAGTCTAGAAGAGAGGGAAGTCCTGAAATTAGAGTGACACTGATGACCAATTCGGAGAAGACATCCTCTGAAGGTGAACCTGATTCGTATGAAACTAGTGAGGGATTTGAAGGGACACATATTTGGGAAAGAAGAAGGTCCATTGGAAGACTCGCAAGACAGGAAGCTCTTACTTCCTTTCCGGTTGAATTCCCAGCGGTTGTTGGGTCTAATGATGAGGATGAGGATGATGAATATGATGATGAGGAAAATGCAGAAATTGAGGACAAGAGCAAACTTGAGGTTAGGGATATCTTCCTGACTGTGCCTGAGTTGAAGAGAGATCGTGCTGCCTCAGTTGACTCCTGTTTTAATAATAATAATAAAAATGGAAAAAATGATGTTTGCAACTCTCTTGTCGTGCCACAGCAGAACATCAGGTCGAAGAGTGTTGACATCGTCTTGCCGACGGATATTCAAACGAGATACACAGCTCTTCTACCTGGGAACGAATCTTTGAGAGGGTGGGTAGGTTAAAGAAGATTTTTGATGACTGCATTTGGTCTGATTGGTTTAGGTTGAGGATTGGAATTGAGTACTATTTAGAAACTAGCCACGATGCTTTACACATCTATCGTTAATTTTATCAGCAACTTCTCTGATCAGTTTACATTTGTGGCTTTCGTGATAATGCTCTTTCAAGCTAAATCAAGTTAGAATCATAATGTGATTTTGGTAATCAGAACCTCAGATAATCTCTATGGGAAACCGAGTTTTGCGGAAATTCAATTCCTGCAAAATGGATTTAAAGCTGACCAGAATTATTGTAGTAATATAGTGGTCGGGTTATGGAGTTAGGCCACTTTAGAGGCAGACAAAAATAGGCATATTTTGTGGGTTTTTTTTTTCAGCGAAACGATGAAATAAATTGAGATTACAAAATAGGGTTTTTATTATAGATGTGATTGACTGTACAAAATAATTTTTTTAAAGCAGTAGATGTCAAAATGGCGAGTGTGCAGCATTTTTCCGATGACGAATTTATTTCTGGAAGGTCCACGACCGGACAAACAGCTCCTGTAATTTTTGAGTTATGATGAGTCACTGAAGTTTTTTTAATTAGTACGTATGATTTTTCTGATATATTGATTTTTCCCCAAATGGCAAACGGTTAAAATTTCAAGTGAATCGGTTGAAATTTGTTTGAGTAATATGTTCGGCCGACTTGAAAATTGCAGTGTTGAGATAGACGCGTTTAATGCTTCAATTTTCACATCTATCGCTTTTAAAAAATTATTTTTTACAGTCAATCAAATGTATAATAACAACCCTATTTTCTAATCTCGATTTATTTCATGGTTTCGCTGAAGAAAAAATCACAAAATATGCCTATTTTTGTCTCCCTCTACTCTCTAAATCTGAATCAGTCGAAATTTCACTGATTGAATCAGTGATTTGCTTTTTCACTGATTCATCATTGCAAAAATATTGTTCACTGACAAATCAGTTAATTTTCACTGATTGAATCAGTAAAAAAAAAGTACTTTTCACTGTTAAATCAGTTGATCTCTACTGAAGTAATCAGTGAAATTTGACTGATTTACAGTAACCTTTTTTTAGCTATTTGAATCAGTCAAATTTCACTGATAATCAGTAGATTTTTACTGATTCAGATTTAGAGAGTAGATTGGCCTAACTTCTTAAGAGGTAACACCACTTTAAGGGCCTAAAAAATCGTTTTTTGACCATTTTTTTGGGTGGAAGGGAAGGTGATAGAGATATAATACTTGGGGTAGTTATTGAGCATATATTTAAGTATATTCAAAAAAAATTTGCAGGAAAATATTACAAAATGGCGACACTGCAGCAATTTTCCCGAGGCGAATTTGAAACTGGAAAAAAGAAAAAAAACGTGGTTCACTTTGAAATGTTATTTCAAAGTTGAGGTTAAATTTTCAAATAAAAAGATTGAAAATTGTTAGAGTTATGCTGTGTGCCGTTTTGAAATATCATATTTCGAGAAAAACGCGTTTGAATTTTTGAAATGTGTTATGGACATGAACAAATGAAAAAATTCTACCCTTAGAAAACTCTTACTATTAATCTGCTTTTTGTCTCATATTTTAGAAGGTTCAAAGCATCTTTTAAGTCAATAAAAGAAAAAATGTATTTTTGAAAATTCTACAGCAGTGTTACCCCTCAATACATTTGGGAATTTAGAGAAACTGTAACAAGTATAAGTTTGAATACTAATCTGAGTATATGTTCAGGAGTCTCTATCAATAGAGAACAAAAGGTTAAATTAAATATAAATTTATTTTCCTTTTAGTTAGAAAACTTTCTTTGTCTTTGGTATTGAGAATACTGATGAGATGATGAAGTATCAAATGCTTTGAAACATTCTAGTTCCATATTTTTTGCATTTCAAAGTGCGACCTACTTGAACTTTAGTTCAGAGGACATTTATAGATACACGACCACATATCATTTTACATTTGAATTTACATTTACATTTACATTTGAAATGAACACTTTGAAATTCTAATTCGAAAGAAAAGCTGAACAAATTATATTTTTATTATTTTTGGTCGTATAAGGAACAATTTAGGTAGGTTTGTTATTTATTTCAATTTCAAGTCGATTGGGATATTTTAGGGAATTTGTTGGTATTTGGTAATTTTTTGGTAATTTGCTAATTGATTTTTGAAGGTTGAAAATCGTGATCCTTGCATGAAATATTATATTTACTGATATAAACTCAGTAATACTTTTTCTAATAATTAGATACTTGAGGTAAAGTTGGAATTGAAATTCTTTACAGTGTTTGCTGTATAATTTTCTCACTTACTCGCAATAATCGACTCACTTCTCTGACCCTCAAAATAAGAAAGTCAGAAGGAGCTATTTCCTGCCCCTTAACGAAGTAAACGTCAGTCACTTTGGCCCCTCGATTAAGTCAACATGAAAGAGCTTTAAGGTGTTTTTTAGAGTCTCAAAGTACAAACGACCTCCTGGAGTAATTTGATAAAACCTTATCATTCTAGAAATCCTTCTCAAAAATTGGATGTGATATAATTTAAAATAAAATGTTAAAAAATTAATTTTTAAATGTAAAATTGTAAAAAAATATGACTTAAAATTTGCTTCCTCAATGTACAATATAATTCACTTAACAATACAATTTTTTTACACATTTTACACATCCTAATAATGTTAGATTCAATAAAAATTTTAAGTAGCCAGATTAAATTATATTCAGCTGAGTTTTTGCATCGTAAAAATCTTTAAAAATTCTAAAAATGCATAGTAAAAATTAAAAAAATTTTGAAAAATGGATGAAATGTTAAATTCTTTATCGCAGTGAAGATATTGAAAAATTCTTGAGAATAAAAGCAGGACATTTTCCACTAATCGAAATTTCTTATTTTGAGTTAAAAATATTTTTCAACTTCCTATTGGGCACGGGAATATCGGACGTTTTTGAGACCTTTTAAAGACGTCTTAAGGAATTTAATTTTGAGCTTTTTACCACCCTGTGAACTTTTTATCTCAAAAACGTCTTTCAGACTAAAAACGTTCTTAATAGATTAAAAATCCTGACCTCGCAGTCCATAAAATGTTCTAAAGTTACCAGGATATTAATAATTCTTCAAAAGGATGTGAATTTAAAGTTTCTAGGAAATTATTATTCAATTTTATGCAAATCAGTTTAAAACTTATTTTTGCAGTAGCGGTAACATCGTTTTTGCATAAAACTTGAATCAAAATTTTACAGTGAAATTTTTTTTGTGTGATTTTCAGGAATTTTTAATACTTGGATTAATGTCAAAAATCTTTCGTAAATCAAGTAAAAATAAAAATACATGAAATCGAGAGAATTATCAAATTTCAAGTTGTATTCAAAATATTCCAAATTCCTTGAAATTGTATCAAAATAATGTTGCCCAATCTGAAAAAATATTCTCACAATAAATATTTAATACCATAGTTATTTCTAAAATTGTTTCGTATTTCATACAAAAAATTAAACTATCTTTATAATATTTATAAAAGCCTGTACAATATTAAATTTTTCTGACGTGGATAAGCATATTGAAAAATTAAAATCCAAAGAAAATTTCACATCACTTATACTTCCATGTAATATATGCGAAGGATTTTTTTCTATAATTAACATAAAATCGAGATTTTAAATTAAAAAAATTAAATTGGAATATGTTAATGGTTGATGTGTTGACTTATTTGCGGATTTATGTTTTTATTTCAGCGGGAGAGAGGAAAGTGGTCCAAGTAGTAGTCGAAGAGAACCACGATCAACGCCAGATTGGGGTCCAGGTGCTGTAAATGGAGAACACCTTTGGGTAGCAAGTGCAGCATCTGGCGATTTTTGTTATGTAAACGACTGCTCGGTAAGTAGATCTCATTTTTCTCTTTATGGGTTGGTAATTAGTTGTATATTAACGCAATTCCTACTCAAAGGGTTCAGTTCCTTTGACAACTATAAATAAAACATTTCTTCCATCTACTTGTCCTAGTTTCAGTGCACATAGAGCTCCACTATAGAATATTATTATGCTTTTACTTAAGGGAGGTAATTATGTGGGTAGTCCTGTTTGTTGAAAGACCAAATTAACATAAAAGTCTGAATTAAATAATTAATGAATGGTTTAAGATCTTTGTCTGCATAGATATAGATTTTAGATATTTTAATCTTTACATCAAAGACGCGATTTTTTTTTAATTTATTGAAAATTCATTTAAAGAATATAAAGATAATGTTACTAAGTATTTATGGTTTGAATTTTATGCAAATTGGTATAAAACTTTATGCTGTAGATATGGTACAAAAAGTGCCAATCGAATTTTTCCAGTACACAGGCCAAGTTATCTTTTAGAGGAAATATGAATTAATAATCTGTATTAAGATTGTTTTTGCAAACAGGATTTCAAAAAATTTTCAATATTTCGCTACAATTGGTAATTTTTTATTATCTTTTATACCTTTACAAATTTTACGTATGTATAGATTTTAGATATTTTAATATCTGTATCAATCACGCAAAATTTTTTTAATTTATTGAAAATATTAAAAATTTGTTAAAAGAATGTAAAGATAATGTTACTAAGTATTTATGGTTTGAATTTTATGCAATTTGGTATAAAACTTTTTGCTGTAGATATGGTACAAAAAGTGCCAATCGAATTTTTCCAGTACACAGGCCAAGTTATCTTTTAGAGGAAATATGAATTAATAATCTGTATTAAGATTGTTTTTGCAAACAGGATTTCAAAAAATTTTCAATATTTCGCTACAATTGGTAATTTTTTATTATCTTTTATACCTTTACAAATTTTACGTATGTATAGATTTTAGATATTTTAATATCTGTATCAATCACGCAAAATTTTTTTAATTTATTGAAAATATTAAAAATTTGTTAAAAGAATGTAAAGATAATGTTACTAAGTATTTATGGTTTGAATTTTATGCAATTTGGTATAAAACTTTTTGCTGTAGATATGGTACAAAAAATGCCAATCGAATTTTTCCAGTACGCAGTCCAAGTTATCTTTTAGAGGAAATATTCATTAATAAATAATCTGTATTAAGATTGCTTTTGCACACAGTATTTTAATAAATTTTCAATATTTTGCTACAATTGGTAATATTTTATTATTTTTCTTACCTTTACAAATTTTACGTATGTATAGATTTTAGATAATTTAATATCTACATCAAAAATGCGATTTTTTAAAATTTTTTGAAAATATTTGAAATTTGTTGAAATAATATAAAGATAATGTTACTAAGTATTTATGATTCAAATTTTATGCAAATTGGTTCAAAACTTTATGCTGTAGATATGGTACAAAAAGTGCCATTCAAATTTTTTCACTCATGTAGTCTAAGCTCTTCAACTAAGAACAGAAATTCTATATCTCGATAGCTTTAAGAAAATTACTACTCATGGGTTTCTAGTATTACAATTTTCCTATAAATTAGTAACACTTCAAAGACGTTGACATCTTAAAAATTCCTTAAAATGCAGTCGAAATAATGTTGCTTCACAGTAGGCACAAAACCTTGGATATCCTAAAGATATTCTTTAGACGTTACCAGGACGTCTAATGTTAGTCCAATTGACGTACGAAAGATGTCTAACGTCCTAAAGAGATCCTAAAAACGTCCTTAAAACACAAGATATCTCTGGACCATTACTTGTACTGATATTGAACGTCCCGAGAACGTCCTTAGGACGACCAAAGAACACGTGCCAAAAGGCGTCCTAGAAATGTCCTATAGACATCCTTAGAACGTCTTTAGATTTTTTGCCCACTGTGTTCAGATTCATTTCCAGGAGGAATTTTTATAAAAATTTTTTTGATACATTTTTAAGAAATATTCATTATCTTGATTACTTGAAAGAAAACTAAGAGTTTCGTGCGTTGGCGTATAAAGTTAGATCGAGTAATTGATGAACAGTTTGGAACGTTTTTCATTGTATAGAAGTAGCTCAGCAAGAAGTTTATTGAAGTTTCTGAAGAGTTAAATTTGTGCCACGTTAATGGAAAATTGAGGGTTAGGGTTGTCTAACCAAATTTTTAGTTTGATGATAATGCAAAATACACACTGCAATTTTCATTCTTCTTATTGCCCTGGATAATCTTCAGAAACAATTATAAGAGCTGTTTTATGTACATGAGAAATCGTATAAAATTTCAATTTTGGTTTAACGAGACTTCTAAAATACATTTGTGTGTTGCGTATTTACAAGCGATATAAATTTGTCAGGAATATATGAAGCCCTGTGAAATAAGGTAGTAAAATAGCTTACCTGGGATACGAAAGATTGTGTTCCATAATGCAGCTTGCCTGGAAATGTATTTCAAATACGAACCTCCCCAGATGACTTATAAGTTTTAATGAAATGGGTCTCAGGTGTCTCTAGAGGTATAAAAATCATGTTACCGGAAGTGCTTGAGAAATAAAGCGACAAATAAAAGGCATCGTATGCTTTGAATATTTAATCAAGTTATTTCCATGAGATGGGATAAGTAATGACAGGGTTCCCTATTGAAAAACTTGACGTAAAAAACGACGTCAAAAATGACATAAAAAACGACGTCAAAAATTACGTCAAAAATGACGTAAAAAACGACGTCAAAAATCACGTAAAAAACGAGGTTAAAAATTGGGACAGTTTTTTACGTCGTTTTTTATGTCATTTTTGACGTCGATTTTGACGTACTTTTTTGTCTTTAAGAAGCCTTACATTTCCTATTACATTTTTGTGACTCCTTTACGAAATGCCCATTCCACTTTGAAATAAATTATTTTATTATACAATAGTTCTTTTACTGATAAGCATTTCTCAATTACGATATCCAATGAACGACCGAATATAAATTGTTAAGGCTTCTTAAAGTCGAAAAAGTACGTAAAAAACGTCGTCAAAAATAACGTAAAAAATGACGTAAAAAACTAACCCAATTTTTGACATCGTTTTTTACTTAATTTTTGACGTCGTTTTTTATGTTGTTTTTGACGTACTTGTTTGTCTTTAAGAAGCCTTAACAATTTATATTCGGTCGTTCATTGGGTATCGTAATTGAGAAATACTCATCAGTAAAAGAACTATTGTATAATAAAATAATTTATTTCAAAGTGGAATGAGCATTTCGTAAAGGAGTCACAAAAATTTAATAGGAAATGTAAGGCTTCTTAAAGACAAAAAAGTACGGCAAAAACGACGTCAAAAATGACATAAAAAACGACGTCAAAAATGACGTAAAAAACGGTCCCAATTTTTGACCTCGTTTTTTACGTCGTTTTTTACGTAATTTTTGACGTCGTTTTTTACGCCATTTCTGACGTCCTTTTTTACGTCAAGTTTTTCAATAGGGTTTTTTCAACTTTTTTTCCATCACTCACTAACATTTAATACGTAAATAATATTCCAGCCCGTTTTCCAAGCAGTAATATACTCAATGAAAAAAATAGATGTTCAAATATCACGCCAAAATTGGTCGAAATTCATTCGAAAGTGGCGTCACAAGTTTTGGCGCGAGATTCAAATAACCAGAATTTTTTAATGCGATTTAAAAATGATGATTCTTGAGACAAAAGGTATAAAATTGATCTAACGATTTTGTTGATGTTTTTGTTAACAGAAACACGGGCCACGATTCAAATGCGCAGCATGTAGGGTAGTGGCCCACGTCCTTTGCTTAGAAAGCCTGAACTTCGAATGCAAGTCGAACTTCCGGGACGTTGGTGTCCGCCAATATCGAGAGCAGACTCAAACTCTCCATCACTGGGTGCACAGAAGGTCCCAGAAGGGCAAATGCTCCAACTGTGGGAAGTCATTCCAGTCAAAACTGAGCTTTTCATCTAAAGAGATCATAGCAGTGAGCTGTAGTTGGTGCAAGGCAGCCTACCACAATAAAGAATCCTGCTTCAACGTGGAAAGGATCGGTGAGAACTGCGAATTAGGCACACATGCTTCGATCATTGTCCCTCCTTCTTGGATAGTAAAACTCCCAAGAAAAGGAAGTTTCAAAAGCAGTCTTCGAAAGTCCCCAAGGAAGAAGAAATCAGCAGGAAGTGCACCAGGTGCCTCCAGTCGTAGGAGAACAAAAGACAAAGATAAAGAAAAGGACGAAAAGGACCAAGGAAAACTCTGGGTAATCAAACCCATTCCGACTACTACTGTAAAACCAGTTATAGTCTTCATCAATCCAAAGTCGGGAGGGAACCAAGGAGCAAAGCTTCTTCAGAAGTTTCAATGGCTCCTAAACCCTCGACAAGTTTTCGATCTGACTCAAGGAGGACCAAAGATGGGGTGAGACTCTCATTAAAGCCTTTTCATTTTTCACAAAGACCTCATTTATTATTCCATTTCTCATTTCGAGCTCTTTCAGAAACCTAACCTCCTAAAGAGCGACTAGGTCAAGGTACACAGTGTGATCTAAAAATAACCGAACTTTTTAGTTCTAGAATAAAAGAAGCATGGTATTATGTTTCAAAGCTACCCAATGGGCACACGATATTAGAAATGTTTATGTAACATTCTACAAACGTTCTAGGAACATCCCAATGTCCAATGTCCGAAAAACGTTCTTAGAACGTTTTTGGAACGTCTTTCGGACATTGGACATTGGGATGTTACATAAACGTTTCTAATATTGTGTGCCCATGGGGTAATATTTATTCAAAATAGGATCCCTTTTAATCAATACAACGTTTGGAACGATCAACCAATTTATCCATAGACTTTTTAAACTCGGTTTTTGGGATGTTCTTTAGCACCTGTGTCACAGCTGCTTGAATGGTTGGAACGTCATCGTAAAAAGCTCCTTTCATTGCAGTTTTCAGTTTCGGGAACACAAAATAGTCACACGGTGGTAGATCAGGCGAATACGGAGAGTGGATGATGACACAAATCTGTTTTTTCATCCAAAATTTGTTGACTTTTTTGGTCTTGTGAGGTGGTGCATTTAACTGATGTGGAAGAAAACGTGCACAGACCTTTCTTTTACCTAAATCTTTATTTAATATTGTGTAGATTATACAGTAAGATGAATTTAATTCTTCTGCTAGCATTCTCCCCAATAGGCACAAAACCTTGGATATCCTAAAGATGTTCTTTAGACGTTACCAGGACGTCTAATATCAGTCCAATTGACGTACGAAAGATGTCTAATGTCCTAAAGAGATCCTAGAAGCGTCCTTAAAACACAAGATATCTCTGGAACGTTATTTGTACTGATATTGAACGTCCTGAGAACATCCTTAGGACGATCATAGGACACGTGCCAAAAGGCGTCCTAGAAATGTCCTATAGACATCCTTAGAACGTCTTTACATTTTTTACCCACTGGGTCACAGTGAAATTTGCATCGATAGCGATTAATTCACGTAATTTTTCCACTAACTCAGCACGATTTGATGCTTCTGGTCGTCCAGGTCTTGGATCATCATTTAAATCGTCACGGCCATTTTTAAATCGTGTAAACTTGAGTCCGACTCATAAAATCATCACCATAAACTTGTTGCAATAATTCATAAGTCTCAGCAAATTTTTTACCGAGTTTAAAACAAAATTTAATATTTGCTCCCCAATAGGCACACGATATTAGAAACGTTTATGTAACATTCTACAAACGTTCTAGGAACATCTCAATGTCCAATGTCCGAAAGACGTTCTTAGAACGTTTTTGGAACGTCTTTCGGACATTGGACATTGGGATGTTCCTATAACGTTTGTAGAATGTTATATAAACGTTTCTAATATCGTCTGCCCATTGGGTCTTTATTCAATTATCTTTTTACGACATAACCACAAAAACTACTGTCATTAAAACGTGCGTAATTTTGTGACCTGCCAACTGATTTGCTTGAACTTGGTTGCGCTTGAAAGAAGAAAAATGTACCTTTGAAACACTGCCAACGTTTAATAGATGGCGTTGCGTGTTCTATGATTTAAATTAAAAGTTCGGTTATTTTCAGATCACACTGTCTAATTTGTCAGTTGCTAAAGTCTATAAAGATACTTTCTTTTTTTCTTAGATTGGAGCTTTTTCAAAAGGCCCCGAACCTTCGAGTCCTCGCCTGTGGCGGAGATGGCACTGTAGGCTGGGTGCTATCGATTTTGGACCAAATTGGTGTGTACCCACCACCAGCAGTGGGTGTCCTTCCTTTGGGTACCGGAAACGACCTTGCAAGAGCTTTAGGTTGGGGAGGTGGATATACCGACGAACCCATCAGCAAAATTCTCTCCAACATAGGAGACAGTGAAACTACGTTACTTGATAGGTGGCAGTTGACAGTCGAGAGGAACCCAGACGCTAAGGGTGATGAAGACGCTGGAAAAGGCAAAGAAAACCTTCCCTTGAATGTCGTTAACAACTATTTCTCCCTGGGGGTTGATGCTCATATCGCTCTCGAGTTCCATGAGGCTAGAGGTGAATAAGTAATATCAACTTCCGACTACGTATTTAAAGTGTGCCATAGGGATCTATCCTCTTCGACATCGGACCATATTTTTACTTAATCTAGATTGAACCCAAATTCACGTCTCTAACGATCCAATCCTTTTTACAATGTGTGACGCAAACGGCATTAAGTCTTGAAATGGACTTCCTTGTGAAATTTATAATAGCTTATTTGTGCCAGCTATACTTGGACTTTTACGATAAAAGTATCCAGCATCCCTTCAAAATGACATCAGGAAAATATTCAGTTTCCTGGTTTTATCTTTGGGGAATTCGATCAAAGTTATTTTCTGAGTCGAATAAAAATAAAGGTACAATATATGTATGTAGTCAGTGGAAAGGAAGACATTTTAGGTCTTAGAGACAAATCCACAAAATGTCGTTGAGACGTTTCGAAGACGTACAATGTCACTGTCTACTGGTTATATAGCTTTTCGAAATACAAATCTCCCTAGAAAAAAATTGTGATCTCTAAAATGAGTAAAGTTTGTAATTATTCGAAATTACACTCGAGAAAAAATTTTCTTGATTCAAGTGAACTTTTTTATTGGATGTGGAGAAATATTAAGTTGATTCAAATGAATTTTAATCCATTCAATAAAATGCTGATTTATTTAGAGAATATTTTTTATTAAAAATACCAAATTATTCAATTTCTAGAAAAATTTGCTTAAAATTGGAAAAAATTGAGTTCAATCCTGACAAAACATTTTGTTGAATTAACAACATTTTAGGCTATTTTAACAAAATATTTTATTGGGATAAAAACAAAGTTTGATCACACCAATTTTGTTCTGAGTGTTAATTTTTTAAAAAGAAAAGAACTACAATTATATTATATACAAATTCGACCGGCAATCGAAAGGTCCTGGGCTCGATACCCAGCGGAGTGGAAGCGTTCCTTTTTTCACAAAAAAAATTGTTCAAATACAATTATATTTATCCAATTTAAATTTTAAAAAAATAATTCTCAATTTTGAATCATTCTAAGTTTCTAAACTTACTTTTGAAATTACATAAATATAAAATGATACATCAATTGTACATTTAAAGACTGGAAAACTTAAAAAATTAATAAATTTTAAAAAAATGTTTAAAGAATTTGTAAAATTCCTCTTTAATTTTCTGAAAATTTAGATTTTAGATTCGTAGTATCCAATTTTTTTTCAATTGGGAAATTCGAACTTTTTCAATTCCTAAATCTTTTACTATTTTCAAATTCCCCTTTTTCAATTTTCAAATTTTCTGATCTACTTTTCAACTTTTATATTTTTTTGTATTCTAGATTCCAAAAAACCAAAATTTCGTAGCAAAATGTATTGAATGAAAAATGGGAAACCAAGTATTAATAAATTAATCATAAATCTTGAAAAAATAAAGACACTTTTTAGAACCAAACTGAAATAAAAAAAATACAATGAATAAATAAAATAATTTGATATTCCAGAGGCCCACCCTGAGAAATTCAACTCAAGACTCCGAAATAAGATGTTTTACGGGCAAATGGGAGGAAAGGACCTGGTGCGTCGGAAGTGGAAAGATCTTTCAGAATTCGTAACTTTGGAATGTGATGGAACAGACATGACTTCAAAATTAAAAGAACACAGAGTACATGCCATAGTTTTCCTGAATATTGCCTCATACGGTGGTGGGACTCATCCCTGGGGAGGTGGAGCTGGAACCAAGGAACCATCGACAGAGGATGGGATGATTGAAGTCGTGGGGTTGACGACGTACCAGCTTCCTCTTCTCCAAGCTGGTGGACACGGCACTTCCATTGCGCAATGCAGCAAGGCCAAACTTGTCACCACAAGAACCATTCCCATGCAGGTATGCATATATCTCTGTGTGCAAATACTTAAAACTATCGATTAAGCATCCATTACTTTTCCCTATTGTAAAATACGACATCATATACGACGTCGTAAATGACATCGTAAATGACATCGTATACAACATCGTAAATGACGTCGTATATAACGTCGTATACGACATCGTAATTTGGGATAATATGCGATATCGTTTGCGATGTCGTATAAGACGTCATATACGATTTAATAACTTTTAAAATAAATATTTATTAAAAAATATAATTAACACTGTAATTGATTGTTAAAATTTGGCAAAGAAGACTTTTTTCAAACGTTTTCAAAACGACCTATACAGCTGTACGGCTATCCAGCAGTTTAAATTCCTTCAGAGGTAAATAGTGAAATAGGAAAGATAGTAAAGGTATAAAGTAAGGTTTGCAAAAAGTACGATTTCTTATCAGAGAATGAAATTTTTTTCAAAACTTCAGGTACAGACATTTACTTTATAAAAAATGTCTTCTTTGCCAAACTTTAACACTCAATTACAGTCAATTATATTATTTAATAAATATTTATTTACAAAATTATAAAATCGTATATGACGTCGTATACGACATCGTAAACGACATCGCATACTATTCCAAATTACGATGTCGTATACGACGTTATATACGACGTCATTTACGATGTCGTATACGATGTTGTATACGATGCCATTTACGACTGCGTATATGACGTCGTATTTTACAGTAGGGTTATCTCGAAACCTCCGTTTCTCGAAAGTAACAATAGCATCTAAGCTGTTTCATATTTGAGATGTCATACCTGAATGATGTTAGAGATTTGCATTTTTATCAAGGTGGATGGTGAAGCCTGTCGGCTGCTGCCATCAATCATCAACATGAGTTTGCTCAACCAAGCGACAATGCTGGCCAAGCGAAGAAGTTCCGGTAAACCTCATCAGGACGTCGCCAAGTTGGAAAGACTGAAGCTCCCAGTAATGAAGATCAAGATGTCGGACTATGAAAACTTCCACTCCGACAAGGAAAGACTGAAAAAAACGGCGGTTTCGTGGTTCCCAGATCCTCTGGATTTGGATGCCACTACTGATCTTGAATCCTTGAGAACTTTGCTGGCTAAAGACCATCCAATGGACACTTGCTGCTTTCTCGATTGTGAGAGTAAAATTTAGAAAAATCTTCAGACACATTTGTTTTAGGGATATTGTAGAAAACAATTTTTTTCAGCTTGCACAGCAGAAAGGTTCTTCAGGATAGACAGAGCTCAAGAACAGCTTCACTACGTCACTGATGTTGCTGTTGAGGCTGTCTATGTCCTTGAAGAGACTCCCTCCCATCAGGGTTCCCAAGAACCTGATAATAAGAGTCAAAGTACTGCTGGATCCCAGCGTTTATCAAGGTATGATTGACTATTAACTACTGATGATGTATTACGTCTAGGGGATCGATTTCTCAAAGTAATGCAACTTTTCTTTTAGCGAAGATTGTCTAAAAGTTAGTCGGACGCTGACGGATGAGAAGTTGCGATTAGAAACTCGATCTCGGGAACCTTCGATCTCGGAACCGGTTTCGGAGAATAGAAGACCAGACTCAAGACATCAATCCACTGCTAGAAGTAGAGAACCAAGTAGAAAAGAATCTACACATTCACAGATGAGGCCGAGAGATTACGAGAATGAAGATGGACTTCCCCAGGGACCTTCCAGACAAAGCTTATCCAGGTCAATGTCTTTAGCGGCTGCTGGTCAGTCGCACAATACATCAGCTTCTTCTTTCATCAGGTATAATGATATATATATAGCCCTGCTGGAAGTAAAAAAATAGAAATCTTATCCTTTTGAATCATTTTGAATCTTTATCGTAGAAAAATATTGAGATAATTTATCCAATTCTATCTCTTTTTCACTCCAAATTCATGTCTATATTTTCTAATAACTACTTTTCTATCCATTCCAATCCATTATCTATCATCCTTAATCTTTTTCTATCTCTTCGTCAATCTAAATTCACGTCTATCTCATTTAATCTCCCCTTTTCTATCTCATTCTATTCTACATCTATCAACGTCAATCTTTTTCTATCTCTTTGTTAATCTAACTTCACGTCTATCATTTTCTATCTTCCCTTTTCTTTCCTTTATCTATTCATGATAATCTTTTTCTATCTTCTTGCCAATCTAGGACTATGGCTATCTTTTTCAATCACCTGATCTCTGTCTCATCCAATCCTTCATCAATCCACCTTAATATTTTTCTATCTCCTCTTTTATCTAAATTCACGTTTATCTTTTTCAATCTTTCATTTTCTATCTCATCCTATGCTTTATCTATCCATGTGAATCTTTTTCTATGTCTTTGACAATCTAAATTCACGTCTATCTTTCTTGATCTCCTCTTTTCTATCTTATTCTATCCTTTATTTATTCAGGTGAATCTTTTTCTATCTTCTTCCCAATCAAGGTTTACTGCTATCTTTTTCAATCACCCGGTCTCTATCTCATCCAATCCTTCATCAATCCACCTTAATTTTTTTCTATCCATTACAATCCTTTATCTATCATCCTTAATCTTTTCCTATCTCATTCTATCCTTCATCTATCAACGTCAATCTTTTTCTACCTTCTTGCCAATCTATTCGATGCCTATCTCTCCCTATTACAAATAAAATTTCTTTCTATCTCTCATTATCTCTCCTTACAACAAAAGAAGATCAATCCACTACTAAGATATTTTAATATCTTAATATCTAATAGTCTTCCCCTATGTTGAATGGACACAATACTTTTTAGAACTGCACTCTTCATTTCGTGGTAAGAATAGATACTGAGGGATATAGAGAGAGATTAAAATTTGCACTATGGGAAGATAAATGAGGGATAGAAAAAGATACAAGTGGTCAATCACGAAAGATAGAGAAAAAGATAGATACTACTTCAGTCGGTGGATAGACTGAGGGATAGGAAAAGATAGATATTACCAGACATAGGAATAGAAACAGATAGATATTCCCGGTCACTCTGGATAAGTGCGGGGATAGAAAAAGATAGAGTTTTGGTGATGCAAAGTGATCAGTTGGGAGAGATAGAAATGTTCTATCTTTTCCCATCCCCCAGTTCCTATCTTTTTCAATCTTTTTACTTCTATCAGGGAGAATACGATGTTCTGAAAAGTGGGTAAATTGTTTTATCCTCTATTGTTTTTAGCCCTGAAGATAGACTTTTCGGCCTTGACTCAGAGGTTCATACGTTCAGCAGTGAACTCTTGAAGAAGAGCAGTGAAGGTATTTTTCGAGCAGCCAAACTGGGTGATCTTCCTGGTTTGAAAGATTTCCATGGGCAGGGGTGTTCTCTTTTATCAAGAGATGCAAGTGGCCAATCTGCTCTTCATTATGCTGCCAGCCTTGGTCATAAAGATGTTGTTAGATATCTGATAGCTCGTGCGCCACCAACGATTATTAATATGATGGATGACAAGTATGTTCTCTGCAACTTCCCAATAAGCATGAGGACATAGCACGTCTTCGGAACGTCTTGCGGACTTCAATGTTAGCACTTTAGCCACCCCGAGGACGTTTCATGTCTTAAAGATGTCTTTTAGACATCAAACGTCCAAAAACAAGAAGTCTGACACTAAATTCCTCAGGATGTTCTTGGGACATTCTCAAGACGTTCAGCTTTCCCGTGCTCGCTGGGTCAGGAAAGTTGATTTAGAAAACTGGACTTTATTCAGGTGATAAATTTATAATTTTCAGGGGACAAACTGCTCTTCACAAAGCAGCTCAGAACAAATTTCGTTCGATTTGCTGCATGCTAGTGGCAGGTGGTGCGAATTTGACTATTCGAGATCGAAATAGCAGGACACCACGAGACATAGCTCTAAATACCGATGATACCGAACTCGCAGCCTACCTTCAAAGTGAGTTTTGTTTTCTAATTGTCTAGTTGGTATGGAGGGATTAGACGTTTTGGAACGTCTCAGGAACTTCAGTCACTTTTCATTGCCTTCTGGAGATAATTTGTTTAAAAACGTCTTTAAATTATGAGACCTTTTTAAGATAATAACAAATCTGTCATAGGAGTCTGCAGGATGTCTTTAAGACGTTCTCAAGACGTCCAATATCTCTGGACCCAGTGTGGATGAGAACATGAGACGTCTTTAGGATGTCATAAAGACGTTTCAAGGATATTAATGACAGACTACTTGTTGCTTTTTGAAAGTCTTTTCTGAAAGATGTTTTCAAGTCAGGAGACGTCCTCAGCACAGTAAAAATCCTGATGTTGAAGACATCGAAACGTGATCAAGACGTCACAAAGACATCTAATGTCCCTGCCTACTGAATATTTAAAGATTTTCCAATTATAAAAGCATCAATCTCAGTCAAATAAAAATCTTTATTTTCTGATTTGGTAGAGACTCTTTTAATTATTTTTGGGAATGATTATAAATTACGATATGCTTTTTTCAGGTCAGGAGCAATTCCAGTTGGTCACTGATGACATGGACAATCTTCCATGACCTCGTGCAGTTTGCGCGAAAGCGTAAATAAAAAAGATGGATTTGCGTCATGGTTATTAGTAATAATTAAGATTTTCGAATTTTTGAGCACACGTCACAATTTAATTCGATAGTGACGAGCGCACGTGATAATCCGAATCCTTAGAAAAATTTTAGAGGCTCTTTTAGCCTGTCGATTTGGCAGCGGTCTCATTATTATAGATTATCTCATACAAACAAAATACGAACTTGATAATTTTTCGATCGCTAACGAACTACCTATAACGCATAGACGTATTTTAATAATGTTTCTTCTCAGCATTCGTATCGTCAAGATCGTCTGTCTCTTCTTTAAAACGGCGAGATCTCTTTCAGAAAGATCTCTCAAAATAATATCCAAATTAATTATTAAAATTCTTCTCTGCGAGATTTTCTGCGTGTATTACCCCCTGAGTGGGGATTCGGGAAAAGTTCGTTGGTCGCTTCGAGAGGGAACCCAGTGGATACTGAGACATTGAACGTCTTCGTAACGTCTCAAGAACGTCTTGCGGAATTCGACGTCAGGCTTTTTGCAGCCTTCTGAACGTCTCGTGTCTAAAAGACGTCTTTCAGACAGAAGACGTCCTCAGGATGGAAAAAGAAAGACATTCAAGTTTACAAGACGTTCTTATAACGTCCTGAAAACGTCTAAAGTCGCCGTGTCCATTGTGAAGTTAAGTTTTTTGTCTGAAGAAAGAAATAAGTATTATATTATTAGATCTGGAAATTCAGAGAAATATCCTAACGAACGATATATACAATTTACATATGTCTATTCGCTAGTCGTATTTAAAAATTATGATATTCGGTACCAAAATGAAAAAGGGGATCAACGTACTAACACCAATTAGTTCTTAGAGGCGGTCTATCGCCACTACTATTACTACTATTGCTACTATTAATATAATTAATTAACTCATAGGATCGATGAGAGACACTCAGTCCTATTAATTGTTTTTTGACAAATTGACGAAATACAGACTATAGAAATTTATGCTAACTATCTTTAAGATAAGGCCAACGAACACAAAACGGGTGTTTTTGTTCTTCGAGGGTGCATTGCCTATGATTAATTACTGCAATTAGCGTAATTTCTAATTATACATTAGAGCCAAAGAGACAAGCCTTAGCACACAAATGACTTTAACTTTCATTTCCAAAAAATGTTTTTCTGAAAATTATTTACCCCTAGCTAGAATCCCAGCTTCAAAAAACCCTAGTGGGCACAACCCTGACTGGATTTTTGGATTGGAATTTAATTCGAGCGAATTGGAGCTATTCCGAACCAATCCGAAATAGTTTTAAATATCGTTTGATGCAAATTGGTTGGAGATCATTTCAACTCAATACGAATTAATTCAAACAAAGTTTTTCATTGGAATCAATCGAAGCTCGGATTTATTCGGGTTGAACCGGAAAAAATCGGATTGATTTTCAATCGATTTGCATCAAACAAGACTCAACATGATTTTTGGATTGATTCGAAAACCAATTTTTCCGAAACTATTGCCGGGGGAGGACATTATACGACCTAAAGACGTCTTAGTAACTTCAATGTCAGTCCGCTTGTTTCTTTTTTCCTGTTTTCTGTAAATAAAAAATGTGACATTTGTGCTGCAACCCAGCAAACGCTGTTAGGTAAAACTTAAATAGCTTTCATAGACTTCTGTTACTCCGAAATTATAGAACAGTTGTAAAAGGTGTTTGCTGGGAAGGATTTCTGTCTGAAATCAATGGTCGCTGGAAATCAGACGTCTTAGTGACGTCTTAAGGACGTCTCGCAAATTTCTGTGTCAGTTTTTTTACGCTCTTTGAAGTTCCATGTCTCAAAGACGTCTGACATTGAAGTTTCTGATACGTTTTTGAGACGTCTTGAAGACGATAAATTTCTCGAGTTCATTGGGAAGCGAGGAAATTGTTGTAACTCACTATAATTGTGAAAAAGTCCGTAATTAATAGAAACACGTATATAATACATAATATCGATTAAATTGTATTCTGTAAATCACCGAATAACGGTTCTCGGGCATAGAGAACGTTTATCTATCGACTTTTGCGAGTACTTAACGAAAAATGCCTTCTACGGTCCACATGCGTAATACTAACGATCATTAGCTATAGTGATCATCTGGGCGAACAATTATTTATCGAAAGAATGTATGTTTGTGTGTCTGCTGAGATAAAACAAAGCTACTTTGATAATTTATGTAAACTAGAAAGAATGTGTGTGAGGAAAGAAAATAGAAAAAGTATGAAAGCATACAAGAGTGAAAGACGAAAAGTAAAAACACAGTATTGCCTTCTTCGAGGACGAGATTTCGGCGCGTTAGTTTTTTTTTGAGTTCTAGAGCAATAAATTGTGGACAATCACGAATCTCGCGCCAAAGTCTTGCCCAATTAGTTTTCATCTATCGTTGAGTTTTTCCAGCGAACCAACAATCTTTAATTCCACGTTGATTCACTTTTGATTCAAATGTTTGCGCGCTATGAGACTTTTGTAATTAACGAATTTCACTCGTCCTTCTGAGGCTCAAATAGAAAAAACAGAAAAACTAATGCAAAGTAATAGTTTTGCAATATCGATATCCAAACATCAAAAGTATCGATATTATCAATATTTTTTAATCTAATGTATACCCTGGCGAAACCCAGTAGGCACAAAACCTTGGATATCCGAGACAACTCCCTGAGACGTTACTAGGACGTCTAATGTTAGTTCAATTGACGTACGAAAGATGTCTAATGTCCTAAAGAGATCTTAAAAACGTCCTTAAAACACAAGATATCTCTCGAACGTTATTTGTATTGATATCGAACGTCTTGAGAACGTCCTTAGGGCGACCTAAGGACACGTGCCAAAAGACGTCCTAGAAATGTCCTATAGACATCCTTAGAACTTCTTTAGATTTTTTACCCACTGGGAAGTTTCAAAAAGGGATTTAATCCGAGCGAATCCGAACCATTAGGAAATGATGAATGAATTTAAGGTAGGAATGATTCTTATTCATTCGGATTGAAACGGAATGAGTTGAATTGATTTTTAACCGATTCGCATCGAACGAGATTCAAGACGTTTTTTGGATTAGTTTGAAAACATACTTCGAAAAGGCGCAGATTCCCTTGGACTGAATTCCTTAAAGGAACTTTTGTCAAGGGTTTTTCATTGTATAATTCCGATGATTTAATGTCAATGGTTGCTTACTCGATATATCAATATTTAATATCGATAATTGCTTACTTGATATATCGATATGACACGAATCAATATTTTTTAAACAATACAATGCAACCTAACATTGGAATACTGAAAAATCGGGATTTTTATATATCAATACTACAAAAGTATCGATATTTTTATTTTAATATTCCATTATTAATCAAAAGTACCTTTGTGATTCAAATGATCAGGTATGTTCAACATGAAATTCTAATTTGGTTTATTTTTCATGAAACTCTCGATTAGAAATTGCAAACAGTTTCTTTCTTTCCTTTAGAGTCTCTGATACTTTCTGCAATGCATTCTATCTGCATTTCGTTTGATTCCTTCTAATAAACAGGGTAATGAGCTGGGGACGAGCTAGACACAAGGCTGTAAAAAATTAATTTTCGATTTGTTGTATTCTTTCGAAAACATTCGGTTTTCCGCTTTTGTATCTAGTCTAAATTAAATAATTATTTTAAGAAATTATATTTATTTGAAATAAGTACTCAGTGTGATTTAACGGGAGCGTTTGAAAATCGAATTTTGTGCTTCCACAGCTTTAGAATGCAACTGTAGCTCGTCCTTCCGCCTCAAAAATAAAACTCCAAGGGGGTGACGAGTGAGGGTCAGAAAAGTGTTGACTTTTTGAGAATCTCAATCAGAAAAATGAAGCAGTTTGCGCGAGTGAGTACAAGAAAAGATGAGTGATAGAGAAGACAATTGTTACGGGTTTGATAGATAAACCCACTCGACACCCACTGTGATATATTTTTAATTTTTTTCACATTTTTAAAACTCGCTTCGGAAAAGGACATCAATATCAAGAAAGATCATTAAAACCATGAAATGGGAGGAAGTGAGAATAGGAACCCAGTGGGCACAGAGACATTGGACGTCTTTAAAACATCCCAATGTTAGTCTTTTTGTTGTATTTTTGATAGTCCAGGCATCTCGTCGTAAAAAAGGTCTTTTTGACTTGATGACTGGTAAATTTTAGATTTTTTTGTTGATAAAACGCTTTATTGAGTGGCTCTGAAGGCAAAATTAAATTTGCAACAAATCGCCTGATGCGTTTAGGAAATATTTTTGAAAAAAGTTCCTAAAAATCATGTTTGCGTGGATTGACACCCGCCATTGCATTATAGAGCAAAAGTAGTGGTACAGTAAAACCCCGTTTATCGCAACACCCGTTTATTGCAACTTGTCTCTCCCGTTTATCGCAATAAACTCCACCATTTTTCCCCCTCCTATTAGTAGAAGGAGAGGCCACGTAATTCTTAAGGATAGGCGGGAATACCCCTCACTTTTAAATTTGTGATAAACTGATAAACTTGGCGCATGCGCCAACAACCAGTTAGTCAGGCTGGTGGTGGAAGAGTGGGAGCCCCTCTGTATTTGCGATAAACGGGAGGTATTCGATTGGAAGGTGTTGCAATAAACGGGGTTTTACTGTAATTGAAATTAAAGTGATCAGAATTCTGAAAGTTGAACTATTTTAGGGAGCAATTTGTAAGTGTTCAGTTTTTAAAAAATGTACTGTTTCCAAAAATATTTCCTGGATGCACCAAGTGATTTGTTCGCAAACTTAATTTTGAGTTCAGAGCCACTTAACAAATCGTTTTATCAAAAAATCCAGACTTTACCAGTTAACAAGTCCTAAAGTGAGCAGATACCTGGTCCTGCTGGAAGTAAAAAGATAGAAATCTTATCCTTTTGAATCATTTTGAATCTTTATTATAGAAAAAGATTTTCTATCCATTCCAATCCTTTATCTATCATCCTTAATCTTTTTCTATCTCATCCAATCCTTCATCAATCCACCTTAATCTTTTTCTGTCGCCTCTTTTAACTAAATTCACGTTTATCTTTTTCAATCTCCCACTTTCTATCTCATTCTATTCTACATCTATCAACGTCAATCTATTTTCATCCCTTTGTCAATCGTAATTCACGTCTATCTTCTCAAATCTCCCCGTTTCTATCTCATTATATCCTTTATCTATTTGCGTGAATCTTTTTCTATCTCCTTGCTAGTCTAGGTCTATGGCTATCTTTTCCAAACACCTGATCCCTATCTCATCCAATCCTTCATCAATCCACCTTAATCTTTTTCTATCTCCTCTTTTATCTAAATTCACGTTTATTTTTTTTCAATCTCCCCTTTTCTATCCCATTCTATTCTACATCTATAAACGTCAATCTTTTTCTATCTCTTTGTTAATCTAACTTCACGTCTATCTTTTTAGATCTCCTCTTTTCTGTCTCATTCTATCCTCTATTTATTCAGGTGAATCTTTTTCTATCTTCTTCCCAATCTAGGTTTACGGCTATCTTTTTCAATCACCCGATCTCTATCTCATCCAATCCTTCATCAATCCACCTTAATCTTTTTCTATCTCTTCGTCAATCTAAATTCACGTCTATCTCATTTAATCTCCCCTTTTTTATCTCATTCTATTCTACATCTATCAACGTCAATCTTTTTCTATCTCTTTGTTAATCTAACTTCACGTCTATCTTTTTAGATCTCCTCTTTTCTGTCTCATTCTATCCTCTATTTATTCAGGTGAATCTTTTTCTATCTTCTTCCCAATCTAGGTTTACGGCTATCTTTTTCAATCACCCGGTCTCTATCTCATCCAATCCTTCATCAATCCACCTTAATTTTTTTCTATCTCTTCGTCAAATTAAATTCACGTCTATCTCATTTAATCTCCCCTTTTCTATCTCATTCTATTCTACATCTATCAACGTCAATCTTTTTCTATCTCTTTGTTAATCTAACTTCACGTCTATCTTTTTAGATCTCCTCTTTTCTATCTCATTCTATCCTTTATTTATTCAGGTGAATCTTTTTCTATCTTCTTGCCAATCTAGGTTTACGGCTATCTTTTTCAATCACCTGATCTCTATCTCATCCAATCATTCATCAATCCACCTTAATTTTTTTCTATCTCTTCGTCAAATTAAATTCACGTCTATCTCATTTAATCTCCCCTTTTCTATCTCATTCTATTCTACATCTATCAACGTCAATCTTTTTCTATCTCTTTGTTAATCTAACTTCACGTCTATCTTTTTAGATCTCCTCTTTTCTATCTCATTCTATCCTTTATTTATTCAGGTGAATCTTTTTCTATCTTCTTGCCAATCTAGGTTTACGGCTATCTTTTTCAATCACCTGATCTCTATCTCATCCAATCATTCATCAATCCACCTTAATTTTTTTCTATCTCTTCGTCAAATTAAATTCACGTCTATCTCATTTAATCTCCCCTTTTCTATCTCACTCTATTCTACATCTATCAACGTCAATCTTTTTCTACCTCTTTGTTAATCTTAATTCACGTCTATCTTTTTAGATCTCCTCTTTTCTATCTCATTCTATCCTTTATTTATTCAGGTGAATCTTTTTCTATCTTCTTGCCAATCTAGGTTTACGGCTATCTTTTTCAATCACCTGATCTCTATCTCATCCAATCATTCATCAATCCACCTTAATTTTTTTCTATCTCTTCGTCAAATTAAATTCACGTCTATCTCATTTAATCTCCCCTTTTCTATCTCACTCTATTCTACATCTATCAACGTCAATCTTTTTCTACCTCTTTGTTAATCTTAATTCACGTCTATCTTCTTAAATCTCCCCTTTTCTATCTCATTCTATCCTTTATCTATTCAAGTGAATTTTTTTCTATCATCTTTCCAATCTATGTATATGGCTATCTCTCCCTATTACAAATAAAATCTCTTTCTAACTCTCATTATCTCTTCTTACAACAAAAGAAGACACAATACTTTTTAGAACTGCACTCTTCATTTCGTGGTAAGAATAGATACTGAGGGATATAGAGAGAGATTAAAATTTGCACTATGGGGATATAAATGAGGGATAGAAAAAGATACAAGTGTTCGATCACGAAAAATAGATCTAGTCTATAAAATCATGATCATGTCACCTCTAATTAAAATTAAATATTCCCTATATATCCTGCAGGCCTCCAATGATCCTGTGCCCGATGGGAAAGGATAGCGAGTTTCTTCTATTTCTATACGATTCTTTACTGACAACACCAAAAGGACATGAATGTAAATGAAGCTTATCTGATAATTCTTACGTGAACCTCGTATTCTAATACGCGGCCTGTTGATACAATTATATAAATATACTTCATAAAATATTGCGATTATTCTAATATCGATACGATGTTAATGTACTATATTATTATTCTAACTCATCGATTACTAGCAAATTTTATTCTACTCTTGCTAGTATCCGACCACAAATTCTTTTCTACTCTCAATTTATGAACCATATTCAAAAATATGGCGTCGCGTTTGTACATAAAAATGTTGTAAAAAATCTATGAAAAAAATAACTGAACCGCCTTTCACTCCAAATTTGATAAAAGTGTTAAATATTTTTCAGGTATGACATCTTGCATTTCGAAAAACACAAATATTTCTCAGCATTATATTAAGAGACAGAACCAATGAAAAATAACGCGACGCAAATCTTAAGATTTTATCAATATTGTTTTTATTACTACATATCGAGAAACAGATTCGTTTCATCATTATTATTGTGTAATAATATACTAAAAGAAAAGAGACACCCTGTATTTTTTCGAGTAGAATCATGACATCGATTTATTTAGTACTATTAATAAAGTTATTGTTATCAATGTTACGATTATCGTTACTATTTTGTAATTCGAAACGACATTGTTTATTTGTTCGTTATCGCTCATTTTTTTCGTAAATAGTATCTTTCAATATCGTTATCATTGATCATTATTTGTCGAAAAGGCGAGACTCGCTGAGTGACAAATCGTCTCGGTACTTTCCAATGGAATCTCTACGTACTTCGTATTATATATCTATTTATGGTACTCGTTATAGTTATTATGATATTGAACTGCTATATTTTCCTCGATTAACGAAATTTGTCCCTAAAGTTTATTAAATTTTACGAGAGTAAAGCACTTTACGATAGCAAAAACGTCTTTTGTTACAAACCTATCATTAGATTACTTTAGGGTCGTTCAAAAATTGTATAACTTATTTAGTAGATATTACATAAGGGGGGGGAAAAGTGACTAGACAGGAATTAATTTGAGAATAATGTAGCTATTTTTTAAGAAATAATGAACGTTTTCTAGTTTCTGAACGATCCTATTTCATCTGTTTCGTATACTTTGAACATTATAGAAGAAATTTCATGACGACCTCAAGTGCAGAGCTATTCCTCGACGAAGCCAAGTGTCTCTTTCATCCTTCAAACAACGAACAGGTAGAGAACATATTAGAATATCCCTTTGAGAATCTGTGTAAACTGGCACCTCTAACCAATCATCGTTTTCTGAATCTAAATCTTCAAATTCCCTGGTCCACTTTTCGTTTACATTTTCAACATCGTCTGGAGGTAAATATGCAATCTGACATCCTGGAGCAGCTGCGATAGGTGCATCATCAGTTGACAGTTCCTTCAAAACGCCTCCCTTCATTGAAGCACCTGAGAAAAAATATTGATAAATATAAGAGAAGATGATAAGTGAAGTTCCCTGCTGGAAGTAAAAAGATTAAAAAATATAGGAACTGGAGGATTGGAAAAGATAGAAGATTTCTATCTCTCCCAACCCATCACTTTGCATCCCCAAAACTCTATCTTTTTCTATCTCCGCACTTATCCGGAGTGACTGGGAATATCTATCTTTTTCTATCTCTATGTCTAGTAATATATATTTTTTCCTATCCTTTAGTCTATCCGCCAACTGAAGTAGTATCTATCTTTTTCTACATTTTTCTCTATATTTCGTGACCAACCACTTGTATCTTTTTCTATCCCTCATTCATCTTCCCATAGTGCAAATTTTAATCTCTCTCTATATCCCTCAGTATCTATTCTTACCACGAAATGAAGAGTACAGTTCTAAAAAGTATTGTGTCTTCTTTTGTTGTAAGAAGAGATAATGAGAGATAGAAAGAGATTTTATTTGTAATAGGGAGAGATAGCCATAAACATAGATTGGCAAGAAGATAGAAAAAGATTGACGTTGATAGATGAAGGATAGAATGAGATAGAAAAGGGGAGATTAAATAAGATAGACGTGAATTTAAATTGACAAAGACATAGAAAAAGATTCACGTGGATAGATACAGCATAGGATGAGATAGAAAAGGGGAGATTGAAAAAGATAAACGTGAATTTAGATTAAAGAAGAGATAGAAAAAGATTAAGGTGGATTGATGAAAGATTGGATTAGATAGGGATCAGGTGATTGGAAAAGATAGCCAAAGACTTAGATTTGCAAGAAGAAAGAAAAAAATTCACGTGAATAGATAAAGGATAGAATGAGATAGAAAAGGAGAGATTAAATAAGGTAGACGTGAATTTAGATTAAAAAAGATAGACGTGTATTATGATTGACTAAGAAATAGAAGAAGATTAAGGAGGATTGATAAAGGATCGTAAGAGATAGAAAAGTAAGTATTGAAAAAGATAGACGTGAATTTATATTGATAAAGAGATAGAAAAAGATTAAGGATGATAGATAAAGGATTGTAATGGATAGAAAATTGTTATTAGAAAATGTAGACGTGAATTAAAAAAATTATTAAAAAGGATAAGATTTCTATCTTTTTATTCCCAGCAGGGTTGCGAGTCTTATTAGAATCAACTCTTACCTGTTAGAAGAAGACCTTCAACAATGATTGACGTCTTCCATTCCTCGGCTACTGATGTTTCAGACCAATTAGCTCGAAGACGAAGATTCTCCAGAGGATGTCCTGATTCCCTTGCTGTATATTGTTTAAAAGCAGCTAAAAATGCTCGAGGTCTTGCAAACCAAAACAAATTAACTCCTCGAGGAAGACTTGAAGATAGAGCATTTAAGGATTGGTGTCTTGATATCAATCTGTTTACAAATGGTATTATTTCTAGTGGTCCTGATGGCCATTCAGAAATCCATCGTTTAGGAACCTTAACATCTTCTAATGAAAGATGTTCAACATCGGACTGAATGATTTTCAACAATTTTGTAGTCGTGCGTTTTTCATCTTGGAAGAAACGATCTAAAGGATTTTGATTCTGATTGCTGATCGGCCTATTAGAGGTATTAGAGAGTCCCTGATCTATTAAATTCTTCAAATCCCTTTCTGTTTTTGATTCTATCTTGCGGTTCCTCTTATCTTCTTTGGTACTCGAGGCTCTCATCACAACATCTGCAACATTCAAATAAGATAGATAATTGCCTAGAAATAATTTCAATAACAATGTAATACAATTTACCTTTCAGCAAAGCTAATGCTCTTTCAGAAGCAGACTTTTCCCAAGTTCTGTGAGCATTCGCAGGTAAGCCAAAGTAATTTTGGGGAGATTCGAGGTCGTTTAGACCGTCAATGGCACGAACTGGGTCTCCGATAGAGGCTTCTTGCACATTCAAAATTCCGCCTAGCTTTCGTCGACCTTTGTAGACTTCCTTTGACCAAACGTCCCTTAAAATCGATTTGAGAGCTCGCATATCATAATCATCCTGCATGCGACCGCCATAAACAGCAACATCAAGAAGACCTCTTCCAGTTTCCCAATCTTCATGTTCTTTAGAGGAATTGATTTTAGATTCTTTTACAACCAACTCACAGGCTGCTTCAAGGTCTGCTTCACTCCACTCGTACTCTTTAATCCAACCCTGGGGAATGAATCTTCTTCGTTCTTGTAGGATAGCGTGAAGCCATGACAAAAGGATGGTCTTCTTTACATTTCCAAGCTCAGCTTGACGTTGCTGAAGTCGTTGAAGCGATCTTCTGACATTTCGTTTAACCCCTTCCGGTGGTTCGTAGGCTAACTTCAAGCAGAGGGCAGCAAGGCCAGGATAGAAGCCGGCACACTCTTCTGTAGTTAACCATATCCTGGTGCTGGGATTCTTCTCCGTAGTACATAATGGTGATCGCAGAAGACCTTCTAAACGAGGAAGCCAGTTCAGGGCCAACTGAAGATTACTCAACAAGATCCAGCTGCCATTCCTGATGCAATTGAATTAAAGACACAAATAAAATGAGACTCGAGTTTCATGAACAACGATTCTTACCTGCAGGCAGCTTCAAGAGCAACTTCAGCCTGAGCCACTTGACCTTGACCTAATGATACTTCAGTGAAACCTGTAGCTAGTGCGTTTAATTCTGGACCAGGATCGGCTCCTGGTGATAGCAAGAGTAGTATTGGATATGAGTTTGATTCTTCTGCTATTTTTTTAAGAGTCCAAGCAGGTGGAGCTAAATCTCGGACACCCAACTGATCAGCTGCCCATTTCGAAAGAGCTGTGTGGAGATAATCAGGTCGAAGAGCTTGAATGACTAAAACTTTCTCAAATGGATTGACTGTGTTGTCAGCATAAATGTGATCGACATCCTCAAACCAAACGGCCTTCATCTTTGATGCTATCTGCAATAGAAAAAAAAAATTTACTTTCAGTTAAATTCTGTTAAATCGTTGCAAATCAAGGATACAACCTGTGGCAAGGTCGAAGTGAGGGCCCTAACTGCTGCTTTCCTCTCTTCAGGAATCCACTCAGGTGTTTTAAAATCAGAAATACTACTTGAAGCTAAGCTTCCTCCATTCAAGAGAAGAATTCGTTCAGCTTCAGACACGGGAGTCACTGATAAAGCTAAATGAAGAGCCAATGGTAGCCTGTGTTTCCTGTATGCAGATTTCATACAATGATGAAGTGTAAGTGCGACAAGACTTTTTTCTAGGTATTTTTCCTTCTCGTTTTTATCGCCTGATTTGAGTGAACTTCTATCGTTTTCCGCCTCAAGGTAAATATCCGTTAAGGCATCGTTGGAGAAAACGTAGAGAGGGCTCAGGGAACTCAAAAACTTCACTGATTTGAAGAAACTGGCAGCAAATTTGGCTAACTTCTCGTGCTCTTTCATTCTTCTTGTGACGTCTTCGAAACTGTGACGACTTTTTTCTAACGCTAGGGCGATCTCTTTAGCCTTAGATTGGGTGGCTTCAAGGGTAGACAATAATCCACCTTGGGATTCTTGTGATTCTTGAAGAAGATCCTGGCCTCTTGCAGCACCCAACTGAGCTAAGAGTTCTAATCTTGCTGCGTCTCTTTCACCGGATAGTTTCTCTTCTTGCTCCAAGGCTTCTCTTCGCTGAGCTTCAATTTCTGGAGTTTCCTTCAAAATCACTTTCTCAATGAATTTTTCTGCTAAGCTTCTGCATCCAGCACCAAGGGTGATTCGGAATAAGACCGCGTCAGCTTCTTTAGGAAGTTCGTCTAAGCGATCTCTTCTAGTGGCTAGAAATAGCTGGAAACCATGTTGAGGTGGCAAAACTCGATCTCCTAGTCTTAAAGGTTTTTGCCGAAGAAGTGGAAGTAGGATATTTGGTAACTCAACCAATGCTTCCACTAGAAGTGGCTTTCCAAACCTGACTGCTAGTTCAACTGTTGTGAGGAATTTGCTATCATCAGGTTTTGTGACTTCAAGTTTAGAGCCCACATTTGATTTTAGCCAAGCAACAGCCACTCCGGAAGAATCCATGAAAATTGGTACGAGAGGTCCTCTTAAAGCACAAACTGCTCCTACTAGACTACCTGTATCAACTGGCAAACCTTGAGCTTTCCAGAGTATGCGTTCTCTTTCACTAATCAAAAGATGTAAAACTGATTTTCTCCAATGATCATCCTTTGTAGGATCTTGATAAACTAGAAGTGAAGCAGCATTGGCTGCTTCCTTATCCAAGATCATCTTCCGGACCATTAGTTCCTCGAATTGCTTTTGCCAATCACTATGTTCAGTGTCTAGTTTCTGAAGAAGTGCTCTCGCAGTGGCCAAGCTAGCTTCTGTAGTTTCAGTTCTTAACTGCAAGGCAGCAGCTCCTCTAGAATGAGCTGCTAGTTGTTCTTGAAGTTGAGCAACTTTACTCTCCACCGTGTTGAGACCTTCAGCCAACCTTTCAAGTTGAGCTTCCGCAGTAGCTAGACTCTCTGCCAGTGCACGTTGCTCTCTTTCAAGAGGAGCAACTTGTTGCAAAATTTGTCCATATTGTAGATTCGCCAAAACCCAAGCAGCTAATGGAGCAGCAGCAACAGAAGCTCTTTTCGCTGTCTTCTCTTCAAAGCTTTCTGGCCGTTCCTTGATGAGTTTAGCAACTGCTTCCAGACTCGCAGGAGTACTTCGCCTAGCATCCCATGATCTTATTTCATCTTTAACACCACGTTTAGCTAAGAATGTTTTCATGCTATTCCAGGATGTATCTCTTATGCCCATTAATCTTAAAACTCCTTCGAGAACGTCTCTTACAGGAGCTGGAGGAGCCCTAAGTGACCTAACCTCGGATAGTGCATCAGTACCTATTCCGGCGACTGCTTGAGCAGCTTGTTCAACAAGCGGCTCCACTTTGCCAAGTTCACGTTCGATATCTACTTTTCTTCTCGCTAGCTCAGCACTTTCTCGTTCGGTCTCAGCTTTTAAGGTTGTCATTTCTCCCCTTTGTCCAGTAGCTCCTCTCATAGTTGCAGTGATTTGTTCCAAGGCAGCATTTGCGCGTCCTTTTTCTATCTCCAGTTCTTGACGTTGCTTGTCAGCCTCTTCTTCCAACTTGGCAACTCGATCCCCAGCCTCTCTCAACCTACTGATTCCGGCTTCAAGACTCTGAAGTTTCTCTTCAATTTCGTTCATCCATTTCTCATAAAGTTGCTTCCAACTATTTAACAAAGCTAAAAACTTAGCAGGTGCCTGTTGTTGACGAGGAGCTTCTAAATGAGCTTTTACTACTTCATTCACACCTGATGATTCCTCTTCTGCTGCAGTTTCAACGCCCCTGTAATGAATCGCTAATTCAGTCAGGGGTCCTTCCAAGGTCCACCATTCTCTTCCTGGTCCCTGACCAATGATTATACAATGCTTCAAAAGTCTGGAATGGCTCAACCACGCAACGTTTTTATCATTTACATCTAGAATTATAATCACTCTAAGAAGAGTTCGTAAACGATGATAGAAATATTGCTCTAAAGTCCCAGAAAAATCTTCCCTTCTTGCCAAGTCAGCCAGTGGAGCGATGAGACCATCCAACTCTTCAGGTGTCAATAAGCTAGGAATCTCTCCTTGAGATACGATAGCACTAACAAGAATAGCCAATCCTGATTCTCTGATATGATGTTCTTCTAGTAAAAGTATTGTTGGTTCTCCATCTATTGCAGCAGACTGTACTGCTGCCTTGATGGATGCTCTGCCTCGACCTGGTGCGAAGGAAACCGTATGCAACGAGGAATAGGTAGAAACTAATCTAACTGCAGATTTTCGACCTGCACCAGGTCGACCAATAAGAATGATGCCTCGTTGCTTATTCCCTATAACCCAGCTGATTCCAGCAGCAGTTTGCAAAAGATGTGATGTAATTATTGCCTGCACAGGATCCCCATCTCTCGTACATTTTGCGGAAGCACCTTCTATATCCTTCTTCCACAATTCCTTTTCTAGTGGAACCAATCCTACACTGCCTCCTTTCCAAATATAAACGTCATCATCTGGACTCTTAAAGTTTGGCACTCTGGAAGCTATTATCGACTCCCAGCGTTGCAAACATTTCGCATTCAATCTAGGTGTGAAGAGTTGTCGTCCAGTGTATATCAAATAACGTGTAACATCCGCTTCATTTTCAGCAGCAGGATAATATTTCATTGAGTCTGCCCACAACGTTAAATCCTCGGAAGACCATGTTGAAGATGGTTCTTCTGGCGGACAAATGATTTCAAATGCCTCTACCATCGCTGGAGCTATTCTGGAAATCCAGGATTCGATCATGATGTCACCACGTTTCAAAGAATTTCTCAGATGAAGTTCAACTATAGCCACCATGTCCTTAGATGCTTGACGTGACAGGTAATAAGACATCAATAATGCATTTAACCTTGGATGAATTTTAGTGTGTGAATCTCCAGTACAAACTACTGTTAAAGGGACACTAGCAAACATTAAATCATCTTCATGAAATCCACCTTCCTGAAGTAATTCTCGAACAAGTTCCTGTAGTTCTTTTGAGGCTAAATGTAGATCTTCCAAAATTAAAATCAACCGAGAACCATTTCTGGGTCGATAAGTTCGACCCTGCGATGATGATTCTACCTGTACACAAGCTCTTTTGAGTCTCGCAATAAGATCCTGAGAACCATAAAGAGATGATCCTTTTATTATGGATAGAGATTCACCTATGCTATCTTTAATAGATGATGTAATTGCTTCTGTTAGAGAAGTTTTTCCACACCCATCGGGTCCACGAATAAAGACAGATCGATTGTTTTCTATCCAAGGCAAAATTATTGCCATTGCTTTCTGAATAGCGCCAGAAAGATGCACGGGTCCTGTTTCAGTCATAGTCGATTTGACGGAATTCGCTAAAGGTTCCAGTCGATCTATTTCTGGGTTATAGAAAACAGAAAATGGTTTTTGAGGATCTGGACACCAGGAATCTGTCCACTGATAAATTGAGTGAGCCAACTGATTCTGCCTTTGTGGATTTTCAATTTGACTGCAAAGGGAAGCTAAAAGTGCATAAGTGCCCAAAGTTTGAGAATGGACCTTCTTCAAGTGAGACAAGGCACCATTAATCAAGCCTGATGCTGACGAATATTCTTTATTAATCTTCAAGACTTGTTCTATTCCAGTAGACAAGTGAGTGTTCGCAATGTCCTTCCCTTTGGTTGGAAGACCTTCCACAAGGTTAGGTGTAATAAGAGCAGAAATAGATGGTGAAGCAAGATGAACGACTCCAAGTCGAGAGACTGTTGCAGGACTTGCCGCATCAAGCTTGTGAGTTTCAAAGATGAAACGAGTACCATTGCCAAGTCTCATCCCAACGCCATTTGGAAGAGTCAGTATTCTGTTATCATCTAAAGCAGAATTTAAAGCTTCTGCCCATCCAGGTTCAACATCTCCATTCAGAACAATCCACATTGACGTTTCACCAGCTGATGAAACTGTATTTGCTAGAAGGCCCTCTTTCCACTCTCTTGTTTGGGGATCAACCTTTCCTAAAAGTTTTGACTTTGCCACAGTTCCAGGATAGACTATGAACTGCGTGACTGGTTGGCCAACTTTTTCTAAAGCTTTGGCCAACATCTGTCTCACTAAAGTTTTTCCACTTCCAGGAGGTCCGACTACAGCAACACCAGTTCGACTTCGTAAGTGATCATTTAGCTGAATACACCTATTGACAATATCATCTTGCAAACCTCTAGATTCACATATTTCCATCAAACTGAGTTTCAAATCAGGTCTTTCTGTTGAGTCAGCCAGAGATTCATTTGTTTTCGGAAATACATCATTCAAGAGAGCAAGGAATTTGACTGTGTCATCTTCGTTCAGCTTCGGCAATGTAGATGCTTTTATGGCAATCAGGAGTCTGGAATTATAATGGTTTGTATTAATAAAACAGAGTATAAGGCTTTCAAATTGATGAAATTTGACTTGGTTCTTACCTAGTACTTTCATTCACATCTGCAATTTTATTCGACGGGATAGCATCTAGAACAGATCTTAGGGTCCTAAGTCCCCAATCGTAGTGAGGCTGTTTAGAAAGTAACTTTTCAGCAATGTCGATCGTCTCTACCAGTTGATTGGCGAGACAAGAAGCTTCTAAGAAACCCGCGCATTCAAGGAGAGCTCGAACGATGTTAGTTTTATCAGGATGGGCCATTCCGATAGGTCTGAACAAACGCGCTAAGGAATCCGGTAACTTGTGTCGTCCACCATAATCGTTACTGGCAGGATTCATAGTAATAAAGACACAGCAATGTGGATCCAGAGTGATATTTTGACCACCCAAGCAAACTGTCGGTGTCCTGTCTCTCACTGCTTCTTGAAGAGGTCGCACCAACATGGCGACAGCGCTCAACGTTTCTTCCTCAAGACGATTGAATTCATCAAAGCAACCCCAAGCGCCAGCTTGTGCTAAACCTCCAAGAATTCTACGCATACTTCCAGCATCCATACCTTCATCGCAATTGAAGACAATAACAAGGCGACCTAAAATTGCTCCCAAAGCTTTAACACTTTCAGTTTTTCCAGTGCCAGCAGGACCAGTAGGACTTCCTCCTAGACCTAATTTCATAGCCTGAGTCAATGCTAAGAAACATCTTTCAGTTAGAGGAGTTCGAACAAGACCGACAGCAGCTCCTTGATATTCGAAGCGATACGGAAATTGTGCTCCAGCACAGCGAATAATTGCTCCTTCTTTACTTTTGTAACTTCTCAATTGTCTATTCCAAGTCCAAGACGCGCTTTCTTTATTTGATACTATTGCAAGAAGAGCTCTAGCAACTTGAAGATGATGAACTGTGTCAAGAAGAAGTCCACGTGCCTTTAGGGCTGCTAATTTATCTCCAGCATCTTCCAAACCTCTATACTTTGCTCTTTGAGTTTCGAGATATTCTACAAGATTCTTCAGCGAATGCTTGCCTTCCTTTAAAGCAACTTCACATCGTTCAGTAAAAAGAATCCTTCCACACAGAAGTAGAATCTGAGCTGGGTATGAAGAAGGATCTACGACCGAATCTGAGAGACACTTGAAAAGACTCTGACGCAAAGCGTTTGTCATCCCCTCTTCAAAATTTGCTAACCAGTGAGGAAGGGAATCTGTTATATCAACAGGTTGTAGTAACTTCAGTACTTCTCCTTCAGGAGATACAACGCTTTTTATCATATTGTTTTCTATGTCTATGGATCCAACCCCTTGATAGAGTTTTGGCAATTGAGTTTCCAGGCCCTTTCCCGTGCCTGAAACCAGTTCCAGTAAATCTTCATCGCTCAGGAAATAAAGCCTTGGATACGATGATCTTTTCTCTTCTAGAAACTCATCAAGACTCCTTTGACAACGATCTAAGAGATCTTTTAAATTCATCAAAGCTGGTAGAGGCAATTTTCTCAATGCAGGAATCCTTGGATCTTTGACTACTTCGTTCATCAGAAATCTAAATTCCTTGTCAGCTCTCAACCATCTACCAGAATCATTTGGTGATGCACCACCTCCGTAAACAGGTTCCAGGTAAACCCACTTTCGTTGAAGCATGCTGAGTATTTTTATTCTCTCTTCCAATTCGTACAAAGCTGCTTCACATCGAGAAACTCGTGATGCAAATCTCTCGTAACCTGGGGCACCTCTTGCGCCTTCTAACAAAAGTCTAAGTTCACCAGCTCTTGCTAAAATAGCACCATATTCTCCAACTAAAAAAACCTTCACGTTCTTGCTGTCTGTGGCTTCTTGCAGAGGAAGGGAAGTTATCCCTTCCCAAGCTTCTAATTCGATCAATGCTTGTCGGATTCCACTTTCGGCAGCGGCTCTCTTTGTGATTTCCTTAACACGTTCTGCATTTTCTTCAATATTTTTCGAGGAATTTAGTAAGTGTCCCAAAGTAATATCCCGGGGATGAGCAACATCCTTTAGTTGTAAAATTGGTTTTAACTCTGCCCAGTGTTCTTCAGCCATTTCATCACCCCTGAGAAGTTGAATCCATTCAACACCTGCTCTTATTTCACGAATCTTCCTCCCAACGAAAGGTTCATTTTCAGCAAGTTCCTTTCCAATTTTCGTTTGGCCTGTTTCTCGATCCTGAGAATGCAACTGCAGTCTTGTTTCCCAAGAATCCAACCAGTCGTATAGTCTTGGTAGTCTTCTTCTAGCAACAGACCACTCTTCATCTTCTTGTTTTTTTAATTCCTCAAGAAACTCTGACTGGAATCTGCAATTCAATTCCTCAGCTTCTAATTGAGCCTCTAAAACTTCAGAACTGTCTTGGTCTTCTTCGAGAATTTCATTTAATTCGAGTCCTATTCTATGACAATCAGATTTCAAGGATTCCCTCTGTTCCTTCAAGGTTTCCCATCGTTCCTTCAGAGAATTGAGCCAATCAAGAGTAATATCTTCCGGTTTTGTTGACCATTTGGCTTCCCATCTTTCTCTATCGTCACGCAAGGCCAAAGCTCTGTGACGAAGATTTACTTTAGCATCTTCTACTTCACGCGTCATGATTGCTTGATGTCTCTCCAATCGTTTTGTTAGATTTTCACAAGCAATATGTGCTCCGCTGATACCTTCCAATTTTTCTCTCGTCCAAGCAGCAAGAACTCTAGCAAGCCCAGTAATTGCTTCCAGTTCTTGAGAAATTCCTTTAGACTCTTTTTGTATACGAGAGTAGGACTCATAAGCTAAACCAATTTCTTCAACGTTATGTGGTCTACGTTCCAATTCCCTGGCCGAAGATGATAGGAACTCGACAACAGCCACTAACCTTGAAGAGGCTTCCGCGCGTAGATCAAAAGACATTCGCTCCCAGTATCTTCGAGAAGCTGATTCCAAATCATTTCGAGCAGTTGCTGTATCGACAACAATGCACCAGATCTTTACATCACTACCTCTCAGCTTCCCAACTTCCTGGGCCCATTGCTTCGCATCTTTGAAAGCTCTTTCCCATTCTTCGGGGCTTTTGCCTTTAAGTCTGAAAAAAAGTTAGACCTGTAAAGTCTAATTATCTAGTTTAAATCACAATCTAACCAAAATCACTTACTGTTCCCCAGCATCAATTTTAGCTGGTGCAGCCAGAGGTATCCATTTGCACCGAACTACTTCCACAGCGTTGAGAACTACTTCAGCTTCTTTATAAACTCCTCCATAGAGATAGGCACACCTTTGAACTAATGAGCTAAAGTCTGCATCATTGTGATCACCGACTCCTCTGAAGTTTGTTGGGATTGCCAGAAACCGACGGATTCCGGAGTAGAACTTAGCCCTAATCTCTTCTAGTGGTGGTCTCCACTGAAGAGATCCATTACGAAAAGTTAATTCGATTCTGATCTCGGATAATTTTTTCAGCAAGGATGGAAGAGCCGCTCTGGATGTGAAAAAAAAATTAAAGTTAAGGTAATTTAAGATCTGAAAGTGAACTAACAACAATTCCGTGGACAGCATCTGACCTATAAGCAACGCCCAATGCTTTTAATAACTGACGATCCCAATGCAGTTTCCAGGCTTTGGTATTTCCATATTCAGCTTCTACAGAATCCACAATTGCTCTCATGCTTTTTAGCGTATCTTTCCACGTATTTTGGTTGACTGCTAAATTAACAGCACCACCTTTCAATAAATTTGAAACCAACTCCCTTAAGGTCGTATGCTTAGCTGCTAATTCTGCATTCTGCTGGGCAAAGAGTTTAACCTGCAAAGAAAATGATATCCTTATAGATTTATAAACTAGCTCAGACAAAATATATGCGGGTGACATCACTCGCGTTTCGCAATCACATAAAGCTGAGAATATATGGGTTAGTGGGAAAAATTCGTGGTGTATTTGCGTAAAATAGAGATGCTTAAATCAGAGTGTTAAGATCAATTTATTCGAACCAAATATTCTCCATTATTATTGACAATGTTTCGCCATTTTTCAGGTAGAGCAATGATTCCATTAGTATAGAACTTCTGTGGTTCAAGAAAAGAGACGACGAGTCGTGTAGCTACTGCGGATCCCTTGTGGACAATGCAGAGCACACACTCTTTTTCTGTGCCAGGTGGGGCGTGGCAAGAGAGGCTGTCGGTCGAGAAGTGGGCGCCCAACTCATACCTAACACGATGGTCTCTCTCATGCTCCAGTCTGAACAAAAATGGATACTTATCGAGTCATTCGTCACCGAGATGATGAAGACGAGGGAGCTCGATGGGCGTGTAAAGCGCGGCAACAACGGGGGCCAGTAGAAATCGCATCGGGGCCTCCACCCACGGCCCTGCGTCTTGGGCGGACTTGGCTGTCCGCGTCGTTCGGGGGAGGAGGGAGAGGGGTTTTTTTGGTTTTAACAGGTATGCTTAGTCCCGTCCTAAGAGTCTTGTAGAACGTCTATAAAAGATTTCGCCATTTTTCCTCCTCACCAAAAATAAAAAAAAAATAAAAATATAGCACCTTCACCAGAAGCACCACAAACTTTTTTACAAGCCGGCGAAGCGTTGTCGCCTTTTTCGAAGTGGTATTGTAAAATATAGCAAATTTTCTCTTTATCCTGAACCATTTTGCACTTGAATCAATTTTGTAGACCACACCGATTTCAATAGAATTTTTCGCGAAACAAAGCTTTAAGTGTCACCTTTAAAACGCGCGTCAACTGTTGTTAATGCGACTAGAGATTACTGAGTTATATTCGCTTTTAACCCCACTTGTCAGAAAGCGCCAGGAACTTTTTCGACTAACCAATACGACGCATAATGAAAGCAATATGGGATGCAAAGGATGATGCATCTATCTAGAAACGGAAAGTCAACTCTTCCGAGATGATTCTCAAGCGTGCGTGCAGATTGCGTCGCATTTTCTATCCAGCAGGTAACTTAAAACAATAATATGGAAATTTTTTGCATTTACCAGACGATGTAGTCGAGCAGTATAAGCATCAACAGCGTGAGGATCAGACCAGACAACTCCGGACTGTTCTTGAACAGCTCGAGCAAGTTCTAGAGCAGCAGAAAGCATCAGAGGTCTTTGTGATGGGACCATACGATCTCCTATGGTGTTATGAAAGTTGGCAATCTGTTGAAGAGCTCTGGCTCTACTTGCCAAAGAACTTGCTCGCTCTACCAACTCTTTAACTTCCCTCGGTAACTCTACACCTTGTCCAGCTAATGCTCTTGCTTCTCTGATCAGAGTTGTCAATCGTGGATCATAATTTACTCGCATCATGCTCGTTCCTGTTAGTTCAACGACAGCAGAATCAGTACCTAAGGTCAGTTCCCTATTTGAGATTGCATCTGTAATTTCAGAGACCTAGAGAAAAAAGAATCAAAGTTATCATGAATATTGGTATTAGTACTGATTTTAATGACACAGGTCGACAAAATTTCACAAAACTCCAGGCCCTGGGACCAAACTATACTTTTTCGAAGGGTTTCGTTGCGCTGAATCCGAATCCGACCTCAGAATTGCTCCATCACGTCAGGTTTTTGAGAGATCCTAACCTACAAGTGCAAGAAACACGATTTTTTGCTATATTCGGGGTTAAATTACACCGCGAATTAATTTTTTTTCTAAAAACTCTTTACGAAATCTAAAAGTATCATTTTCACCCTTCAAAACTCTTTTTGAATTTTTTAGATATTTTTTATTTCGTGGAGATATCGTTCAATAAAGTTGAGTAGTTGGTCGTTTTCGTGAATACAACGTTACCGAAAAAAAGTTCGTCCAGAAAGCAGAAAAAAAAATGCGCTTTTATGTTTCTTGGGTTGCTAAATCCAGATCCAACCTCAGACTTGCTCCATTACCTCGGGTTCTTTAAATTCCCTAACCTAAAAGTGCAAAATACACCATTTTCGCTATATATTCTGTCAAAAAAGTATCGAGAATTGATCATTCAAAAAGCCCGCTTAAAGAGATTGTCAAAATCTTTTTGACGATAAGTTGGCACCACTGTCCTCTATACTGACGTTAAGGATCCTCTAGGGAAGGATGAGCCGAATGTTCCCCCACTGAGCCCTCCGCCAGAACAATTGGATCGGAAGTGACGTCATACGCATTGTTGATCGTCTAAAACAAGAACACGTTTTAAGGTTAATTTTAGGAGCGAATAGACTTTCCCGTATATAATATGCAGCACAATGTATCAGTTATGGTGCATATATCATAATTAGATACTTATTAATATACTCACATTCATTATAAATTACTAAACAAAAACATAACCGCTTAACACTTAACCGGAACTCTCCAGCAAACTCCGCTCGACTAATCCGTATTAGGCACGGGGTTCGGCGCATCCTTCCCCACACGTAAAACGAACTCGGCAGTTTGCTCGCTCGCGACAGTGGCGTCACACGCCCAGAGTGTGCGTGCATCTAACTGCCACACTTTGGCGATCACGCGCCCATAGCTAGCGGCAGGAAATCTGCCAAACTGAAAGAAGCCGATGGTCGGCTTTCAGTTTGGCAGATTTCCTGCCGCTAGCTATGGGCGCGTGATCTCCCAAGTGGCGCCGCCGTCCCGCCAAAATGTGGCAGTTAGATGCACGCACACTCTGGGCGCGTGACACTACTGTCGCGAGCAAGCAAACTGCCGAGTTCGTTTTCCGTGTAGAGGATCCTTAATTGACGTGGAGTTTGAGTGCGATCTGTCATTTAGTTTGTTCACAGTGCTCGATGTTGTCAGTGTATCTCAAGTGTGTTTCGCGACTTTTCCAATGGATAAGAACATCGAACAAAGACTTAGTCTTAAATGTTGCATTGGAAATAGAATTTAGTGTGCGGAATCGCTGAAAATGTTACAGAAGACTTACGGTGAATCGACTTTATCAACAACACGTGCATATGAGTGACACAGTGGATTAAAAAGCGGTCGAGATGTGGTGGAAGATTTGCCTCACTCTGGTCGGCCATCAACGTCTACAACTGAAGTTAAGATCGCTAAAGTAAAGGAAATGGTGACTGAAAATCGTCATTTAAGTTTAAGAGAGATAGCCGCTGAACTTTCTCTGCCTCGCGAATCAATTCGTACCGTTTTAAACGATTGTTTGGACATGAAACTCGTTGCTGCTCGACTAGTTCCCAAAGACCATCTCACAAGGCTATCATTGTGAACGAATTTCTGGCCAAAAACTCAACGAATATCATCGAATACCATAAACCATATTCACCTGATATAGCTCTGGCCGACTTTTCTCTCTATCCAAAACTCAAATTACCACTTCGAGACACCCATTTTCAGTCGATAGAAGACATAAAATAGAATTCGCGGCGAAAACTGAAGTCGATTCCGGAAAATGCGTTTAAAAAATGTTTAGATGATTGGATTATTCGTTGGCATAACGACGACATAAAAGCACATTATTTTTTCTGCTTTCTGGACGAACTTTTTTTCGGTAAGGTTGTATTCACGAAAACGACCAACTACTCAACTTTATTGAACTAAGACTTGACGTAATGAAGCAATTCTGAGGTCGGATTCGGATTCAGCGCCCAAAAGCCTTTGGAAAAGTATAATCTGGTCCTAGGGTCTAAAAAATGTCGGCCTGTGTAATTGATCATTACCCAGGAATCCACCAGTTGTTGTCGCTTCGCTTTAGCGTCTTTCGAAGCAGCAATCACCTTTTCAATAACTTCATCATATCCAGGTAAATCAGACAGCAGTTCTTTCCCTAACTTGTGCAAACTATCCAACCTTAATTCAGATGATCTTGCTGCCTGAACTTCCTGTAAAATTAGTGGAGTATCCAAAAGATTATCCGTGTCAGGACCACCTCGGTAGGACTCTAAAAACATTCAAACTAATTTTAAAAACTGGCATGAATGAAACTTCATTTAGTTGATGAATTGGAAGGTCTCTTACCAATTAGATAACCAAAAGATGAAAACAAAACTTCACGTTCGCTTCGAAGTTCTCGCATGATTCGCTCTCGTTTTATCAGGTCTCTGTATCTTATAAATTCGGAAACAATGGAAACTGAATTTTTGGCATTTGCTAATTGAGTTTTAAGCTTCTCCGCCACCTTTTTCTCAGCGGGAGCCAAACCATCTTCGAATTTTCGTTTAATTCTTTCCCAGTCCAGATCCTTTTCATCTTCGGCTAGCCCTAGAAAAATCATTCTTTTAAAATTCTAATAAAATGTTAGTCTTTACTCGAAGACTTTTTCAAACCCACCTTGAAGATCATCAAAGCTTTGGAGCAAAGTATCTGTTCCTAGATTGAGTCTCTCTTTAGATGTTAATAGCCTAGTTAACTGCCGATGCTGAGCTCTGAATTCAGAAATTTCCCTACAAGAAATCAGAAAATATTATATTTTACGGTTCTAATCATCTTTTTGAAGGATATGGTACAGACTGGTTACGTGACTATCAAGAAAAACTCATTTGACAGGGACGTCCCATGTCCCATAACTTCTCATTGAATTGGGTAATCGGCACAAGAATCTTGGACGTCATTGAACGTCTTAAGAAAATCTCACGGACTTTAATGTCAGATTTTTTGATTTTCTGAGGACGTCTAATATTTCCGAAAAGTCTTTTAAAAATTAGACGTCTGGAAGAAAACAGACACTGAACTTTTTGGGACATTATTAAGACGTCTAATGTCTCTATACAGAATGGGTAGCCTTAATGGGAGAAACCTACCTCAATCGCTTGCCCAGTTTTGAACATTTGCTCGGAGTAAACTTTGAATCTTTCCAAGGGTGAAGGGAATGATGAGGCCAAAACAAACCAGTTAATCGTTCTGATACGGTAATCCATTTCTCACAGGCTGTGGCTCCCAACTCTACAGCTTCATCTTTTACTCGACCTTCAGACGTCTTTACCTTAATTTAAAAAAATTTAATTTTATCCATCTTGAAATAAAAGGGTTGATCATTTTCGAAATTTGGTGCACACCCTTCTTTGAAATCTTTAAATTACATTTCTTGAAATCGTTTCAAAAATTCACCAGTGAATACGAAGAAAGTGGACGTAATTAGGACGTCTTAAAAACGTCCCCGTGACCTCTATGTAGAGATTTTTGTTGGCCTGGGGCAGATTGCCCCCGCCCCCTCCAAGCTGCGCCCCTGCTTTCAAAGATGAAACATTTTCCGGATAGCGAAAAGCCTTCCAGTGGGCACAGAGACAATGGACATATTTGGGACGATTTAAAAATGTCCCATGGACTTCTATTTCAGACATTTTATTGTCTTCTTGACATCTTTTGTTCAAAAGATGTTTTTAAAACACATAATGTCTCCAGGATATCAAAAAATCCTGCCATAGAAGTCTTCAGGACATCATTAAGACGTTCTAAAGACGTCAATGTTCCTACGTCTACTGTGTTACCATTAAGCTTCTCAGGACGTTTTCAAGACGATTCAAATGCGTCCCATATCCCTTCACTTACCGAATTCTTATTATAAAAATATTATATTATCATTAATATTATTGAATTTATTAATTACTTTTCTTCATTAAAAATTCTCAAATTCTCAAATTCACAAAATATTTCAAAATAGGGTTTACCCTTGAATTTCGAGTAATGAGCCCCTTGTATCCAACTATATAATTTATTCATAGTATATCATACAACACTAATGAGATTCTCGACGAGGATAACAACTTCGTTTCCAATAACGTCTAATAGTGTTTTCATACGATCTTCTGTATAAATTTGGCCTTTTAATTTCCAAAGATCATCAACAAATCCTGAAGCTACCTCAAGAGCTTCTTCTACTCCAGCAAGACCCTCTCTATCAAAATCAAGAACATTTCTTTTTATCCTCAATATACAAACAAGCAAAATGGAAAGTAATTTACTATAATTAATATTACTTACCTTGAAGCAGCTGCGTTTTCAAGTTCGACCCGGATTTTTTTCAAAAAACTTCCAGCTTGTTGGTAAAGCTTTCTCTCTTCACTTTTTTTCACTTCTTTTAACTTCCGATGCCAATATAATTCCTCTTCCTCAATCGATATGGAGGGCCTTGGACCTAAAATATCTTCCTCTAATTTTTTTAAAGAAGAAGCATCAACTCCTGAAGATTTAAGAGTAGGACCCCAAACTTGTCGAAGGGCTTCAACGAGAGCTGATCCACCATTTTTACCCGTTGAGGTCACCTGAACAAGATCATGGAAATTTTCTTCCGTCACAGTAGCTGCATTTACCTATTTTTTCGATAAAAATAAGTTATTTAACAAAAAAAGATGTCTTGAGGACTGTTTATAGCCAACGGAGAGAAAATTGGATGTCTTCGGAAGGTTTTAAGGACGTTCGAGGTAGTCCAATGTTACCCAGTATGCACAAGAACATTGAACGTCTTCAGGACGTCTTAAAGATGCCTAGAATAATTCTATGTCAGAATATTTGTGTCCTGAAGACGTCGTATGTCTTAAAGACATCTTTTAGAAAAAAGACATCTATTAGACAAAAGACGTCTAGAAGGCAACAGAAATCCCGACACTGAAGTACTCGAGACGTCTTCAAGACGCTCCAAGAACGTCCAATGTGCCCGTACCTACTGGGTTAACTTTTTTATTTTGAGAACGTCATATATCTCAAAGACGTCTTTCGGACACGATGCGTCCAGAAAACAGCAAAAAGTCTGCCCTGGCGAAAGTTTAGAGATAAACCTGAATCAGTGAACGGACACCGATTCACAGTGACTATTCACTGATAGCAGCAGCTATAAGTCTTCCATTGAGAATCAGTGAAATTCGACTGATGAATCAGTGAAATCATTAGGTGTGAATAATAACATTAGCAATATATTTTAACGATAGATGAACTCGTTTATTTTAGGTTAAACACTAAAAAGTAATTACGTAATTATTATTATATATTGTAATTATTATTATGTATAATTATATTAAGTATCATTAAAACTTAAAGATCCATCGTTATACTTTAATCGTTTTAATCGAATTCAAAAGTTATGTTCACGTGGCGCAGTTCACTGTTTCCTCAGTGAAATCAAAGCAGGGCACTGATTCATCACTTGATATATTTTCACTGATATAATCAGTGACTATTTCACTGATTCAGGTTTAGAGAGTTGAGATTAGAATTCAATCCGAACCATTCCGGAATCTGTTTTCGGCCCGATCCGAAAAACGTTTTGTATCCCGCTTTATGAAAAATGGTCATGAATCAATCCAACTTAATCCGATCATTCCGCTTCAATCTAAGGCATCAATCCGAATCAATCTGGGCTCGGATTAATCCAACCCAAGTTATCAATCTGAATCATTCCAACCTCGGATTCATTCGGACTGAAATTTTCGTTAGATCCATCCAAGCTCGGATTGATTCGGATTGGCTCGGATTATAAAATTAGTTTGAATTCATTCGGATTGATGTCTTGGATTAAAGCGGAATGAGTCCGATTAAGTCGGATTGATTTTTTACCATTTTTATCAAACGAGATACAAAACGTTTGTCGGATTGGTTCGGACACAGATTTTAGAATGGCTTTAATTCGTTCGGATTGAATTCCTTTTCGAAACTTTCGCCAGGGTAGTATACTCAAGTTAGTGAGACGTTTTTATGACGCCCTGAAGACGTCCAATGTTCTCATGCCCTTTGGGATGCTTCTTAAAATGTTACCTTGAAAAAAACCAAAGTGTTTTTTCCCACTGGTAGTTCATTTGTTAATTTTAGAAGACTCTTATCCGCATTTTCATTAACTGGGTGTGCACACAAAGTTCTACACGTGGCTTGATCCAAAAACTTTTCAAGGGCACTATCATCTTGCGTATTAAAATCTTCGTTAGTTGAGATTCCAAAAAAATGTCCAGCAGTGGATAATATTACTCTCCTCCGTCTGTCCGCTACGACCATTTTTCCCCATTTGAAAAAATGTTTGGAATATTTTTATGATTTGTGGAAGTAACACGTGTACTGCATTTTGCCACGTGTGTGGAAATTGTGGTCTCGACGGAAACACTATCGACTTACTACCTCGTGTGATCGAAGTGACAGTGACAGTCAGGGTTATCGTGTCCATGACAACGCAAAAGCAACAAAACTCGCGCAGGTTTGCACTGTACTACATTGCACCTGTCATCTCATCCCACGTGCATTGATAAGAAAAATATTTATTTTTCCTGACAATTCTCACAATTTTTTATAATTTTTTCGAATAATTTCAGTTAATTTTATTTTTAAAATTGGAAAGTTTGAAAAAATACATCTAAAAAATGTTAAAAATGAATCCCTGGCGAAATTTTCGAAAAAGAACTCAATCTGAACGAATCCGAGCGATTCCGAAATGTGTTTCTAAACCATTTGAAATTATTCCAAACCAATCCGACAAACGTTTTGTATCTCATTTGATGAAAATCGGACAAAAATCAATTCGAGTTTATCCGATTCATTCCGCTTTGATCCGAGGCATGAATCTGAATGAATCTGAAACAAGTTTCCAATCCGAGTAAATCCGAATCAATCCTAATGAATCCGAGGTCTAAATGATTGGGATTGATTAGGATTGAAAATTTAGTTTTGGATTAATTCAAGCTCGGATTCATTCGGATTGATGCCTCAGGTTACAGTGAAAAAAATAGGATACAAAACTTCATGCCTCGGATTAAAGTGGAATAAATTGGGCTAAGTCGAATTCGTTTTTCATCAAACGAGATACAAAACGCTTGTCAGATTGGTTCGGAATGATTTGGAAATGCTCGGATTCATTCGGATTGAATTCTATAAAATCATAGGCTTTCTGTCATGAAGCATAAACAGAATTATCAATCGAAATTTTTTTTTATTGATATGGAAAATCTAATATTTCCTTATTGATTCCAATTTAAATTGTATGCCTTTCATTAAAGAAATTAATAATATATAAGTACGATATATATCAACGCATTAGGTATTTATTTATTGATTTTGAAAATAAAATTCATTCAGAAGTAATCACTTGGATTTCAAAAGTTCATTATTATATTTGTATTCTTTCTTTCTAACTCTTGCAGCTTTTAGCACTTATTTGTATAAATGAATTAAAATTTTAAATCCATCAACGTAAAGTAATTCCACTGACATATATGAATATTAAAGGTAATTTATTGCCTAACTCATTTTCATTTCGAGCTATGATAAAATAAATCTTTCAAAAACAAGCTCTAATCGAAACTAAATATTATGTATATTAAAGAAAAGACATTTAAAGTGAGTATCGCCGTTATTACACGTAAAATAGAAAAAAATAATTTATAACATTGTATTATCTACATTTCTTCATCATGCATTATTATTACGAACATTTATGAATGATTTTTCACGATTTGAACGTTTGACGATTGTCAATATTATTCAAAAGTGCATGTCTTCAAGTATCAGAAACATTCAAAACTCCATAATCGATTTTTGGGGCTGTTCCAGGTGGAATAGACGGGTTCATGGCAGTATTTACAAACGGCACAGTTCCGCGCCAGTTGTAAACAAGGAGCAATGCTTGTACTGGATAGATGGTACGGACCAAGGGTTGGCGCGGTACTGGCATAGTACAGATCCAGTCTTGAGACCAAGTGTCGGCTAAAAATCGATTTCGGAGTAATGCCAGTACTGAACCAGTACAGATTTCAGTGCTCGCATGGTACCGATGTCCAGTACTTCGCCAGTACCATTTGACAACTTCCAGCCAAGTTACCTTTCGGAGCCGCGCCGTTGGTAGGCCGTGCTTATGCCAACACTGTGCCAGTACCGCGCCAGTACTGCAAATCCTTCTGATGTACTGTCGCAAGGAGCAATGCCTGTACTTGACAGTTGATACCAGGCCGAGGGTTGGCGCGGTACTGGCATAGTACAGACCCAGTCTTGCGACCAAATGTCAGCTAAAAATTGACTTCGGAGTAATGCCAGTACTAAACCAGTACATATTTCAGTGCTAGCATGGTACCGATGTCCAGTACCACGCCAGTACCAATTAACATCTTCCAGCCAAATTACCTTTCGGAGCCGCGCCGGTGGTAGGCCGTGCTTATGCCAACACTGTGCCAGTACCACGCCAGTACTACAAATCCTTCTACGGTACTGATGCCGTAGCAAGCCGGTTGTAAATTTCCACCTGGGTTAGGTCGATTTTTGCGTACCACTCCACATATTATAAAGATTCTTGGCTTAGCCTATATTTCTAAACTGTAAGCTTATGAGATTTGCTTTTTGTTATTGTAAGGAAAATAAATATTTTTACTTCGCGAATATTATGCCAATGAGGCCATATGGAACAATCGAACTACGTGACAATTATACTTTAATTCGTTCATGTGAGATAACGTTATCAATTTACAAGACATCTTTCTCAAAATTTGGTAAACGTAACAAAAAACAGTAAAGTACGTCTTTTAACTTCATTTTAGTACAAACTTTTAAAAAATTATAAAATTTGTCAATAATTAGAGGTAACTAAAAAATTACACAAAATTTTCAATCGAACGAAGTTGACAGACGTTCTATGTCGTCCTCTGTTGCATTTTTCTAATTTTCAGGAAAATATTTTGTAAAATAAAAAAGTTATCTTACATGAACTTTTACAGGAATTTAATTGCGTGGCCTGATTGATTTCTAGTCTTGAAGACTGAATATCCACGTTTTGAAGTTCCTAGAATAATTAATTAAGGCGAAAGCAGATCAGAAGCTCATTACTACCAAGTATAAGGTGCTTATCGCAAGTAAAACTGAAGAATGATAAAGCAAAAATCGCGTAAAGACTGTAGAACTCAATTTCAACAATTTTCCGAAAATGAAGAAATGACCGATCATAAAATCAATTGAAAACGACTTTTTTCAAGAAAAAAATTGAATAGTCCATACACGAACACAAATTTCGCCTATTACACTGTTAAAAATATCTGTTTTGCAAACTTCCATTACATGTAATGGAAGTTTCTTTCAGTAACGTATATTAAATTTAAAATACTTTCATCATAAACAATACAAACTTTTATTTGAATTCTAATATATATATATGTATATATTTTAATAATGTTTGTTAATTTTAATATATTTTGATTGAAAAAGTGATTAAATTCAATATAAATGTATATTAAAAAAATGTATGTAAAAATGTATAAAATTTTCTAATCCTTTTTGAACAAAAAATTTTATTTACATTTTATAGACCTTGCGTAATAATAACGGCACACTAAATTATACCTATATATAGCTGCAGAAATTTTCCACAGCATAGTTTTGAAAATCAATGAAGATGAAGACTCTTATCATTCTACTATGTGCGCATATAAGGGTGGGATATTCTTTAGGAGGTAAATACTTGTTTCATTTAAAATTCTAGTAATTGATCTTAAGTAATCAAGTAAATAAGATGAGATAGATTTTTTTCTAGTTTGCTATACACTGTTAAAGGAATAATTACACAGGTCTGCAAAAAAAAATGTTGAATTTGTTCTAGAAAAGATAGGAGTCATTTCCAAAGTAGTTTTTCCCCTAGAATCCAAATCCGGCCTCGGAACTGCTCCAGCACGTCAAGTTTTTGAGTAATCCTAACCTAAAAGTGAAAAAACACGTTTTTTCGCTTTATTTGAGCACCCATAACTGCGCGAAATTTTATTATTTTTAAAATCTGAAAAAACCACCAAAAAGAGCCAATTTTCAGTTTTCCATTTCACTGATTATTTATATGTATGATTTGAACTTTTATAACCAGAGATATCGCCAAATGAAAAAAAAATTGGAGGTTTTGCAATGAGCGACATATGAAGGAACAAACTTATAGGACGTCAAATTTGTTTTTTATTCTTGTTTCTGCTGAACGAGGCACTACATGGACGACAGATCATTAACGGCAGGTGAGGCTCGACTTTTCACACCCCAAGTACGCTGTAACGTCCCTTCATATGTCGCTCATTGCGAAACCTGCAATTATTTTTTCAATTGTCGATATCTCTGGTTATAAAAGTTCAGATCTTATATATAATTAGTGAAATGGAAAGCTGAAAAGTGGCTCTTTTTGGCGGTTTTTTCAGATTTTAAAAATATTAAAAATGTGCGAAGTTATGGGTGCTCAAATAAAGCGGAAAACCGTGTTCTTTGCACATTTAGGTTAGGATTACTCAAAAACCCCGGATCCGGTTTCTACGCTATAAATTGCTTCGGAAATGATCTTTATCTATTCCAGAACAAAACCATGCAGACCTGTGTTATTATAGCAAATGAATGAACAACAACAAATGAACTTTTATGCACGAAGAAAATTGGACAGAAAATCTAGTTTATTTATTTGTTATTCAAGTTCATTTGTATTTAACTTTGCAGATTCATTCTGAAATTTTCGAATTATCGTAAACAATATAATCTACTATGATAATTATGGAATTATTCTATACTCGTTTTTTCGTTACAGTTAAGAGTAGCGCAATGTTGTGTATTGCGCTACAGAGGAATTTAATGTAAAAATCGAACTGCGTATGCGCCTATAGCCATACAGCATCGGTTAAACCTCGACTACGTCTTGGCTTCGATCTCCTGCGAGCATTGTCGCTCGTCGCGCAATAACCCTCATTGTGCGCCTAGGCACGTAATATACTATTCTAGTACATGATATGTTATTCTTCTTCCCACGTGAGAAATATTGTGAAGTTCATGTACATACGCATACATTCCTAACTTCCCATATTTTATTTTAACTGCTGATAATCCTAATAAATTCGAATTGGAAATTCGGTTTAGACTAATCCATTGTTTTCTTTTCACTTAGGGGTCAGATCAAATGAATTCGAATTTCGAATTTTCAATAGGGATGTTATGACATAGTATATTATGTGCCTAGGCGCATAATGAGGGTTATTACGCAACGAGCGACAATGCTCGCAGGAGATCGAAACTAAGGCGTAGTCGAGGCGCGATCAGTCCTACGAGCATTTTAAGCGAGTCTCCTAATTACCCGAATGGTGTGCATTGGCACATATTCTATTTTATGTGACTTCGGCGCATATACGAATTTTTATGCGTACACTCGAATCCAATCTGAAAAGGTCGAAATTGCCGTGATTATCGCCCATCTCACTTGACATTTCGCGAATACTTCCGGCCATTTTGATTTTCTCTTTCTTGTGTAGTAGTATCTTCACTCAACGGTAGCGTATTGTAATAGAGCATGCGCAGTTCAAATGTACAAATCTTTGTCAGTAGGGTGCTAACGCTGTACGAAGAAGAAGAAGAATAAGAAGAAGATTGTACTCCGCTGTATAACTATAGGCGCATGCGCAGTTCAATTTTTTCATTACATTCCTCTGTAGCGCAATACACAACATTGCGCTACTCTTAACTCTAACGAAAAAACGAGTTTACGCGCCAGAGGCACATAAAAGTAATTGATTACCTTTGAATCTTTCGTATATAAAAGAAATTTCTTTTTCCTACAAGGTTATCTCAAGCTCTTTGGTGTTTTAATGCACAACGAGAATATTTTCGGCAGTGTATTCTTATATACACCATATGAAGCTTTAACTTCAATTAATGTAATAAAAAAATACAAGGAATTTGGATTAAATGAGAACTTTCCGAATAATGTTTTGGTTAAGTTCGGATTGGATACACATGATACAATACAGGCGTATGGTATTGATACTTATAAACATTCTTTGATTGAAGGACTTATAATACTTAAAGTGAGTAATTTTACGCTTATCAGACGGTTCATATGTCATCTTACAGAATCTTAAATATTTACATACTTCTAATTACAAAAATTAAACATTGCTGTAGTTGAATGGGGAAGTTAAGGAGCCGATAAAGAATGACGTACCGAAAGATTCGTCATTTATTCTGAATGCTCCTGTTCCTGGAGCTGGTTTCTACCTATTAAAATGGGTTATAAATCATGGAAATCGTAAGTTTGATGTGTTGAGGACATTTTAAATCTTTATTATATTCATGCTGGGTTACTATAGAGTGTTGACAGTAGGTTTTTTATTCAATTGTGTTATCGTCAAATAATTTTTTTCAGAAAGAAAGCTAAAATATGAATATCATAGATATGGAAAGGATGATCCTAATAAAGTATTTATAATTGCTTCAAAAGAAACCTTTGAAGTAAATATCAAGATTTTTACAGTTAAATTAGAAAAATATATATACAGAGTGGGCACGAGTGGGTTGCAGAATAGGGAATATAATTGGGAGTAGTTTAGTATACGAAATACCGCCCAACATGCACTTTCGCTATTCGAAAAGATCTTTTTCAGGGGTTTTTTTGAAATTCGCGCCAGCTCGAAAGAGGTCGTGCATGTCTTGCGCATGTCTGTTCGCTTTTTTCTAGGTCGGTAATAGTGAAACCTGTCTATATTTAATTTTAAATATGGTACAGGTTAGGTTTTCAAATGTCATTTTTGAAAAAATAGTAAAAATATTAAAATTAAAAGTGTTATGTTTTAAAAATATTGTCGAAAGTACGGCAGAATTTTAAACAACAGTGAGTGAATTTATTATTCAGACACACAAGTGTAAATAGTTGAAAATTGGAATCAAGTGTGACAGCAAGAAGCTCACCTTTGTAGTGTGTGATAAAAAATATAAATTTTAAACAAATAAAGAGCTTTTTTGCTCTAAAAGATTGATAAATGAGAACAGGAATAATTTATGGCATGGAGAATGGTAAGATTTTAAATCTCTATGATAAAAAACATTGAATATATTTTTAATGTAAAATTTTCAATTACAATAATATGTTTGAAATTTTCAGAAAAATATCTACTCACTTGAAATGAAGTTAAAAAAAAAAATTAAAAATTTGACGGGAAATTCAGATAAGTATTTTTTTTCACTTACAATGATTTTCTTGAAAAGAGACGTTTACTTTGTGAAATGTTTTTTTTCTTTTTCAGAAAGAGTCAAAAATGAAGGAAGGGGGAAAACAAAGGATTTAAGAACTAAAATTGTGTAGGTATTTATGTTTCTTATAAGTTGCAGTAGCAAAAGTACATAAATAATAATTGTTCCCGGGACTAGAAGAAAGGTTTCAAAATTCTGTAAACTGGCTCAGGAGTCTATGTTCAAGTATTCTGTTAGTTCTTATACTAAAAAGTTGTAGAAAATTATTTTTACAAATCTTCAGTACTCATAGCGGCCGGTCTAGAGTGGCCAAGTTCTAAATACACACAAAACATTACCTAAACCTTTGACTGTAGCCAAAATAATATCTATAAATTCTTTCAATTCAGTTCATAAGTAGCTATCACTGTCTATTATCAGTTCCCACAGCTAAGCTGTATAATTTGTGATTTAAAAAAAATTTTGAAACATTAAATGGTGTTTTTGGAGTCAAATCATCGATAGCCAATGATTATTGTAAAAATTGTTCCCGGGACTACAATTAAAGTTTTGAAATTCTGCAAACTGGCTCAGTAGTCCTAATTTACATACTCTATCAGTCCTCATAGTAAATAGTTCTGAAAAATCATTTTTTCAAAACTTCAATACTCATAGCTGCCGTTCTAGTGGCGAAGTTCCAAATACACACAAAATATCACATAAATCCTTGACTGTAATTAAAATAATTTCTCTAAATTCTTCTAATTTGGTTCTCAAGTAGCTATTCCTGTCTCTCATCAGTTCCTAAAGCTATACTTTATAATTTGTCATTTTAAAAAAATTTCAAAAACCCTCACTGATGTTTATGTAATCAAATCCTCGATAACCAACGATTATTGTAAAAATTGTTCCCGGGACTAGAATAAAAGTTTTAAAATTCTGTAAAGTATCTCAGAAGTCTTAATTCTCGTACTCTATCAGTCCTCATAGCAAACAGTTCTGAAAAATCATTTTTACAAAACTTCAATACTCATAGCTGCCGTTCTAGAGTTTGCTGTTTGCTACTAGGACTGATAGAGTACGAGAATTAAGACTTCTGAGATACTTTACAGAATTTTGAAACATTCGACAATATTTTTAAAACATAACACTTTTAATTTTAATATTTTTACTATTTTTTCAAAAATGACATTTGGAAACCTAACCTGTACCATATTTAAAATTAAATATGGACAGGTTTCACTATTACCGACCTAGAAAAAAGCGAACAGACATGCGCAAGACATGCACGACCTCATTCGAGCTGGCGCGAATTTAAAAAAAAACCCTGAAAAAGATCTTTTCGAATAGCGAAAGTGCATGTTGGGCGGTATTTCGTATACTAAACTACTCCCAATTATATTCCCTATTCTGCAACCCACTCGTGCCCACTCTGTATATAATTGTGTCATCTATTTTTCTTCATCAAGAAAAAATAAAATGTAAATCTTCTTTACTTTACAGGGATTCGTGGGTTGCCCTATATTTCAAAGAAGTAAGCTTGTAGCAATTGGTTCTGACTATGATAAAGAGTCAGGACGTCTTTACTTTATACCAATCACAAAATTGAAAAATAAATTGAAATTAAATTTTGAACCTCCTAAACGGATGAGAATAGATGAAAGCAGTTCAAAAGCTCAAAGTGAAGGAACATCGGCTGGAAATCATAAGCATAGAAGGACATAATCATCACTTCCAAAGATAGAAGGCTTGTCTCTAAGTAAAACTGAAGAGTGATCAAGAAAAAATTGTGTAAAAATTGTAGGACTCAATGTCAACAATTTTTCGAAAATAAAGAAATGAGAAATCATAAAATCAATTAAAACATTGTATTGACAGGCAGTACTGGCATTACTCCTCGGTTAAAACTGGCACAGTACTGCGCCAGTTGTAAATACTGTCTGTCTTTCGACTTTTCCACCTGGGATGTAAAGGTGGAATTTACTATTCATTCAAAAAATGTACTGAGGTATAAGATTTACCACGGCATTTGGCGCTACTGCTGTCCCTATAGGTGCAACCGGTGCACCGAAATTTTTACAGTGTTGAAATTAAAAGATCGCATATATGATATAGTCTAATGTAGGGTGGGCCATCTAACATTTAGAATTTGAACTACCGGTTATTTTGAGTTCGAAAGGTATAATGACATTCACGAATTCACAGAAAATTAGTTTTATGTTTTACATTTACGAAATAGGACGCTTTACGCTTCAGAAAAATTGGGAAATATTGAAAACTTACTTCCAAAATGGTGAGTCTTCTACCCAAACTGTAAGAAATTTATGAAAAAAATCTTTTTCTATCTCTTAGTCAATCACAATACACGTCTATCTTTTTTAATCTCCCCTTTTCTATCTCATTCTATCCTTCATCTATCAACGCCAATCTTTTTCTATCTTCTTGCCAATCTAGTCGATGCCTATCTCTCTTTTCAGCCAACTGTAAATTTCTAGCCTTTTTAGTTTCCTAAGGTATCACCCTACTAAAAGTAAAAAGATAGAAATCTTATCCTTTTGATTCATTTTGAATCTTTATTATAGAAAAAAATAGAGATGATTTATCCAATTCTATCTATTTTCAATTTTCAATTCACGTCTATTTTTTCTAATATTTTCTTTTCTATCCATTCCAATCCTTTGTATATCATCCTTAATCTTTTTCTATCTCTTTTTCAATATAAATCCACGTCTATCTTTTCCAATACTTACTTTCCTATCCCTTGCAGTCCTTCATCAATCCTCCTTAATCTTTTTCTATCTCTTAGTCAATAACTATACACGTCTATCTTTTTCAATCTCTCCTTTTCTATCTCATTCTATGCTTTATCTATTCACGTGAATCCTTTTCTATCTTCTTGCTAATCTCGGACTATGGCTATCTTTTCCAATCACCTGATTTCTATCTCATCCAATCCTTTATCAATCCACCTTAATCTTTTTCTATCTCTTTGTCAATCTAAATTCACGTCTATCTCATTTAATCTTCCCTTTTCTATCTCATTCTATTCTACATCTATCAACGTCAATCTTTTTCTATCTCCTTGTTAATCCTAATTCACGTCTATCTTCTTCAATCTCCCCTGTTCTATCTCATTCTATCCTTCATCTATCAACCTCAATCTTTTTCTATCTTCTTGCCAATCAAGTGAATGCCTATCTCTTCCTAGAGAGAGATTAAAATTTGCACTATCGGAAGATAAATAAGGGCTAGAAAAAGATACAAGCGGTCGATCACTAAAGATAGTGAAAAAGATAGAAAAATATAGATACTATTGGATCTATAACTTAATTCGTGCGGTTTGCTAAGATATGGCGTAACTTGATTATTATTCCATCGTTCTAATATTCCGAACATGCATTGGATAGCTACTGTCATCGAGCGTCTTTTTCAGTATATGTCATTCATTTGAAGCGTAAACAACAATAATTTTCTTTCACTCAAATATTTCGAACTTTGCCTGAAAAAGTGTTTTTGTGGGGAGTTCTTCTTCATTACTTTAATATAAAGAAAACTGCTACTGAAAGCCATCGTATTTTGGTGGAAGTTCATGGTGAACATGTTCTAGCTGATCGAACGTGCCAAAAGTGGTTTGCACGATTTAAAAGTGGTGATTTTGTCTTGGAAGACGAAGAACGTCCTGGGCAGCCAAAAAAGTTTGAAGATGAAAAACTGGAAGCATTACTCGATGAAGATTGTTGCCAAACACCAGAAGAGCTCGCAGAATCTTTGGGAGTCACTCAAGCAACCATTTCAAAACGTTCAAAAGCAGTCGGATACATTCAAAAGCAAGGAAATTGGGTTCCACATGAACTCAAGCCGAGAGACGCAGACGTTGAAAGGCGGTTTTAAAAGTCCGAAATGCTGCTGGAACGCCACAAAAAGAAGTGATTTTTGCATCGGATTATTACTGGTGATGAAAAATGGATCCATTACGGTAACCCCAAGCGCAAAAAATCATATGTGAAACCCGACCAACCAGACAAATCAGCGGCAAGGCCGAATATCCATGGCGCGAAGGTAATGCTCTGTATTTGGTGGGATCAGAAGGCAGTGTTCACAGATTGCGTAAGATTTCTGCTCCCATCATGGATCCCACCAGCTCATTGCGTCTTCATCATTCAACCAACTTCTGGCAGTGGAGCGAGGAAGAAACCATGAGCTGGTGGGATCCATGGTGGGAGCAAAAATCTTACGCAATCTGTGAACACTGTCAGAAGGGTGTGCTGTATTATGAGCTGCTAAAACCGGGTGAAACCATCGATGGAGAACGCTACGAAACACAATTAATCCGTTTGAAGAGAGCAATAGCCGAAAAACGCCCGGAATATGCGACCAGACACGAGGCAATAATTTTCCATCATGACAACGCTCGGCCCCATGTTGCTATTCCGGTTAAGAACTATTTGGGAAACAGTGGATGGGCAGTTTTACCCCATCCGCCTTATAGCCCTGACCTTGCCCCTTCTGACTACCATTTGTTCCGGCCGATGCAGAACGCCCTCACTGGAATACGGTTCACATCAGAACAGGGTGTTAAAAATTGACTTGATTCATTCTTGGCCGCCAAGCCGGCGCAGTTCTTTTGGGATGGAATCCACAAATTGACAGAAAGATGGGAAAAAGTCATAGCTTCAGGTGGGCAATACTTTGAATAATACTATTGTACATGTTTTTCTTAAATAAACGTTTAAATTTTGAAAAAAACCGCACGAATTAGGTTGCAGATCCAATACTTCAATCGTCGGATAGACTAACAGATAGGAAAAGATAAATATTACCAGACATAGGGATAGAAAAAGATAGATATTCCCGGTCACTCTAGATAAGTGCAGATTTTAAAAAAAATAGAGTTTTGGGGATGCAAAGTGATGGGTTGAAAGAGATAGAAATGTTCTATCTTTTCCAATCCCCCAGTTCCTATCTTTTTCAATCTTTTTACTTCCAACAGGGAAAACAAACCGTTCACGTTCTCGTGCAGTGCGCTCAGCCGAAAATATTGCTACTGTTGCCCAGAGTGTGCTTGAATATCCATCAACATTAACTCGTCATTGTTCTCAGAAAGTGAACATTCCTGGAAATTCTCTAAGGAGAATTTTGCATAAAAACCTCGGTATGAAGGCCTATAAAGTTCAAATAGTCCAAGAACTGAAGCCTCATGACCATCCGATGCACCGTTTTCGAAAATAGAATAATCAGCTGAAATTCTGATGCTATTTGGACGCCTCAGAACTATGATTTGACCACGTTGGACTATCTTTTGTGGGGAGCCGTTAAGGATAAGTGTTACGCTAACCATCCAGAGACGATTGAGGCTTTGAAACACGAAATCGAAGTCGTCATTCATGGAATTGAAACCCAAACAATCGAAAATGTACTGAAAAATTGGGTTGATCGAATGGGGTACCGTAAGGCCAGCCGTGGCAGTCATTTAAATGATGTTGTGTTTCATTCTTAAATAGAAAGGTTCCATCTTTCTAGAAAAAACCATACTTTTGAAAAAATATCCAAAAGTTTTTTTTTTATAGCCGATTCAAATTCCAAATGTTAGATGGTCCACCCTGTAGTTATTGCTTTTTATACAGAAAAACAAATATCTCATTTCGAAAGCAATTGCAAGTATTTATTATGTACAATAAATTAAGATAAAAAAATCATAAATTTATTAAAAGCTCATAATAGCTTAAGTTTATTCTTCACAATTTATAGACCTTGCGTAATAATAATGACACAGTAAATTATACCTATATATAGCTGCACAAATTTTTCACAGTATAGTTTTGAAGATCAATGAAGATGAAGACTCTTATCGTTCTACTTTGTACACTAATAAAGGTGGAATATTCTTTAGGAGGTAAATACTTACTTCATTAGGATTTCCAGTAATTGATCCTGAGTAATGAAGTAAATAAGATGAGAGAGATTTTTTCCTAGTTTTCCATACACTCTTAGAGGAATTCATTTTGAAACTTTTTAATTATCGTAAACAATATAATCTACTATCATAATCATGAAATTATTTTTCTAGTACATGATATGTTATTCTTCTTCTCGCGTGAGAAATAGTGTGAAATTCATGTTCATACGCATACATTCTTAACTTCCTATATTTTATTTTAACTTCTGATAAACTGAATGAATCTGAATTCTGATTGAAATTCCGGATTAGACTAATCCATGTTCAGATTTGTTTTGGATTGATCCGAATTTAAACTTTTGATTGAGGCGGATTAATTATCAAACAGTCGCTTCTGATTATTAGAAGCAAAACTCTGATTATTAGAAGTTAAAAAACTAGATATTTGTTGAATAGTATATTTCGTGAAAAGGGGGGAAAAACAACGATTTCAATGAGTGTGCAATTAGCTGTTTACCGAAACAAGGCTAGATCTCACACAAGTTTAAATCTTTACTTTTCTTCTCATCCCAAGTGCGAAATCATAAACGGCCCAACTTTGGCCCAGTAGTGGCAAATATGTTGCCGAGACTTGGCCGCCAGTGCTGCGCCATTACCGAAATGATATCTAAGGGCTGCACTTGGCCGCCTTCACTTGCCCGTCACTGACTGCCAGTATTGGCTCGAAATCGGCATATGTTAATGGCCCATTACCGAAATGATATCTAAGGGCTCTTCTACGTAAAAGATGGTTTGTTGAACTAATGATGACTTTTAGCCCAGTATAATAAATTAATAACATGGGTTGCCAAAGTAATGCCGACTTTCAACCCAGTAAATTGCCATTACTGAACCAGACTCTGAGTTTTTGACTTCCAGCACAGTTTGCCGGAGTAATGCCGACTTTCGGACCTGTGATGGGCCGTTAGTGGGCCGGACACTGGCTTTTTGACATACAACACGGTTTGCCGGAGTAATGCCGACTTTGTAACCAGTAAAGTGCCATTGCTGGACCAAGCTTCGGCGCAAGCATGGAAAATTTTGATTTCCAACGTACCGTGCCAGTACTGAGACAACACTGGACCGATTTTAACGCTGATATTGGTCCAGTAACATTGGCCAACTTATGGCTGCCAAGATTGGTCCATTACTGGACCGTGTTTTCAGTTCCGGCAATTCGCACTTGGGATATCACGCATTAGTATATTGTGCAACTACACGGAGAAAAATGGATATTGAAAAGTAGATATTCAAATAGGAGATATTCATCCATAATATCTAGATATTGACACGTAATATTAAAAAAAAAATTTTCAATATATAAGATTTTTCCGAGAAGTAACATTTGATATTCAAATTCAATAGTTTAGATATTGAAGCATGAAGTGCGCGCGCATATATATAAAGGTCATGTGATCACTTTTTCGCTCTCATCGAAATCTAAGTGAAACTAAGATTGACATGCTTGCAGCGTTCCGGAATGATAAATTTTGAAAGTTTATTAAAGTTTCCTTAAATTCTAATAAGTGTTTCTAATGGAATAAAAGTGATCGGGTCTTTAACTTGAGATGCAGTAAATAAAACATATAAGTTATATATTTTCTCAATATGTGGTTTATAGCCGAGAATGAAATCCAACCTTAGTTTTAAGGTTAAGTTTCTAACAAGAACATTAAATTAATTTTAGACATGCCAGATAATGAAAATTTTATTCATACACCTATATTACTTTTACTTTTCTAAAAACTAAATATGTAGTTATTTTATAACCTTGAAAATAATTTTTGCAACTTTAGTACCTCAGACATTCAAGTTTACTAACGAGGATATTCAGAAGTTTAGTATCTTGAATATTCATTTTTAATATCTGAGATACTGGTGGTTAATATCTTTTCTTCAATATCTGCAGGCATTGAAGTAGAATATCTAAATTTTTGTCACATAGTTGAATGCTACTGACGTTGTGCCTCAATATCTAGATATTGTGGGTCAATATCCACTTTTCTCCGTGTAGGAAAATAGATGTTTTCCCAATGTTGCACGTGATTTTTTTTACTGAGGGGTCAAAAAATAGATTCATTTGTCCCGCACGGGACGATAAAATGCACTTTATGACTTGCTAGTACACTGTAAGAAATATCGGTAAATTTTCCTACTATGTATTAGGAAATTTTTCCTAAATCCTTAGGAAGCATAGATTTTCCTACAGAAAGTGGAAATATTTCATAGATTTGAAAAAAATTAACCGAATTTTCGTACTTATTTCAGAAATATTAGGAAATATATCAAAAAGGTGAGAACATTTCACAAATCTCCTAAGTTGTAGGAAATTTTTCCCATGAAATGCGGAAATTATTCCACAAAAACGAAAATTTTTTCACTTTTTTTGGATCTTTTTCCACATAAATTATGAAATATATCAATTTTTCCTGATAAACTGGATATTTCTTCAACCAAACATTAGGAACTATTTCTGGTTCTCTCGGAAATATTTCCGACTATATCTTTGGAAAAATTTACGACCCATTTGTATTTTAAACTGTCCGACTATTTTCGGAAAAATTTCCGAAAATTTTTTTACTGTGTAGGAAATAGTATATTATGCAACTAAGGGTAAAAAAGTTTATTTTGCGAGTGTTGAATTCGATGCCCGAACAAAGAAAGAGAAACAATCACATGTGTAAAATATAGTATATCGTGCAACTAGGGAAAACAAAAATTTATTTTGCGAGTGTAAAGTTTAATGCAGGAGCAAAGCTACGGTAACAACCACACGAGTAGAATAAATGTTTTTCCCGTGCCGCACACGATTTTTTTTTTTTTACTAAACCGTCAGAAAATGGATTCGTTTGACCCGCAGAATGCAAAAAAATTTACTTTCTGACTCGCTAGCAGAAGAACCATTTTTCATAACATTTCTTTTTTTTAAATGTGGGCCATGATGACGTATTGCATTTTATGTTAGCTGTTTTTTACTTTTGTATCAACATGATACCTACTTTCTTAATGCCTAGGGTTGAAAGTACTCACAAACGTAAAAACATCTATTTTCACCTCGCTATAGCGATGCATTGAAATCCGAATTTCCATAGGGATGTTATGAGAAAGTAATTGATTACCTTTGAATCTTTTGTATATAAAATAAATTTCTTTTTCCAACAAGATTTGTTCAAGCTCTTTGGTGTTTTGGTGCACAAAGAGAATATTTTTGGCAGTGCATTCTTATATACATCAAAGAAAGCTTTATCTTCTCATAATCTAATAACAAAATACCAGGAATTCGAAAAAAACGCAGAATTTCCGAATAATGTTTCGGTTAAGTTAAGACTTGATATATATCATGAAATACAGACGTATAAAATTGCTAGCTATGAAAAATGTTGGATCGAAGGTCTCATAATCCTTACAGTGAGTAATTTTACACTTATTAGCCGGTTCTCATGTCACACTGCAGAATCTTAAATATTAAGTACATATTTCTAATTACAAAAATTAAACATTACTGCAGTTGAATAAGAAAGTTGAGGAGCCGATAAAGAATAACTTACCGGAAGATTCATCATTTATTCCGAATCAGTTTGCTTATGAAATTGGTTTCCATGTACAAGAATGGGATAAGATTAATGATAATCGTAAGTTTTATGTGTTAAAGACATCTTAAACCTTTATTATATTCATGATGGGTCACTGTAGAGTGTAGACAGTAGGTTTTTTCCAATTGTTTCATAGTCACATAATTTTTTTCAGGAAAAGGGCTTGAATATGAATATAATAGATTTGAAAAGGATAAAGTTCTTTATAAAGTATTTATAATTGCTCCAGGAGAGACCTTTGAAGTAAGCATCAACATTTTCACAGTTAAATTTGTAAAAATAAATGTATATCGTTGTATCATCTGTTTTTCTTCATCAAGAAAAGGTAAAATGTAAATCTTCTTTACTTTACAGGGATTCGTGGGTTGCCCTATATTCCAAAATAATAAGCTTGTAGCAATTGCTTCTAGCTATGATAAGGGGTCAGGACGTCTTTACTTTATCCCCATCACGTATTTGAAAAATAAATATCCATGTTTTGAACTTCCTAAAAAGATGAAAGTGGGTGGAAGCAGTTCAAAAGCTCAAAGTGAAGGAATTATAATTTAGAGAAGAAAATAGGTGGCCTTTTCGGTAGGCCTTACCGGAAAAGCCACCTATTTACTTCTCTAAATAAAAGACTTATCACCAAGTAAAACTAAAGAGTGATAAAGCAAAAGTTGTCTAAAGATTGTAGGACTCAATGCCAACAATTTTTCGAAAATAAAGAAATGAGCAATCATAAAATCAATTAAAAACGACTTTTTTTAAGAATAAAATTCATAACCCATTTCCAAAATTACGTCCAACTTTTAAACTACATGTGATTTTAAATTGATTTCGATAAAAATTCAAAAAATATTTTTGTTTATCACCAGTGAATATTGTAGACAATTTTTGAAATATATTATATCTTTTTTATTTTTTAAAGAAACAAATAGCTTAACGTTTGTTTTTGTGATAGATTATAAACTTTAGTCTATAATGCATCTATGTGTTACCTAGAGTCGTTTAAATTTTTTGTGAAGATAGTAAATATGTACCATGCGTCAAGAAACTTCCTAATTATTGTAATTCGCCCTGATTTTAATTATCGCAGAAGCATGAAAACCGAACAAAGTAGTAAGAAAATTTCATGTATTTTAATAAAATATTGCATGAAAATACTCAACCCATGATATTCTGATCTGATATATTGAAAATTACTATATGGTCTCTTGGTAAAAAATTCGTCGAAAAAGCTTCTGACCGCATCCTTGACGTCTTCTGCTTCGATAGTGGGTTCCAGGTCGGCGATCTCGACCTCGATCCGGGGGATGAGATGTCGGACCGTCCCCCTGGCTCCAATTACCTCTCTAAAGGACCCTCTGTTTTTTGTGGAACATTTAAGTTCCACTAGTAAGTCCTTGAAGCGCGTCTCCCTGATTCCCTGGACTGTGGCGCCCAGTTCGTCAGGGTTAACACGCTTCTTAAGTTCGCGCAGGATAATAGAGTAGCTCATCCCTTGCGCTGGTTTGATAAGCACCACTTCTGGGCGCGCACGGCGAGGTTTCACCGACGTGTTGGAAGGCTTCTTTCCTTTCTTCTTCCGGAGGTCCTTCTTCCTGGGGACAACTACCCACTCCTCTTCCTTTTTGGAGGCTTTAGTCCTCTTCTCCATTGGTTTCGTGACCGCAGGCACCTCCGGACTTACAGTCGGCTCTCTACGCCGCTTGCACGATGTGCCCACTCCCATGTATTACAAAGGGGTACTTACAGATGGTGGCGGGGCAAATGAATTTATATCAGTGACATCTAGGGGACGTAACAGGAACTAAATTTCACGTAAACTACCCCTCCCCCCTCCACTTCAGATACAGAAATGAAGGGTAAGAAATTTTCGCCTTCCCATGCGAAAAAGGAAAAATTAGGATTTTATTATATTTGAGGATACTTTACATAGCTTAAATCAGCTTTGAATGGGACTGGAGTTTTATCTTTATCGACACTTGAATCCGGATTAAAAATTGAAGAACGAAAATACTTTTTAATGCAAACTTTCTTAGCGCGTTTTGCAATATAATACGTAATTAATTTTTATGAACAAAACGAGAAACCAAGCCTTTATGAGTTTTATTTTAGATTCAAAACAAAATTTATTGGTGACTTACCCGATTTGCAGCTACAACTATTTTCATTTGGAGGGCAAACAGTAAAGTACTGCTGATTGTTGGCACATTAGTCCAGGTATTAGCACTTTAAAGATCGAAGTTCATTAAAATCACTTAAAATCGCAATCAATTTTAATCAGTTACAGCATGCAGACAAGTGACAACATGTCTACCGCGCACGGCGTTCATTTCGATGAACACTAGCACTACACTACACTACACACTAGCGGCGACTAGGGGACGTAGCAATCACTATTTTTCTTTCGCTACTTGGCCTATGGGAGTGGGCACACCGTGGCCGCTTGCGTGTGTCCGGCGTGGACCTCGCAGCCGGCTGTGGGAGGGTTTAGCTACCCTCGTCAACAACTCCCTTGTTTTTGGGTGGTTTCACCTCCTTGATCTTCTTCACCATCAGACCTCGCATCAGGTACTCGAAGGAGTGGAGGTAGCAGACGGTATCATACCGCAGCGCCCCGAGCTCCTTCTTCGCCTCCTGAATTCCGTCCCTGATAGGAAGGTGCATATTCTTTTTGGTCCTGGAGAAGCTCTCCATCTTCTCTAGGGCCGATTCCACCTTCTTCAGGATCTCCAACTGCTTCTCGTTCCTCACGTAAAGCCAGTCCCGGTACTGCCGTACCTGGGATTTATCGATCTCGAACGGATCCAGTGTCTCCTCCGTCACGTCCAATTCACCTCCAAACATCTCCTCACGCATACTTTTATTTAGTTTTTGAAACTCCATTTTAATTCCCACGATTAGCTAGGGAAGTATTCGGTCCGCCCCTGCAGAGCCCCGCATGCAGGGGTAAGGCCTCAATACTCTAGGAGGTGGCCTGGTTTCCTAGAGACACCGTGCGAGACACCACTCCCTGGTGCCATGCAGCTCTCGGCAAGGTAGTTAACACCTTGGCTTGGGGATTATTCCTTCGGGATTGTCAGGACTTTGAGATCAGACACAATCGGCCATTGATGTTTGTTGTAATCGATCAATCGTAGAATTTTTTTCATTGTTTGATATGTCTCTTTCATATCAGTAGCGTACGCTACTGGAACTGATGGCAACTGATTTTCATTATGTAATAATACTGCTTCGAGACCTAAGATATATATAAATCGAACGTGAATCCTAGAATTATGATGTAATTTTTCTCTCACACGTATGGCTTACGTAAATTACCCTTAACTTTTTAGGGTTGACCCTCGACTTGAGGGTTCACTCTGAAGTTGAGAATCTTACCCCGAAAATTGCGGTTCAACACCAAAAGTTGAGGTTTAACCCTGGAAGTTGAGTGTTGATACCGAAAGTTGAGGGTTAACCCTCTAGTTAAGTGACCGAAATAACTCTGAAATTTGAAGCTAAATTTGAAGGTTAACCCTGAAAAGTTGAGGGTGATTTCAGTAAGGGATGCCGATAAAATACTCAGTTTTACATGAACCATCCATAAATAACCGCCAATCTTTTGGGCAGTGCTCGTGATTAAGGAAAACGAACAATTCATTTACATCTACGCAATATACAAGCTTGTTGTCGGTATCATGATCTTTGAAAATCTGTTCGAACGAAGTTAGGTTCCTATGTGGTGCGCATGTCACTTTCCATAAGATTCCATTGCTTCAATCGGGACGATAAAATCTCTGTTTATCTTGATGATAGTCCCAAATCGCGCACGAGATCATTATAATCTTGATTTGACATTAAATGTCGTTCCATTGCTCTTGTTCCAGTTGGAATATATGGTTCGTCATATTTCTCACGAGGAGTTTTCATCGCTGGATTTAGGAGGATTTTCAGGGTTTTCTGTTGCAGCTGGCTTATCTTGACTCTCCCTTGGGACTGGTTTCGATATAGTTAGCACATTAGCATATTGTATGCGGTTGAGGGTTTTGTAGTGATGACCAACAATGTTTGTTTGGCAGAAGTAGCAATCCTCCGGCTTAAGATATATTTGACGGTGCCAAACCATAGGAGTTACAAATGGCAAACGGTTTTTATCGCATTTATCAGGTAACCATTATTTTAGTGTTGTAGAGCACGTCGAACAAACATACTCGGGTTCATACCAAACACTTTCAACGTACGAGCGGTTCAAGAACAGATTAAACGCTTCAACAACGGCTTGATTTTTTTTTAAGTCTAAACGGTATTGCTTATCAACGAATAGGCCGCAAGCGTAACAAAACTGATTGCGCTTATCGCACATATTGCTTTTGTTCGAAATACAGTTTTTTAAGCGTGTAAGAATGAGTGAAATAAAAACTGATGCTTTAAGATAAAGAGCCCGAGTGACAGCGCGAACATTTTGTTTCTCGAAAATGTTCCATAACTTGTTCAATTAACGATTGATTTTTGATATTAAACACTTATTTCACTCGTAATGGTACGTGAATTCCAAATATTAATGTAAACGGCAACATTTTTGACCAAAAAACGTTTTAAAACATCGTCAAAGTTGAAAAAAGTTTTAAAATCCGCATTTGCTTGATAAATAGACACAGTAACCGCAAAAATTTCACAAAACAATACATATTGTTCTAAAGGTCTATATTTTCCCTTTCTGAAACCGTTGAGCAATCGAAAATCGGTTGAAAATTGAATGAATAACTGATTTATGAGTGTGTGAAAGAACGTAAAAACGGTTTGTTAACAACAGATTAAAATTTTGAGGGTGTTAGACAACGTTCATACACCGTTTCATGTTATACTAGACGAGACCGAGACCTACAACCTCCACTAGGTCACTTGAAAAGTTCATGCAGTTTTTTTTGTTTTTGTAGCACCGTGTTATAGAATTATTCTGATTCGCCTTAACTATTATTATCCAGGAAAGCATGAAATTATTTCCATGATTTCCAGTTTAAAAGTAAAAGACTTGATTTGCTCCAATATGTTTTTAATAATGAAAATAACCACGACTTCTAGGTAAAAACGGGTTCTTCAGACACTACAGAATGTTGTAAAGGAAGAGTTAAGGGGGTCCCCTGAGTGATATTTTTTTAAAAATCGATATTATTTTGCAATTCTTGGGCAAGATTGAAAAAAATCTACTGAACATTTCAACTGGAAATCGTATCTAATTAATCTAACAAGAATACCCAAAGTACCCACGTAGCGGTTTTTTAAAATTTTGTATTTTTTATAGCTCATAACATAACGAGAAAATGCATTAGAACAATCGATTTTCAGTAAAAAGACCGACACTTTATCAATTTTCAAAATTTTGACCAAGTCCTACGTGGGTGACTCGACCACTACATAGCAAATAAGGAAATTTTTTTTTCTACTGGTAACTTGAAAAAACAATTTTTCTAGTAGCGTGTCATAAACTGCATGTTATTGCCACTTTAGTGCAAAGACATCTATTTTTTGACCCCGAGCAGGAAGAAATCTTGTGCAACACGGGAAAAACATTCATTTTCTCTAGTTGCACAATACACTATTGTTTGCCCCGTAGGGAGCAATAGAATGCATTTTATAACCCGCTAGTAGTTAAACTCTATTAAATTCTGAATCACTTACTGAGCAATTTTTCGAATATCTATTAGTAATAAAATTTTTCTCATTGCCGAAACAATCATAATATTTATACTTCTACATATAAAACCCAGACTCGAATTTTGTCTTCGAAGTATCTAAATCGTAAAATATACTTGAAACTTTTTATGTGCTCAGTAAAACAAATGGTTGAAGTTTATTCCTCACATCTAATAGACCTTTCGTAATAATAACGACACAGTAAATTATACCTATATATAGCTGCAAAGATTTTTTTTTGGATCTTTTTCCACATAAATTATGAAATATATCAATTTTTCTTAATAAACTGGATATTTCTTCAACCAAACAGTAGGAACTATTTCCAGTTCTATGTATGAAATATTTCCGACTATATCTTTGGAAAAATTTACGACCCATTTGTATTTTAAACTGTCCGACTATTTTCGGAAAAATTTCCGAAAATTTTTTTACAATGTATGAAATAGTATATTATGCAACTAAGGATAAAAAAGTTTGTTTTGCGAGTGTGAAGTTTAATGCACGAGCAAAGCGACGGTAACAACCACACGAGTTAGCTGTTTTTTACTTTTATATCAACATGATACCTACTTTCTTAATACCCAGGGTTGAAAGTACGCACAAGCGTAAAATCAATTATTTTCACTTCACTATACAGGCAATGAAATTTGAATTTTTTAGCAAGGATGCTATGAGAAAGTAATTGAATACCTTTGAATTTTTCCTATATGAAATAAATTTCTTTTTCCTACAAGATAGCATCAGTCTCTTTGGTGTTTTGATACACAAAAAGAATATTTTTGGCAGTGCATTCTTATATGCACCAAAGAAAGCTTTATCTTCTGATAATCTAATAACAAATTACCAGGAATTCGAAAAAATCGCAGAATTTCCGAATAATGTTTCGATTCTTTTCGGATTCGGAATAAATGATCAAATACAGAAGTATAAAGTTGCTACCTATAAAACATGTGTGATTGGAGGACTCATAATCCTTACAGTGAGTAATTTTACACTTATCAGGCGGTTCTCATATCACATTGCAGAATCGTAAATATTAAGTACATACTTCTAATTACAAAAATTAAACATTACTGTAGTTGAATAAGAAAGTTGAGGAGCCGATAAAGGATAGCATACCGCAGGATTCGTCATTCATTTCCGATAGTCTTTATGGTTCAGGCAGTTTCAATGTACTAAAATGGCCTAATGTTTGTCAAAATCGTAAGTTTGATGTGTTGATGTTATTTAAAACCTTTATCATTATTATGCTGGGTCACTATAATGTTTAGACAGTAAGTTTTTTTCAATTGTGTTATGGTCACATCATTTTTTTCAGGAAGAATGATAAAAAGTGAAATTTATACATGTACACTAGATGAAAATCATAATCAATATCTAGATGCTCCAAAAGAGACCTTTGAAGTAAGTATCAACATTTTTACAGTTAAATTAGAAAAAATATATGTATATCTTTGTGTTATCTATTTTTCTTGATCAAGAAAAAGTAAAATGTAAATCTTCTACACATTATAGGGAATTGTGGGTTGCCCTATATTCCAAGGTGGTAGTCTTGTAGCAATTGCTTCTAGCTATAATAAGGAATCAGGACGTCTTTACATTATATCTGTTTTAAGCTTAAAGTATTTCTATCCAAATTTTGAAGCTCCACAAAATAGTGGAGAAGTATCGACTGGTAATCGTTGGCTTAGCAGGGATAGATTATTTATGACAATTACAAAATGCTTAATGCCAAGTAAAAGTGAAGAGTGATAAAGCAAAAATTGTGTAAAGATTGTAGGACTCAGTGCCAACAAGTTTTCGAAAATTTCCAAAATTACGTTCAACTTATAAATTACATGTGATTTTTAACATTTTAATTTTAAATTCGAGAAATGCAATTTTTTTATATTCAACATGTAGTTTTTATTTGGATAACTCCTACACAAAATATTAGATACCTTTTTAAAATGTTTTTTTTCATTTAGATAAGTTTCTTGACTTGAGATTATTTCAATTTAATTTGATCTTTGGAGGTAAAAGTCATTTATGGATTATAGATGTGCCTAAACATTTTTAAATCGCGTTAATGGCGTGAAGGCATACATTTTTCATTATTGTCAAATAATCATTTCCATATTCAAGTATTTATGTCTAAAATGTATTTATAATACTATAATTAAATTTGATATTTTATGAACAATCTGTTTCCCAAGTCAATTTACTTCAAACATGCATATGATGCAGAAAATTCTTTCCTACCTGAAACATTTCATATGTTTGCTATCAAATATTTTATTTCAAAAACTCTGAATATGATTTCCAAATATTTTGAGTATTTATTTTCAGTACTTCTAATTCGAAAGTATCAATCGTTGATATTTTATTTTACCATTTAACTCATCACAACATCCTAATATATCAAGGAAACACCAAATTTACGTTGTTTAAATACTAATTTTGAATTCTCACTCTTAAAGTTCCTGATTTGAAGGCGTAGATTTCCATACTTTATCTTTAAACTTTTTTAATCCACAAATACCAAATTTGTATCTTTCATGTCTCCAAATTGAAGGATTGCCAGCATGATATGTTTTGAAAATGTTTGTTTTATTTAGTTAAGTTTCTTGACTGGAGATTATTTCAATTTAATTTTATCTTTGGATGTAAAAGTTATTTATGAATTGTAGATGTGCCTACAAATTTTTAAATCGCGTTAATGGCGTGAAGGCATACATTTTTCATTATTGTCAAATAATCTTTTTAAACATCTGTTTTTATCTACCGTGATCTCGGTATTGCGAACTAATGAAATATCCAAATTAAATATTTATTCATCAAATGGTTAATAACTGTTATATTTATCATGATTAAGCAGTTTTTATCATTATTTTTTCAGCTTCAATAGTCTACGCATTTTCAACAGGAAAAATTTGTATTTTAAAAAAAAATTTCCATATCAAGTATTTATGTCTAAACTTTATTTACAATACTGTAATTATATTTGATATTTAATGAAGTATCTGTTTCCCAAGGCAATTTACTTTAAACATGCATATGATGCAGAAAATTCTTTTCTACCTGTTCAAGCAATTATTATAACAAAATCCGATGTTACAAAAAATTGTTGAAAGAATAAAATACTGAATATTAAAAAAATGTGAATTTTTTTCATTACTGTGAGACCTTACTTTGCATTAGTCAGTTTTTCATCACAATCTGGAATAACCTAAATTTTAATTTAGTTTCTATTACAAATTTTTTTTCTTAGTTCTTGAAAAAACAAAGAAAGTATAAGGGGCATAATACACAATATTTACCACCAAAATTTTCTTTCATGTAAAATATTTTTTTTTTCTATTTTAAGGTAGTGTCGTGCCAAAAATCAGTCTCTGAAAAAAGAAGTTTTTCTATGATTTCAAGACTGGTAATTATATCATCAGCCGTGTCATATGTAAGGAAAGACACTCTTTTTAATAAAAAAAATTTAAAAATTACGAAAAATAATATTTTAATAATGTTTTTTGTAATAGGATATTTCCTTATTATCGCTTCTTACCAATTTTTTGAAAATCAATGAAGTTTCTTAAATCGTAGCTTATTTTTTCGATGAAAATATTCTCTACAACTTAACCGTTTCCAATTTTTGAAAATAAATCAATTATTATCAAATTCAGCAATTTGTTTATAAAAATTTCGTTTTGGAAAATTGTTTTTTAATGATTTCAACCATTAAAGAATTTATTTTCAAAAATTAGAAACGGTTAAGTTGTAGAGAATATTTTCATCGAAAAAATAAGCTATGATTTAAGAAACTTCAGTAATTTTCAAAAAATTGGTAAGAAGAAATAATAAGGAAATATCCTAATACAAAAAACATTATTAAAATATTATTTTTCGTAATTTTTAAATTTTTTTTATTAAAAAGAGTGTCTTCCGTTACATATGACACGGCTGATGATATAATTATGGATGAAAGTGTCCGTCTGTCTGAGAGGTTATAAATACTCTTTTAAGGTTTTTCATCTTGAATATGTAATTAACTACAGTTTTCTAAGTGTTTTATGTAATTACCGCAATTTATGTAATTTTTTTTAACAATAATGTGATATACGAAAAAAACGTAAGAATGCAAATTTGTTCTTTTTAATAAGGTCTACAAATATTGTCTCACATAGTTTCTGATAAAACATATATTTTTCGTTTCAATTCCAAAAAATACGATTAAAATTCAAAAATTCCATTTCTTAGAAGAAATATGAGAGATAAAAAAGACGTTTAGATGGAAAATTATTTATGATATAGAAGTTTGAGACGTCTCAAACCCAAACTTGTGACGAATTGTGAGACGGGAAATTAAGAAATTTAACCCTACATGTGCGAAGTCCGCGAAGATTGCATATGTGCATATATGCTATAGGACGAATCGTCTCACAACTTCTGTCGGCCTGCTTGAAGTCGAACCCAAAAGCAGGTAGTAGATCATGACAATGAAAGCAATAAACTGTACGCGTGGCGTACTCCTAATTAAATATTAATACTATCCCTCATTAGCCCAAGAGATTGAAAATCGTAAAGCTTTTTTGCAAAACACATAATATGAGTGTCATGCATCAAATCATAAATATTTGAGAAAATCATGCGTCACTTGCATTCAGAAAGTATGGTTTTTCCATTACAATTTCTGAATATGCATTACTGGATTATTCGAAATACTTTCAAACGAGTAACTTTTTGAGATTGAGTTACTTTTTCGAAATAGTAACATTTCAAACTTATTCATCTAGGGAAGGAATGGGGCAAGCCATCAGTGTTTTGCAAAGGGAACAAGTGTTGGAGCAAACACTAGTGGCATAAAACTGATTCCCGATATGATACGAGATATTTCCCAAACTCATGGTCGAAAAAAACTATGACGTCCTCCTATTCTTTAAAGTTTTAAATCTCTAGCTGATAGAGAAAACCTTTACGAAACGAGAGAATCGTATTAAAAAGTTCTCGTCGAATGGGAAGTTGGTTTTTTATTCAAAAAAAATATATAAAATTTTCTGGAATTTGGGGTCTATTTGAACGCTCAATTGCTCCGAGCTAAACGGCATTTCTGATTCTTAGTTAAGCATGGATGATAAAGCAAAGTTCCAACTTCATATTGCAGAAAAGTATGTCAAGTAAAAGTGCATAGAACTTGAGATTTTGCTCTTTTCGCAGTTGCATAAATTCGTCTAACTTGCCAAAAATCAAACTTTCTGAATGCCAGATATGACACGAAAATCGTCTCACAACTTCTGTCGGACCGCTTGAAGTCGAACTCAAAAGCAGGTAGTAGATCATGACAATGGAAGCAATAAACTGTACGCGTGGCGTACTCCTAATTGAAAATTAATATTATCCCTCATTAGCCCATGAGATTGAAAATCGTAAAGTTTTCTCGCAAAACACATAATATGAGTGTCATGCATCAAATCATAAATATTTGAGAAAATCATGCGTCACTTGCATTCAGAAAGTATGGTTTTTCCATTACAATTTCTGTATATGCACTTCTGGATTATTCAAATTATTTATCAAACAAGTAACTTTTTGAGATTGCATTACTCTTTGTAAAAGAGTAACATTTCAAGCTCACGTGACTACGGAAGAAATGGGGCAAGCCATCAGTGTTTTGCGAAGGGAACAAGTGTTGGAGCAAACACTAGTGGCATAAAACTGACTGCTATATGATACGAGACATTTCCAAAACTCATGCAATAAATTGACTTCGTAGACGGTCGAAAAAAACTATGACGTCCTCCTATTCTTTAAAGTTTTAAATCTCTAGCTGATAGAGAAAACCTTTACGAAACGAAAGAATCGTATTAAAAAGTTCGCGTCGAATGGGAAGTTGGTTTTTTATTAAAAAAAAAAAAATTTTTAATTTCTGGTATTTGGGGTCTATTTGAACGCTCAATTGCTCCGAGCTAAACGGCATTTCTGATTCGTAGTTTAGCATGGATGATAAAGCAAAGTTCCAACTTCATATTGCAGAAAAGTATGTCAAGTAAAAGTGCATAGAACTTGAGATTTTGCTCTTTTCGCAGTTGCACAAATTCGTCTAAATTGCCAAAAATCAAATTTTCTGAATGCCAGATATGAGACGAAAATCGTCTCACAACTTCTGTCGGACCGCTTGAAGTCGAACTCAAAAGTAGGTAGTAGATCATGACAATGGAAGCAATAAACTGTACGCGTGGCGTACTCCTAATTGAAAATTAATATTATCCCTCATTAGCCCATAAGATTGAAAATCGTAAAGTTTTTTTGCAAAACACATAATATGAGTGTCATGCATCAAATCATAAATATTTGAGAAAATCATGCGTCAGTTGCATTCAGAAAGTATGGTTTTTCCATTACAATTTCTGAATATGCATTACTGGATTTTTCGAAATACTTTCAAACGAGTAACTTTTTGAGATTGAGTTACTTTTCCGAAAAGAGTAACATTTCAAACTTATTCATCTAGGGAAGGAATCGGGCAAGCTATCAGTGTTTTGCAAAGGGAACAAGTGTTGGAGAAAACACTAGTGGCATAAAACTGACTGCCGATATGATACGAGACATTTCCAAACTTTTGTCTTTTGATTTATAGAGGTATTGTTTATTGCTTCTATTGTATTTTTTCGCTACCTGATCTAGGGATAAATTTCCGTCTCTTATGAGAATCTTTCTTCATTTTTCGTCTCAAATTCGTCACAAGTTTGGGTTTGAGACGTCTCAAACTTCTATATCATAAATTATTTGCCTAAATCAAGTCTACAAATTCTCATCAAGACACTTCTCGACAGAATGTATATTCTATGTTTTGATTATAAGAAACACTATTGAAATTCCATTTTTTAACCTAAATATGTGAGATACGAGATAAGTGATGTTCTGGAAAATCGTTTCCTTAAATAAAGTCTAGGATTGTTTTTCCTTTTTCAGATATTTGGAAGAAAATAAATTATTTTAATCATGTAATTTGTAAAAAGTTACTGAAATGTATACAAAAAATCGAGCGCGAAGCGCGAGTGTCATGATGAGAATGTCTTCCTTAAGGCCGATAGAGTCTTAAGTAAATTGAATTTCCTGTTTCACTTAAATTCAAAAAGAAATTTAGTGACTTTGAGAAAATGTGTAATTCACATCATCTGTAATATTATAAAGTTAGTTTGAGCTTTAGAATCAAATTATAAGAAATAAACTTAAATGTATGCGAAAAGCATAAGACCGAGCGCTAAGCGCGAAGTCTAAAAAGAACGGAGCGCGAAGCGCGCAAGGAGAATGTGCCCGCAAAGCGGACAGATTTTTTTGTTATTTTTTGCACCATCAAGTGTCGTCATCTAACGGACTAAAAGGTAAGTTCGTTACGAAATATTGAAAGCATTAGCATCCAATTTCATCGTTGTGATAACCTACAATTGATGCAATATTGTCTTTGTCGAATATTCTGACTGACATTTTTCGAGTGTTTCGTTTCAGGCAAAAAAACTTTTTTTGCCTGAGTGTCTTTTGTTTTTTTTCTTATTTTTTCGCCCTCGCTTTGCTCGTGCGCAACTTCACACTCGTCAGAATCATCCTTTTCCTCCCTTGTAGCATAAATATCTATTAATATATCTAATGCTTTATTATTTGATAAAGTTCTCACTGCTGTTATTTTTATATGGAATTTAAGCTTAAAGTATGTCTTAGAGCAAAAAAACGTTCTTCAAAGATAAGAAAAACTTACTTTATCACACAAGATTACATAACATCTTTAGAAATCAAATTTTCCTTATTACCGAAACAATGATGATAACGATTTTTATGCTTCTGCATATAGAATCAAGATAATGTATTCATGATTTTTTTTACGCAGACACAAATATATTTATAATTTACTGTAAAGATTTTTCAGAGTATAGTTTTGAAAATCAACGAAGATGAAGACTCTTATCGTTCTACTTTGTGCGCTTATAAAGGTTGAATATTCTTTAGGAGGTAAATACTTGCTTTATTAAAATTTCCAGTAATTGATCTTAATTAATCAAGTAAAAAAGATGAGAGAGATTTTTTCCTAGTTTTCCATACACTGTTAGAGGAATAATTAGCATCTTATAATTCTTCACTGAAAACAATAATTTATAAGACAAATGTACTTTTATGCACGAAAAAAATTGGATATTAAATAATAAAAAGTTCTAAAAGGAAATGTTTTTGAACCTCCATTTTTCTATTATTAAAAATGATATCGGTTTCATTTTTATTTAGCTTTGCAGTTTCATTTAAAAAATTTTGAATTATCGTAAACAATATAATCTACTATAATAATCATAAAATTATTTTTCTAGTACATGATGTATTATTCCTCTTTCCGCGTGAGAAATACTGTAAAGTACATGTTCATACGCATACATTCTTGCCTTTCCATGTTTTATTTTAACTGATAATAATCCGATTGTATATCAATTTTTTTTCGTACTTAGAAAGCCAGCATTTGTTTAATAGTAAATTGCGTGACACGGGGGAAAAAATAAAGATTTCAATGAGTGTGAAGTTAGCTGTCTACTCTCTAAATTTGAATCAGTTAAAATCTACTGATTATCAGTGAAATTTGACTGACTCAAATAGCTAAAAAGAGTTTACTGTAAATCAGTCAAATTTCATTGATTAATTCAGTGAAAATTGACTGATTTGACAGTGAGAAATATTTTTTCACTGATGAATCAGTGGAAATTAACTGATTTAACAGTGAAAAATTGACTGATTCAGATTTAGAGAGTACAGAAACGTGGCTAGATCTCACACAAGTTTAAATCTTTTCTTATCTCCTCATATCACGAATCACGCATTTGTATATTGTGTAACTAGGGAAACAGTATAGAGATAAATAGTATAGAAAATAGTATATTATGCAACTATGGAAAACAAAAATTTATTTTGCGAGTGTGAAGTTTGATGCCTGAGCAAAGCGAGATAATAACGACTCGACTGAAATGAATGTTCTTCCCGTGTCACACACGATTTTTTTTCTACGAGGCGTTCAAAAAATGGATATATTTGCCACGCACGGGGAAATTAAATCCACTTTATGACCCGATAGTAGAAAAATGGTAATGCTTGTCCTGCAGGGGGCAATAAAATGCACTCTATGACCTGCTAATAGGAAAATTTATCTTATGCAACTAGGGAGAAAATGTATAATTTGCGAGTGTGAAATTTGATGCCTGAGCAAAGCAAGAGCAACAATCACACGGAGTAAAATAAATGTTTTTCACGTTTCTCACACGTTTTTTTTCTACGAGGGGGTCAAAAAGTAGATATATTTGACACGCGAGGGAAAATAAAATCTACTTTATGACCCTATTAGTAAAAAAATGGTATTTCTTGTCCCGTAGGGGGCAATAAAGTTCAATTTATGACCCGCTAGTAGAAAAATCGATTTGCTTGTCCTGCAGGGGTCAATAAAAGCACTTTATGACCCGCTAGTAGGAAAATTTATATTATGCAACTAGGGAGAAAATGTATAATTTGCGAGTTTGACATTTGATGCCTGAGCAAAGCAAGAGCAACAACCACACGAGTAAAATAAATGTTTTTACGTCTCACACGATTTTTTTCTACGAGGGGGTCAAAAAGTGGATATATTTGACACGCGCGGGGAAATAAAATCCACTTTATGACCCGCTAGTAGAAAAATGGTATTGCTTGTCCTGCAGTGGGCAATAAAATGCACTTTATGGCCTTCTAGTAGAAAAATTTCTATTATGCAACTAAGGGAGAAAATGTATAATTTGCGAGTGTGCAATTTGATGCCTGAACAAAGCAAGAGCAACAAGCACACGAGTAAAATAAATGTATTTCACGTGTCACACACGATTATTTTTCTACTAGAGCGTTAGAAAATGGATTCATTTGACCCGCAGAGTGCAAAAAAATTGACTTTCTGACCCGCTAGTTGAAAGACCATTTTTCATAACATTTATTTTTTTTAAACAACATGTTACCTACTTTCTTAATACCCAAGGTTTAAACTACTCACAAGCGTAAAATCAATTATTTTCACTTCGCTATACAGGCATTGAAATTTGAATTTTTTAACAAAGATGTTATGAGAAAATAATTGAATACCTTTGAATCTTTCATATATAAAAGAAATTTCTTTTTCCTACAAGATAGCATCAGTCTCTTTGGTGTTTTGATGCACAATGGGAATAATATTTTCGGCAGTGCATACTTATATACATCAAACAAAGCTTTAACTTCTTATAATGTAATAGACAAATATCAGGAATTTGAAAAAAACGGGAAATTTCCGTATAATGTTTCGATACGTTTCGGATTCACACCAAATCTTGAAGAACAGACGTATGGAATTGTTACCTATAAATATTGTTTGATAAAAGGACTTATAATCCTTACAGTGAGTAATTTTACACTTATCCGACAGCTCTCATGTCACATTGCAGAATTTTAAGGGGACTTTTACTTTCTAAATTTAAAAAAAGACAATATTTAAATATTAAAAAAAAAACTATTTTATTTATAATTATAATTTTTTTCACATACATTGTTAACAATGTTTTAAGGTGTACAAAAAAATTTTTTTGGGCACTTTTAATTACTTTTAACCACTGCAGAGGGCGTCTTTCAAAAGATGCATTTTAATTTGCAGGACACATTTCTGCCTTCATGTAAAAAATTTATTTAAAATTGCAACGCGATTCAATTCATGAGACTTGAAACTAAACAATAAACCTTTAAAAAGTTAATTTTTTTATATTTGTATGGCCTTTATACGCGATTTTATAAAAAGGCTGTTTTGGGGATGAATTTACCCCTGTACTAAAAATATGGGGTGGTATTTTTTAACTTTTTAGAGTTTTATTTACTAGTTGTTTGTATAAAGTATCAAACAATTTTAGTTTACTGAAATTGGTTTGTTAGATTTTGAGAAAAACGTCTCCCAGATTTAAACAACGTGATTTCGAGAAAAACACGTTTAAAGTTTTTTACATTCTCATCATGGATGAGAAGGTATTGGTTTCATGTGAAAAATGACTTTCGAAATTTTCATTAAATCTTTACGTTTTGAGACCCCCTGAGTCAGAAAAAATGGTTTTTACGAGTGTCTGTCTGTCTGTTTGTCTGTAGTAGGTCGTGTGCGGCATAACTCTCGATAGAATTATCAGATTGAATTGAGCTTTGGTACACTTTATCAGAGCCGAAAAAGTAAGGACAAGTTCGTTAACCAGCCACATCCAATCAAAATTGAGGGATTGAGCACTACTTTTGTGTTTTTAAAAATAAATTTTTGAAAAAATCAAAAATTCCGAACCTGGTTTTTGATAGTGCTCATAAATCTCTACAAATTATCCTAATAACATTTTTTGATTAAATCAAAATTAGAAATGTTACAGCATATTCAAATTTGAAAAAAGTCAATATCAAAATTCCATTTTCCAGCTAAATTATACGAGATACTAAAAAACGTTATGATACAATATTATTGAATACATAAAGACCCACAAATTTTAATTATAACATTTTTTCATAAGATGCATATTTTTCTTTTTAATTAAAAAAAAAACTATTGAAAATCCAAAATTCAATTTTTTAACAATAATATGTAAAATATGAAAAAAACGTAAGAATACAAAGTTGTTAGTTTCAAAAAGATCTACAAGTATTGTCTCACACATTTTTTGATAAAACATATATTTTTCGTTTCAATTCCAAAAAATACGATTAAAATTAAAAACTTCCATTTTTTAGACAAAATATGTGAAATACAAATAAAACGTTTAGATACGAAATAAGCGTTCTTCTGTAAAATCGTTTCCTTAAATAAGGTCTACGATTGTTTTTTTCTTTTTGAGAGATTTGGAAAAAAATAAATTATTTTAATCATGTAATTTATTAAAAAGTTACTGAAATGTATACAGAAAATCAAGCGCGAAGCGCGAGCGTCATGATGAGAATGTGTTCCTTAAGGCTGATTGAGCCTTAAGTAAATTGAATTTCCTGTTTCACTTAAATTCAAAAAGAAATTCAGTGACTTTGAGAAAATGTGTAATTCATATCATCTGTAATATTATTATAAAACATAATCAGTCAAATTAAAAGCTTCAGTATCAAATTATAAGAAATAAACTTAAATGTATGCGAAGAGCACAAGACCGAACGCGAAGCGCGAGGTCCAGAAAGAACGGAGCGCGAAGCACGACGATCGAATCGCGCGCCGAAGGCGCGCTCAAACTTGCGCGCGAAGCGCGCAATGCGAATGTGCCCGCAAAGCGGGCAGATTTTTTACTATAATTTTATTCAATAAAAGGGTCATAATTACATTCTTTCTATTTCGAATTTCTTAATAAAATTTTAGGGCAGTATTTCTATGATACTAAGGAACATTTTAACATAAAAAAAATCGAATTTTTGAAAATTTAGAAAGTAAAAGTCCCCTTAAATATTAAGTACATATTTCTAATTACAAAAATTATACTTTACTGTAGTTGAATGAGGATGTTCAGAATTCTTTAGGGAAAAACCTACCGATATATTCGTCATTTATTGCGGAGATGGTTTCTGGTGCACTTGGTTTCAACGTACTAAAATGGCCATATATTAATGAAGATCGTAAGTTTTATGTATTGAGGTCATTTAATACCTTTATTATTTTTAATCTCGGTCACTTCAGAGTGCTCACAGTAGGTTTTTTTCAATTGCGTTATCGTCACTTGATTTTTTCAGAAAGACGTCTCACATTTGATTGTCATTTACAAGGAACAGATGAAAATCGTGTATTATTTATATATGCTCCAGAAGTGACCTTTGAAGTAAGGATCAACAATTTTACAGTTAAATTAGTAAAATTAAATGTATATCTTTGTGTCATCTTGTTTTCTTCATCAAGAAAAGATAAAATGTAAATCTTCTCTATTTTATAGGGATTGTTGGGTTGCCCCGTATTCCAAAATAATAAGCTTGTAGGAATTACTTCCAACTATTATAAGAACTCAGGACGTCTTTACTTTATACCCGTTATTGACTTAAAAGGTTATTATCCAAATTTTGAAGCTCCGATAGTTAAGGAAGCCGAGAACAGTTCAGGAGTTCAAAGTGAAGAAACATCGACTACAAATCGTAGGCATAAGGCGAATAGATCAGGCATACCATTCATAAAATGTTTATCGTTCAGTAAAACTCAAGAGTGATAAAGCAAAAATTGTGTAAAGATTGTAGGACTCAGTGCCAACAAATTTTCGAAAATAAAGAAATGAGCAATCATAAAATCAATTAAAAGCGACTTTTTTTTAGAATAAAATTCATGACCCATTTCCAAAATTACGTTCAAGTTTTAAATTAAATGTGATTGCAAGCATGATACGTTTTGAAAATGTTTTTTTCACTTAGATAACTTTCTTGATTTGAGATTTTTTTAATTCAAATTTATCTTTGGAAGTAAAAGTCATTTATGAATTATAGATGAACCTAAAAATTTTGAAATCGCGTTAATAGCGTGAAGGCATACATTTTCCATTGTCAAAATTTGATGTTTATTTCTGTAATTTTTATTTACAAGATAATTAAATGCAATCAATACAGTTTTCATGAAAAAATTAATAAAAAAAGATTGAAAATTTATTTTGAAAAACATTCTGTAGCAGAGAAAGATTTTTAAATAATGATTTTTAAAATATCCGGGTCAATCCTAATTCGGTTTCATTTGGATTCAGTCGGATTGAAAATTCGGATCTGACTAATCCGTGTTTGAATTGGTTCGAATTGATCGGATTAAAAATTTGGTTGAGATTTATTCAGATTCTCTGGGATTGACTTGGATTAATTTGAACTAATTTGCAACAAACGAGATCAAAACCTTTTTTCGGATTGTCTCCGAATGGTTCGGAATAAATTTCTATCCGAAACTTTCACTAGGGCAAGAATTCGAATACTGCCTTCGATCTTACGAACGCAAAGTGCTTCTGATAATCAGAAGTAAAAATCTAAGCTGTTCCGAGCCATTCCGGAATCTGTTTCCGAACCATTCCGAGACATTCCGAACCAATCCGATAAACGTTTTGTATCTCGTTTGATGAAAAACGGCCAAAAATCAATCCAACTTAATCTGATTCAATCCGAGGCATCAATCCGAATGAATCTGAACCAAGTTTTCAATTCGAAATAATCCGAATCAATCCGAGCTCGGATTAATCCAAACCGAATTTTCAATCCGAATGATTCTGAGGTCGGAATAATCTAGATTAATTTGGATTGATTCGGATTATTTCGAATTCGGATTGATGCCTCAGATTGAATCAGATTAAGTTGGATTGATTTTTGGCTGTTTTTAATCAAAGTCGTATTTGGGATGTCCAAAAGACGTCATAAGGATGTCTTTGCTAAGTCGATTTCTTGTGGATTTCCTATGTCCAAAAGACGTCCTTAAAACTTGATGTGCCTGAAAGATATTAATTTAACGAACATGAATATGCTAAAGATGTCTTTAGACGCCACCAAGACGTTTCTGAGACGATTTGAAATTCGAATTTATACTTTTAATACTTTAACTATAGCCAGTAGACACAGAGACATTAGACGTGTTTCGGACGTCCTGCCAATTTCTGTTTAAGGCTTTCTGCTGTTATATGAACTTCACAAGTCTGAAAGACGTCGTTCGGACATGATACGATTAAAAGACATCAATTGGACACACATGAAAGTCTTAGAGACGTCTTCAGACGTCTACAAGACGTTTCTCAGACGATTCAAAATCGTACAATGCCCCTATGCACACTTGAAACATTTGAATTTATACTTTTAATACTTTAACTACAACCAAAAGACGCAGAGACATGTGACGTTTTAGGGACGTTCTGCCAATTTCTATTTTAGGCTTTTTGCTGTTATATTAAATTCAGAAGTCTGAAAGACGTCTTTTAGACATGATCCAATTAAAAGACATCAATTGGACACACATGAAAGTCTTAGAGACGTCTTTAGACGTCACCAAGACGTTTCCCAGACGGTTCAAAATCGTACAATGCCCCTACGCACACTTGAAATATTTGAAGTTATACTTTTAATACTTTAACTACAACCAGAAGACACAGAGACATTAGACGTGTTTCGGACGTCCTGCCAATTTCTGTTTAAGGCTTTCTGCTGTTATATGAACTTCACAAGTCTGAAAGACGTCGTTCAGACATGATACGATTAAAAGACATCAATTGGACACACATGAAAGTCTTGGAGACGTTTTTAAACGTCATCAAGACGTTTCTCAGACGATACAAGATATTGTCTTTGTCGAATATTCTGACTGACATTATTAGAGTGTTTCGTTTCAGGCGTTATTATTTGATAAAGTTCTCACTGCTGTTATTTTTATATTAAACTTAAGCTTAAAGTATGTCTTAGAGCAACAAAACGTTCTTTCAAAGATAAGAAAAACTTACTTTATCACACAAGATTACATAACATCTTTAGAAATCAAATTTTCCTTATTACCGAAACAATGATGATAACGATTTTTATGCTTCTGCATATAGAATCGAAATAATGTATTCATGATTTTTTTACGCAGACACAAATATATTTATAATTTACTGCAAAGATTTTTCAGAGTATAGTTTTGAAAATCAACGAAGATGAAGACTCTTATCGTTCTACTTTGTGCGCTTATAAAGGTTGAATATTCTTTAGGAGGTAAATACTTGCTTTATTAAAATTTCCAGTAATTGATCTTAATTAATCAAGTAAAAAAGATGAGAGAGATTTTTTCCTAGTTTTCCATGCACTGTTAGAGGAATAATTAGCATCTTGTAATTCTGCACTGAAAACAATAATTTATAAGACAAATGAAGTTTTATGCACGAAAAAATTTAGATATTGAATAATAAATAGTTCTAAAAATAAACTTTTTAGAACCCCCGTTTTTCAATAATTAAAAATGATATCGGTTTGATTTTACATAAAATCTAGTTTAATGTTTTTTTATATATGTTTATTTGTATTTAACTATGCAGTTTCATTTAAAAAATTTTGAATTATCGTAAACAATATATTCTACTATAATAATCATAAAATTATTTTCCTAGTATACTTATGAACTGTATTTTATTTTAACGGATAATAATCCAATGGTATTAATTTTTTTTCGTTCTGAGGAAGCTAGCATTTGTTTAATAGTATATTGCGTGACACGGAGGAAGAAACAACGATTTCAATGAGTGTGAAGTTAGCTGTCTACCGAAACGAGGCTAGATCTCACACAAGTTTAAATCTTTTCTTATCTCCTCATATCGTGAATCACGCATTAATATATTGTGTAACTAAGGAAATAGTATAGAGATAAATAGTCTAGAAAATAGTATATTGTGCAACTATGGAAAACAAATATTTATTTTGCGAGTGTGAAGTTTGATGCCTGAGCAAAGCGATTTTTTTTCGACCACGATTTTTTTCTACGAGGTGGTCAAAAAATGGATATATTTGCCACGCACGGGGAATAAAATTCACTTTATGACCCGCTAGTAGAAAAATCGAATTGCTTGTCCCGCAGCGAGCAATAAGATGCACCTTATGACCTGCTAGAAGGAAAATTTATATTATGCAACTAGGGAGAAAATGTATAATTTGCGAGTTTGACATTTGATGCCTGAGCAAAGCAAGAACGACAACCACACGAGTAAAATAAATGTTTTTTACGTCACACACGATTTTTTTCTACGAGGGGGTCAAAAAGTGGATATATTTGAAACGCACGGGGAAATAAAATCCACTTTATGACTCGCTAGTAGAAAAATGGTATTGCTTGCCCTGCAGTGGGCAATAAAATGCACTTTATGACCTTATAGTAGGAAAATTTACATTATGCAACTAGGGAGAAAATGTATAATTTGCGAGTGTGGAATTTGATGCCTGAGCAAAGCAAGAGTTAAAAGACCACACGAGTAAAATAAATGTTTTTCACGTGTCTCACACGATTATTTTTCTACTAGAGCGTAAGAAAATGGATTCGTTCGACCCGCAGAATGCAAAAAAATTGACTTTCTGACTCGCTAGTAGAAAGACCATTTTTCATAACATTTCTTTTTTTTAAACAACATGTTACCTACTTTCTTAATACCTAGGGTTGAAAGTACTTACAAGCGTAAAATCAATTATTTTCACTTCACTATACAGGAATTGAAATTTGAAATTTTTAACAAGGATGTTATGAGAAAATAATTGAATACCTTTGAATCTTTCATATATAAAAGAAATTTCTTTTTCCTACCAGATTCGTCCAAGCTCTTTGGTGTTTTAATGCACAATGGGAATAATATTTTCGGCAGTGCATACTTATATACATCAAAAAAAGCTTTAACTTCTTATAATGTTATAAAAAAGTATCAGGAATTTGATAAAAACATGGAATTTCCGGATAATGTTTTGATTCGTTTCGGACTCAATCCAAGTCTTGAAGAACAGACGTATGAAATTGTTACCTATGCATATTGTTTGATAGAAGAACTTATAATCCTTACAGTGAGTAACTTTACACTTATCAGACAGCTCTCATGTCACATTGCAGAATCTTAAGGGGACTTTTACTTTCTAAATTTAAAAAAAGACAATATTTAAATATTTAAAAAAAAACTATTTTATTTATAATTATAATTTTTTTCATACATTGTTAACAATGTTTAAAGGTGTACAAAACAAAAATTTTGCGCACTTTTAATTACTTCTTACCACTGCAGAGGGCGTCTTTCAAAAGATGCATTTTAATTTGCGGGACTGAGATTGGTTTAGTAGATTTTGAGAAAAACGTCTCCCAGATTTGAAAAACGCGATTTCGAGAAAAACGCGTTTAAAGTTTTTTTACTATAATTTTATTCAATAAAGGGGTCATAATTACATTCTTTCTATTTCGAATTTCTTAATAAAATTTTAGGGCTAAGGAACATTTTAACATAAAAAAAAATCGATTTTTTGAAAATTTAGAAAGTAAAAGTCCCCTTAAATATTAATTACATATTTCTAATTACAAAAATTATACTTTACTGTAGTTGAATAAGGATGTTCAGAATTCTTTAGATATAAACGTACCGACAGATTCGTCATTTATTCCGAAGAAGTTTTGTAGTGGACTTGGTTTCAACGTACTAAAATGGCCATATATTAATAAAGATCGTAAGTTTGATGTATTAAGGTCATTTAAAACCTTTATTATTTTTAATTTCGGTCACTTCAGAGTGTTGACAGTAGGTTTTTTTCAATTGTGTTATCGTCACTTGATTTTTTCAGAAAGAGATCTCACATGTGATTATCATTCATATGGAACAGATGGTAATGGTAAATTATTTATATATGCTCCAGAAGTGACCTTTGAAGTAAGGATCAACAATTTTACAGTTAAATTAGTAAAATTAAATGTATATCTTTGTGTCATCTTGTTTTCTTCATCAAGAAAAGATAAAATGTAAATCTTCTCTATTTTATAGGGATTGTTGGGTTGCCCCGTATTCCAAAATTTTCTACTTGTAGGAATTACTTCCAACTATTATAAGAACTCAGGACGTCTTTACTTTATACCCGTTATTGACTTAAAAGGTTATTATCCAAATTTTGAAGCTCCGATAGTTAAGGAAGCCGAGAACAGTTTGGGAGATCCAATAAATAATGAATCTGGGAGCAGTTCAGGAGTTCAAAGTGAAGAAACATCGACTACAAATCGTAGGCATAAGGCGAATAGATCAGGCATACCATTCATAAAATGTTTATCGTTCAGTAAAACTCAAGAGTGATAAAGCAAAAATTGTGTAAAGATTGTAGGACTCAGTGCCAACAAATTTTCGAAAATAAAGAAATGAGCAATCATAAAATCAATTAAAAGCGACTTTTTTTTAGAATAAAATTCATGACCCATTTCCAAAATTACGTTCAAGTTTTAAATTAAATGTGATTGCAAGCATGATACGTTTTGAAAATGTCTTTTACATTCTCATCATGGATGAGAAGGTATTGGTTTTATGTGAAAAATGACTTTCGAAATTTTCATCAAATCTTTACGTTTTGAGACCCCCTGAGTCAGAAAAAATGGTTTTTACGAAAGTGTCTGTCTGTCTGTCTGTCTGTCTGTCTGTAGTAGGTCGTGTGCGGCATAACTCTCGATAGAATTATCAGATTGAATTGAGCTTTGGTACACTTTATCGGAGCCGAAAAAGTAAGGACAAGTTCGTTAACCAGCCACATCCAATCAAAATTGAGGGATGGAGCACTACTTTTGTGTTTTTGAAAATAATTTTTTGAAAAAATCAAAAATTCCAATCCTAGTTTTTGATAGTGCTCATAAATCTCTACAAATTATCCTAATAACATTTTTTGATTAAATCAAAATTAGAAATGTTACAGCATATTCAAATTCGAAAAAAGTCAATATCAAAATTCCATTTTCCAGCTAAATTATACGAGATACTAAAAAACGTTATGATACAATATTATTGAATACATAAAGACCCACAAATTTTAATTATAACATTTTTTCATAAGATGCATATTTTTCTTTTTAATTAAAAAAAAAACTATTGAAAATCCAAAATTCAATTTTTTAACAATAATATTGGAAATACCAAAAAAACGTAAGAATACAAAGTTGTTCGTTTCAAAAAGATCTACAAATTTTGTCTGACACAGTTTCTGATAAAAGATATATTTTTCGTTTCAATTCCAAAAAATACGATAAAAATTTAAAAATTCCATTTTTTAGACAAAATATGTGAGATACAAAAAAAACATTTAGATGGAAAATTGTTTGCCTAAATGAGGTCTACAAATTCTCATAAAGAAATTTCGGGACAGGATGTATATTTTATGTTTTGATTTTTAATATTGAAAAAATTCAATTTTTTTCACCAAAATATGTGAGATACGAAATAAGCGTTGTTCTGCAAAATCGTTTCCTTAAATAAAGTCTACGATTGTTTTTCCTTTTTTAGATATTTGGAAGAAAGTAAATTCTTTTAATCATGTAATTTATTGAAAAGTTATACTGAAATGTATACAGAAAATCGAGCGCGAAGTGCGAGTGTCATGATGAGAATGTGTTCCTTAAGGCCGATAGAGCCTCAAGTAAATTGAATTTCCTGTTTCACTTAAATTCAAAAAGAAATAGAGTGACTTTGAGAAAATGTGTAATTCACATTATCTGTAATATTATTATAAAATTGGTTTGAGCTTCAGTATCAAAATATAAGAAATAAACTTAAATGTATGCGAAGAGCACAAGACCGAGCGCGAAGCGCGAGGTCCAGAATGAACGGAGCGCGAAGCGCGACGTTCAAAAATTCCGGAGCGCGCAGCGCGACGATCGAGTATTACGGAGCGCGAAGCGCGACGATCGAATCGCGCGCCCTAGGCGCGCTCAAACTTGCGAACGAAGCGAGCTGCGCGCGATGAGAATGTGCCCGCGAAGCGGGCAGATTTTTTCACTTAGATAAGTTTCTTGATTTGAGATTTTTTTCAATTTAAATTTATCTTTGGAAGTAAAAGTCATTTATGAATTATAGATGAACCTAAAAATTTTGAAATCGCGTTAATAGCGTGAAGGCATACATTTTCCATTGTCAAAATTTTTATGTTTATTTCTGTAATTTTTATTTACAAGATAATTAAATGCAATCAATACAGTTTTCATGAAAAAATTAATAAAATAGATAAAAAAAAGATTGAAAATTTATTTTGAAAAACATTCTGTAGCAGAGAAAGATTTTTAAATAATGATTTTTAAAATATTAGTCTGTAATTTATACATTTAAATGAAACAAAATTAGGTGAAGATGAACTTAATAAAAATTATTTAAATTTTAATGAGTGATGATTTAAAACCTGATATTCAAGAGTTTTGTAATAAAGATATCTAATTTACCTGTTGTAATTAAAAAGTTTGCTATCAGAAAAATACATAAATTGAATATTTATTCATTAAATTGTTGATAACAGTTATATTTATCATGATTAAGCAGTTTTTGTCAATATTTATCTTAGCTTCAATAGTTTCCGCATTTTTAACAGAAAATAATTTGTTTTTCTGAACGAATTTCCTTATTCAAGTATTTATATTTAAAATTTATTTATAATATTATAATTAAATTTGATATTTATTAAACTATTCTTTTTCCAAGTTCAAGCAATTATGATAATAAAATTCGATGTTACAGAAAATAGTTGATAGAATAAAATACTGAATATTAAAAAAATGGGAATTTTTTTCATGACTGTGAAACCTTACCTTGCATTAGTCAGTTCTTTATTGCAATTTGGAATAACCTAAATTTTAATTTAGTTTCTGTCCCAAATTTTGTTTATAGTTCTTGAAGAAACAAGGAAAATATAAGCTTTTAATGGTCTTTATCGGTGACCTTCTACAATAATTACACATTTAGTCTCTGACGTATGTATAAGTATTAAGAGAATTAAAAAATTTAATTGCTTTTTGTGGGCGACAAACAATCACACTTTTTTCCATAAAACGCTTAAAACTATTTTTAATTATCTCGCAATACGTTCAAGTAATAACGATACGATGACTGATAATTATATGTATATATAGCTATATTCAAAGATTTGTTATAATAAGTTTTCAACAATCAATTATCAATCAAGCAATCATTGAATGTAGATTACCTGCTTTCAATCCAAATGAATCCGGGTCAATCCTAATTCGGTTTCATTTGGATTCAGTCGGATTGAAAATTCGGATCTGACTAATCCGTGTTTGAATTGGTTCGAATTGATCGGATTGAAAATCTGGTTCAGATTTATTCAGATTCTCTGGGATTGACTTGGATTAATTTGAACTAATTTGCAACAAACGAGATCAAAACCTTTTTTCGGATTGTCTCCGAATGGTTCGGAATAAATTTCTATCCGAAACTTCTACTAGGGCAAGAATTCGAATACTGCCTTCGATCTTGCGAACGCAAAGTGCTTCTGATAATCAGAAGTAAAAATCTAAGCTGTTCCGAGCCATTCCGGAATCTGTTTCCGAACCATTCCGAGACATTCCGAACCAATCCGATAAACGTTTTGTATCTCGTTTGATGAAAAACGGCCAAAAATCAATCCAACTTAATCTGATTCAATCCGAGGCATCAATCCGAATGAATCCGAACCAAGTTTTCAATTCGAAATAATCCGAATCAATCCGAGCTCGGATTAATCCAAACCGAATTTTCAATTCGAATGAATCTGAGCTCGGAATAATCTAGATTAATTCGGATTGGTTCGGAATGACTCGGAATGGTTTGGAAGCAGATTCCGGAATGGCTCGAAATAGCTCTGATTCGCAAGGAATGAATTTCAATCTGATACTTTTACCAGGGTCGGTGACTATCCACTGGGTACAAAGATAAAGTCATCTTTAGGACGTCCAAAAAGCGTCCCTAAGACTTTTATATGTTTTTAATTGAGGTCCGCTAGACTACAATGTCCCAAAGACGTCCCTAAAATATCAAATGTCCGCAAAACGTCAATTGGAAATATATGGACGCACTAAGGACGTTTTTTGGACGTTCTAAAGACAATTATGTCCCCGTGTCCACTAATAAGTAATTTTTATCGAAAAAGATTAATAATGACTAATAACCTCAGCTTTTGTTATTAACACTGACAGTGAAATCATTCTTAAAAATTTAAATGCGACCTTGATTATTAAAAAAATCAGTATTCTAGGCATATCTTAATTAAAGAATGTCAGTGTGACATACATATTATAAAAATACAAATGCACCATAGTTTATTATGGCGCATCAACGCTCCATTCTAATTGTTATTGTTATTACTATTTGCATGAACATAGCTTAGTACGAGTGCCAAGCGTACATTCCAATGCATCAAGCATCGAGGCCAATTTGGATGCTTGTGTTTGTGTGCATTCCTGAGAAAATGCGTTTGTGTGTTCATGATAAACTTTCCATCATGTCCAAAATCTTAATTACAAATAAAAACATATAATATATACTTTTAAAATTGAAAGAAGGCGCTTAAAAAATGTATCTATACCAAAAATGGTCAATTTAAAATGGCTTTAAATTCCATAATTATTTTAACTCAGATATAACTATTTAAATTTGAAATTTAAAAATATTTATTGAAATTTCAATATTTTACCATTCAAGATTGAAAATTAAAAAACATAAATACTTTTGAATTTGAATTCTGAGGACAGAGTCATTGGACGTCTTCGGGACGTCTTAAGAATGTCTCAGGGATGTCAATGGCAATCCATCAGGCACGGGGACAAAGTCGTCTTTCGGAAGTCCAAAAGACGTCTTAAGGATGTCTTTGTCTGTTGAGTCGATTTCCTGTGGATTTCCTATGTCCAAAAGACGTCCTTAAAACTTGAAGTGCCTGAAAGGTATCAATTTAACGAATATGAATATGCTAAAGATGTCGTTAGACGCCACCAAGACGTTTCTGAGACGATTTGAAATTCGAATTTATACTTTTAATACTTTAACTATAGCCAGTAGACACAGAGAGATTGGACGTGTATCGGACGTCCTGCCAATTTCTGTTTAAGGCTTTTTGCTGTTATATGAACTTCACAAGTCTGAAAGAGGTCGTTCAGACATGATCCGACTAAAAGACATCAATTGGACACACATTAAAGTCTTAGAGACGTCTTTAGACGTCACCAAGATGTTTCTCAGACGATTCAAAATCGTCCAATGCCCATATGCACACTTGAAACATTTGAATTTATACTTTTAATACTTTAACTACAACCAAAAGACACAGAGACATTGGACGTCTTAGGGACGTTCTGCTAATTTCTGTTTAAGGCTTTTTGCTGTTATATGAACTTCACAAGTCTGAAAGACGTCTTTCAGGCATGATACGATCAACATACATCAAATGCACAGACATGAAAGTCATAAAGGCGTCTTTAGACGTCACCAAGATGTTTCTCAGACGATTCAAAATCGTCCAATGCCCCTATGCACACTTGAAACATTTGAATTAATACTTATAATACTTTAACTACAACCAGAAGACATAGAGACATTAGTCGTTTTAGGGACGTCCTGCCAATTTCTATTTTAGGCTTTTTGCTGTTATATGAACTTCACAAGTCTGAAAGACGTCTTTTAGACATGATCCGATTAAAAGACATCAATTGGACACACATGAAAGTCTTAGAGACGTCTTTAGACGTCACCAAGATGTTTCCCAGACGATTCAAAATCGTACAATGCCCCTATGCACACTTGAAACATTTGAATTAATACTTTTAATATTTTAACTACAACCAGAAGACATAGAGACATTAGACGTTTTAGGGACGTCCTGCCAATTTCTATTTTAGGCTTTTTGCTGTTATATGAACTTCACAAGTCTGAAAGACGTCTTTCAGGCATGATACGATCAACATACATCAAATGCACAGACATGAAAGTCATAAAGGCGTCTTTAGGACGCCACAAAAACGTTCAATTTCCCTGCACGTACTGGGTATTTACTTTTTTAAATTTGGGAATCATTAATAGAATGTAAAATATTTCTATCAAAATTCAGCATTCTCTGAAAACTTCTTTAAAACTAATGGCTCATAAACTAAGTTTAAAAAATTGTTTATTTTATTTGTTCTTAATTTTGAAGTTAGTTTTCGCAATATTTATTATTCTAAGTCCCATCTAAAATATTAGCCTTGAATCAAACGCCTGTTGTTTTTAATAAAAAATTTTTTTTTAAACTGAAATAAATTTGCTAAATAGTGTATTAAAAAATAAATAAATAAGAAATGCCCAGGCAAGATTTATTTTTATAAATATTTACATCACCAATGTTTTTTTTTCGAATCAGAGCAGAGAACACTTCATCCTCATTTATTTGAATAAAAGTCGAACTGTATCGTTTTATCCATTAAAATAGAAATTAAAGCTTGACTTCCGCGGCGCACCTAAAAGCGGACGTAAACATTGGTAGGTTTACATCCGCTGAGAAAAGACTGGGATGTGACCCCTATTCACGGAATTATTTCTATTCTTGGGTCGATGAACGTCTCGAAAACAAAAAGTAATGTTATCTCTTCTTTCTTATAATTAGACCAGCATGCTTGAAAACTCAGTTAAGTCGATTGAACAAGTTGAGGAATGCGATCACCCACGCGAGTAATCGACACTCACGAGATCGTATGAGTTGAGAGTAATAAATAATAAATGATATCTTCATAATGACATGAGAAGATTCCTAGTGACAGTTTTCAAATCTTAATTGCCTATTTAAATGATCTCTAATCTAAGAGTTAATTACAAAATAAAAATTTTTTATTTCATTTGTGTTTTCGAAGTTCTATTTCATTTTTTTTTCATCGACTCGTGAAATCAAATGTCTTTGAATTATTGCCTGGCAAAAGTTTTTTATCCGATCCAATCCGAATCAATCCGAGCTTGGATTCATTCAGATTGAAAATTTGGTTTTGGGTTAATCCAGGCTTGGATTGGTTCGGATTAAAAACTTAGTTTGGATTCATTTGGATTGATGCCTGGGATTGAAGTGAAATAAATCGTATTAAGTCAGATTAACTTTTGATCGTTTATAATCAAACGAGATGAAAAAAATTTTTCGGATTGGTTTGGAATGATTCCGAATGGCTCGGAACAGATTTCGGAATAGCTCGGATTGAATTACAATCCGAAACTGTGACCAGGGATTTTTTGGTAGGAAAGTTTCGGATTAAATTCGAACAAATTAGAGCAATCCTGAAATCTGTGTACGAACCAATTTGAAAAACCTTTTTTATCTTGTTTGATGCAAATCGGTTAGTAATAAATCCGACTCAATCCTATTCATTCTGGTAAAATCCGAATGAATCCGAACCAAATTTGGTTTTGAATCAATCCGAGCCCGAATTCATTCGGATTAAAAATTCAGTTTGGATCAATCCGAGCTTAAATTCATTAAAATTAAATTTTTTTTTTTTTATTAATCCAGGCTTAAATTGGTTCGGATTAAAAGCCTGGTTCAGATTCTCTTGGATTGATGCCTGAGATTGAAGTGGAATGAATCGTATTAAGTCAGATTGATTTTTGACCGTTTATCAACAAACGAGATGAAAAACCGTTTTCGAATTGGTTCGGGACACATTTCGTAATGGCTCTAAATAGCTCGGATTGAATCCGACTCAATCCTATTCATTCTGGTTAAATCCGAATTAATCCGAACCAAATTTGGTTTTGAATCAATCCGAGCCCGAATTAATTCGGATTAAAAATTCAGTTTGGATCAATCCGAGCTTAAATTCATTAAAATTAAATTATTTTTTTTTATTAATCCAGGCTTAATTTGGTTCGGATTAAAAACCTTGTTCAGATTCATTTGGATTGATGTCTGGGATTGAAGTGGAATGAATCGTTTTAAGTCAGATTGATTTTTGACCGTTTATCAACAAACGAGATGAAAAACCTTTTTCGAATTGGTTCGGAACAGATTTCGGAATGACTCTAAATAGCTCGTATTTAATCCGACTCAAAACAATTTATTCTGGTTAAATCCGAATGAATCCGAACAAAGTTTGGCTTTGAATCAATCCGAGCTCGAATTAATTCGGATTAAAAATTCATTTTGGATCGATCCGAGCTTGAATTCATTCAAATTTAAAAATTTTGTTTTAGATTAATTCAGGCTTGGATTGACTGGGATTGAAAACCTGGTTCAGAATCATTTGGATTGATGCCTGGGATTGAAGTGGAATGAATCGTATCAAGTCAGATTGATTTTTGATTTTTTATAATCAAACGAGATGAAAAACATTTTGTAGATTGCTTCGGAACAGATTTCGGAATGGCTCGGATTAAATTCCAATCCGAAACTGTCACCAGGGATGTTTTGGTACGAAAGGTTCGAATTGTGATTAAATTCGAGCAAAAGTGCAATTCCGAGCCATTCCGAAATCTGTTTCCGAACCAATTTGAAAAACCTTTTTTATCTTGTTTGATGATGATCGGTTAGAAATCAATCCGACTCAATCCGATTCATTCTGGTTAAATCAGAATAAGTCCGAACCAAGTTTGGCTTTGAATCAATCCGAGCTTGAATTCATTCAGATTAAAAAATATATTTTTGGATTAATCCAGGCTTGGATTGGTTCGGATTGAAAACCTGGTTCAGATTCATTTGGATTGATGCCTGGGATTGAAGTGGAATGAATCGTATTAAGTCAGATTGATTTTTTACCGTTTATCATCAAACGAGATGAAAAACTTTTTTCGGATTGGTTCGGAACAAATTTCGGAATAGCTCTAAATAGCTCGGATTGAATCCGACTCAACCCAATTCATTCTGGTTAAGTCCAAATGAGTCGGAACCAAGTTTTGCTTTGAATCAATCCGAGACCGAATTCATTCGGATTAAAAATTCAGTTTAAATCAATCTGAGATCGGATTCATTCGAATTATTGCCTCGGATTGAAGCGGAATGAATTGGAATAAGTTAGATTGATTTTTAACCATTTTTGATTCAAATAGATACAAAACTCTTTTCAGATTGTTTTGGAATGACTCGGACTAGGTCTGATTCACTCGGATTGAATTCCAATCCGAAACTTTCGCCAGGTTGGTTTATTAGCTTTTTGAACTAATAACTCTAGGCTAGCAATTTTCTCTCAAGTAAATTTTCTTGTAAGTAATGGAGTCAATAATAGAGTTCTATGAAGCATTAAATTCACAACACATCCAAGTGGGAAATGTTTAAAATGCAATAAAAGTGATGAACAGAAGGTTAAACATCATATTCTGTGGCATGTTTATCTTTCATCGTAGCTGGAATGGCATAATTGTTGTATAGTAAGTCGCTAACGAGCGACGCACTCGTGGCTTGAGGAGCAATAAAATCCAAAATAGAGGATAATAAACTCCGGAATTTCTCAATCCCAGTTATTTGGAACAAAATATTATTTGCAATTTTCAATCTTCACCAAATTATCATTATTTTTTTACAATCTAAATTTGGACAAGAACAAAATACCCTAAAGTAAAAATTTAGAAAATTTTATGTTTTTCAAATTTTCAATTCTTTAAATTACTTAAGTTTTTTTTTACACAGCCTTCTATTGTTAAGTACCTAGCCTAGTATTTTATTTTTCAGCTATATAAATTTATAAACTTTCAAATCTTGACAATTTGTAAACTAAAAAATCGAAAATTTTTAAAATCAAAAATAAAAGATTAGAGTTAGACGGAGATAATCAAAATTCAAAGAAAAAATTCAAAAAATCAAAGAACGTAAAGGTGATGATTTATTAGAAAATATTATAGTTCAAAATTTAAAAGTTTGATCATCTATTTCGAAAATTTCGTTTTGCGAGGGCGATAATTACTTACTAACAATAATTGAAAATAGTTAAATGTTTTTGAAAACTGTCAGCGAATTTTATTGTACATAAACTGTATCTCGACTACATTTTCATGAAAAAACTTGAATAATTAAAATTTATGTGTTTTGAAAGTTGGCGCCAGATTGTGTCTATAATCGCTGTAATTCCAGGTTAGTGTAGGTAAGATAATAGTCTTTGATTCTGCCACATTGGCACTTATCGTCAGTGATTCTTCCTCTATGAAATTCATTTAAATAAAAAGTGGATTGAAATCTTAAAAATGAGAGAAATAATGTCAAGGAACAGATCGAAGGGAAAACTCTGTAAGTTTTGTATTCTGTGTTTACGTAAATGTAATATTCACTGAAAGTTATAAATTCTAAATTTTCTCAGGATAAATATAATGAAATAAGGTCGAGCAACTTTATCATGACATTTCTTGAAAGAGAGTAATTATTGCTCAAAAATAATTGTAGGAAAGAAAATTATGAGAATGAGTTATTGGGAATCTTGCAAAATGTTATACAACATAATAAAAATATATATTTTAATATTACGTCTGGAATTTTTTCCCTAGAATATGAAAAATAATTTAAAAACGCTAAAAAAATTTTCTTATTATCTTATCGTGACTGAATATATGAAAATTATAATGGAAAATAATTTTTTTTTAATTTGAGGAAGAATTATAAAAATAACAGATAGAGAATATTGAAAGTATGAATGCAAAAAGTGATAAACTATAATTAATGATCATACAAATTACACAGTAGGCACAAAGACATTGGACATCTTAAAGAGGTTTTGATAATTCCAATATCAGGCTCCTTGTTGACTGCAGACGTCTTTTACCTGAAAAGGTAACATGACAAAAGCCTGACATAGAAATCCGTGAGACGTCCTTAAGACATCTTAAAGACGTCTTGGGGACTTCAATATCTGACCTACTGTTGCTTCATGGACGTCTTTTGTCTAAAAGATGTCTGCAAGACATATTGCATCCTCAAAACAGCAAAGATTCTGACAAAGAACTCCACAAGACGTCCCGAAGACGTCTAATGCCCCTGTGCCCACTAGGTCTCAAATTTTTTTCTTTGTCATTTCTTTTTTTTCCAATCAAAAAACTAGTGGAAAGACATTACAGCCCAAAAGGCGATTTTCATTTTTATGACGTCCTAAAGACGTCTTTCGGACGTCCATGTTTATCTAAAGAACCCAGTAGGTACGGAGACATGCTCGTCTTTGGCATATTTAAAAAAAGTCTTTAAGGCGTTCCTGTCTGTTAGATTAATGTTTTGTAGATATCACATACCCTAGAGACGTTATTAGGACATAAAGCGTCTAAAATACGCCAGCTAGACATATGCGGTCATCTTAAAAACGACGATGGCACCGTGCGCACTTGGAATGTTCTGGGGCTATAAAGTCTCAGAGACGTCTTTAGCATATAAGATGTCCACAAGGCAACAATTTGAAAGACATAAACGTTTATGACGTCTTAAAGACGTCTATGTTTGTCTAATTGATGTCTTTCATACTTTTTAAGTCTAAAGGGCGTTTTCTAAACACAGAATATTTACAAAATACAACCAAAACGTCTTTTGGATGTCCACTAGCGTAGTAAAAACAGAGATTTCAGACGTTTTCAAAACGTCTGAAAGACGTCTTACGAAGTTCAATGTCATTCTTTTTACTATCTTGAGAACTTATTATCTGCTAAAGACGTCTTAAAGACAAAAGACATCCAGAAATTCAAAGAATTCTAAAATGGAAAAAATCTATTAATGTGCAATAACATTATTCCCAGAAGCTAATGTGAGTTACCAAACACTAGTGAATAGTACAGATTGTTATAATTAGGAATGTTCTGGGACTACAGAGTCTCACGGACGTCTTTAGCATATGAGACGTCCGTAAAACATGAATTGGACAGACACAAACGTCCAGAGCACGTTTTTAGGACATTTCAAAGATGAAAATATCACCATTTTTTACTGAAACCCGTTCAATAACTTATCTTTACCTATTCATCGTAAACTGGACGTCTAAAAGACGTTATTAGAACGTCTATGACTACCTAATTGATGTCTCTCAGACTTTTAAAGTCTGAAGGGCGTTTTCTATACACAAAATGTTCACAAGAAAGGTTGACGTCTCATTGGACATGGACGTCCTCAAGACGTCTTTTGGATGTCCACTTGCGTAGTAAGCACAGGGACATCAGACGTTTCCAAAACGCCTGAAAGACGTCTTACGAAGTTTATTGTCATTCTTTTTACTATCTTAAAAACTTATTATATGTTAAAAAGGTCTTAAAGACAAAAGACGTCCAGAAATTCAAAGAATTCTAAAATGGAAAAAATTTATTAATGAGGAATAACATTAATCCCAGAAGCTAATGTGAGTTACTAAACACTAGTGAATAGTACAGATTGTTATAATTTGGAATGTCCTGGGACTACAGAGTCTCACGGACGTCTTTAGCATATGAGACGTCCCTAAAACATCAATTGGACAGACACGAACGTCCAGAGCACGTTTTTAGGACATTTCAAAAATGCCAATGTCACCATTTTTCACTGAAACCCGTTCAATAACTTATTTTTACCTATTCTTCGTAAACTGGACGTCTAAACGACGTTATTAGGACGTCTATGACTGCCTAATTGATATCTCTCAGACTTTTAAAGTCTGAAGGGCGTTTTTTATACACAAGAAGTTCACAAGAAAGGTTGAGTCTCATTGGAGATTGACGTCCTCAAGACGTCTTTTGGATGTACACTCGCGTAGTAAGCACAGGAACATCAGACGTTTCCAAAACGTCTGAAAGACGTCTTACGAAGTTTATTGTCATTCTTTTTACTATCTTAAAAACTTATTATCTGCTAAAGACGTCTTAAAGACAAAAAACGCCCAGAAATTGAAAAAATTCTAAAATGGGAAAAATCTATTAATGTGCAATAACATTAATCCTAGAAGCTAATGTGAGTTACTAAACACTAGTGAATAGTACTGACTGTTGTAAACACACAAGCATGCAGTGTTCTGACTTATAGAAGAATGATTTTATTGTATTGGGATGGGATGGTATGAATGTGTTGGATTGTAATGTTGCGCCCACTGTAACACTTGCAGCATGAAAGATCGAGTGGGGAACACGATTATCCGAACCAAGGCCACGTTTTACGCTGGATTTTTCTCCTATAGTCAGTGTACATAGTAAGGGGGATTCAGTGGGATTTAGTTCGTCTTCAGTAGTGAGCCATAATACACGCGCGGCTCTTTTCTTAAACTCCCATGGCACTATCTTTAATTTTTTAACTCGATTAAGTATTTAAAAGTCGTGGGTAGTTCTATCTCACTCTTATTTTCGATATCCAGGAGTTCCCTGCGTTACAAGGTCAACAGGCAGTGCATATATTAATAATAATTTACTCTTGATCTCAATAATTATTTTCAAGTTCAAATACTAATTTTAAAATCCAGAAAATAGGATTTTTTGATTTTTAAGAAATTTTTTTTAGTAAAAAGTAAAAGTTGATTTTTTAAACTAGTGCTAAAAAGGAGGGGCTGTATAAATTTTAGACAAATAAACTCTGTCAATTTAAATAAACATGTCAATTTTATAGTAATTTATTATTCATTTGTAAAAAACTACGTGAATGAATTGAAGATCTGATAGTGAAAAAAAAAATTGAAAAAAGTTTATTGATTGTATAATTCAGCCGTTTAGATTCTTTCAAATTCAAATTGCAATAAGTGTTATAATCCACTTGTGTTTATTTTTTGTTTATACAATTTCTTAGTGGGGTTCGAGGGGATTGGACGTCTTCGAAACGTCTTAAGGACGTCTTGCGAACTTCAATGTTATTTTTTGATACCTGAGGACGTCTTATACCTTAAAGACGTCTTTTAGAAAAAAAAAAGTTTGGAAGTGACAAAAAGCCTGACATTTAAGTCCCCAAGACGTCTAATATTTCCGTGTGCACTGGGTAATTAATTAATATTAATAAATTTATACATAAAATGTTTTTTCCAAGAAAAGTTTTCGAGAGTGAATAATAAAATTAGCAGGTGTGATGTTTATTGGTTGATAATTTTATAGTGTAAAATGGATTTAAATTTGAAAAATGTAATTGAAAATTAGTGCAAAGTTTCAAAATGCAAAATATGATAATTTTTGCTTTGAATGCATGTAGAGATAACTGTGTAGTGTAAAGATAAATAAATAGTAAAGATAACCCGCTTTTCTAATTCATTCTAATAATAAATAAGTGAAAAAATTTCAAAAAGAAATCAGAGTCTTACTCTAATGACACAGAATGATTGGACGTCTTTGAGACGTCTTAAAGACGTCTTACGGATTTTAATGTCGATTTGATTCCTGTTATAGAGACGTACTATTCCATAAAGACGTCTTTTAAGTATAAAACGTCTATAAATGAATAAAAAAATTGCATTCCTTGAGACGTTCTTAAGACGTCTCAAAAATCTCGTACGTCTTTGTGTCTATTAAGTACTCCATGAAAAGCGCCTCACTGATTTTAATTAATTCTATCATTTACTGATTTAGTTGAGAAAGAAATGAAAAATCTCACGTCAAAATCTTTCAACATTTGAAACTAATTAAAATTTTGCAAAATTGTCGATGTGCAATTGCGCCTACATGGTGTATAATATTCTGCGCGCCTACATCGGATGTGTTAAAGAAATCAAGAGTTGAAAGAATTCAAGCGCGCAATAATTATTTGATGAATCACTGTCCGAGTATTCTCTTCTCCTTTGATATTACGCAAAACTTAAAAGATTATCATTAAGGAGAATTCTATGATTTGACGTTTCAGGGCAAGACTTGGGTGAAAGGAATTCTTTCGATTTTGAAATGAAGTCGGAACAAGCGGGTGGAAAAGCATCCCCAGGATCGTTGACTCTTGGAGTTTCAATTTTAACTCATTTACTACTACTGTTACCAATTTTGTACATCTTGATTGTAGCCTTCCACACTCCAAATCAACTTTTTTCGTGGCATCCAATCTGTATGTCGTTGGGAGTAAGTTTAGCAAAAAAATTATATTCATGGTGAATATTGATTTATTTTTCTAGTGGTAGATTAGAGGTCTTCAGAACGTCTCTGGGCCTTGAATTTTTTTTTGTTCGACCTTGGGACGTCTTAGGTCTTGAAGACGTCTTTCGAACATGAGACGTCTTCAGAGGGGCAAGAAATCTAATATAGATGTCCATGAAACGTTCTTATGACGTCCAAAAGATGTCCATTGTACCCGTGTTTACTTCCCTGGCAAAAGTTTCGGATTCAAATCAAATTCGAGCGGATTCTGAGTCTTTCTAAATTATCTATTGGAGGCATTCCGATTTATTACGCACTAATCCGTAAAAATGTTTTGAATCTCGAGAGATGCAATTCGGTTGAAATCAATCGGATTCAATTTAAAACTTGAATCCGAATGAATCAGATCCAAGTTTTTAATCCTAATCAATCCGATTTTAGATTTATGTAAACCGAATTTCCAATCCGAATCTTTCTGACTTTATTCATTCGAATTCATTTGGATTAATTCTGATTCAAAACTTGGTTTAGGTCAAGATAAATTCGGATTAAACCAGATTGATTTTAAACTTATTTACGTTAAACAAGATTCAAGAAGTTTTTCGGATTTGTTCGGAATGATTCAGGGACAAATTTCGAACTAGTTCGAATTTGCTCGGATTGAATTCCCTTTTAATACGTAAAAAGAAGTCTTTAATACTTGCAAAAGACGTCCTCAGTACGTCTCTATGCGTGTCCAGTTGACGTCTAGTGGACGTCTTTCAAAAATGAAAGTCTACACGACGTATTTGTGGCTGCAGTGTATGTTTTGAAGAAACTGTAGATACTTTTTTTGTTTTTTAAATTCGTTATTACTCATTCATTTGAATTTTAATAAGTATTACTCATATGCTTGGAAAAGATAATTCTCTGCGTTCACACGAACAAAGGTAAAATAAAATGCCTTTGTCAATTATTGGCAATGTTGTTAGGATTGAAATAAATGGGTATATTCATTATTCATATGACAAATGTGCATCTATAGTAATTCAAAATCATAATTACTGCTTTTTTGTAAATAATTCATTTATCCACTCTAAAAATTTGCATTTTTAATAAAATAATATTAATAATATATAAAAAATGCTAATTTACAAAACTAGTTTAATTTTTCGTATATTTGGAAAAAAAATTTGGTAATTCATTCAATGTCAATATTTTTTAATTTACTAATTTCTTTTTCTTCTTATTTAACAAATTTCAAATTGCTTAATTCTTCACTCGAACAGTTTTTAAATTTTTCTAAATTTCAAAAATCTTCAAATTCATCTTAGATTTTTTTAGATTCCATTCTCAGAAAATTTTGCAAATTGCAAAACTTGTTTGACTTTGATTTTTAAAGCAAATAAAAAGACGTCCCCTAAACAAAAGAAGTCCATAAGACACCAAGAAACCTTGGATCCAAATCCCGGAGACGTCTTTAAAACGTCTTAAAGACGTCCAATGTTTCATGCCTACTCGGTTGTCACAAAGTATCTGAAAAGTATTGTATAAAAGTATTTATCTTCATCAATACGAAAAGCAGATATTCTCAAAATGTATTACATCCCAGTGAACAAGGAGACATTAGACGTTGTTAGGACATCTTAAGGACGTCCCAGGGTTTTTAATATCTGACTTTTTTTTACCCGTTGGACATCTTGGATCCAAAACTTGCTCAACATAGCAAATATTCTGACACTGAAACTTGATTGACGTCCTTAACGCGTTCCAAAGACGTCCAATGTCCCCGAAACCACTGAGACGTAACTTAAAATTTTTTTAAAACAGACCCTATATGTTTTTTTCAAGGTTCTACTAATAGTGGAGGCAGTCTTCAGTGTATCAGGTGAAGCATTTCTTTCGCACAAAATATCTCGCGCCAGTAGAGTGACAATCCACTGGATAATGCATGCAACAGGATTGTGTCTCATCTTCTCCGGTTTGATCATCATCATCGTCAACAAGAACATGCACTCCGGACATGGACATTTTGAAAGTAACCACGCAATATTAGGTCTCACGACCATCATCCTAGCAGCTCTTGTTTCTCTGTTCGGAATCTTAGCTAACAATACAAAATGGCTCTACCCTAAAGTGAGGCCAGTACTAATTAAAGTCTTCCACGCCTTTGGAGGAATCTCTATTACGATATTGTTCCTCGCAACTGAGATTACAGGAACCTATAAAGGATGGCTTGAAAAGCAACGTGTTGGTGACCACGAAGTGGGGCGACAACTTGTTTTCGCCTCACTCTTCATTGCAGGTGTCTTGGTACTGTTCAAACCAATCTTGGGAGCTGTTTCCAGAACCAAAGTACTGGTCAAAAGTCTCAAGAACCCTCAACCTAGCACGTGACCTAACCTATAAAAGGATCATTTAATACCACAATCCTGCAAAATTTACCCTGCTATAAGTATCGGTTTGAAATTCATTCCGAGCGAATCAGTATTATTACGAACCATTCCGAGTCATTTCAAATCAATTCAGAAAACGTTTTGTATCTCGTATGATGAAAAATCGTCAAAAATCAATTCCAATGAATCTGAACCAATCCCAATCAATCCGAGAACGGATTGATCCAAACCGAATTAATTCGAATTATTCCGACTTTGGATTAATTCGGACAAATTTTGATTGGAAATTCGGTTTGGATGAATCCTGATTCCGGATTGATTCGAATTAAAAATTTGGTTCGAATTCATTGGGATTGATTCGAATTCAGTCGGATTGGTTTTTGGCCGTTTTTCATCAAACGATATACAAAACGTTTTCGAATTGGTTCAAAATGATTCGGAAAGAAATTCCGGAATAGCTCTGATTCGCACGAAATAAATTTCAGTTTTAGAGAAATTTGATGTTAGGTATTCAAAAAATGGCTATTTTGGCTAATTTTAAGAATTTATTGTAAGGAAATGGATTTTTTTCAGCGTTTTTGTCAACGGCATTGTATCCCAGTGGGCAAAAAATATAAAGACATCATAGGAATGTCTATAGGGCGTCTCTTGGACGTCTTTTGGTACCTGTCTTTTAAACGTCCGAGGGACTTTTTCAAGACGTTCAATGTCAGTACAGATGACATCCCAGATGTATCTTGTGTTTTAAAGATGTTTTTAGGACGTCTTTGGGACACTAAACATCTTTGGTACGTCAATTGGACTAACATTAGACATCCTTGTAACGTCTCAAAGTCTTCTCTCAGACGTCCTAAGTATTGTGCCTACAGAGATATTACTAGTATTCAGCTTTAAAATTCTTTTTTACTGAATCTTTACGATTTTTTTTCTGATATAACCCTAAAAAACTGTTCAACATAGAGAAAACTATTTAAACATAAGTTCTGAAAAATTCTGAAAAGATCTGACATGAAATGTTGCGCTGGTAAAAACTTTTTGCTAGACTACAAAAACAATCACTGAGAAAATGTAGAAATTGTTACATTATCCGCAAGTCCGTCAGCTGACGATTGGCGCTGCTCGATGAATAGAAATTCATTCCAAGCCAAACCGAAGTCTGTATCCGAGCCAATCCGAAAAAAGTTTTTAATCTCGTTTGATGCAAATCAGTTGAAAATTATTCTGCATCGATCCGAATTAATCCGAGTTAATCCGAATTCGGTTTTAATCGAGACTAATCCGTATTCGGATTGGTACATATTCATTATGATTGAAACTTCGGATTGAGATGGATTAATTTTTAACTGATTTGCAACAAACGAGGTAGAAATTTTTTTTCAGATTGGCTCGGAATGAATTTCTATCCGAAATTGACTATTCTATCCATCATTGACATGAATACTAAAAGAATCCGTTCGACGTCAATAAATTCTCTAAATTGGTCAAAATAGCAAGTTTTTGACTATTTAACTTCAAATTACTCTAAAACCTGACGTGCGAGGCAAATTTTGCGGTCAGATTCGTTTTCAGCGTCAATAAAAATCTGTAGGATGCACCTTCTGTAATTTCTGTAACTGACCTTTGCAGGCCTGTGTACTCGTCCAAAGATGCTGAGCAGTTTTGAATCTTAGCTGCAACGCCCTCTTTTAAAATCAAATCACGTCTATTTCAGTTCTTTGTTATACGAGTGAACACGTATCGGAAATTATTTGTGTAAAACGAGGAAAATCTCAGTGTTGGAGTACTTGAAACTTTGTAGAGGGAGAGATGGAACTATAAATATGACTTTTGAGAAAAAAATACTGATTTAGACACATGAGGAATTTATACTCATTTTTTTGTGGACTTTCTATCAGTATAATATTCCGTCTTGCATTTCCGTATTATTGTATTTGCCCAGTGAGCACAGGGACGTCGGACGTCTTTCTGATGTCTTAAGAAAAGTTTCAGCATTTTTTGTGATAAAAAGCATGATATTCAGGCTACTGAGACGTCTTTAAGACGTCCCGAAGACGTCCAGTATCTTCGTGCTCGCTGGATGGTGAAGTCACAAAATAATGGTTTTGGAAGAGAAGAAAATTTTTCTGCTTTTTCTAGAAAAAAATCATTGAATCCGATTGAGCCGGATTGGCCAGATTCGGAAAAAACATTAGAAGCGATTCATTTAAACGGATTCTATAGTGTAGTATCGATTGAATCCGATTAAATTAATTAGCTTTAATAGTATTTATAAATCGGATCGAACGGGTTTAATCTGATCCAATGATGTTTTTCTGAAAGGTCGCTTTACTCAATAAATCAATGTTCAAATGACGAAAAGAATCCGATAGTGCCGAATATTCAGCCAAATAAGGTTCCAAATAGTTATTTTGAGAATTTGAAAAAAATGAAACATCCCAATTCTATCCAAGATTTTCAGATTCTATCCGAAATTTCAAGTAAGGAAGACAGTTCTTAGGCAAGTCATTTTCAATGTAAATTTTGAGAATTTTCTCCAAAGATTTTTTTAAGCTAGCAAACGGTGCCTAATATTTAATTATTTGTTATATTTTGACTGATACATTAATAATTCAATTCAATTTGAATTCTAGATATTAAAGGTCAAGGATTACGACATGATACGAAAGTAAAAACGAATTATCAAACTCATGAATCATTCAGAATACCTGTGATGACATCAAGAGTCAAAAAACATCATTGAAAGTGACTTAAAACTATAATAAAATGGTTTTGAACACTTAAAAATATTCTTTCGTTTGCTGGAATGCCTTTTCTAATGTTATCTTGAGTGAAATCGTTGCATCTGGAAACAGAAAAAGCATTTTTTTATATTTTTGTACAAGGCTTCGATGCTATTCATTTTATAAAGTTTTAATATAAAGATTATTTATATTTAAAGTTATTTTTTTTAATGTCACTCTAAGTTTTATTTTTTAATATAATCCTAATGAAAGAATGGTATTGGTTATGCATTTCCACTGATACAAATTGTGTTTTCCACTGATGTATGAAAACTAACTTCTGTTTACCTTAATCAATAAGTTTACTGATTTGTTTCAGTAGTTCAATATTCACTTATCTGAATCGGCAAAAAATTCACTGAATTGAAATCAATTACGTTTTGAACTGAAAATCAGTGGAAATCATTTAATAACTGATACGCAGTAAAAAAAGACTGATAGCTTTCCCTGGCGAAAATTTTAGATTGGTATTTAATCCGAGCGAATCAGAGTTATACTAAGCCGTTTTATAATCTGTTTCCGAACTATTTCGAATTTTTCCGATCCAATCCGAGAATTGTTCTGAATCTGGTTTAATCTAAAATACGTTTAAATCAATCCGACTCAATCTCATTGAATCCAATACTTTAATCTCAATTAATCCAAGCTCGTCTTGATCCAAAGATAAATAATTTTCAATCAGAACCAATCCTAATAAATCCGAGGTCAGGATGATTCGGGTTGATGCGGATTAAAAAATTGATTTAGATAACTCGAGTCCTATTTGATCCGGACTGAAAATTCGAAATATGGTTCAGAAACTGATTCCAACTCAGTCAATTATTCACTGATTTAAATTCATAATGCGTGCTCTCTTAATTTTTATCAGTATTTGTTACTAATTTCAACTAGTGACTCATTTCTATCTGTGTAAACAATCGATTTTAACTTATTTTTAAGTTAATGTGATTCGAAAAACTGATTGAAATTAATAAAATAAAACTAATGATTGGAATTAGGATGATATGTATTACCTCGGCGAAAGTATCGTATTGAAATTCATTTCGAGCGAATCAGGGCTATTCCGAGCCATTCTGGAATCTGTTTCTGAACCACTGCAAGTCATTCCGAACCAATCCAAAAAATGATTTGTATCTCGTTTGATGAAAAGCGGTCAAAAATAAATTCGACTTAATTAGATTCAATCCAAGGCATCAGTCCGAAACAATCCGAACCAACTGTTCAATTAGAATCGATTCGAATCAATCCGAGCTTGGATGGATCCAAACGGAATTTATTAATCTGATTTAGTCTGAGTCAATCCGAACCAATTCGGAAAATGATTTGTAACCCGGTTGATGAAAAACGGTTAAGAATCAATTCGACTTATACCGAGGCATGAATCCGAACCAAGTTGTCAATCTGAATCAATACGATTCAATCCGAGCTTGGATTGATCCAAACCGAATTTTTTAATTCGAATTAATCCGAGTCATTCCAAACCAATCCAAAAAACGATTTCTATCTCGTTTGATGCAAAACGGTCAAAATCAATTCGACTTAATTTGATTCAATCCGAATGAATCCGAACCAATCCAAATCAATTCGAATCAATCCGAGTTTGGATTTATCCAAACTGAATTTTTTAATCCGAATTAATCCGAGTCATTCCGAACCAATCCGAAAACGATTTATATCTCGTTTGATGAAAAACGGTCAAAACTCAGTTCGACTTAATTTGATTCAATCCGAATGAATCCGAACCAATCCGAGCATGGATTGTTATAAACCGAATTTTTTATTCGGAATTAATTCGAGTCATTCCGAACCAATCCAAAAAACGATTTCTATCTCGTTTGATGCAAAACGGTCAAAATCAATTCGACTTAATTTGATTCAATCCGAATGAATCCGAACCAATCCGAATGAATCCGAACCAATCCAAATCAATTCGAATCAATCCGAGCATGGATTGATATAAACCGAATTTTTTATTCCGAATTAATTCGAGTCATGACGACCTCAGATTTATTCGGATTGAATTGGATTGGAAACTTGGTTCGGATTGGTTCGTTATGACTCGGAATGGTCATGGCTCTGATTCGCTCGGAATGAATTTCAATCCGATAGTTCCGCCAGGGTATAAATTGCAATTTTTATATGTCTTTGCGTTATTTTTTGTTTGTGGATTTTTGTAAAATCAACAACATATCGTCAACCATATATCAACATTTTATTAATTACACACGCATCGTATACATATACACAGAATATAATGTATATATATATATATATCTCTTCATAATACAATGTACATGTATAATAATACAACTTTTTCAATGCTTAATTAAATATCAAATTTGCTTATATATAGGCGCTCTTTTGCGAGTTTTTTCACAACTTCTCGATTTAACATTATCATCTATCAACGTACATAAATATATATAACTATATATTTATAACTGCCCTTCTGTAATAATTTATTTGTACACGCGGTGCATACAGAAAGTGTCACGTTTCTCGCAAAAACGTTCATTTCAAGTTTGATCTAATAAATTATAATTAATTAAAATGAAATATTTTTTCAACACTAGAAATAAGTTTTGACACTATTTTGTACACGCCGCATATAAAAGTTATATAATCTCTTCGAAAAATCCTGCTATTCGTATATATCATCGACCTCGGATTATAATTATTTTTTTTTTTTTAGGATATTGCAAATTTCCCATGAGTTTTCATTATTGTGTCTTGATTGTATTTCGTTCAGTGTGTACGACACGATTGAGCATCGGGCAAATTTTCCTTTTTCGAATTTATCGACATTACAGGCTTGCATAACAATGTTTATAGTTTACTTGATTGATTGCTTTTTTTTACTTAACTACTCTCTGTTTATTTGAGTTTTCTTTATATTCACAACTGGATTTCCTCGCCTGGCGTCGAGCAGTAGACGATAAATCATTTTGCGAATAGTATTTCATATCCTATTGAACTTTATCTTATATTTCTAATATCAGCGAACTTTGCACACACATTCCCAACGACTTTGAAAACTAAATCTGGAACACTTCGGGAAGTAATTATGCACATTTCTAGTAAACAACTTTGACGATTATTCAACTGATTTATATATCCACAATATTTTAACGAAGATAACAAATATTTATAATTTTTCTTTAACTTCCATAAAGCACCATTTTTACAACTAAATTGTTACCCTTATGAAAAATTTTCATTTTTCAAAACTTTCTTTTTATATTTTCACTTGTTTTGAATATTTTTATGAAGTATTGGAGAAAGTATTGGAAAATCTAATATTTGAAGAAAAAAATTAGTATTGGATTTGTTAATGCATTATCCAATATTTAATGCAATACTTTTCCAATACTTTTTCATAGAGACCAAACCTGAATGTAGGATTAAGTATTAGAGAAAGTATTGAAGAAAGTATTGCAAAAATTATTAGAGCAAGCATTGGCAAATCTAATACTTGCAATGTGAAATCACTTTATGAAAAAAGGTATTGTCAAGTATTGGGTCCAATACTTTTAAACGAAAATCAATCAAGTAGGTACAAAAAGTATTGGATCCAATACCTTTTTCAAAAAGGTTGGTATTGGATTTAAAAATAACGTTTCCAATAAATTATATGATACTTCATTTTCATAAGGGTAAGATTCTCAAAAACTATACATTTCCCTAATTTCCTTCTTTCGAATACAACAATTAACTACCAGACATTCAATTTTTTTAATACCTCATCCTTTTTTCTTCGATTCCAAGAAATTAAATTCCTGACGATTTGAATAAATCTTTTATTTCTTCTATATGCATAATAATGAGAACTCGACTAACACGACAATGATATTGCTTTTTCCTCTTATTCATAAAATATATATAATCTGTGTTTCTAATTTTGAACTAAATTTTATTTTCTACGTGATTTCACGAAAATACGATGAGCGCATGGATTCAATGATACCTTCTGAAAAAGGTATCAAGCGTCCTTTTTGCGATTAGCCCTAGGACACATTGATTACTTTGTACTGTTTGCTCTACTGGTTGCTCTTAATTATATCTATCTAGGACACTCAGCCGACCTCTTTTTGCGGCTCGTTCACTTTTTTTCTTTTACTAGAATTAACACAACTGTTTCTTTATTAGCAGCACTGACGCGTTTAAAGTTCTTTCTTTTTCTTGTTAGATGGACTAAAAGAACAAAAGATTCTTAAACTGCTTAAAAGACTCTATCCAGGATTTCTATTTTTATTTATACAATTAAAATTTCAATTATTCAGATTTCAAATTAAAAAATTAGACAAATATAACAAATTTAATCGGAACCCAGTTCGTACAGGGACGTTGTACGCCTTTGAGACGTCTAAAGAACGTCTCGAGGTCTTTAATGTCAGGCTATTTGTTGCCTTTTGGACATCTTTTGTCCAAAAGACGTCTTTGAGACATGAGACGTCCTAAGGGGATTAAAAAGTCTGATATAGAAGTCTGCAGGACGTCTTAAAGACGTCCAATGCTCCTGTTCCCACAATTTTTAATACGTGGAATATGAGAAAACATAATAAAATGGAAAATGAAAGGTTCAACGAGATTTAAATTAGAATATTGAAGAATTTAGACAGTGGCCCAGTGGGTACGAGCACATTAGACGTCTTAAAGACGTCCTATGTAGGTGTTTCAATGTCAGGCTTTTTTTTGTCATGGGGAAATTTTATGTTTAAAAGACGTCTCGAAAATATAAAACATCCTCAGGATAGCAAAAAGTCTGAGATTTAAGTCCTTAGGACATCTTTGAGACGTCACAAAGACGTCTTCTTAAACTACTTAAAAGACTCTATCCAGGATTCCATTTCTACTTTCACAATAAAAATTCCAATTATTGACATTTTAAATTAGAAAATTAGAAAAATTCAAAAAATTTAAAATCGAAACCCAGTTTGTACAGGACGTTGTACCCCTTTGAGACCTCTCAAGGACGTCCTGAGGTCTTTAATGTCAGGTTACGTGGTACCTCCTAGACATCTTTTGTCCAAAAGACGTCTTTGAGACATGAGACGTCCTAAGGCCATTAAAAAGTCTGACATAGAAGTCTGCAGAACGTATTTAAGACGTCCAATGCTCCTGTGTCCATAATTTTTAATACGTGGAATATGAGAAAACATAATAAAATGGAAAACGAAAGGTTCAAAGAGAGGTAAATCAGAATATTAAAAAAAAAAATCTTTAAAAGACGTCTTGCAGACATGAAACATCATCAAGATAGCAAAAAGCCTGAGATTAAAGTCCTTAGGACGTCCTTGAAACGTCTCGAAGACGTCTTGTTTTCACTGGGAAGAGATTCAAAAAAAGTTTGAAACACTATTAATGGAAGCCCTATACATCAGTAAATATTTTTTTCTCGAGGCTAATGAACCAATTTTGATATAAATATAACGAACGAGATAAAATAACGTAGTCACGTGACATAAAATTAATCAACGCTAATTACTATTATCATCAGTGACCTTTCCATCCACCAACTTTAAGAAATATTTCAACTTCAGAAAAATATTTTAAATCTTCATATAAACTTGGTTTGTTTCTTAAAACATATTTCTAATTCCCCTTTTTTCTGTTTGCGTGAGTATTATATATATATATATATATATATTCTAAGGTGAACCGATAGATTGGCTCTCATTTAAAGTCTCTACTGTGATTGGATTGTTGCCTAACCAAGGACGACGGAAGTCACTAGGAAAATAATCGGGACGTGAAAATGAAAATAATTACTTTAATACCATTATTTAAAAAATACGCTCTATTTAAAATGAATTTAATTTCTTACGAAACACATAAAAAATAACACGTTTAAAAATATACATTTTTTTAGACCTCAAAGCAAATTTAGAAAAGTTGAATCGTATTTCTTCTAAAAAAAATATGTATTTTCTGAATCCTATATCGATATCCGGCGACCTTGTATTCAATATTGAAGGCTAGTATTTTATAGGACTATTATTCAATTTTCTATTGGTGACATAACAAAATATCAAATCAGTAAAACAATAAGTGACCTGATTTTTTTCTGTAACAATGATATGGAGGAAAAATTTAATTAATAAAATTTCCAATTGACCCAAGTTTTTAAAATTAAAATTTGATGTATTTCAAGTAATGCAAATATAATTTCCAGTAGACGTGGAGATGTTGGACGTCTTTCTGGAGTATCTGACGTCCCAGATGCTTCAATATCAGTCCTGATGAAAGTATCGGATAGGAATTCATCCCGAGCCAATCAGAAAAACTCCCATTGAAGTTCGCAGGACGTTTTTAAGAGATTTTAAAGACGTCAAGTGTCTCAGTGCATACAAGGTTGAAATGAATTTGTAACGACCCAGATAGAACATGGACGCTGGACGTCTTTGGGACGCCCTAAGGACATTCTGCGGCACTCTATACCAGTAGACGCCGGGACAAAGTTGTTTTTTGGTCGTCCATGTGTTAATGAAATCTTTCGGACATAGAGCATCCACAAAACATCAATTGCATAGACATAGACGTCCTAAAGACGTCATTTAGACGTCTCAAAGACGACTATGTTCTCATGCGCACTACTCTCTAAATCTGCATCAGTCAAATTTTCACTGATTGAACCAGTAATTTGCATTTTCACTGATTCATCAGTGCAAAAATATTTTTTGCTGTCAAATCAGTTTATTTTCACTGATTGAATCAATGAAAAAATATTTTTCACTGTTAAATCAGTTGATTTTCACTGATAATCAGTAGATTTTGACTGATTCAGATTTAGAGAGTAGGTTATCAGCCTTCTGCCTGTCTTGAGGAATTACCTGAGACAAGAAAATGCCTGAAATGTAAGTCACTAAGGCGTCTCGAAGACGTCTCACAGACTTCTATCCCCGAGACGTCTTAAAGACATCTCATGAATTTCTATGTCAGGATTTTTGTGATCCTGTAGAGGTATTATCCTATAAAGACGTCTTTTTAGCAAAAGACGTTAAGAAAATATAGAAAAACATGAAATCCAAATCTCCAAGACGTCTTAAAGACGTCTCAAGAACTTATCTGTCAGTTTTTTTTGCTATCCTGAAGACGTCTTATGTCTATAGACGTCTTTTGGGAGAAATATGTCAAGAAGACAACGAAAAGCCGGAAATGAGACAAGAAAAAGCCTGACATGCAAGTCACTGAGACGTCTTGGACGTCTTATCAATTTCTATGTCAGGGTTTTTGCTGTTCTAAAGACGTCTTTACGGCAAAAGACGTCAAGAAGACATGGAAAAGCCGGAAATGAGACAAGAAACAGCCTGACATCCAAGTCCCCACGACGTCTTAAAGACGTCTCTCGAGACGCCTTTAATACAAATAAGTTCGCGATCTGTCAGGATTTTTGACGTCCTGAAGATGTCTTATATCTTGAGACGTTTTTCGGAAAAAATACGTCAAGAAGACAACGAAAAGCCTGATACTGAAGTACCCAAGACGTCTTAAAGATGTCTAATGTCCCCATGCCCACTGGAGAATCATTTTCTGAGAAAAAATCATTTAAGCACATTTATTACTAAATTGACACAATCAATTTATCTTTCCTTCAGTGAATATGCAATATGCAATTACAGCTTTTATAAATTGTATTTGTTCACGATAATTTTTCAAGGTGTAACAAGCCCACGTTGCTATTGGCTAATTGATATTTGCTTCGTGTAGTTCTGGCCGTTGACACCTTTTCTACTTATGCTAATGTCACTCTTTATTTTTATTCTTATTGTTACCTAAATTTTACAATCGAAGCTCAAAACGATCGTGAATACTAAATTTTCTGTCAAACCGATTCGGGGGCTCGAGTTTTAACATCGATAATTATATTTATTAATATTTCTTCGATATACATTTAATTAATTAATTAACCTTCATTACGCTAATTTCTCTCAATTCTTGCCTGAAATTTCGCATCCACTTTATCGTCCCTTTGAGCAATATATGGATGGCTACGATTAAATTCTAATTTTTTTTTTCAAACTCTCCTTTCCTTTAATTCCAGAACCTTGTTTTTGATTCAAGGGAAATAGATTGCTAAAAATAATTCAATGAATAAGTTTATCGAAGGCTCAAATTTATATAATAAATTCTTTTAGTTTTTTGAGGTAGATCCTTTGATTTTTAAATTTAAGCATTTACAACAAAAACTATTTATCTCTCAAATACCAACAATAAATATATTTACTACTCGTATATATATTTACAAAAATTGAATCTTTAAGGCCGTGTATTGCATATCAGTTCCTACTTTATCGACATTTTTAGTCCTTCAGGCCATGGACCAATCCGATCACGTGACTAGGTTCCTACCTTACCAACATTTTCAATTCGTTTAACATCATTTCTGTAAAAAATGAGATAACTATTTGAATATTTGTTTATCATTGAAAATTCTTTTTTTTTCAAAGAAATTTTTTTTATTTCAAATTGTATTTTATTTGATTCTACAAATGTTCAGTTACCCATCTTATTTATTATAGAAATGGGGTTACACAAACTAAAATGCCGGTAAAGTAGGAATCTAGTCACGTGACCAAGTTGGTCCATAGCCTTAAAGTTATGTCTTTGCCTGGAAAAATTTGAGAAATTAAGACCATGTATAACTTATTCGTCCCTACCTTACCGACACTTTTTTTCATCCTTCGCATTTGCACATTTATATTAAGATATCCAGTTACAACTTTGAGTGATTAAGTAAAAGGCAGTAAAGAATATTTATCTGGTCCTAAATTTTCATAATTATAAAAAACATGTATCCGGAAATAAATTTGTTTATAAATATTTATGAGCATATAAACCCTCCTTAGTGCTTTTTACTTGATTACTCAAAGTTTCAACAGTATTGAAAAAAGTGTAGTACAGCTCTAAAAATCTATAAAAATTATTTCTCAAAAATAGGATTCTCTCCTCAAATATATTCTGCAGTGTGACAAATATTAGTCCATATAGTCAGAATTTTGGAATTTACCAATCAAAATACTTTCACTGTGTATCAAGGTGTTTGAAATTTTATGAAATTATGTACATTGCATTATAAGAAATTAATTCGTGTTCTACACTGCAGAATATATCATTAAAAATTACTATAAATGGGGGGGGGGGGGGGGGTAATTAAATCTAAAAAATTTTGATTACAATTTATCCTATTGTTTTCCGATGCCCACTTCCGGTTGTCCTAAGGTACTTTAGGAATATGTCAGTCAAGTTTAAGGTACATTTCCCCTGGCTCATGGCGCCTATTAAGACCACGTAACACTTATCGTTTCCTACATTATCGACATTCTTGTCAGTGAATTCATGTCCATGCAAAATGAAATACAGGTTAAAATTTTGTGAAATTTTTCCTCTATATCCCATTTTGCATGGGCATAAGTAAACAAAAAAAAACTGTCGGCAAGGTAGGAATCGATAAATTATTCATGGCCTTAAGGGATCGAAAAGTGAACTCGCCATTAATTGTCTTTCTCATTAGAACATTTTTTTGAACCCTCATTTACACTTCCGTTTATTATTTCCCTCAATCACACATTTCTGAGGTAATTCTAAAACTCATAGATATGAGTACACTTGAACGCAGCGGGCTTTTTTCTTATTAAATAACATCTCGGTACGCGGTTTAAAGCTAAATATATCCGCCATACGGATTGTATATACATATATAAATACTATTTATTACACATATATCTCAACTTATATTCAGTTATATGTATAGTAATATTGCTTTTTATTTATGGCCATGGACCGACTGGACTACGTGGACAGATTCCTACCTTACCGGCACTTTAATCTGTAAATTCATGTCCACTCAAAATTAAATATCGACTTAAAATTTTGCGAAATTAAAGAAAAGGTACTGAGGAAGATCTCTCAATTTTTAGATTTGTATAATTACAAAAAAAAAGTTCCGAAAGTATTTTTTTGTAATTATAAAAATCTAAGATTTGAGAGAGTCATTCGTTCCTTTCCTTTAATTTCGTGAATATTTAACTCAATATCTCATTTTCAAAGGACATGAGTTTACAGACAAAACAATGCCGGTAAGATAGGAACCTTATCACGTGATCCGGTTGTTCTATGGCCTTAAGAATAACAACACTTTAAAAACGTGATCACAAAAATAAAGAATCACAATCCTTTACTTTGACTGCTTATTGACTCTTGTACATTCGTGTAGAATTTTAATTCCCTTTTACCAATCACGTCTACAGCGAAATTTGCACCTTTAATCAAGTCACAGAGCTAGATTGATTATTTTAGACGAGACGTTTCTATATTGGCCATTTCAATGGGAAACATCTATTTTTTCTCATGAGGATTATTGTAAAAAAAACTCTTGACAGATTGGAATGAAAGAAATTTAGAGAAGTGGAAACGGGGACATTGAAAATAAAACGTCTTAATAACGTCTCAGTGATTTCTGTGTCAGGGTTTTTTGTCTTCTGGACGTCTTAAAGGCAACCCAGTAGGCACAAAACCTTGGGATATCCTAAAGATGTTCTTTAGACGTTATCAGGACGTCTAATGTCAGTCCAATTGACGTAAGAAAGATGTTTTATGTCCTAAAGAGATCCTAAAACCGTCCTTAAAACACAAGATATCTCTGGAACGTTATTTGTACTGATATTGAACGTCCTGAGAACGTCCTTAGGACGACCAAAGGACACGTGCCAAAAGGCGTCCTAGAAATGTCCTATAGACATCCTTAGAACGTCTTTAGATTTTTTACACACTGGGAAGACACCAATGTCCCCGTACCCACTGTGAGTCTAAATTTCAGATTTTTTTCTAGGATTGACCATAGAAAAAATATTGTCCTTGTCTAATAATAAAATTGATAATTTACACTGAAGTTCACTCGTAACTAAAATAAATCTAATATTCCAGATAATTTGTTATGAAAGAAATTTTTCTTGAAAACTAAAAAAATTTTATTCTATAATCGAATAGTACCCAATGGGCACACGATGTTAGGAACATTTATGTAACATTCTACAAACGTTCTAGGAACATCCCAATGTCCAATGTCCGAAAGACGTTCTTAGAACGTTTTTGGAACGACTTTCGGACATTGGACATTGGGATGTTCCTAGAACGTTTGTAGAATGTTACATAAACGTTTCTAATATCGTGTGCCCATTGGGTAGTTACCCGGTGTACACGGGAACATTGAGCGTCTTTAGGACGTCTTAATAACGTTTCCAGGACTTCACAATTTAGGCAAACAAATATCCTGACAGAAGTCTGCAAGACGTTCTCAAGACGTCAGAAAGACGTCTTTGGAACGTTTTAAGAATTCTCTACAGACGTTTTGCTGTAATGGGAAAAACATAACATAAACACGACCTTAAATACGTAAGACGTCCTCGGGACTGCATAAAGGTCCATAGGACATTTTTGAGATGTTCCAAAGACGTTCTATGTGTCCGTGCCCTTTGGGTTTATTGTTGATTCATTTTATTTTATTTCAGAAGAAGTGGGTACACATGTCATCTTCAAGACGTCTGAAGGACGTTCTGTAGATTTCAATGTCAGTAATTATGCTCTCCTGAGGACGTTTTATATCTGAAAGACAACTTTAAGACATGAGATGTCCTCGGTACAACAAAAAGCCTGAGATTGAAACCTTTGAAACATTCTCAAGACGTCTTGAAGACGTCCCTGTTCCCTCTAGGAATACAATCCTTGAATTGGCAAAGATCCCTTACTGGCCTCATCTATAAATAAGCCTAAGGTACACTTTACTAAAATATATTTCTTTTTACTAATAGAAATCTACCTTCAATTACATATCAATGGAGCGACACCTGGACATTGGCAAATCTTTTATCTCTAATATTTATATCTACAATTCTTTCAACGATTCACTCATTTGAATACACTCTCAGTTTCACGAACGTATACAGCACACTATATTTATACACATTGAACCTCATTTTTATTAAGCCCCTGACGAATTTTACAACAAAACTTATTTTTCGTCAGAAATATTCCCCACGAAAACTATTCCTAGATGAATTTTACGTTCTCAGTGCAAACGATTCTAAAACACTGACTTCGTCCTTAAATGCAATATAGAAAAAATAATCTTTCAACAATATCCAACAACGATTAGCTCGAAATAAAATATTCGGGCTTTTAATTATACTTTGAATTTCTTTTCTTGCAAGAGAACGACTTCATCATTATTCTCTTTCCTAAAGATTAAATTATTGTAATACTAGGGGCCTGAAATTTTTTAAAAGACGTTAAACAGTTTCTGTGTTATGTTTGATCGACTTGAACGTGTTTCGTCTTTTCGTTCCGTCTCGTTGTTGATCTCTATACCACTCTTTGATTATACGAGTAATTCATAATCAGAAGTTCCGGAGACGTTTTTCGGAACTAATTTAATCACGTTTCCTGTTTGAAGAGACTCGAAAGGCGATTTTTAAAATGAGTTCCTGAGGTATAAACGTATGTTGGGTCAAACCTGTTGAGAAGAAATGAGATCTGCTTTACTCGAGTTTTTGAGAATTGATGGTCCTGGCAGCTTCAGAGAGGTTCCCATCGAACCGGCAGGCTGTACTGTCATTGGCTGTCCGTTCACCAAAACAATGGTGTCTAGAACAGAGTCGTATCCACTTGGTGGTCCTAAATCAACAGAAATAATTACAATTACAAACTTTACTCTACAAAATTCTCTCAAAAGAAAATAAGATTATTTTTTTAGAAAAATGGTAAAAAATGGCCAAATGATGTCTAAAAACAAATTTTTAAACGGTCTGTGTTATTACAATTGACGTCTAGTAGACTTTTATGCCATAGAAACGTTTTTGAGATATTAAAAGTCCAAAATACGTCAATTGGTCAGACCTTAAGGACGTTTTTAGGATATTAGACGTACACGAGACATCAATTGGACAGACACTGTCATCCGTAAGACATCTTTAGAACATTCCAAAGATAAAAAAGTCTCTATGTAAAATCTCATGTCTTAAAACCGTCTTTCAGATATAAAACCTCCTTAAAACACCAAAAAGTCTGCCATTGAAATCAGCAGAAAGCCCTTAAGGCCATGGACCAATCGGATCACGTGACTAGATTCCTACCTTATCAGAATTTTCAATTTGTATAACCCCATTTCTGTAAAAAATGAGATAACAAGTTGAAAATTTGTGAGAGTAAATGAAATGCACAAAGACAAGTCTGTCTGTTCATACCAGGGGTGTTAGTTGAAATTGACCGGTTTTACTCATAGATGTCGCTAGAGATATGTATACATTTCTATGATTTGGCATCTATGTCATATTTTTCTATGGACAATAACCTTCAAAAATACACAATTACATTCCAGTGATCCCAGAACGTGGGAGCTGGCGGCCCCCACCATAGACCCAACCAGCTCATGGCTTCTTTCTCGCTTGACTACCATAGGTTGGTTGAATGAAGAAGACACAATGAACTCGAGGTATCTATGGTGGGTGCCGCCAGCTCCCACGTTCTGCGATCACTGTTACATTCTGCCAAAATAATAGCATCATAGTTGTTTACCTCAGTGAATATGTCGAGTTTCGTTCCAAGTAAATCGCATTTGCAGCATTCGTTGCTTTTCTTATTTCATCAAAAGAAAAAAGCAGTTGAAGCTCATCGATTGCTGGTAGAAACTTATGGTGAACATGCTCCAGTGATTAGAACATGTAAGACATGGTTTCGTCAATTTAAAAGTGGAGATTTAGATTTAACAGACAATGAACATCCTGGTGCAGCGAAAAAGTTCGAAGACGAGGAATTGCAGGCGTTATTGGAAGAAGACCCAACCCAATCGCAACAACAATTGGCACGAACACTAAATGTCACCCGAGGAGCAATTTGCCAACGTTTAAAAGCCATGGGAAAAATCCAAAAGTATGGAAAATGCGTACCACACCAACTGAACGATAGACAAATGGAAAATCGAAAAACCATTTGTGAAATGCTGCTTCAACGGTTCGAAAGGAAATCTTTTCTGCATCGAATTGTCACGGGGGACGAAAAATGGATTTATTTCGAGAACCCGAAGCGGAAAAAATTATGGCTTTCACCTGGTGAGGTCGGCCCATCGACTCCAAGGCCAAATCGCTTTGGCCATAAGACAATGCTCTGTGTTTGGTGAGACCAGTGTGGTGTGGTGTACTTCGAGTTATTAAAACCTGGTGAGACGGTGAATACGGATCGCTACCGACAACAAATTATCAATTTGAATCATGCGTTGATCGAAAAACGGCCGGAATGGGCCCGAAGACATGACAACGCACCGTCTCATACCGCTAAAGTGGTGAAGAACACATTAAAAGCATTGAATTGGGAAATATTATCGCACCCGCCGTACTCTCCAGACCTCGCCCCGTCCGACTATCACCTTTTCGCATCGATGGGACACTCACTCGCAGAGCAGCGTTTCGCCAATTTTGAAGAAGTCGAAAAATGGCTCGTCGAATGGTTTGCCTTGGAAGAGAAAAAGTTTTTTTGGAATGGTATCCATGGTTTGCCTGAAAGATGGGCAAAATGTGTAGAATCCAATGTTCAATACTTTGAATAAAAATTTTTTGAGATTCCCTTGAGAATTAAGTGTTTTCTTTATTGAAAAAACCAGCAAACTTCAACTAACAGCCCTGGTAAATGTTTATAACTGTTTATATATATATAAACATTTGTGACCATAAATACCGATATTAATGTATTTGATTTAATTCTACAAATTTCCAATTAACTGTCTTAATTTTTATAAAAATGGGGTTACACAAACTGAAATGACGGTAAAGTAGGAATCTAGTTACGTGACCAGGTTGATCCATGGCCTTAAGACGTTCTGAAGATGCCATTAAAATAATCACCTGAAGGCGAAACGAAAGTTCTAGAGGGTGTCAAGTGATTACGAGAAACGGGTCCCCAGTCTGCTGTAGGCTGAACAAGCACCCGAGCTCGGCTCCAGACACTCTCTTCTATCCCTTTTCGTCCACTCTTCTGAGACTTTCCAGAATTTAGGTCATCATCTTCCTCGTCATCGTCATCGTAAGTTGGTTTCCGCCGACGTTTTCTCAACTGAATCTGAAGAAACAAAGTCAGAGATTATTAGGCAAAAATACTTTGAGTTCGACAAATTACAAGAGTGGCTAATCTAATCTCAAAACCAACGAATTACCCACTGGGAATTGGGTCACTGGGGCATAATCGTCTTTAGGACGTTCCAAAGACGTCTTTAGGACATCTAAGTATATTTAACTGATTTCTTATATACATTCTATTTCCGAGAAACGTCCTTGAAACAGAGAGGTCTAAAATATCAAATGAACAGACATGGGCGTCCGAATGATGTCTTCGAGATATCAGTAAGTACTCGCGGACACGCCTTGTAGAAAAGAAAAAAGTTATTATTAACAAATACTTACAAGAGCCATGCCAATGATGACAATAACTGGCAACATGCCAACCACCCAACCAACAGCGTCCGCCCACCTCGGATAGACATAAGTGCCGTACTTGAGAGGTTCGTATTCTACCCAATTAAAAAAAAGAATGAAGAAGAGTGCAGCTGGCGTTACGACTTTCCACATCCACGTCCAGAAATATCGCCAAAGTCGGCAACGTGGTCCAATCATCTGCTGCACATCATCAAGAAAACGATCCGCTCCGTAGACCCATGCCACCAAAATACACTCGGTAATTGCTATTAGAAGTACTGACCAATTTGCAGCGTACTTGTCCATCAGCTGCAACCAATACATCCCAGCCTGTTGAAGAATTTAAGGTAGATTAAAATTAGGGATTAAAAATTATAGTACAAATCCCAGAGAGCACGGGGACATACATAGTGTGATCTGAAAATAACCGAACTTTTAATTAAAATTATAGAACACGTAGAGCCATCTATTAAACGTTGGCAACGTTAGAAAAGTACATCTTTTTTCTTTCAAGCGCAACCAAGTTCAAGCAAATCAGTTGGCAGGTCACAAAATTACGCACATTTTAATGATAGTAGTTTTTGTGGTTATGTCGTAAAAACATAATGGAACAAAGAGCAAATATCAAATTTTGTTTTAAACTCGGTAAAAAAATTTCTGAGACTTACGAATTATTAAAAAAAGTTTATCGTTAGTGGAAAAAGTACCTGAAATAATCGCTATCGATGCAAATTTCACTGTGAGAATGCTGGAAGAAGAATTAAATTCATCTTACTGCACAATCTACACAATATTAAATGAAGATTTGGGAAAAAAAAGGTCTGTGTACGTTTTGTTCCACACCAGTTAAATGCACCACCTCACAAGACCAAAAAAGTCAACGAATTTTGGATGAAAAAACAGATTTGTGTTATCAACCACCCTCCGTATTCCTCTGATCTATCACCGTGTGACTATTTTCTGTTCCCAAAACTGAAAACTGCAATGGCAGGAGCTTTTTACGATGATGTTCCAACCATTCAAGCAGCTGTGACACAGGTGCTAAAGAACATCCCAAAAACCGAGTTTAAAAAGTCTATGGATAAATTGGTTGATCGTTCCAAACGTTGTATTGAGTTAAATGGATCCTATTTTGAATAAATATTAGCTTTGAAACATAATACCATGCTTGTTTTATTCTATAACTAAAAAGTTCGGTTATTTCTAGATCACACTGTGTAGTGCGTCTTCAGTACATCTTAAAGACGTCTCGGGAACTTCAATGTCAGGTTTTTTGATGCCCTGAGGACGTCTCATATCTTAAAGACGTCTTTCAGCCGTGAGGCCTCCTCAGAAAAACAGAAACCCTAAAATAGAAGTCTGCAGGACGTCCTTTAGATGTCTCGGGAAGTACTCGGGCTTTTTGTTGTCTTCTGGAGGTATTTTATTCGAAAGACGTCTTTAAGACAGGAAGCGTCTCCAGAATAACAGAAAGCCTGGTACAGAAGATTGCAGGATGTCTTTGAGACGTTCCAAAGACCTCCAATATCCTGCCCACTGGGAAATTAACAGATTTTTAAATGGTACATTGGTCGTGAAGATGATGCCACCAAAGTAGCCGAGAATGGAAACTACAAGGACGACCCATATTTTATAGAGCCTTAACGATGGAACTCCATCAAGAATAGCCGTGGTTACAGTTTCCATGAGGGCAAATTGCGAATCCAATCCTAGAGTTAAAAGCATGACGAAGAAGAGCAACGACCATACTGGAGCAACTGGTAATCTGGCAACAACCTGAAATAGAAGAACATGTTTATTAAAAGAAGTCAATTTTACTATTTCATGGATTCTTCTCATTTATAATATTTTATTACCTCTGGATAAACGATGAAAGCTAATCCAGCACCTTGATCGACGACAGAAGCAACGGGTACGTCAAGTTCATGAGCTAAAAAACCAATGACAGAAAATATCACCAATCCAGCGAAAAATGATGTTCCGATGTTGCTGACAGCGACAATCAGAGAATCTTTGTAGCAATTATTCGAAAATTTATTGTAGGAGCTCAAAGTAATGAGACCACCCCAGGCTGGACTCAGAGCAAAAAATATCTGAACCGCAGCGTCCCCCCAAACTTTTGCTGATGCGAGACGTTTCCAATCCGGAGTCAGGTAGAACAAGATCCCCTCATCAGCACCAGGAAGCATGATACCCCGAACGAATAATGCAATCTGAAAATTATTGCAAATCAAAATTAGGAATTATGGATTCTTCCCTGGTGCAAGTTTCAGATTCGAAAAATTCTAGCGATTATATTCCACCTTGTTCGGAAATCTGGTTTTTTGCTAAATCTAGCTATTCAAAATTTAATTCAAACTCAAAGGTTATGGATTCGTCCGGATTGAATTTTGAGAGGATGCACAGATTGAGAGAGACCTAAAAGATGCTTCAGATTCGTTTCAATTCGAAGAATTTTTGTAAAAGATCTCAATCTGAGCTAATTTCAAATATCCGTGCATCAAGTAAAAATTCAATCAGAATTAATCCGAGGTACTTTTTTAGTCTATCTCAATTCAATACCGAAACAAATGATAGTGAGACGATGCAAGGTCCGGGCTATACGGTGGGTGCATCAAAACTATCCAACCAAGTTCAGTCAATTTTTGGCGAGTCATCAAAAATGTGTGTGGCCTGGCGTTGTCGTGGTGGAACACAACGCCCTTTCTATTGACCAATTCCGGGTACTTCTTTTGAATTGCTTCCTGTAATCTGGTCAATTGTTGACAGTAAAATACCGAATCGACCTTTTGACCAGGTTCCAGAATTTCATAGTAGACAATTCCCTTCCAATTCCACCATACACCTTACTGGCCGTCAATTCGGGCTTTGCAGTCGTTTGTGTCTCTTCATCACGCTTCTTTTGCGTTTGAAGTTCTCGTATTTTATCCATTTTTCATTGCCCGTTATTAATCATTCAAGAAATCCCAGTAGGCATAAAACCTTGGATATCCTAAAGATGTTCTTTAGACGTTACCAGAGAACGTCTAATGTTAGTCCAATTGACGTACGAAAGATGTTTAATGTCCTAAAGAGATCCTAAAAACGTCCTTAAAACACAAAATATCTCTGGAACGTTATTTGTACTGATATTGAACGACCTGAGAACGTCCTTAGGACGACCAAAGGACACGTGCCAAAAGGCGTCCTAGAAGTGTCCTATAGACATCCTTAGAACGTCTTTAGATTTTTTACCCACAGGGCTCGGACTAGTTCCAGATTTTTTGGCATTCGCGTGGAATGAGGCGGAATAAACCGCAATGAAAACTTATCCGAATTTGCACCAGGGCAATCATTTATTTTCTTTTATTAGAAAAATAATTACCAGCACTACGTAAGGAAAAAGAGCAGTGAAGTATACAACTTTCCCTGAACTTTGAACTCCTTTGCTAAGACACAGGAAGACGATGATCCAGGCCAGTAAAAGACAGGCTGCCATTTTAGGATTCACAGAACCCGTTTCCTCGATCCCACGACTCATACCCAAGACATGGTTGCTGTAAAATATTATTTATTATTTTTAAAGTTCATTATAAAATAAAATGTTCATCCCCATACAGAAATTTATGTGTTCTAATCCAAGCCCAGAACTGGCAACATCTATATTGGCATAGAACGTGGAGCCATGCCAGGACCCGGATACGCATACCGATTATTGCAATATCATATTCTACCTTGCTGGGTCCAAGTCTGGTATAACGTACCATGGCAAGTCAAACTTCAAAGTCAGGTCATGAAATTAATGCACAGGGCGGAATTTTAATTTTATAGGTTATATTACTTGAAGTATTCCTCAGCAGGTGGTTTTCTAACGATGGCTGTAATGTTCTCAATGGTCAGATTCATGGCTGTGAGTTGGGTCGAATTGAGACATTCGTTCTTGAAATATGTCAAGTTCAATTCCAGGCACATATCGGATATTTCAGGCGTAACACAATCTTCAGTGCTCCATGATGGATCGCATTTGCTCCAAGGTAACACACCCCCTCCTTAATTAAAAAAAGAGCAAATTATCATTTTTGATGGCTATATATAACAAAATTCCCAGTTGGCATAACCCTGAGGAAAGTTTCGAAAAGGAATTCAATTCGAGTGAATCTGAGCTATTCCGAAATCTGCTTCCGAACCAATCCAAAAAACGTTTTGAATCTCGTTTGCTTAAAATCTGTCAAATATCAATCCGATTCATTCCAGTTTAATCCGAGGCATCAATCCGAATGAATCCGAACCAAGTTTTTAATCCGAGACAATCAGAATTAATCCGAATAAGTCTGATTTTGGTATGATTATGATTGAAAATTCGGTTTGAAACAATTCGAGCTTGGAATGATTCGGATTGAAAACTTGGTTCGGGTATATTCAGAGTGATGCTTCGGATTAAAGTGGAATGAATCGGATTGATTTTCGACCGTTTTTCATCAAACGAGTTACAAAACGTTTTTCGGATTGGTTCGGAATGATTCGCATAGGCTCGGATACAGATATCGAATTAATCGGAATAGTTCTGATTGGATCGTAATGAATTCCTATCCGATACTTTCGCCAGGGTACCTTATTACTGACACCTTTTTTTCGCCTTTTGCATTCCCACATCAATTAAGATATCGAGTTAAAACTTTGAGTAATTGAGTAAAAAGCACTAAGGAACGTTTGTCTGCTCCTAAATATTTATAATTGTGATAAAAACATTCCCGAAAAAATTTGTTTTTATAACTATAAAAATTCCCAACTCGGTATCTAATTTTTCATGGAAATGGTGTTATATAAATTGAAATGCCGATAAGGTAGGAATCTAGTCACGTGGTCTGGTTGATCCAAAGCCTTAATGCTGAATATTGAGAGAAAAAGATTCCAATCAAGAAATCTTTGATTCTTAAAGAGAGGAATTAAACTCGTGTGGAAAAAAATCGCTAGAGAAGCCTTTCTCTTAAAAGCTTTTTAATCTTCCTAGACAAAAGGTACACCCTTGGGTGAAAAAGGATGAATATTAGAGACAATGGAAGCGTGTCTACTTTAGAATTTCCACTTATGCAAAATTTCTCACGTAGAAAAAGTTGAGCTTTCATTTCTAGAAATATTATTGATAATGAGGTTAATAGAAATATAACAGGATGCTAGAAAGGCTTATTAAAAAGAATTTCAATTTTTTATTTTTTTTACACATTACTATATCATAAAAATGTCAGGTTCAGCATCCCAGTGGTGACTTGGACATTGGACGTCTTAAGGACGTCGGAGAGACTTGAAAGTCAGGTTTTCCTTCTGGACATCTCATTTCTAAAAGACGTCTTTAAGACTCAAAACCTACTCAGAATAGCAAAAAATGTTTAAATTTATTTACCATTCGATTAACATTAGACGTCTCAAGAACGTCTTACAGAATTCAATCTCAAGTTTCTTCTTGTCTTGAACACATTCAATTCATCACAATAGTCTTTTAAATATGGCATTTCAGTAGGCACGATACATTGCGTCTTTGGGACGTCCATATCCAATTGATATCTTTCAGACGTTTTATGCCTGAAGGACGTCTTTCAGAAATAGGGCATCCACAAGACATCAATTGGACACACATGGTCTTCCAAAATACGTCCTTGAGATATCCTAAAAATGACAATTTCCCCATACCACTGGGATGTCCAGAAGACAACAAAAACCCAGAATCTGAAAACATCAAGACGTAATTACAACGTCTCACATACTTCTAATGTCTCCATAGTCTCTCTTCAAAGCATTAGATGTGCTTAAGACTTCGAAATTTCAGACGTTAAAATTTCCAAGACGTTATGAGACATCCCGAAGGCGTCCAACGTCTCCGTGCTTACTAAGTACTAATATATTTATTTCAATCGACAATTTTTAGACACTAATTAATTGCTCTCTCTGAAGAAGCAAAAAATGAATAGTAGAAGTAGATGCTGTCTTACCCACTACGGAAGCAAACATATAGTAGAGCGTCCAAGCGATGATAAGATTATAGTAGAGCATTACTACAGAACTGACTAGCACCATTCCATACCCAACGCCACGAAGCAAAGGGCAAAAACGTTTATAGGCTGCCACTGGTCCCAAACTGGCATATTGGCCTTAAAATTAATACAAAAAAGTATTAATTTTTATCATTCCTGTTTATTTTGAAATTACAAAAGAAAAGTATCCAGTGGACACAAGGACATTGGACAACTTTTGGACGTTTTATGTAAAGATGTAGTTAAGACAGAAGACAACAAAAATCTTGACATTGACCTCAAGACGTCTTTGAGACGTCCAGGTGAGTTCAATAGATGTCGTGGGCATCCCACTTCCGAGAAACGTCCTCTAGACATGATATAGACATAAGACATGAAATAGACAGACATTAACGTCCAAAAGACATTTATTTCCTCGTGTCCACTCGGTTAGACGTCTTAATGAGATCCTAAGGACTTCAACGTCAGGCTTTCTGCTCTTCTGATTACGTCTTATGTCTATGAGACATCCTTAGAACATGAGACCTCATCAGGACGACAAACAGCATGAAATTAGAATCTTCAAGACGTAATTAAGACGTGATAAAATTATAAAAAATAATCATCAATAATGCAGAAAATCATTTACTATAATTGGAAAGTCCTGAAGACGTCTTTAGGACCTCTATATTTGGCCAAATGATGTCTTTTAGACGTTTCATACCTCACGGACGCCTTCTGGACGTGAGACATACACAAGCTAACAAATGGACAAATACGAAAGTCCTTAGGACGTCTTATGAACGTCCAAAAGACGTTTATTTCCTCGTGTCCACTCGGTTAGATGTCTTAATGAGATCCTAAGGACTTCAACGTCAGGCTTTCTGCTCTTCTGAAGACGTCTTATGTCTATGATACATTCTTAAAACATGAGACCTCATCAGGACGACAAACAGCATGAAATTAGAATCTTCAAGACGTAATTAAGACGTGATAAAATTATAAAAAATAATCATCAATAATGCAGAAAATCATTTACTATGATCGTCACATGAGACGTCATCAGGACGATAATCAGCTTGAAATTATAATCTTCGAGACGTAATTAAGACGTAATAAAATTATCAAAAATAATCATCAAGAATGCAGAACATTATTTACTATAATTAAAAAATCCTAAAGACGTCTTTAGGACGTCCATGTCTGTACAAAGGATGTTTCCTAGATGTTTTATGCCTCACGGACGTCTTCCAAACATGAGACTTACACAAGCCAGCAAGTGGACAAATCAAGTCCTAAGGACGTCTTCTAGACGTTCCAAAGACTCTGTCTACTCGGTTTACCCTCTTAATGAGATACTGAGGACTTCAATGACAGACTTTCTGCTCTCCTAAAGACATCTTAAGGTGAAAAGACATTCTTAAGAAATGAGACGCCCTCAGTGCAAAACACGGAATGACATTGAAATTATCGAGACGTAACTAAGACGTACAATGACTGCTCGGTCATGATAAGAGTTAATATATCACAGGATCAATGTAATAAAGGAAAAAATCAAATTTGCCTGTTCATCTTTGTTATTGAATTTAAAAAAGAAATCTGCAACAAGGTTTATTCATTGTCCGGTATCGGATGAGATTTGATCCAGAATATATTTAGTTGTAGAGGAATTTAATTTCAGTCATGAATATACGTCACTGTATAGAGTAACGTTTTGGAACGAGAGACATCGATTAAATTTCATAACGAATATCCGGTAGTGTAGGCTCGAATCTCAAGGTGGCGTAGAAGGCACTTGCTTCTCTAACACAATTACACCAAATAAAATTTCCCGATAGATTCGTTAAATGATCCAAGGGAAAGAGATATTATACATCGAGTTATCGTGACTCGATGAAAAAGCAATTATACTTGATGAGTTTCTTAATTCAAGGTTGCATGACGCGCGAAAGGTTTCTTATTTTTTGACCACGAATAAAGTCTCTGGCAAAAGTTTCAGAATGGAATTAAATCCGAGCGAATCCGAAACATTCTGAATCAATCCGAAAAACATTTTTAATCTTGTTTGATGCAAATTGGTTAAAACTCAATCCGACTCAATTCGGTTCAATCCAAATGAATCCGAATGAATTGTAGCTCGTATTCATATAAACTGAATTTTTAACCCGAATGAATCTGGGGTCGGAATGATTCGGCTTGATTCATATTAAAAACTTGATTCGGATTCATTTGGATTGAATAGGATTGATTTTTAAGCAATTTGCATGAAACAAGATTCAAAAATTTTTGTGGATTGATTCATAAAAAGATTTCGGAATAGTTCGGATTTGATAGGATTGTATTCCTTTCCGAAACTTTTGTCAGGGGTACCTTACATGAAAAATTAAAGATTTCTAAATCCGTTTAAGCATGAAAAAAAATTAAGTATCCTTTAATACTCTTATACATTAAATGGGATCAATGTACTAAATTAAAATAAAAAAGATTAACATTCCATTCAGGTATGAGATTGAAAATAATTCAATGAACGAATTAAGAAAAATACTAAAACCGGAAGTATCATCGATCCTTATTAATTAGAAGAAACAACACATGCTAAAAAGTTCAATTACACCCTCGCAAAATTAGGAGGTAAGTGCTAATACCAGTCAGTGTTAATAAAAAATATAATAACGTTTCATAATTAGTTTCAATATTGGAAAATAGTTGAATTAAGCTCCATCCTCTTTTAAATTTCCTATATGGTACCCAAATGGAATTATGGCATAGGAACCCATATAGGATCCCATATGGCAGATAGGATCCCAAAAGGAGCCCATCCGAGAACCAAGGGTACTCTAAGGGCTTCAATCTCCCCTTGTTAGATCCCAAATGGAAATATAAAATCCTTTTAAGGATCCCAAGTTCCCATGTGGGAACCTCGATGGGCTTCTATCTCTATGCGAGATTCTAAATAGATTTCTCAGGGTTCCTACACCATAATCCAACTTGGGCGCCCGGCAGGGCATTTTTAGTAAGGCACTCAAAATTTGATAAACTAAAAAAATAAAAATGGTAACGAAAAGGGATTAAAAATTTGCCACACCTAGTGAGAGTTCCATAAACATCAGTGGCAAACCGGCGATGATGAGCATTATGGTGAATGGAATGAGGAAAGCACCTCCTCCGTTAGAGTAACAGAGATATGGAAATCGCCATACATTTCCAAGGCCAACGCTGTAACCGAGAAGAGACAAAAGAAAATCGAATTTCCCAGTCCAGGTACCTCGTTCTGGGTGCTCGTCTTCGCCACCCTGAAGAGGTGCTTGGCTGTTCGCCACGGAGTACTTGTCCTCATTCTGAAAAATGACAAAAATTGTTTTCAAACACTATCATCGAATTCTTATTTACTTTCTCTTTTTGACCTTTATCTATTGTTCAACTTCACATTCATGAATTCCCCAATGAAAACTTAACTTCCCAATGGGCACACGATTTTAGAAAGATTTATGTAACATTCTACAAACGTTCTAGGAACATCCCAATGTCCAATGTCCGAAAGACGTTCATAGAACGTTTTTGGAACGTCTTTCGGACATTGGACATTGGGATGTTCCTAGAACGTTTGTAGAATGTTACATAAACGTTTCTAATATCGTGTGCCCATTGGGTTTTGACTGAAAAACTATGAATTAGGACTAATTACCCAGTAGGTACACAACCTTGGATATCCTAAAGATGTTCTTTAGACGTTACCAGGACGTCTAATGTCAGTCCAATTGACGTACGAAAGATGTCTAATGTTCTAAAGAGATCCTAAAATCGTCCTTAAAACACAAGATATCTATGGACTATTATTTGTACTGATATTGAACGTCCTGAGAACGTCCTTAGGACGAACAAAGGACACGTGCCAAAAGGCGTCCTAGAAATGTCCTATAGACATCCTTAGAACGTCTTTAGGTTTTTTACCCACTGGGTATATAGAACAATAAATTCTAAAGTATACTATTAATTGTTAAGCATTAATTAAATTCTAATGAGTGCTGTAAATTCGATAAATGTCACAAATAAAATAGAGTCTACATGATAAATTGAATAAAATTGTAGTAATTAATTTTCTAGATCGTAAGAAAAAATAAATATGAACAAAATTCCGGAAGGAAATTTTATCCGAATTAATTGAATTGAACTGGAACAAATTGAATTGATTTTTAACCGATTTGCATCGACCGGTATTCAACAAACACAGATTGGTTTAGAATGGTTCGGAAACAGATTTCGGAATGGCTTGAAATAGCTCTGATTCGCTGAGATTGAACTCTAATCCAAACATTTTTCATTAAGAAGTTATCAAACTTTTAACAAATCGCCAAAATGAAATGAATTTAATTTGAATACATAAACGCGGATATCCAATATTACACAATATAACTCAATTTAACCCAATTGAAAACAATTTAAGAAATACCTAAACACTTTTTGTATTAAATTAATTACGGATCTGCTCCCTGAATCTAAATTAATGAAGAATTGGCCACTAATTTATATTGATGAGAACTCCTACTAGTTATTAGTCATATCTTTACTCTTTACTTCTGTAAACATTTATAATTACTAATTAAATCACTAAAAAATGACTAATAATTTGTACACTTTTGATCAATATAAATCAGTGACCAATTTTTCATTAATTCTGATTTAGTAAGTATATAGTGATACAAATTTACATTGTGCGAGATAATCCCCATGCATGCGTGCAAAATGCGTCGCATATTGAACGCACTCTTTTATTTATCAATACAAAAAGATCCGTGGCAATAGAATTTCATCAAATCGTTGAAATTCAGAGATTTATTTTTACTAAAAACCAATAAAAATTCATTACTCACGTCCCAGCTATCTAGATAGGGACGAATTCGAGGTGAAGTGTCCTCCATCCTCTTTTCTTAGAGGCTACTTCCTCTTTCTTGGGTAAACTACCTCAGATCACTGATTTCTTCTTTTCCTCATGATTGTTGTTCTCAAATTCTCTCCCTTTTTATGAAGCAGGATGAAGATTGATTTACTATATTCCATTGATGACCAGAAACAATGATTTTGCTCTAACGTGATGCAAGCTCTCTTGTCCTCCGGATGCTGTGAAATTTTCCCCTCGTGATTTCATCTTTTCTTTTGTCGACGAGGTCATCGCAATAAGAACAGGGGAACTTGGGAGATTTCCGTAATACCCTCTCCTAAACAAAAAAGAAACACGTTGAATTATTCAATACCAGTGTTGTCACTTTTAGGTAGAGACTAAGATGCATTTGCATTTTTTCCACAACAGATTTCCCATGAAGGCTAAACAAATTTAAAAGACGATAAAACGCAATACTTTAGGATGCTTATTATTAATAAATTCCTCTTGGAGAATTTTCTCCCCCCTTTGCTCAAACCGGGGCCGGAAATAGTCACTAGAACTCCAAGAGTTAAAATCATTTTTGATGAAAGAAAGTTCAGTGGGCACGGAGACATTGGACGTCTTTGGGACGTCTTGAGGACTTCAATGTTTGGCATTTTGTTGTCTTTTAGACATTCTGAGTCTAAAATAAATCTTTAAAACATATGGAGCCCTCAGGACAGCAAAAAAAGCTGACATACAAGTCCGCGGAACGTGTTTGAGACGTCTCAAAGACGTCCAAAGTCCCTGTGCCTTTTGGGAAGGCAAATTTGGAAAACCTTTAAAAAAATTTTTTTATACACATAACCTAACCTGCACAAAGGAATTTCTCTCTGATTAGTATCTTTGGAATGTCTAATGCCTAAAAGACGTCTTTAAGACATGAGGCGTCTAGGGAATAGCAAAACAACTAAAATTGAAGTTCACAAGACCCCCTTAAGAAGTTCCGACAACGTACAAAATCTCTTTTCTACTTGTTACACAATGTATAATAAAAAATTTAACATTCCAGGGACGTCATAAAGACGTCTAAGCGATTTTAGTATCAGGCTTTTTTTCTTCTAGACTTTTTCCTCAAAAAACGTCTTTATTACATAAATGTCTCTCTGAATGGTGTCAATTAGGCGTCTAATGTCTAGAAGACGTCTTTAAGACATAAAACATCCAGAGGATAACAAAAAAACTAACATTAAAGTTCGCAAGACGTCCTTAAGACATTCCGACAACGTCCAAAATTTCTTTCCTACCTTTCCTACTTGTTACACAATGTGTAATAAAAAATTTAACATACCAGGGACGTCATAAAGACGTCTAAGCGATTTTAGTATTGGGCTTTTTTTCTAGAATTTCTCCTCAAAAGACGTCTTTATTACACAAATGTCTCTCTGAATTGTGTCAATTAGACGTCTAATGCTTAGAAGACGTCTTTAAGACATAAAATGTCCAGAGGACAACAAAATAACTAACATTAAAGTTCGCAAAACGCCCTTAAGACATTGGCACAACGTCCAATATCTCTTTCCTACTTGTTACACAGTGTGTAATAAAAAATTTAACCTCCCAGGGACGTTATAAAGACGTCCAGGCGATTTTACTATTATGCTTTTTTTCTTCTGGAATTTTTCTTCAAGAGAAGTCTTTATTACATAAATGTCTCTCTGATTGGTGTCTATTAGACGTCTTATGTCTAGAAGACGTCTTTAAGACATAAAACGTCGAGAGGATAACAAAAAAACTAACATTAAAGTTCGCAAGACGTCCTTAAGACATTCCGACAACATCCAAAATCTCTTTCCTACTTGTTACACAGTGTATAATAAAAAATTTAACATTCCAGGGACGTCATAAAGACGTCTAAGCGATTTTAGTATCAGGCTTTTTTTCTTCTAGACTTTTTCCTCAAAAAACGTCTTTATTACATAAATGTCTCTCTGAATGGTGTCAATTAGGCGTCTAATGTCTAGAAGACGTCTTTAAGACATAAAACATCCAGAGGATAACAAAAAAACTAACATTAAAGTTCGCAAGACGTCCTTAAGACATTCCGACAACGTCCAAAATTTCTTTCCTACTTGTTACACAGTGTGTAATAAAAAATTTGACTTTCCAGGGACGTCATAAAGACGTCCAAGCGATTTTGGTATCCGGCTTTTCGTTCCCTTCTGGACTGTTTTTTCAAAAGAAGTTACAAGGACATGAGAATTTCTAGTTCCAGTTCAAATATATTATATAATTCCAAACTGAAATAATTCTCACTTGAAAATAAATCAAGACACAATTCCAATTTCAAGGTCACGACGCGTAACGTCTAAACTTACTGAAAACCCACTCTCAAATTCACTATATAATTTTCCAAGCACCTTTTTAATTCTTCATCCTCGACGTCATAGTCCCGACAATCAGCTGTCTGTACCAAGGTCTAAGATCACGTCAACTGGAAAACCCTGGCGAACCAAAAACCGGAAACGGGACCGGAAACTCACAACCAGAATAGTTAGCGATTCTAAAAACAGCAAAAGGCCCCGACTCAAAAAATCACTTCAAAATCCTCCGAATGGAAAAACAAGTCTAATATCTCCGATTTGTAAAATTCAGTAGTGAATAAAGCTCTTAACGGGTAAAATGTCAATTGAGCAAAAGCTCTCGTGAAAGGAAAAGGGACTTTTGCATAAAGGCAGTTGCGACAAGACTGAGGTGTTCTTTTTTTTATGAAGACGAACGAACCGGTGTAAAGTGGCGACGAGAATGCATCGCGATGTCGCGAACAAAGAGAGGGACGGACGTGTAGTAAAAATGACTAGCGCCCGGCCAGCTAGCTAGCCTGCTTATGGGAGCTTTCGCCTTCCCAACCAGCACCCCTTGTGGTGCCTCAAACCAGACGATTCGATCGATATTACTGCTCCTGTGAAACCTTGCACTCTCCTCCTCCGGTCTTCCTACCTCTCAAACCGCGCATCCACCCCTGGCAGCGTCCTGCGAATCTTCTTCTCACACTCCTTTTATCGGCATTTCTTTCGAGCGTCTGGACCAGCTTTCTGCATCTTTCCACGCGCCTCTACCATTTACGAAATTCATCGAAAGAGAAGTCCATGCTTGACGAGAATTATCGATCGAGGTTTGGAATTTTGATTGGTAAAAAAGTCCAGCCTGTTTGAAATGCCAGATAGGATATAATAGAGCCCGGATAAGGTCCGATTAGATACTGGATAGACTTTGTTTCTGCGTCTATCCGGGCGCTGTCTAGGTACTTATTTCGTGTACGGAAATTATACGAGTCTATCCGGGACTTGAAATATGAATTTATTTTCTTTAAAGTCGAAATGGGCACCGATCCTGATCCACCCGGGATTATCCGGGACACAGAGATAGAAATTTATTCTCTTCAAAGTCAAAATGAGGATTGATCCGAGCCTATCCGGGTTCTGTTCGTGCGTATTAATACTAAAAAGGACCTACAATGTATACTTGACCGGGTCTATCCGACACCTATCCGGGAAACAGAAATAAAAATTTATTTTCTTTAAAGTCAAAATTGGCATCGATCCGAGTCTATCCGCGCCCTGTCCAATCGTATTATCACTAAAAAGGTGCCACACTGTATACTTGATCGGGTCTATCCGAAACCTATCCAGAACACATAAATAGAGATTTATTTTCTCTAAAGTCAAACCGAACATCATTTCGGACCTATCTGGGACCTATCCGGGACGTAGGAATAGAAATTGATTTTTTTCAATCATCGTAAGCATCCACTCGCGTCTATCCTGAACCTGTCTGTGCGTATTATAGCCAGCAAAGAAAGTCCCAAAATGTATACTTGACTAGGTCTATACGTCCCAGATAAAATCGGATAGGATAAAACACATGGCCCATATAAAACACGGAAAGAGGACGACTAATAACCGTAATAAAAATTTGTATAAGACTTCAATAGCAGCAGGATACAGATTTTTGTTTTTGTCCCGATATATATTACCAGTTAGGATCTGATAGGGACCAAATGGACATATTTCTAAGTCCCTAATACATCCCAGTTAGAACTAGATTGAATAAAATACATCACGCGTATAGAACACGAATAGAGACCAGATACAATCCGGAATAAAAACCCTCATGAAGTTCCGGATAGACACCAATAGGTGCCATAATATATCCAAGTTTTATCCGCAACCTGTCCGAGATTTTGAGTAGAACAGTAGGCGTGGCGAAGATTAAAAATTCAAGGCATCTTTTTTTTTAAACGTCTTTGAGAAATGGGACGTCAAGAAGATATTACTCAGACATGGACGTCCTTAAAACGTCTCTGAAAGTTTTTAATCGGGATGTGTTCATCGGGTTTCTATATGATTAGAATTTAAAAAAAACGAATTTGAAAGAGTTAAAGTGAATTGATGTAAATTTGTGTGTATCTTGTTTTATACATTTATGTTTGAGGTTAGAAAAATTGATAACTTTTTTATTTTACATAATACCTTCTTGAAAATTCAGAAAATACTAAAAAAGACAATAAAGAGCATCTCTTAATTTCGTTTCAGTAAAAATAAAAAAGTTATCTTATAGCGAATCAAATTAATATACATTTTAGTCACGTGCTCTGCTTGATTCATGGCCTCAACGCATTAGCAATGAAAAAACCAAATGAAAATAGATTGTAGAAAATCGCAATTGAAGCGCCTGCGCTGAGTAATCAGCAGATTATTCTATATTTCAAAGGAAAAGAATCATCCAAATGTCTAGATTTCAAATATACTCACTCGACATGAAAAATAAAAATGGCAAAATAAATTATCCTTTATTTTGTGCAAAACACCATCTCAGGCTCCACAAGCCTCATGATCACTTACCCTGGCGAAAGTATCGGATAGAAATTCATTCCGAGCCAATCAGAACTATTCCGATTCATTCCGATATCTGTATCTGAGCCAATGCGAATCATTCCGAACCAATCTGAAAAACGTTTTGTAAGTCGCTTGATAAAAAATGGTAAAAAATCGATCCAAACTAATCCGATTTAATCGGAGGTAACTATCCGAATGAATCCGAGGTCGGAATGATTCGGATTAATTCTGATTGAAAATTCGGTTTGGAACAATTTGAGCTCTGATTGATACGGATTGAAAACTTCGTTTCGGATTGGTTCGGAATGATTCGCATTGGCTTGGGTACAGATATCGGAATGAATCGGAATAGTTCTGATTGACTCGGAATGAATTCCAATCCGATACTTTCGCCAGGGTAGTTGTCAAGATTCAGACCAATTTTTAAACAAGACATATTGATCATTTCGACAGATATAACCGTAAAAAGATATTTAATCATCCAGTTCTCTCTGGAACGGAGAAAAACTTTCCATCCTATATTTTTTTCTATTCAAAGCGAATCAATTGAAAATGTTTGAAGATTCATTTTCGAAAGAAAAAGAAAATTGCACTAATAGGTTTCCAAACAGATCAGAAAAATAGGATCTATTTAATAATATTTTTGCAAAAATATTACCACAAGAATAAAATACAAATTTAAAAGATTGCTCGAGTACAAAAACATGTAAATAATTAATAAAGAGTGTAATATCTTTAGGTTTAAAGACGTCACCCGTTGCATTTTCAATCTAGTTGGGAGGTTGCGTAGATTCGGAGGTTATCAAGTCAAGCTAGGTGAGTGAGAGGGGGAGTTTAGGAGTGGGGATACTAAAATAGGGGATGAAAGGGATGAGAGCACGTGAGAGGATAGAAGCGAATGGCAAGGTTGACCTTGATCGGAACCCGGCCGCATCCAAAAGAAAGCCCCATTCCGTATCAGCGATCTTTAGGCTCGGAATTATCCAATCAATTAATTCTCCATTCCCCTTAATTATCGACTGAATGAATTTAGGTTGACTACTCATCAACGTGTTACATTTCAGATTCATACTTACATCCATAGAGCGGATCTAGAACCAACAATTTCTCACTACCTCCCTGTTGGTCGAGGTGAAGGTCAAGCTAGTTGTAAAACAACCTTAAATCTCAGCGATCGATGATTTTCACAACAGAAAATGTGCTGTTCATTTTTCGCGTTGCGTAAGATTCCATAATTTCAATCTTTTTCATCACTGCTTATAGAAAATAACCTTTGAAAAAGTACATCAAATGGTCCAGTAGATGGATAATTTTTTAATAACTTAACAGAAATTTAATTGCAATTACCGACTTCACTTGAGCCATTTAAATAGTCTTAAATATTATTTTTTTTAAAGTATAAAATTAAAAGAATAATTTAAGGGGCTCAACTAGTTTGACCGCCTGAAAAAAGGTGATTTTTATGAATTAAAAAAAAAAGTATTGCATCAAATGTTTTAAAATGTTGCAGATATATTTGTGCATAAATAATGAATACAAAGTAATGTTTTCAAATGAAAATATTCGATTTTCAGCAAGTTATCCACCATCTCCTGAGTCTTAAAAGAAAAGTTCTCCCACTGCTGCAGTGATTGTAGCCTTCACAGTGCCTGAAATCAAAAAATCCAAAAATTTTATAAACTAGAATATATTTCCTATACAATAACCCTCGGTTGTAAAAAAAAATTAAAATGTAACAAAATGGCAGATTTTTGGAAAAAAAATTAAAATTTTTCTCAAAAATCTGATTGTACGGAAAAATAAATACACAATAAGCAAATTTGAAAAATGTAGTTTTGAGAAAAACGTGTTTAAAGATAAAAGTACTGAATTCATTGTTATAAATTTTTAAATATCATACCTAGAGCTAATCTGCTATTCCAGGCCCATAAAATCCACCTTCCTCTTCTTCGAAAAGCGCCTGCTGGGCTGTTAAAGAATGCACAAAAAAAAATCGAAATTTTCAAAATTTCAAACTAGTTGTACCCCTTAAGTAATCTTAGAAACAGAAATTCACATTTTTTTTTGCAAGTTCCGTTTTTGTAATTTTGCATCATTTCCATAAATACAAGAATTTGATATTTAACAGTTTCGTCAGAAAAAAACCGTAAGAAAGAGGCTTTTCAGAGTATCAGAAATCCCATAATAATATTTTTCGAGTTAATGAGTTTCCTCGTCATTTATTCGACTTCACCTGTGGAGTGTTTATAATGGAATTAGCATTAAGAGTTGTATTTCGAAATGCGTGGGCTTTGTTAAAGCTCGTATACTGGAAATCCCGTTAGATTACGAATTAGAATCTAGGGGTTCTAATTTATATTAGATGTAGGATTTTAAGCTTGAAAATTTGCCTAACTTTTAATGCACAGGTAAAGCCAATGAAAAGTCGTTAGTCTAATGTAATTCTCGTTGATTATATAACGTTGCGCAAAAAAGGTAAAAAATACTTTTTGTAACAGATTAACACTCTGGGGTTTGCTTCAAAAATTTAAAAGGCTTGACTATATATAGGAGCGACATTGATCTAGAACTCTAGAAAGATCTAAGCTTTCCTAAAGCCTCTCCTTCGTCATTTAACTACTTCCAGATTGAATATATCTTACGCTCGATGTCTCAAATGATGCCGAGGGTCTATAAAGTCGACCACCAAAGAGCCTCAAGATATTGGCACAAATAATGTATAGCAGAGCAACGATAGAACACATTCGAGGCTCAAGGGCCGATTTATGTCTTATCAGCACTTTTCGATCAAATCCTCGATTATCCTACTCAACAACCTAATACTCTATTGCCACTTTTTTACTACAAAGAAATTCATTAAGGCTGTAAGGATTTATTGTTTCGAAAAAAATGGGCTACTCAATTTCATTTTCGACCCCTTTTTATAAATCTTTCCTACAACGCAAAAACCGTAAATTATCAGTATTTATATATCTAGCAAATTTTTCTATATTATTTAGGAGTGAGATTTTATCTGCTTTTAGGCAATAGAAGATTTTTTTCTTTTCACACTGTCTTTTATTGACATGCGTATTTTACTAGTACATATTTACACATCACTAGCTCTCTTTTTTGTACAATTAAAATACTTTGCACGAAAACGAAATTTCGACTAGCTCAACTTCCGAACAAGTAAATTCCTCTCTGGACATTATGTTGCGGAAAAATCTCAATTACATTGCAATATGTTGAAGGTCACATTTATCTATTTTAGGTAGCTAAGAACATTCGAGCATGATTTTCTCATTCGCTTAATTAATTTTAGGTCATATTCACCTTGAGTTTCAACTTAACTTGTACCGTAAACGATAAATATGTATCATAATACAGTAATAATTTACGAAGAACCATGAATCACTACTATTTTCATGAATCATCAATAATTTCAAGAAATAAGACACATCTTGCAAGGGAAAATTATACCTGAAACGAAAATTGAAATGGAAAATAAGAAGTTACCAAAAACAAATGCAAAATTCGTAATTCCTGGTAAAAAAAAAGAACGTTTCCCACTTGCAAGATAAAATCACAGCAAAGAATCAAGCTCTACTTATTTCTAATCCACGCTTTCAATTACACACACTTTCTTTTTATTTTCTTCTACACTCCATGCATAATCGACTATAAATCAGGAACCTTGTACTGAAGCAAACTTTGGAATGTGATTGCTTTACAGTTCACAAAATACCACACTCATTCAAACTTTTGTTTGAACTTCTGCTTGAAAATTACAGGTACGAGAGATAGCAAAGCAAAAATACAGAGAATAATAAAACTAGTCCAGGACCAGGCGTCACTGGATGACGTCAATTTGTTTAAGGTTTGTCCAGCTTGTATAGCTACAAAAGAAGGCGGAGCTACTCCGAAAAACGTGCCGACCGTGAAAGGTACCATGGGTACTCCTATAACTGGACTTGCTAGATTTATAAACCAGTTCGGCAAAAGTGGTGTCATTCTTAAAAACAACATGTAATTTAAAAGATTTCCATGGTGCTTAGTTACTACCACTGCCCATTCTTTAGCTTTTTCGGGGAAGTACTTGTAGAGGAGTTTTCTTCCCAGTAAAGATGAGAGCAAGTAACATAGTGAGGCTCCCAGGGCACTGCAGGTACATACCAGAAGTAAGGCTATCGGGAACGGAAATAAAAATCCAGAGAGGATCGACAGAAATATTGATCCTGGAATTGCGAACGTTTGTAAACTATTGAATAAATATGTAAGGAAATTATTGAAATTAAAATTTGTTGATTGTGAAAATAAATTACGAAATTTTACAATAATATAGCTATAAATCTAATCTTTAAGTTGTCGATTTCTTTCTATGGATCTGAAAATATTCTTTTTTTTAAGGATACAATATGTAAGTGATGAAAAGTCCAGCAAGTACTTGAAAATAGTACAAGTCCTTGTATTGTTCAAGAACTCTTCCAAGATTTTTGGCATCTTCAATATCGAATGGCAGTTTCACATGTTTCCTCTCATTTCTGAAATAATTCAAATACTGAAATCAGAATGTGTTTATTACTTAATGGAAATGGATTTAATCAATTAAAACTTACTCATTCAATTCAGGAAAACTCATATAAACATAAAATAACGATGACAAAGAGAGCAAAAAGATTACACCAACTGTTAAAATCGCTCTTTGTGTAGAAATTTCATTTCCTTCCTTCTTTGTTGATTCTGAAAAAAAATACGAATACCTTTGTTATAAATAGCATATATATTGTTAAAAACTTGACAAAGCAATATCTTTACTTACATTGAAACATTACTAAAGTATGTCGTAATCTAGTATATATATATATACACATTAAAATTACATTAGTCCACGTGTCCGATTCCAATACGAATAAGTTTTTCGACACGAAATAAAATAAAATAAAAATTTTGAGGTTATACTAACCATGATCGAGGTAACGAAACATAAGGTATCATTTAAATTAACATGTAATATCTCTGAAATAATAAAAGTAGTAAAAGAAAATACTAAAAATAGGGAATACAATTTAATAAAATGATTAAATAATATGAAAAAATTGGTAACATTGTAGGTTATCTTAGACGACAAAGCAGCTCACACTTAAAAATATATAATTTCTTTTTGTCAATTTTATTGTAGGACATAAATTTTCTCTCTCAATTTTCATTAAAAGTCAAATTCTTTCATCAATATGTATAAAGATAAAAACCTTTGTTATTACAAAGAAAAAAATTTTCGAATTTAATTGAATGGAATGAGATATTTGAACTCATAATTTGTTTTTAGTTCACCTGAATTTTGTGTAACAGTCTTCACACTCATCTCTGCTAACCGTATCCGAGAGTGAAAATTCACTAATTTTAGATAAATTTCTTGGAATAGAACAAAATCTACGACAAACTACGACTACACAATCACGCGATATGTCAAAGCTTGTGAAAGCTTGTTAGTTAAAGTGGTTAAAGCAAATCAAGAGCAAATGTCAGCAAATGTATAAAATGATGCAAAACCCCGCAAATCACGCAGAGGCGCTACTATCGCATTATTTGCGCGCGAATTTACCTACAAATTTGAATTTAAAAGTAAAGTTTTAATAATCCGATTTTTAGTTTTAAATGTTTTCTTGAGAAAGAGTGTCGCTTGAAGAATAATAGATAGAGCTATAATAATTATTTAATTAGTTACAACCTTCTATTTCGAAAAAAATGCATGTTAATAGTTTATTCAAAAATATATATAAAGTTAAATAATAAATAGTTAAACCAATAAAAACACGCTTAAAATACAATTTCGGTAAACATCAAAGAAATATTATCCCTCTGTCCATCATTAATAAGAAGTCTTGAAAATGTTCATCTTTTTTTTCACAATTACTATTGTTGCACGTGTCTATCAACGTTTCGTAACGGATGACAATTAAACGAACATTTCTCGTTATTAACGTGCTCGTTCAACTCTGACCCTATGAACTCAATATAATAGTAATGCATCCCTTTTAGACTGTCAGACGTTCCATTTCTCAATCGGTATTCGCTATTTTATCGGAACTGCCATATTTAATAATCATTTAGTAAAATTTGATAGGCACAAGTTGAAGAAAGTAGAATGGAAATTTATATTTTTTGAATTCCATTGTTATCAACACTTTGATACGCCTTATAAATTTCAAATATAAGGTTTAAGACAAAAAGGAATAAAGATTATATCTGTCAAAGGTTTTATAATTTTTTTGTAATATCTTTTCATCCACTTCTGTAAATTACAATACATTTACATTTGAATTAAGTTTTTTATTAGCATCTCAAAAAATATTTTTAGTCTTGTCTTTTTTTCTCAACTACAAGATTAACAACAACATCAAACCACTGATCCATACGATTTTTAACAAGAAAATCAGTGCTATTACCAAACGTAATACAAACGTTTCTATAATATTATTCGAATTACAAATGGTACTAATTGATAAAGAATTAATTCATCAATTAACATTAAAAATTATAGTAACGAGACGCTTTGTTTTATTAAAATGTTATAAATCATTCCCAAAAATATTTACCTAGACGTTTTTGGGACATTTTATGAACCACTGACGAAAGTTTCGGAAATGAATTCAATCCGAATGTACCCGATTCATTCCAACATCTGTTTCTGGACCATTCTGAACCAATCTGAAATTTTTTGAATCTCGTTTGATACAAATCGGTTGAAACTCAATCCGACTAAATCTGAGTTAATCCGAATAAATGCGAGTTCAAGTTTTATCTGAACCAAATTTTGGATCCGAATCATTCCGATCTCGAATTTAATCTGATTGAAAACTTGGCTCAGATAAACTCGAGTTGGAATTGATTCGGATTAAAAACTTGGTCCTAATTCATTCGGATTAGAGTCTTGGATTGAATCGAATTGAGACGGACTGCTTTTCAGTCGGTTTGCATCAAACTATATCCAAAATGTTTTCCAGATTGGTTCGGAATGATTCGAAAACAGATTTCAGAATATCTTGGTTAATGCCAGGGTTTTTGTTGTCCTGAGAACGTCTTCTGTCTAAAAGACGTTTTTCAGACAAGAAACATCCTCAGGTCAGAAAAAAGCTGATATTAAAATAAATTTAAAAATATTTTATGTCCGCCGTACACCGAAAGTTAGCCTTTCCAGTGTCGTTTTGCGTGTGGAAAGTTGGTTTTCCAGCACAAGTGCGGTAAAATTTCAAGTGTGCAGAAAATAAACTTTCCGCACGCAAAACGACACCGACTCGGCTAACTTTCGGTATGCAGCGAACGAAAATTATCATTCGTATTACGTGCGGAGCGTATTGTTTGTCCACCGTACACCGAAAGTTAGCCTTTTCGGTGTCATTTTGAGTGCGGAAAGTTGATTTTCTCGTGCTAGGGCGGTAAAATTTTAAGTGTGCAGAAAATAAACTTTCCGCACGCAAAACGACACCGACTCGGCTAACTTTCAGTATGCAGCGAACAAAAAACATCATTCGTATTACGTGCAGAACGTATTGTTTGTCCGCCGTCCACCGAAACTTAGCCTTTTCGGTGTCGTTTTGAGTGCGGAAAGTTGATTTTCTCGCACTAGGGCGGTAAAATTTTAAGTGTGCCGTTCGTGCCACGAACGATATTTTTTGTTCACAGTATACCGAAAATTAACCAAGTCGGTGTCGTTTTGCGTGCGGAAAGTTGATTTTCCGCACACTTAAAATTTTACCACATTAGTGCCTTTTTACACTTGATACGAAATATACTATATTCATACCCAAAAAAACAGGATTTATATCCCTTGATTTGTTTTTAATCATTTATTAAGCTGCAAACTGTTGAAATAGGTAAGCAGAAGGAACCCTAATTGGAATCAATCTGGTATCACCAGAGTTTCCCTTAATAACATAATATTCACGCCCATTAATGCTGTACTTTTTGGCGTCACGAAAATTTTGAATCGTTTGGTAAAACGGTGGTGGACTTCTATTGTATAACTTTTGATTATCTGTTGAAGAGTAAAGAGGCGACGAAGATATTTTATTTCGACGATTCTTTCTGCTGCAGCAAATTTTGATGAAACCTGCGAGAATGCCTTCGAGGATGAGGATTCCTGTCGCTACACAATACCCACTGGCTACGATTTTAAACATCAACTGTAGATCGGATATCCGAAGACGTTTCTCCTTCGTCGGGAGATTTGGAGGACAATAATTGACCGAAGGTATACTTTCTTTTTTTATATGCTTAATCAGTCCATTTTCCACCATATAAATTAATCTGGAAATTACATTACATTAAATTACATAGAGACGTTGGAGGGCTTTAGGACGTTTTTGGGACGTCTTGAGAACATCACAGGAACTTCACTGCTAGACCTTTGGTTGTCTTCTAGACGTCTTTTGTCTATGATAAATTTTTTGATCAAAAGACGATTTTAGGACAGCAAAAGACTAACATGAAAGTTAATGAGACGTCTTTAGGACGTCTCGAAAACATGCAATGTCCCTGTGCTCAACAGAAGGATATATTGGATATATTGGACTATTTGGCACGCTTTGAGGACGTCTCATGAACATCAATGTCAGGCTTTTTGACATACTGAGGGCGAGCCTTGCCTGGAAGACGTCTTTTAGACATGAGACATTCTTACGGTAACAAAATTCCGAAAAATAAAGTTCCTGGGACGTCTTTAAAAAGTCCCTAAGACGTCTCATCTACTAGAGGTCATGGGGACACTAGACGTCTTCGAGACGTCCTGTCGACTCAGATGTCAGGCTTCTTGTTGTTCTTTAATGTCTCGTGTTTTAAAGGCATCTGTTAGACAATAGACGTCATCAGGAGAGCAAAAACATTGGAGTCTATGAGACTTCCGTAAGACGTCTCAAAGACGTCCAATGTCTCCTTATTTAAAAGACGTCTTTGAAACATTAAAAATCCTTACAACAACAACAAGCCTGACATTAAAGTTATGGGATGTCCTTTAAAGTCTTAATGACGTCCAATGCTCTAGTGTTCACGGTGACACTAGACCTAACCGGGACGTCCTGTCGACTTAAATATCAGGCTTCTTATTCTTTGAATGTCTCGTATTTTAAAGGCATCTGTTAGACAAGAGACGTCATCAGGAGAGCAAAAACAGTGGAGTCTATGAGGCTTCCTTAAGACGTCTTAAAGACGTCCAATGTCTCATTTTTTAAAAGACTTCAACAAGCCTGACACTATATTTTCCGAGACGTCTTTAAAACGTCCCGAATACGTCTCATCTCCTAGAGGTCATGGGGACACTTGACGTCTTCGAGACGTTCTGTCGACTTATATGTCAGGCTTCTTATTCTTTGAATGTCTCGTATTTTAAAGGCATCTTTTAGACAAGAGACGTCATCAGGAGAGCAAAAACATTGGAGTCTATGAGACTTCCTTAAGACGTCTCAAAGACGCCCAATGTCTCCTTATTTAAAAGACGTCAACAAGCCTGACACTATATTTACCGAGACGTCTTTAAAACGTCCCAAAAACCTCCAAAACCCTAATGGCCATTGAGACGCTGGATCTCTGCAGACGAGAGACGTTCTCAGACAGAAAAAATATTAAAGTTCATGAAATTTTCTTAAGACTTCTCAAAACGTCCAATGTCTCATTGTTCACTAAATCTTCATTTACTGTATTTAAAATTTTTTATAGAAAATTCGAAGGATAAAAATTTATAAAGAAAGGTGCAACTCATGATTATAGCTATGAATTAATTACTCTTGATCGAATATTGATAGAATGGAAGAGTTTTTCCTGAAGGCGAAAGCTCTTTGCATAAAATAAACTGGTTTCGGAACTGCAATGTGACTGCAACGCTGAGATTCAAGAACACCCATCCTCGTTTTATTTCGAAAATCTTCGTAAATCAACCACCTTGCAAACTGCATCTCAGTTACGAAGACTTTATCTGAAATCAAAATGTTTTGCAAATATGTGTGATTTTAATTAAATATCTGTATTTAAAATATAGGACCCCCTCCTAAAAAAAAAGAAAAAAAAATACCAACTTGTAGTCTGGATTCGTTTGAGCAGTTCTTCTCCAGTTATAAAATAATCTGTAATGAACTCTCCGTACTTCCACTGGACGGATTTTTTCATCGATTCAAAATCTCCAAATTCCTGAAATGTGAACAATTTTGCAAAAAATTTTTGATTTCTTATAAGCACTTATCTGAATACTAAAAAAATAAAACAAAGTCCCACGTTCTCTATTGCACTATCGACAGCTCGACCTTTCATGGCAAACCATCTGAAGTTTCTGTAAACCATGTCATCGATCGAATCGATTCCCAAAGTGTAATGTGATAAGGTCAAAAAAGCTGTGAGATTGGCTGTGTAAAATGAGGACAAAATTGTCACAAATATCCACCACGAGGCGAAAAGTAAACGCGTGCAATCTAAAAATATTAGTTCAATATGTAAAACAATGACATTTTTATTTAATATTCTAGAAGAATACCTTGATGGCAGTTTCGGAAAGGAATCCAATCTGAGAGAATCCAAGTAATTTCAAAATCTGTTTCCGAAATATTCCGAATCAATCCGAAAAACATTTTCAACCTTATTCGATGGAAAACGGTTAAAAATCTATCCTAATCAATTAGAATCAACCCAAATCTATCCGAGTTCCGATTTACATCGAACGAAATTCAAAACGTTTTTCAGATTAGTTATGAATAATTTAGAATGACTCGGAATAGTTCTGATTCGCTCGGATTAAATTCCAATTCAAAACTTTCACCAGGGTAGTAACCAATTTTAATTTGCGTACCTGCACGAGGCGTAGCAGTTGTTCCCTGCTTTAGTAATCCTCCGTAAACAAACCACATACATCGTGGCAAAGTGTACCTCCACATTTGTTCATCTTTTGAATATAAATGACTAAAAAGAAATTTGCGATTAGATTTTATATATCGATTCTTCTTATGTAAAATACATAAATTATAAATGGTCTTGAAGACTTGGGATTTTTAGAAGACATCAATTGAACTGACATGGTTATCCTAAAGACGTCTATTAAACGTCTTAAAGACGTCTTTTAGACGCTCTAAACACGTCTTTTAGAAGTTCTAAAGACGTCTTTTAGAAGTTCTAAACACGTCTTTTAGAAGTTCTAAAGACGTCTTTTAGACGCTCTAAACACGTCTTTTAGAAGTTCTAAAGACGTCTTTTAGAAGTTCTAAATGTGACCATGTCCCTGCACCCACTGGATGCATGGAAGACAAAAGCCACTGGGAAAACATAGGGGCACTGGAAGACCTTGAGACGTTCTGAGGGCGTCCCATGGATTTCAGTGTCAGGTTTCTTGCTGTCCTAAAGATATGTCTTTTTTGAGTGACGTCTTTAAGCTAAAAGCTAACTTAAGGACAACAAAATGTATGAAATTGGAGTCCTCGGGACGTACTTAAGACGTCCTAAAGACGTCTCAAGAATGACCTGTGAACTTCGATATAAAGATGCCATTAGTCTTCAAGGCGCTCCCTGTAGGCACAATACTTAGGACGTCTGAGAAAAGACTTTGAGACGTTACAAGGACGTCTAATGTTGGTCCAATTGACGTACCAAAGATGTTTAATGTCCAAAAGACGCCCTAAAAACATCTTTAAAACACAAGATACACCTGGGACGTCATCTGTACTGACATTGAACGTCTTGAAAAAGTCCCTAGGACGTCTAAAAGACAGGTACCAAAAGACGTCCAAGAGACGCCCAATAGACATTCTTATGATGTCTTTATATTTTTTGCCCGCTGGGCTACATCTTAAATACGTCTCAAAAACGACCCAGGGACAACAGTGTCGAGCTTTTTGTTGTTTTAAGGACGTTCCATGTTTTGAAGACGTATATCGGATGTTGTGCTGAAGGGAAAAGCCATCACAAGCAGGCACAGGGAGATTGGACGACTTTGGGTTGCTATAAGGACGTCCAATAGACCTTAGTGTCAGGTTTTTGTTGTCCTTTGGAAATCTTACGTCTAAAAGACGTCTTTGGCATATGAGAGAGATAAAAGCCTGACACAGAAGTCCATGGAAGGTCCTTAAAATGCCATAAAGGCATTCTTACAAGGACCTAGAGATTTTGGTATCAAATTCCTTTCTATTATGAAGACGTTCCATCACTAAGACGTCTTTTAGATATGAGACGTCCACAGCCTGACAATGGAGTTTGTGCAGCCCTAGCGGGCATGGGGACATAGTCGTCTTTGAGGCGTCCATAAAACGTCTTTAGGATCTCTATTTCTGTCCATTTGATGTTTTGCAGACGTCATATGTTCAAAAGACGTCCTTAGACTTGAGATGTCTGAAAGACATCAATCGGATAGACATGGGTGTTTTAAATACGTCTTTTAGACGCCCTAAAAGCAACTATGTCCCCATACCTACTGTGACCTCTTCAAGACGTCTCAAAGACGTCTAATCTCTCCATGTCTTCTGGTTTATTGATTAATTTAATAAATAAATATAATGAGCTACCGAATTTGAATAGAGAGCCATATTGTTGGGCCAACGATGAGAAGAGCTGTAAGGATCGAATACCAAACTTCTGGACTAAAAGGTGCCAGGAGACCAGATCCCGTTGCGGATCCTGCTGGTCTTCTCATTAAAAATGTCATCTCCATTTCATCTATCGCTGTACTGTAATTGATGATTTCATCTAGCTTCGGCATAATTGGCAAAAATGCAACTATCATATCCACCTGCTACGTTTAAAGGAAAAAGTTATTTTTTCTTTATTTTTTTGGACGTCTTGAAGACGTTTTTAGAAAGTCCAACAGACTTCAATGCCAGGATTTTTATTGCCTTTTGGATCTCTCTTTACTTTGAGCATCGAGACATCCTGATGTCCTCAAAACGTCTCAAGAACGTTTCACAAACTTCAATATTAGGTTTTTTGGTGCCTTCGAGACGTCTTTTATTCTAAAGACGACCTTGAGACATGAGACATCCTCAGGACAGGAAAAATCATGACATTGATGTCTTCAAAACGTTGCTTAGACGTCCCAAAAACGTCCCGATTATTACATATAACCAAGTCCAGCGGACGTTGGACGTTAAATTATTTATACAAAAAAAAATTAATTTTTTCTATAACAGTCAATAAATAGACCAAAATTGTTAAGAATTCCTAAAATTAAATGAAAATTTATGAGCAAATAAGTATGGAGACATTGGACGTCATTGGAACGTCACAAGGACGTCTGGCGAGCTGCATTGTTTAACTCTCCCGAAGACGTTTTGTATCTCGAAAAACGTCTTTTAGACATAAGACATTAAGAAGCCATTAAGGAGCCAACAATTAAGTCCTCAGGACGTATTTAAATCATTTCAAAGACGTCTAACGTCTCCGTATCTTTCGAAAAAACACTGTTCTGGCGTAAACGAAACAGAACTATTCCGAGCCATTCCGAAACCTGTTTCCGTACCATTTGGAGTAATTTGAAATCAATCCGAAAAACGTTTTGTATCTCGTTTGATGAAAAATGGTCAAAAATCAATCCAATTTAATCCGATTCATTCCGCTTCAATTCGAATCAATCCGAACCAACCCGAGCTCGGATTGATTCAAACCGAAATTTCAATCTGAATCATTTCTATTCAATTCAATCAATCCGAGCTTGGATCGACTCGGATTGAAAACTTGGTTCGGATTCGTTTGGATTGATGCCTCGAATTAGATCGAATTGATTTTGAACCTATTTTCATCAAATGAGATACAAAACGTTTTTCGGATTGGCTTCGAATTACTCCAAATGATTCGAAACCGATTTCGAAAGGATTCGGATTCGTTCGGATTGATGCCTCGAATTAGATCGAATTGATTTTTGACCGATTTTCATCAAACGCGATACAAATCGTTTTTCGGATTAGTTTCGAATTATTCCAAGTGGCTCGGAGATTTCGAAATCGTTCGGATTTAATTCCTTTCCAAAACTCTCGCCGTGCTGTCAAAAATAAAGTTTTACCAAAAGTAAACCTCGTTATGTCCAAAAATTCTTGAATTCGATCAGTAAAACGATATTCAGGTATTGGGAATTATTCAAAACCAATCCGAAAAACGTTTTGCATCTTGTTTGATGATAAACAGTCAAAAATCAATTCGCCTCAATCCGATTTATTCCGCTACAATTCGAGGCATCAATCCGAATGAATCCAAACCAATTTTACAATCCGAATAAATCTGAGTTCGGATGGATCCAAACAGAATATTCAATACGAATCATTCCGACCTCGGATTGATTCGGATTTAATATTCGGTTTAGATCAATTCGAGCCTGAATTGAGTCGGAATCATTCGGATTGATTCTTAACCATTTTCCACGAAACGAAATTTCGATAGAGCTTGGAATAGCTCTGATTCGCTCGGATTGAATTCGAATCGGTTTGTTTCTTGATTTGTTCCCATGATTGAAATTCATCATTCAAATTTCTTACATTTTTGGCAAGCATGCTCACGATTCCAGTTTTGTCATCTCCGAGAAATTGTTCCACAGGTGGTACAATTTTATAAGTGAAACTAAATCTATTTTTCAACATATCCAAAATTTGAAAAGCATAACCTTGTCCAACAAGAACGCCATTATGTTCTTGAATACTTGAAAAAGGCGGATCCTGTAGAAAATATTTAAAAATGTTGGGTTTCAAGAATTTTTCAAAAGCTTTTGAAAAATTATGTAATGCGTCTGGAACTGGTGGGAGGAGACGTGATAATTCGAAAATAAACTTTATGATTTTCAAATTTTCTTACTTTCAAGTTCTGTCTTATTCTAAAATTTACTTATTTGCAAATCATTTATTAAATTTCCATAAGATTCGGTTATCGATTTTTAAAAATTTGTAATAAAAAGATCACCAATGGTTCAATGATTAATAAACAGAATCTCCGAAACGTTTCAATTTTAAAATTCACTAATTTTCTGATTGGAGGTTAATTTTTAAAAACTTGGAGATTAAGAACATTTTGAAAAGTGCTTTCAAAAACTATTTCATAAAAAACAGTAAAAACTGTGGTTCAAAACTGCAAAGAACGCATTACGTAATTTTCAAATCGCCACTAAAAGGATTCCAAATAAACAATTTTTAACAAGAAATTATTTTTTTTTAATTTCTATTTTTTGGAAAAAAATTTACCTCCCAGCTCGTAATCCGAATTTCCTGAAGAGTATTGGTTTCCGCTAGTGGCGAAACGAAAGAATTGTTCGTCGTCATTGCTTTTTAAAATCTTCTTTGCCCCCTGTCATTTTTTCTTCAATTAAATTTTGTCACAATTTTGCCACAAGTCACAGAAGTAACAATTCTCATACATGCTCAAAAACTAGCATCTGGTATTTTTTCTTTCCGAGTCTTTTAATCATTTTCATACTTTCAATTTTGGTTCCTAATTTATAAAAAATGAAAAATAGTTGTGAAATAAATTATGTATTGAATTATAAACAAAAATATCAGCAATAAGGAAAAAAAAATTTTTAAATGAGCTCAAATAAATTAGGCTAATAAATTTCCAAAGTTTAAAAAAAAAATTTCATTTAAGATAGAATTTTCAAAAATGTTCCAAATATTCTTATCTCCCTAATGCATGATGTGATAGAAAAAGAAAGTATTATCTTTGTAAGAATAGAGAAATAAAGAGTAATTATAGGAGACAAGTTAACAGGTTGAACCTTGACTTAGCTATGGTCTCCTGGGGCTCAGGTTGAGGGTAAAAAGCCCACAGGTGCCCCTGTTTGGTTCCAGGGATCGTAACGAGATCCCAGGTGAATCGATACTGACACTTGTTTCCATTACTCATCCTATAGGTACAAGGGGGAAAGTAGCATAGCAATTCAAGTTGTCCCCACATTAAATACACATGTGTGAGTGTCTACACGTATGCACCAATCAAACACCTATATCCACTTATGACTTTCCACGTATATGGAATTATCCAACACAAAAGGTGTCGAACCAATTACTGTGAATTGCTACGCCCGCACGAATGAAAAAGCAATGTAATAGACTCTCTGAAACTAAGTAAAGTAACAAAAATAAATATTTGTTTTGATGAGGGCGAAGCGAAATAATGACCAATATATCGTATTAATGATCGAATCTCATATGTCAAGCATTCAAGAACTTTTGGACATAACGGGGTTTACTTTTGGTAAAACTTTATTTTTGATAGCACGGCGAGCGTTTTTGAAAGGAATTAAATCCGAACGATTCCGAAATCTCCGAACCACTTGGAGTAATTCGAAGCCAATCCGAAAAACGGTTTGTATCTCATTTGATGAAAATAGGTCAAAAATCAATTCGATCTAATTCGAGGCATCAATCCGAACGAATCCGAATCCTTCCGAAGTCGGTTTCGAACCACTTGGAGTAATTCGAAGCCAATCCGAAAAACGTTTTGTATCTCATTTGATGAAAATCGGTTCAAAACCAATTCGATCTAATTCGAGGCATCAATCTGAACGAATCCGAATCCTTCCGAAATCGGTTTCGAACCATTTGGAGTAATTCGAAGCCAATCCGAAAAACGGTTTGTATCTCATTTGATGAAAATAGGTCAAAAATCAATCCGATCTAATTCGAGGCATCAATCTGAACGAATCCGAATCCTTCCGAAATCGGTTTCGAACCATTTGGAGTAATTCGAAGCCAATCCGAAAAACGGTTTGTATCTCATTTGATGAAAATAGGTCAAAAATCAATCCGATCTAATTCGAGGCATCAATCTGAACGAATCCGAATCCTTCCGAAATCGGTTTCGAACCGCTTGGAGTAATTCGAAGCCAATCGGAAAAACGGTTTGTATCTCATTTGATGAAAATAGGTCAAAAATCAATTCGATCTATTTCGAGGCATCAATCCGAACGAATCCGAATCCTTCCGAAGTCGGTTTCGAACCACTTGGAGTAATTCGAAGCCAATCCGAAAAACGTTTTGTATCTCATTTAATGAAAATAGGTCAAAAATCAATTCGATCTAATTCGAGGCATCAATCTGAACGAATCCGAATCCTTCCGAAATCGGTTTCGAACCGCTTGGAGTAATTCGAAGCCAATCGGAAAAACGGTTTGTATCTCATTTGATGAAAATAGGTCAAAAATCAATTCGATCTATTTCGAGGCATCAATCCGAACGAATCCGAATCCTTCCGAAGTCGGTTTCGAACCACTTGGAGTAATTCGAAGCCAATCCGAAAAACGTTTTGTATCTCATTTAATGAAAATAGGTCAAAAACCAATTCGATCTAATTCGAGGCATCAATCTGAACGAATCCGAATCCTTCCGAAATCGGTTTCGAACCACTTGGAGTAATTCGAAGCCAATCGGAAAAACGGTTTGTATCTCATTTGATGAAAATAGGTCAAAAATCAATTCGATCTAATTCAAGGCATTAATCCGAACGAATCCGAATCCTTCCGAAATCGGTTTAGAACCATTTGGAGTAATTCGAAGCCAATCCGAAAAACGGTTTGTATCTCATTTGATGAAAATCGGTTCAAAACCAATTCGATCTAATTCGAGGCATCAATCTGAACGAATCCGAATCCTTCCGAAATCGGTTTCGAACCATTTGGAGTAATTCGAAGCCAATCCGAAAAACGGTTTGTATCTCATTTGATGAAAATAGGTTCAAAACCAATTCGATCTAATTCAAGGCATCAATCTGCACGAATCCGAATCCTTCCGAAATCGGTTTCGAACCACTTGGAGTAATTCGAAGCCAATCCGAAAAACGTTTTGTATCTCATTTGATGAAAATAGATCAAAAACCAATTCGATCTAATTCAAGGCATCAATCTGCACGAATCCGAATCCTTCCGAAATCGGTTTCGAACCGCTTGGAGTAATTCGAAGCCAATCGGAAAAACGGTTTGTATCTCATTTGATGAAAATAGGTCAAAAATCAATCCAATTTAATCCGATTCATTCCGCTTCAATTCGAATCAATCTAAACCAATCCGAGCTCGGGTAGTTCTAAACCGAATTTTCGATCCAAATAAATCCGAGGTCGAAATGATTCAGATGAAATTTCAGTTTTAATCAATCCGAGCTCGGGTTGGTTCAGATTGATTCGGATTGAAACAGAATGAATCGGATTAAATTGGATTGATTTTTGACCAATTTTCATCAAATGAGATACAAAACGTTTTTCGTAAGCATCGGGGAATTGGCCGTCTTGGGGACGTCAGTAAGCACAGAGACTTTGGACGCCTTCAGGACGTCTTAAAGACGTTCCACGGATCTCTGTGTTTTTGTTGTCCTGAAGACGTCTTATGTCTCAAAGACATTTTTTAGACGAAAGCCGTCTGAAAAACAAGAAAAACCAGTCATTGAAGTCTTTGAGACGTCTTTAAGAAGTCTCCAAATTTTCTTCAATTTCCAGTTTCCCAATGGGCCCATGGATATTCAACGTCTATAGGACGTCCAAAAAGACGCCTTCGGAACATGAGACGTTTTCAGAACGTCAAAAAGACTTTGGGCTTTTATTGTTTCAATCGTTTTTAATATGGTTTTTGTGACTAGAAGTTCTTCATAATTTTTATAACTTTATCGTAACAATGTTACATAAAGTTGATGCAACTGTTATAGAACAGACTTATAGAATTTAGTTAGAACTAATGCCATAGAGAATCAGTTACTGTTATCTCGGAATTCTAATGTAACAGCAGTTACATAATGGTTAGTTTTTACAGTTACATAATAATAATATAACTCTATCATAACATTGTTACATCATTGTTATGCGACTCTTAAAAAACAGAGTTATGGAATTTAGTTAGAATTAATGCCATCGAGAATCTGTTAATGTTATCTAGGAAATCTGATGCAACAGCAATTACATTACGGTTACTTTTAACAGTTACATAAGATAACAGAAAATTAACGTAACATCATCTTCACTTCACAACTATTGAACTCTGTTGAAACTGATGGAAAAATCCTTGTAATACTTGCTATGTAACACTTACTTAGCAAAAGGTACGTAATAGTTACGTTACTTTGTTCATTTTTTATCATAATATAGTTACAGAACCCGTTTCTCAGGTTTTACAAAAGATGAGTGAATTTCAATTTTACAGTAAATTGTATTCATGTGTCAAAATCGTTGAATGGAACTTAGATTGAATTTATGGATCGACACTCAACTATCACGTTTCTTTTTTACGCCCAACGTGAAATTAATATCATTATACCATATCATAAAAGTATAACTGCTGATCGTATCACGTTGGCTCTAAAAAATTGTCGATAGTAATTGGTATTTGTAAAAGAGAGTCATTCACTTATCAAGGTAAATCGAAATTATTGATCACTTTTTTCCGATACCTTCCATCCTTGTTTAGAATTTTTAAAGTACGAAAATCTCAAATTTTCTTATCATCTCTGTAAAGCTGAATAACGTAAAATTCATCAACTTGTCGATTCGGTAAATGAAGGGAGAAGTATTTAGAAAACTGAAATACTCAAAAATTCATGAATGTTTGTGATTTTGAACAGAAAAATTAGAAAGTTTCTGAACTGAAAAATAGAAAAATTAAAATTTCTATTAATTGGATAACTTGGAATTTGAAGAATGAACAAATTCGAAAATTGTTAAAGGAGACAGGCCAGAAATTTGAAAATCTGTATCGATCCTAAAATGATTTTTAATTGGGCAATTAATTATGAGAATCCAATTAAGAGATAGAAAATATCTTTTACGAACGTATTTCAAATACGCCCATAAAAACTTGTATTTATCCAATAATAAAATTGTATTTATATATTGGTGAAATACAAATTTGGCTTGAAATAAATAAGAAATTTATTTAATTTTATTTCTGTGTCATAATCCAGATTAATTAATGGAGGTGTTAAAATGTTGACTCTAACATACACACGTTAATTAACTATCACCCAATTAATTATTATTACAAAATATACCAGTTTAATGGTCTCTCACTAAAATTAATCTTCACAATAATTTCCAATCAATCTTAAGCTAATAAGGGCAAATATTTAGAAGAAAGTCTTGACTTTATATAAATAACTTTTAATTTTATTGAAGTTGCTTTAATATTAATATTACAAGCGAACAATTAAATATGAATATTGGTACCCACAGCTCAGAATTTTAAAAATAAGAATTAAAATAATACATTAGACAAATTCCTAAAATTTTTACATATTTAAAACTCTGACGAATATTTATAACAATGTTTGAAATTTACATGACAAAGACATTACTAAAATAATTATAAGACAAAGCACATTATTCTGAATTAAATTATAAATTACCTCCCTTCCTTTTATTTCTGTTTTTTATCTTCACAAAATATTGCATACAGCATAAAAAATCTAAGTTTATTTTTTCTTTGACTCTGTCATTCTAAAAAAGTTTTCCGCTGCGGAACCAATAATATTGCAGTCACTTCAAAGCCTAAATGTTCGTATTAAAATAGGGCAAGTGTCTAGGGATGATTATACGAGTAAATTTATCTATCACCGTGTAAATAAACATTACATGAGCAGAATACGAAATAAAACGTATCTTATTCGTGCAGCGTATCATGAATCGCTATAATTCGAATTTATCAGGACTCGATCTATCAGTGGTGCTTACAACCCTATATTCAAGGGCACATCAAAAAAAGAAATAACTTTTTGATTGTCATTCAAAAAATAAAATTATACAGTTCTGCAATTCCAATAAATAAAAGCTAATGTCATAGAAAACGTAAAAGACAATTTTTCATCCCGTTTTGGAATGAGGATAAATCAATAGAAAACTATTCAGTATCAATAACTTTGGAAACCTCGATATTCAAATTTATTATAATATAATGTTATTTATTATAATCAATATTTTACTATATTGTTCCATTATTCCCTTTTTCGTATGTTTTTTCCTTTATTGGTAATCCAGTTTATAAATTGTTTTTTCGTCTTAATGGATGAGCTCGTATCAAGTTTCGAAGTGAAAGTAGAAAAAAATGTTTCATAATAAAAGACATGTGATGCAATTTAAGGGCCACAATAGCTGGTTAGTTCTTCAATAGTACATGGTTTTACGCAACACTCGTCATGGACACCACGTGAAAATCGTTTAAACCGACCACCTCCGAATCTTGCTATCATAGCGTTAGCGCTTTGTCGTGACCTGAAGGGATAGTATTCGTCATATGTAAAAGGCGTATCGTCTATCTCCATTTCTGAAAAAAAATTTACAAGTTAATATTTTTCATATTTAAATTGATGTACTCTCTAAATTTGAATCAGTCAAAATCTACTGATTATCAGTGAAATTTGACTGATTCAAATAGATAAAAAGAGGTTACTGTAAATTAGTCAAATTTCACTGATTATTTCAGTGAAAATTGACTGATTTGACAGTGAAAAATATTTTTTCACTGATGAATCAGTGAAAAGGCAAATCACTGATTCAATCAGTGAAAATTCGACTGATTCAGATTTAGAGAGTAGTTCTCTTTATTGAATTTCAAGGTAAATTTATAAGAAGAAGGAATTCAACGGGTAAGAAATCTAAAGGCGACCTTGTGACGTCTTTTGACGTCTTTTAACGTCTTTTGACGTCTTATCTCTAAAAGATATACCCAACACGCAAAACGTCCACAGAAATGCAAAATCCCTAATAATAAATCATCACGACACCAAAAGAGCCTGACACTAAATCATGTAAACAAATTTTAAGACGTCCCAAAAGACGTCTTGAAAACTTTAATTTTAGGTTTTTTGTTATCTTCTGGACGTCTTATCTCTAGAAGATACACCTAACACGCAAAACGTCTCGAGAAAAAGAAGGCTGACACTGAATCATACAGAAGGTCCTTGAGGCGTCCCAAGAGCGTCTCAAAGACGTCTAATGTACCTCTGATTACTAGAAAGTTATTATGATTGTAGAAAAATGTGAATATTGTCTCATTTTAGTTTACTCTCACTATAAAGGCAAAATTAGAGCGACATTGGACGTCTTATTGACGTCCAATGTCGCTCTAATTAGAATTAGAAATGCAAAATTCCTCAAATAAAATTCCACAGAAAGTATCTAGAACGTCCACAAGACGTCTAATGTACCCGCTTCACATGAAAGCTATTATAAACATAGGAAAATATGATTAATGTCACTGAATAGGAAAAACTGAAGAGGTTTTAGACGTCTTGATAACGTCCCGGTGACTACAGTGTGAAACTTTTCGTTCTCTTTTTGATGCTTCATGTCACAAAAAAATCTTTAAAATAAAGACGAGACGTCCTCAGGACACCAAAGAAGTCAGACACTGAATCATGTAAAAAAATTTTAAGACGTCCCAAAGATGTCTTTCGACACATGTCTTTTAGTTGTCCAAGAACTTTAATTCCAGTCGAAATGATGTCTTTGGGGCGTCTTTTGACACATTGGACGTATTAATGACGTCTTGAAAACTTTAATTTTAGGTTTTTTGTTGTCTTCTGGACGTTTCATCTCTAAAAGATACATTCACCACGAAAAGTGTTTCGAGAACAAAAAGGCTGACACTGAATCTTACAGAAGGTCCTTGAGGCGTCCCAAGAGCGTCTCAAAGACGTCTAATATACCTCTGTTTACTAGAAAAATATTATGATCGTAGAAAAATGTAAATAATGTCTAAATTTAGTTTACTCTCACTATAAAGGCAAAATTAGAGCGACATTGGACGTCTTATTGACGTCTCGAAAACATAAATTTTAGGTTTTTTGATATCTTCTGGACGTTTTATCCCTAGGTGATATACCCAACACACAAAACGTCCACAGAAATGCAAAATCCTTAATAATAAATCTAACAGAAAGTATCTAAGACGTCCAGAAGACGTCTAATGTACCCGCTTCACAAGAAAGCTATTATAAACGTAGAAAAATGTAATTAATGTCACATTATATATTACTGTTACTGAATAGGAAAAACTGAAAAGGTTTTAGACGTCTCGATAACGTCCTGGTAACTACCGTGTCAAACTTTTCGTTCTCTTATTGATGCTTCATGTAACGAAAAAGTCTTTAAAATTAAAATTAAAAAAATCTTTCTAAATGATTAGAAACTACTCTTATTAAGAGAAAAAATTGTTCTCCTTTAGATAAATACATTGAAACCAATTGAAACGGATTGATCCGATTTAAAAAAAAACGATTGGAACCAATTTATTTAATTGGATTCAATCGGCGTTACACTATGGAATCCGACTAAATCAATCAATTTCAATCGTTTTTTTATCAGCTCAATCCGGCTCAATCGGTTTCAATGATTTTTTCCAGAAAAGATTTAATAAAATCTGGTATCATACTAGTCGACTAACCTTGGCCGCTCTTTTTAAACATGGAATTGTATTGGCCATTGCACATGAGTTGCAATGCATTAGAAAGATGTTTTCCACAATAATGCTTGTTCACACCTCCTGCTGATCGTTTTTGGCCATATTGAAAGATATCCGATTGAGCGTTTACTACTTGTGGAATAACAAGCCACGCGGCAAACACGAGTGTCACTAGCAAGTTCAGCCGATGCGTGGACATCTGTAAACAAAAAGGATTGTTTTAATAAAATTGCTGAAATTATAACTTTTAAATTGGATCCCAGTTGGTACAAAAAATTTGACGTCTTTGGGACGACTTAAAAACGTCACGAAATTTTTAATCATAGGCTTTTTTATATCTTTAGCATGTTTTCCCAGTTGGCTCAAAACTTTGGACATCCAAGAAAAGACCTATGGACGTTATTAGAACGTCCAATATAAACACAAGATATCCCTGGGATGTCATTTATAGTGACATTGAATATCCTGAAAACGTCCCTAATACGTCCAAAAGACGTCTTAGAGACATCCTTAGGACGTCTTAAGATTTTTTATTGACTGGGTTACGTCTAAAATGTCTTTACGCTACGAGGCGTTCATAGAACATAGAATCAAATGTTAAAATCCACTGGACGTCTTTAATACATACTAATAGACGTCCAATGTCTCCATGCACATTGAAGAGCTATCCTAACAGTGGAAAATTGCAAACAATGTCTCATTATAATTTACTTTATCCACTCAAACGAAATGGGAACAACATTGGACGTCTTTTTAACGTCCCAGTGACTTCAATGTCAGGCAGTTTGTTGTATTTTAGTTGTCTTGCATCTAAAAGACGTTTTCAAGAGAAAAACGTCCCAAGAAGCCAAATTTCCAGACACTGAAGTTCTTAGGACGTTCTAAAGACGTCCACTTCCGTATCAAGCTTTGTGTTTTGTAACGTTTAAAAAACGTCTGGGCACAAAAAGTCTTCAGACGTTAAAAAGACGTCTTTATGACATGAGACGTCTAGAAGACCTCATTCAGACAGTTCTGGACGTTCTAAAGACGTTTTTCAGACTTCCAAAGTCAAACAGCATAAAGTCTGATAATCTTCACTCGTCGTTTTTAAGACGTTCAGAAGACGTCCGGTGTTTCCGTGCTCATTAGGAGTTTATTATAAATTGAATTATCTAAAATTATAATAATTTGAGAACCTAAATCTCGTGCGATGCAAACTGGCTACAAATCAATCCGACTCAGTCCGAATGAATTCGAACCAAATTTTCAATCCGAATAAATCCGAAATCAGGTTAATTTAAACTGAGTTTTAATTTCGAATTATACCGAACCCAGATTCATTCGAAAATATTCGAATTGAAAACTTAGTTCGGATTTATTCGGATAAAAGTCTCGGACTGGAAACCGTTGACAATCAATCCGACACAATCGGGTTCAAGCCTAGGTGTCAATCCGATCTAATTCGAATGAATCCGAACTCAATTTTCAATCTGGATCTATCCGAATCTATCCGAACTCGGCTTGATAAAAACCGAATTTTCGATCCGAATCATTCCAAGCACGGATTCATTCTAATTGATTCGGATTAATCTGGATTCAATCGGATTGAGTCGAATTGATTCTTAACCGTTTTATATCAAACGGTATGCATAAAGTTTTTCAAGTTAGTTCGGGATGAATCCGAATTTTACGGAAACAGATTTTGGAATGGCTCGGAATAACTCTGATTCGCTCGGATTGAATTTTTAATCTGAAACTTCTTCCAGGGTATTTATAATTTAAATAATCAGAATACCAATTAGATAATGGAATAGGATACTCATAAAAAACTAGTTTCTCCAAGAGGAATATGAACTTTTTAAATACAAGTCATCAGATTTATAATTTAAAGTAACAATTTATTTTTCTAATTTTAAACATCATTAGAAGTATTTAAAACGTATAATTTTTAGAACTTAAATATAATAAAAACATTATCATACGGATCGTATAACTCTAACTCATTCTCTGTTGCCACGAAAGTGCAGTAACATCAACAAGTAACACTGATTGTTCCTTGTATCTATTGATTAAATTCTTCTTTTTTATTTCTATATAGTCACGCATGAAATCGCCCCAATGGGAACTACAGTGCGTCGTTATCAGGATTGTGGAAAACTTTAAAACAGGCGGTATTGCCTTCTATTTGCTTTTAATTGAATAATTAATCCCTACGGGTAAGTCATTATTGAGGCCGTTAATGGTTGCAGTGGTGATGACATCTATTTTTAGATATCATTTCTCTAAATATAAACCACAGAGTACACTTGGTGGCTGCGTTCCGAAAGGAAAAAGATGCATCTGCTTTGTCTATAAGAATGACCTTTGTTCCTGTCGCCTCTATTCTGGAGTTAAAGATTTTGTGCAAATGGGACACTGCAATTAATACTAACTAATAGAACAATTATCAAGTGTAAAAAAAGTCTGATGATATTTCAAAAATAAAAGTAAACTTGTTCCCCCTCAATGGAAACAAGAACTTATCAAATAAATTTTTATCCATTATTATTATTATTAAAAGCGATAGAATACGAAACAAATTGTATGATAATTTTCTAAAGACTAGTCCTATCATTTGAATTTTATATTCATAATAAAAAGTAATAATAAGCACAAATGCATGTTCTATCAAGACTGCAATCTAATTAGAGTAATTAAAAGTCATTTGTCCATGATAATTACCTCTAAATCGATTTCGCACGAGTCATGAAATAAAACCGGAAAAACTGATCACTTAAGGTAGTTTTCATCCACGAAATTTAGACCTCAGCAAAAACAGATAATTTTGCTTTCAAGAATAGCAATATTATTATTGAAGGGAAAAATAATTTTATTAATAAATTTTATTTTTGATCCAACTTTTTTTCTTAAAGCTTCTTACCAAATTTTAAAAAATTACGCGATTCTGATAAATCATGAATCATTTTTTCAGAGAAAAGATTTCCCACAACTTCACTGTTTCTGATTTTTAAAAATAAATTCATTAATGACTGAAACCATTAAAAAAACACTTTCCAAAACGAGATTTTTATAAACAAATTGCTGAATTTGATAATAATTTATTCATTTTCGAAAATTGGAAATGCTCAAGTTGTAGGGAATCTTTTTCTTGAAAAAGTGATTTTTAATTTATTAAAATCGCATAATTTTTTAAAATTTGATAAAAAGCCATAAGAAAAAACTTGGGGCAAAAATAAAATTTATTAATAAAATTATTTTTCTGTATTTCAAATTTTTTCCATGGAAATTAATCTTTTCTTTTCCAAAATAACCCTTCAGTAATAATATTGCTATTCTTGAAAGCAAAATTATCTATTTTTGCCTGAGGACTAATTTTCGTGAAAAAAAAAAATCGAACCGACTATTTCCTTAGTTTTTTACATTTATGATTTTCTTTTTTCGAGTTTTATTTTTAGTGCAAGTTTAAAAGTCATAAAAGTTTGAATCAGACAAAAATTATAGATTTTTATTGGTGGAATTATACCTAAAAAGAGCTGAAAACAACTAAAATTTGTTTACAGATTCCGACGATAAAAAATCTATGATAATTTCCATTTGATTGAAACTTTTCATCGGTCATTTTATTTAAGATAAAATTTTCCATACTTTCTTAAAAAAAAAAAATATTGTAAATTTAAAAAACCGAGGTAATAGTCACTTTGACTAACTTTTTTCCGATTATCTGTCCAATTCCTGCTTCTGATTTTAATTTTATTTAAATTTAATTGATGTTCATAAATCGAGCTTAAATTAATAAAAGCGGTGAGGAAGTTTTGTAGCAACACCTTAAAGACTAGACGATATTAGTAAATATTGACTTTTATTGTATTAATTCAGTCAAACATTATAAATATATTATTCTGTTATTGAAATATATTGGGAAACGTACAAAGCCAGATATAAACAAATCAAAATATTTAGAAAAGTCGATGACTTTATCCCGCGACAATTTTACAAAACAGAGCTTCTTATTCAATCTCATTATTATGTCAATTAAACTAACTTTGCGAACTTAACGAGCAAGACAAAAAAGCTACTACCTCTTTGTCAAGCTTCAAATTATCTTTATATAAAGCATCCTGCTCAAGTCATTGCATCAGTAGAAATAGAACATGTCAATCAGACTAGAATTATTACTATCAGGCAACCCATTGGCCACGGGGACATTGGACATCTTTCAGACGTTTAAACAACGTCCCGAGGAATCGTGTCAAGTTTTTATTTTATTTTTTAAACGTCTCGTAGATAAAAAAGCTCTTTGTCGTAAGACGTCTTCAAGATAGAAAAAATTGCCATTAAAGTCCATGAGACGTCCTTGAGACACCCTGGAGATTTTTAATAGACCAATAAACTGAGGAAACATATTTGTTGCATATTCAATGAATAAGGAGATTGGATGTCTCAATAACGTCTCAAGGACCTAAATGTCAAGTTTTCTGCTTTCCGAAGGAAGTTTTATGTTTTAAAGACGTCTTTAAGGCATAAAATCTAGAGACGAACAACAAAATGTCTGGCATTCACGTTCTGGGACGTTATCATGACGTCCTAGATGTCCGGATTCCCCATGCATACGAAGGAATAATTACAAATTATAAAATAGTATTGAACGTTTCGAGGACGTCCTGAAGGCTTGTATCCCTAGTTTTTTTTTTATTCTTGAAATCTCTGTTATCACAAATACGTCTTTAACATGAAACGTCCAAAAAAGATTAAAAAGTTTGGCATTAAAGATTTGGTATTTTATTGAGGCGTCTAAAAGACGTCTAATTTGTTCGTACCCTTTGAAGAAATATATATGTTACACGATAGTCGTCTTTGAGACGTTTAAAAGACGTCTTTAGAAGGTCTATGTCCGTTCAAATGATGTCTTGTAAACGCCCCTTGTCTGAAAGACGTCTTTCAGACATGAGATTTTAAAAAAAAGAACCAATTAAACGTCCCAAAAAAAAAACCATGTCCTTGTTTCTGGATATTTTTTGTCTAAAAAACGTCTTTAAGACATAATAGATGCTTAAGATAACAAAAATACAGACATTGAAATCCTCGAGACGTCCTTAAGACGTTCCGAAGACATCCAATGTCTCCATGTTCACAGGATGGTTCTCCACATCCTTGACGTCTCATGTCTTGAATTCGTCTTTAAAACATAAATCGTCCAAAAGAAAACAAAGTGTCTGAAATTGAACTTCTCGAGACGTAATTAAGACGTCTAAATTGCCCTTACTTAAGGACGTCTCGAAAACTTTAGTTCCAGTTCTTCTGCTGTTTCCAGAACGTCCAATGTCTTAAATACTTCTTTAAAACATTAATCGTCCAAAAAACAACAACAAGCCTGTCATTGAAGTCTCGGGACGTTATTAAGACGTCAAAATTTTCCATGTCTCCTAAATGTGAAACAATTCTTTCTTATTATTGTCCGATTTTCTATTGTTCTGAGAGATTAATGTCTTAAATACTCCTTCAAAACATCAGACGTCCAAAAGACAACAAAAAGCATGAGCTTTTGAAGACGTCTTAAAGACGTCCAAATTCTCATTACAAATTGGATGTTCTTTCCTGATGGAAAAAATGCCCCAAAAATGAATTTCATTTTCTGTAGCAATTTTCCAGACTCATTTTTAAGACTTGAAAAAATGTTTAAATTTTTAGAGTTATATACATTTTATTATGAGGAATTTACAAATTTATCTAAACTATGAACTTACATTTTGATCTTAGAACTCAGCCCACTAAGTATTGCAGACAGAATGCACTGTTTTGACAACAATTGTTAAATTCCGACCAGTTAATGTGACAAGTGATTATACGAAGGTCGGGTAAATATTTTCCTATGCGTTCAGTACGAAAAGGCCAAAAACGTTTTGTTTTAAATTTTATTTAAATGCTGACACAGAGGTCTTTGAGAATGAAACATTCTAACGAAAAGCTGACAATAATACTATAGAAATTCTTAGACTCAATATTCAAACTGAACTTTAATAAAAGAACAGAAAGGAAGGAAGTCACTTTATTTATTAGACTGATTAAGTTTTTTTCAATGTCATCATGTAAATTGACAAGATATCTCCGAATCACTAGTTTTGTATATTGAGGCACTTACTCTATTTATTGAATAGTCTATCGATCCATTATACACTCTAAGTGTCACGACATGATTAATAGAATTATTATTATTCAAATATTCAAAGAATTTGAAAACCTTCTGTGGAAAAAAGACGCTTTCGAGACACAAATTTCAAACTCAACTAATTAATTTGAAATTATTATTATTATTTACAAAATCGTTACTCTCCTAAATTCTCATTAACTAAGTTATTTTCCTTTTGCATTGTAACTCACCGATTTTGAGGTACAGTCGTTTGAAGAGTTGATTGTTTAAAAGAATTGTTTTGAAACTAGCTGCACGAAAGAAGCTGGAAATTAGAAAACGACTTTAGTAATAATTCCTATTAAGCTTTGAAAAGCAAGCAATTTTAGGTAGATAATTTAGTCAATGTCAATTCTAAAAACGAGGTGAGAATTAGAAGAAACTTACTCTTGGTGAATTGAAGAGAAAGAAGTTCACAGTGAGTTACTATCTATCACTTTAAATATCACAGTCACACACTTATTAAGAGATTGAAAATTGAGATTCAAGGATTCCCAGGAATGGATTTTCGATTTGATTTTAGAGGATAGCGTGTGCCAATGTTAATGCCGAAAATTGACCGTTTCTTCATGAATGGTAAAGAATTTTCTTGACAGTTTATGGTGACTTGGACTGAGTAGTGTTGACTCTTGGACATGAATTCTGCTCTTCTGGGAAACATTTATGTAGGTCTTCCGAGGTAATGAAAATGACCCACTCAAGGATGTAGCTTCCAGTAATCTATTGTCTTCAGTTTAACTAGAGCCAAGAAATTAAAGCTCTTCGTGTTGGTGCTTGATGGGAAATTCGAGGGACGAGAGTTACTGGCCTAGCGACAGATATCGTCAGATCCAGTCTCTCGACCCGAAAAGATCGAGCCTTGTGTAAAGACTAAAGACCAGGCAGAACTGAAGAGCAAGTAAATTCTTCTCTCTAGTTGATATAGAACTGCTTGATAAACTCTGCTTGAGAAGGGAGACCATTCCGAGTTGACGAGTTCAAGATTCAATCACTAACGCAAAACTTCTGAAAATCACAACTGTTGAGCACTTTTTGACAATCAAAATTTCAAACTCTCCCAAAGTCCTAGACTTCTAATTTTCTAGATAGAAAATTTCATAAAATAACTAGAAAACAAACATTTGTGGTTATAAAAACATCAGAAATCAGACATTTTTGGGACATTTTGAGAAAGTCCCAAGGACTTTAATTTCAAGCTTTTTGCTGTCCCAAAAACGTCTCTTGTCATCAGGAAACCAGAGTTGGAATCCCCCCAAAAAGCATTTTTGTCCATTTTCAAAATGCCTCCACTTGGTGGCTTTAGTAAAAGTTTACGAGAATAAATAAATAACTGTAACTACTTTATAGAGATGAAAAAAAAACTGTTTGCTTAGAAAAAAAATGTAAGATACAAAGAGCCACATTCAAAAGGCAAAATCGATGTGAAAAGGTCTAATTTATTAACAAACTGTAATGAAACTTGTTCGTATTTTTCTTCAAGACAATATTCAATTAAAAGTATATTACTTAATAGAAATAATTAGAGATTTAAAGTAAAGTGTAATTTGTCTGATGAAGTGAAAACTTTCTGATATGACACTACATAAGAAATTATAGTTATGGGTTGAAGGGATGTACATAAATTAAGTCTCCGTTCAAGTAGAAAGAAAGGGTGACTGAATTTGATTATTTGTGACAAGCAAAAAGAAAATTACTATATTTAGATCATTGATTGTTTATCAATAGTATATCGCGTTTGAAAAGAAGTATTCAAAGTCAGTTTTCCTTTTTACGAACCTTGAATGGTCTACTTTTTCGATTTAGCGGATTACAAATATGGATGATTTAGATTTAATATTACCAAAATATGGATTCTAGAAAAAAATTTGAAATTTGTGTGGTTCGAGAAATGAAGAAACGTTTTATTTTTAATTTGGAAATATCACCTAAGGAAAATATTTTTCTCTAGTCCAGTTTAAAAATTTCAAGGTTCAAGGTAGAAAAAGTCGTAAAATAAAATCAATATTAACATAGTTTCTATATCTTTCAATTTTATGCTTCGAGTCGAGGAACAAATTAACATTTACATGCGAATGTCATCTGAGAAAAATAATTAACGAATAAATACTCAATAATAATAATTAAAATAAATAAAATTATTTATTTTGATAATGAATTTTTTTTCAAGTGAAAAATTAAAACTTAAATATATGCAAAGTACGCGACATCTATCTCAAGGGATGGAACCTCATCGTCAGGAATAAGCCGATAAAATTCCTTTTAACGACTGAGAAACACTCGACATAATTTTTTAAATTGACGTCCCCGTTTTTGCATACAATATGATCATTTTAATTTCAATTCTATTTCAATTCTATTTCAACAAAATTTCAACTTTAGTTGAAAGCATTGAGTCCTTACTTGAATAAAACCGACTCTAAAATAATTTTACTCACCTAGAAATCGAAAGTCAAACGATGGTACAAACGAAGTAAATTCTCCTTTAAATTCCTTGCTACTTGATCTGAAAAAATAATATCATCTTAAAAGACGTTTTTTTTAGGAAATAAAATAGTGATAGATTTTTCCTTGGTTTAAGTTTTACTATAAAAATAATTTAAGGTGTTAAACGGTTTACTTACTGATGTAGGTAGAGATTGTTACTGCAGAATGAGCGCAGGACTTGTGCCGAAGGAAAAGCGCGAGACCGCCCTTATAAGCACCGAGAACTCGGGGGTAATGTTGAGCAGCTAAGACGTGCCCATTAAACATGTTGCTCGAGTGGATGTCAAGTCTGTTAAATGCTGCATGGCTAATGTTCGTCTAATACAAAAAGGGGTAGTCAGTCAAGCGTGATTTATTATACCTAGGCGCTTAATTGGATTTCATCTTATTTTCAAAATCTCTTCCCTGCGTCGAGACCCTTTTAAGTTAATATTTATTCAGGTCTCTGAATTTCCATCCCGGAACAAGGACGACCTTCAATTTATGCAACTGAGCGTTCAAGACCCAAATGAAAGAAGGAAGTAAAAATGGACATGAACGGGGTGAATTTAGCTTAGCGACAACGTATTTCTAATTTTACTACATAAGTTATAAATTATGAGATTAATTTGTCAATATTTTTGGAAATAATCTTGCTGACGTCTTGAATTCTTCTAATTATAATTTACTGCTCTGAATTTGAAATTGACTCTACTCATTGAACAATTATGAATTCTGAATATTTTTGAGCAATTTTTTTTCTCAGGTCCTTGCTTTTTAAGTTACGAGATTTAATTCCTGGAAGAAAATATGTTACAAACTGGTCTTGAATAAAATTGGCTGAAATATCATTCATGAAGTTAAAAATAGAATTCGCTTGGTGTGTTATAAATGGTAAAACGAAAAATGAAAGAAATAAAGTCAAACTTTCGTGGTAGACAGCCATAAACACGAAGGATTTGAACTGGCGAACAATGACTATAAAAGTCAGTTGAATTTAGTGTTTTCGTTCAAAACTACACCCTCTTGGAATATCGATTGTGGTAGAGTATGCGAAACAAGTAGATGCTATCTGAGGTCACTGGCCTTCGATTATGTATGCAAAAAGTAAATCTGTAAAATTGTTAAACAATATAAAAATGAAGAGCAGAGTATTCCAAATGATGAATTGTCAAGAGCAAACAAAATTTTAAAAAAGGTTCCAAGCTGTAAGATAAATGGAAAACAAATCGTAAAATAAAACGCCAAATTCTTGTTTATTTTTTAGAATTAAAAACCTCTTTAAAGCTACGAGCTCAAATAGAAAACTAATTTCTACGAGTGAAATTCTGGAAAGAGGAAGGATTTGGCAGAGCGGGTAAATCAGAACCAATAGACGTGTTTTAAATATATTTTATAAAACGTCCTATTTTATACAGCATATAAAACAATACTCTGTATTTCATTTTATATTCACACATGGTTGCTATTATGTGTATGCCGTCGTAATCCTCGACATAGTACATTTAAATAGTAACATTATATTATTCGGCGGGCTAACATTAATACTATGAGAATGCACTGACCTTTGCCTTCTTGATGCTGCCAGAATGGGAATTCCCAGCGCTGTGATTAAACTTCTCTGAAGTGGAAAGCTTGGCTTTATTTCCGTGCATTCGAGCGATTTCCATCTCCGTGAGATCCGTACTTAAAATATCATCCAAGACGCTTGCATCCGATGTAGATTTTACGTTAGCTGGCGATTCTGACATCAATCGTTCTTCGCTTTTGTCCTTCGGATCAACATTAAGGTTCTCCAGCACCCGAGGTGACTTCGAAGGAACTTTAGAGTTTAGAAGACGATTACTTGCATCTTCGACTTTCGCTTTACTTCCTACATGATTGTGAACAACTGTGGGATTCGAGAAGCTGGAATCGGTCTTTTCTAGAAATTGACCGACAACTGGATCGTTGAGGCTTCCATCGAATGTGTTTCCTTCCCAGAAAAATTCCTCTAAAACTTGAGTATCACGTTGCTCTGGTGGAAGACGATTTATGCGAGCTTTTACTATAGCTAGATGTCGATGAACGTAATCTTGTTGCGGTGCCAAGGCTGCCGCACGTTCTAAGCACTGAGCAGCCAAACCCAACTTTCCTCGTTCCACCATTACGACGCAGAGGTTGTGCAGACCTTGAATATTTGTCGGGTCCAATTGCAAAATACGACGATAGCACTAGAAAAATAAAAAATAAATTAGAAATAACGTTTTCATTGCATTTATCATGTTTATTGTTCATTTCTGGACTTACGTTCTCAGCAGCGTCCAAATCCTTGATGTTATTGATGTAAATATCCCCAAGAAGTATTAGGCCTTTTACGTGATCCGGATGAAATCTGACTAGTTGATTTAGGAAAGGAGCTGCCTCGAGTGGACGATGTTCATCAGCAAGTAAAAGGGCTAGGTTAAAAAGTGCTGATCTAAAGTCTTCCTTTAAAGCAACCGCGTTTCGAAACCAACGCTCTGCACTTTCACTGTCATGATCGTCCATAGCCAACATTCCTAGATTGAAGTGTACTCTTTCATTGTTAGAGTCCTGCAATAAGCAAACAAATAAAAATTTGTTCTTTTGTTTTACTTGGGGCGGATCGAGTGCCGCTGGGGATTCGTGGAAAAACAAAACACAGGGAATTCGACATCTTTTTATGTCTTTTAAACGAGACTAAGCATTTTTGATGTATTTCTGTCCATTGAACTGAATCCAGATTTATAATTTATTATTTTTTCTGGTGTAGTGAACAATTTTTTTTAATCAATTATGTTTCTCGGATAATTCCCTAACCGTGTTTGATCCTCTTTATAAAGTATAATCTTAAAAAAATTATAACCTTTCGGAGTAATTTCAAAAGTCTTTCCCTAGCGACTTTTCGGAGCTCCGCTCGTCCCAATTCTTGCAAGAGTATTGCAGAATTCAGAAGGGCTTGCTCATGTTCAGGATCGAATTCGAGCGCTTTGTCCAGGTATGCGAGAGCTTGAGATGCTTTTCCTTGTTCAAGAAATACTACCCCCAGCTGAAATACGACAAAAATAGTTGTGAATAGATTAATTACTGAAAGATTATTTTATTTGAATTTATGAAGTTTAATATTTACATTGTAGTAAATGTCAGGATTATTACTATCGTAGAAAAGTGCCCTTTCGTAAACTTCCTGCGCCTCTTTTGTACGATTCAGTTTGATTAACACATCGCCGCGATTGATATAAGCTTGTGTGTAATCTGCACGCATGCTAATCGCTTGTCTGTAGAGCAGATCGGCTTCCTCCAGTCTAGTGGCGTTTTTAGCGATGAGATTTGCTAGATTCACGAACACATTTAGGTGATTTGGAGCAATCCGGGCTTGGTAAGATTCCCCAGGCTTTGCTTTCGGCAAAAGCGACTTGGCCTGAAAAAAGTATTGTAATAAGTAATTCTAAATCTACGAGTTTTCCGAGAAATGTATAGCTTGAAGTTTTTACCTTAAGGTAAGCATCTTCAGCTTCCTTAAACATTTTTAAGTGATTGTAAGTCCGACCGACGTTAATATGAGCGCCGATATCGTCTCCTTGAACCTGGACAGCCATGTTAAAGAAACTGAGAGCTTCCTTAAAACGCCCTTGACTTTCCAAGGCGTGTCCAACGTTGTTAAAAAGCTTTGCATTTCGGTCGTTCACTCTCAGGCCAGACATAAATATCGAGTATTCATCCAACCAGTCATAATTTCTTATGATTGTTTTCGTGGCGTGAGCCGCTAGTATTGTAAGTATCACAAATGTAGATAATTTTTTACTCCTTCTTTCGCACAAAATGCTCCAGCCGTATCCAATGAGCATGCAAAAACCCATCGATGGCGCGTAAAGAACTCTTTCAGCGATTACAAATCCCACTGGGAAAAAAAGATTCGACGCTGGCAAAAAGGGAAGAATCATCATTGCTAGACTCTGGAAACATAAATAAGTTTTCAGATGAACAAAAAAGATTGAAATACTACATTAATTAAATAAATAATCTATTGTAAACATCATAATTAAGGCATGAAAAATCAACAAAATAAAAATTTGAAAATAAACAATAAAAATGTTTAATTTTTAAAATAAAGAAATTTTCCTAACCATTATAATAACAACTGAAGTCTGCCTATTACGTGTTAAGATGGCAGTGACAACAAGTCCTATGATAATACCGTGAGTCGCGATGATCGCGAGAATCCGAGGATCTGTAAAACTGTCTAGCAATGGAATAGTGCCCATTGTCCAATCACAGCAGAGATCAACTGGAAGAAGTAAAAGTCGTAAGTTAACAGCCGCGAGGTAATTGTACGTCAATTGTCTCGTTGGAGTTGAAGCTACGGATGCGGGATTGTCAAATCTGCAAAAAAAATTAAATTCTTAACAGCTCTGAAGTTAACCGAAAAATTTGAAAATGAATTTTATCGAAATTAATGTACCTGGTAAATATAGGCAGTTTTGAACCCATGACATGTAGTCTTAAAATAAGAAGACTAAATGTAACGACAGTAAGAGCCATTAAACGTTTTGTACCCTCATTAGACCAGGTAGGAGAAATCTTTTTTCCGTCAAACGTTGACTTAATCGCTAAAACTATATCCAAAGCTCTCACCTGGGTGAAGAAAAGTATCAATTAAAGAAAAATCGAGTATTTAAATATAAAGTTACATCGTGAGGGATAATATTCATGCATGCATACAAAATGCATGACATATTGCACATTTCTAATATTATATTCACAAAGTAAAATTTCAATTACCCTTTGTACGACAAAAATTTCATACAGAACACAGACTGCGGTTGCTGTTATGCCCTGCTCTTTGCACAGCATCGCAACAAAGACAAAAAACATTGACAATAACAAAGACTGCCAACCTAAAATAAAGGAGAATATTGTTTGTTTTGACAATTTGTTCAAGTTTCTTTTTACAAAATATAAAGCAAATTTAAAGATTAATCTTGGAGGTAATTTTGCGTTAATAAAATTTAACTCACCAGTAGATCTTTTGCTTTTGCAACATTTTGTATACGTTATGAGAGCTGCGAGATAAAACAAAGATGATAGAGTCTCTGCTCTTCCAACCACTCCCGTCACCTGTTTGAAATTTTTTGAATAAAAGGATAAGTAAATAAATTCAGCGGCTATCATTAGTTTTAGAATTTTGTTTTTACTTACAGCTTCTGTGTGTATTGGATGTACTGCAAATAACATAGCAGATATAAAACTTCCTAAATCTGATAAAAACATTAAGCACGTCCTGAAAATAAAAGTTTAATTTAATAGAAATTTTAATAGAAATTTTAATACAAATTTAATTTAATAGTAAAATTGATTTCGAGAAATAATAATCAAAATCCAAACCTGAAGTATAAGAGACATACTCCAACATGAAGGATAACATTAAGCAGATGGTAACCCATTGGATCAAGTTGATGGATCAGGTAATTCCAGCGAAATGTGAGGACGCAGAGTGGTCTGTATGATTTGTGAGATTGTTCCTGTTTGATTAAAATTGGAAATTAAACCTTTCTCTAATTATACTCATCATTGATCTCATTGAACTAACAAAGAATTCTATTAACTATAGGATACTGTTTTAAATCTTGCAACACGTGCGCAAAAAAAATTCGAATATGAATAATGAGAATTTGACGAAAGGGTAATTCTTTCGTCATTATTTATTTTTATCTCCTTTCTAAATAGTAATATCGTGAAATCCTTTCGATAGATTGTTCAGAATCTTGAAAAAACTTAGGAAAATATTGCCGAATTGAAATAATCTATTTTATTTTATTCTATTAACAACATATTTTTTAAGTTTCTGTTTACATTGACTTTGTCAATACAAACAAATGACAATTTTTAAAAACGATTTATTTATATTTAAAATTTATTAATTTTAACTTTTCCGCAATTATATTATAAAAACACTAAGCTTTTAGAAAAAATCTTTGTCACTGTTTTGAATTTCTCTCATGAAATAGTCAAATCTCGTTAGTACCCTGAAAGACATAAACAATTTTCACATTTAATGAAAAATCAGATTTGGAGATGAAAGGTCAAGGAGTTACGATAAATTAAAGGAAACGAATCAGAACGAAAGAAATGAATCAGGACAAGAACAGGAGCGACAAATATGCGGATCAATACACGGATACCAAATAGCCTTTGGCGCCGCGGCCGCACGCGCGACAGCGACGGTGACGTCCGTCATGGCGCCTGAGTTGACATGCTAGCTTACCTTATGCATCGGCGTACCCCAAAAATCATTGTAGAAGATATTTTTCAGGGGAGTGTGAGGCCTGAGATCTCGATTATCCTTGATTGCTGAAATGTCATCGAAGACGAAACCGCAGCTCAGACTGTTGAGATAAACGACGAACGCGGTCACAACCACGATCGCCGCCAAAACTCCCCGGGCAGGCACTCCCATGACGTCAAACACACATCGATATGCCGCCCCGGTAAAGATTTACCGGCTTTCTCTCAAATTCTGTGCACAAGATAGCAGCTAGTTTCGGTTTTCACCGATAAATGAACTCACGAGAGAAAGTTGCCCAAACGTCATGTCTACTTTTCGATGTAACCTGACTTGATGTTACGAGCACCCATTTTATCACATTTCGTTGCCCGCCACGTCCAAACACCTGCACATTTTTGTCAATACGATTAACTGTCTTTTAACGTTCATTCTTTTAAGGAAACTAGTCACTGTAACATCGACGACCTGGCTAAAAGTCGTCGATGGAGAACAACTTCGTAAACCGGGAATCAGAATGAAGTGCGACAGTAAAGGTGACGACGGTGACAGACAAGCAAGTTTGCCAACTTTGAGTTTTCGCATTTTATTATTTTAATTAAGAGAAAAGTTTTGCAGAATATTAGTTCTTTTGTAAGTATTATGCCTTGATATTATGTTATTACTTTATTAGATGTGTTTTCAGCTAATTATTCTTTATTTAAATAAATTAATAAGATTAAACTCAACAATGGTGATTTTTTTGGTGGCATAACTGACAAAGCCGCCAAATTTTAAATTATTCAAATTATTCTTTTGTTTGATGTATATTGGTTATATTGGATTGGGACGAATCAATTTTAACTTGTAACTAAGGAAATTAAAGATGAATAGTATATTATGCACCTAGGAGGAAAAAAATAAAAATAGATTATAGGGTAAATTTCAGTACTGGAAAAACAAACTCAAGATAATTACTGAATTTAATCTCTGTCTATGCTTCTGAGTACTAAAATAACTTTCGTATATGAACAGATCACTGTTTTTCAATGGTTCTGTCGTCAAAATTATAGATTAAAAATTACCTAATGATTTTCGTTTTATTGATTCTTATACCTTTTAGGTTGTCAGTACATACACATACCGCAATCAGCTGTGTTCTGCCAATGAACTGTCAAATTTGTTTTGTAACCACGTGTTGCTAACTTCATGGTTTCGACTTTGTCTTCTGCGTGAAAAACTAAACAGAATGTAAATAATAATTCCGAAAATCATGGGTGAAAAGGGTGTGCATTTAACAGGAACTGCTTACGTCAGACCTTCTTTGCTCGAAATTGTAGCTCAAAAATCTTTGGCTTCAATTCTCGAGCCTGCATTTAGTAAACTGGTTTCAGTAGGTTATGTTTTCATTTTGATTCAAATTTTCAACAAGTACAAGAAATACAATAACAATTAAATTTAAAGAAATTTAATTTATTATAGGTATTATTAGGACGTAATCCTGAGAAATATGGATGGTTACTGCGATGGAATGACGAAGTATTTCTGCTTTTAAATGGTGCTTTACAAAATTACTATCTGAATCGCTACGGTTAGTTGATCAAATTTAATAAAAAATTTGCAGAGGTTCTCTCTGCAGATGGTACAAATTCTTTTGTTTAGAAATTTTGTAATCTTCAGTTAAAATTTTCAGCTGCGTCATTCTCTGAAAAATTTTACGGTCTAAAAAGAATTTCCTTATCTGAGTCGAATACTACAGGAAAACTCAATAAAAAACAAAAAACTGCCTCTTTGATCTTATTAGTGCTTTTTCCATACTTGAATAGAAAACTCGAAGCTTTAAAAAGAAAATACACTGAAGAAGAAACTTCCAATGATTTGCCAGTAAGTTTTCAGAATAGTTCTTAAAAGTCATTTATCTTCTAACCTCAAAAATTTATTTTAATTTTGTAGGAATGGAAAAAAAACGTGATAAGAACTGTCGTAAAAGTTTACATGATATGTGATGTAATAAAAGAGTTGACAATATTACACAGCATGCTACTGTACATTTCTGGGAGATCGAATTATCCATCATCATTATTGCGATTAATATCAGTAACGCTATCGTATTCTTCCGCGAGACCCACTGTTGTAATCATAGATCTTCTGCGCAAAATAAAAGAAGGCACTTTCACTCTGAGAGATAGTGCAACTGTTCTGAAAGAAGTTGCTGCAAAATCTCTAGAGATCGGAGCTTTTTTCCTTCGATTTTTACAATGGTGGAACAACGAAAATTATGAAAGGAGTCTCACTGATCTTCCTACTCCAGTACCTCCAACAGTAAGTTTCTATGAAAGAAGTTAATGCCTAGAACTTCAATATAATAAATAAATTACATTTCTAGATCCCTGAAGAAGCGAAACGTTTCAAAGGATTGTGCCCAATTTGTAAAAAGCCATTCAAAACCCGTACAGCAATCGCTACATCGGGGTGAGTTTCTTTATAGTTGTTCTGTAAAATTTGAATCCAATAAAAAAATAATCCAAAAAAGCATAAACTTCTATTTCAAAAGTTTTCAGGATTGTTTCTATTATTAAATAAGCCCAAATAACTTGTGTAATTTATAAATTTAATCTTTCAGATACATATTTTGCTATCAATGCATTTTACCTGTGATACAGAGGTATGGAAAATGTCCAGTTACAAATTATCCAGCTACAGAGGACGACTTGATTCGCCTCTATGTACAGTAAAATAATATACTGTATATTCATATAGATTAAATGTACATAAATTGTTTTGTAAAAGAATAAAAAATAGATTTTGTTGCTCTGTTTATTACAATGATCGTAACTAAAAACCTGTTTTAAGCATCTGATCCTTATTCCTATTTAACTTACGTCCTTAATATTTTCCTTACATCGGCTCAAACTTGAGCAAAAAAGCGATTAAGTGGAAAAAGGAACTCGATAAGACAAATTTTCAAATGATCTATTTTTTACAATTGTCAGTCTCGATTAATTTCGATAATAATTAAAATTGTTAAGCATATCAAAATTTATTATAAGGCACCTAATACTTTTTAAAATTCAATCACAATTTGACGGAGCAAATAATTAATTTTTCGTGCTCACCTAATTATTCAAATTGCTCTGTACTTAAAAACGATATACAAAATTGATTTGACATTTCGTAGTCTGTCGTATACGAGTATTAATAAACTACTAATGACTTTCCGTAGACGTCTTTTACCTTACAAACTGCTTTTGTACAATCTATCGTATCTGAGAATATGGCGAGCTTGGTGATCATACTTTACATCTAAAAAAAACTACGATAATGAAAGAAGTAACCAAATCTTCCTATTATAAACGTCTCAGACTCGGAATACCGAAATAAAGAGTTTAAAAATAATTAATAATTGTGCAGAGTCTTGTTAAAAAAATTATTTAAAATTTTTTGCTACTTTCACGCATTTCTACAGATTCACTAAAAGCCAGTACGAATTAAGCCTTAATGACTGTACTATGAGCGTAAGGCTTGTCAAATAACTTCATTATCACGTTCATTCATTCCTGAATTTGATCCAAAATTCAGAGTTCTTCGAAAAACGCTACTCTTGCTTTCGTCGATCCCGATTTGACTTTCTTGAGCGTACTATATTTATTTTCTCCAAGCCTCACCTGCTCTTCGTGAAGTTGATCTAGCTCACATTGTTTCTCCCCAACTTTCATAACCTCGATTTCTGATCTAAGCTCTTTTAATTGCTCCTGCAGATTTTTGCTTTTTTCCCAATAATCCACTCGCTCCTTTTCAATCTCGATCGACAACTGATCGACGTCTCCGTCGGCAATTAAATCGTACGATGTAAGTTCTGGAGATAATGGTTCCGTGTCCAAGTGTAAAGTTTGCAGATCCGCTTGTAAATCCGAGGGTAAAACTTGTGTCGAGGGGAAAATGTTTGATACAGGCTGTAAAAAATTATAGTTTATAATTATTAAAAGATACTCAATATTAAGATTTTATAAACAACTTACTGTTATTGTAGTCGTGTAAGTATTTCTACTAAGGAATTCAAGCAATTTTTCTTTTGCCTCCTTCTCGGCGATTCGAGCTCGAAGCAATTCATCTTTTAATTTTTCTGCTTCTACTGCTCTTCGTTCTGACTCTTGAACAAGCCTTTCGGTGAGTAATTCGGCCTCCCTTGTCTTCCTTTCAAGGTGAACTTTTTCTTCTTCAGTTTTCATGTTATTCAGTCTAATTCGAGTAATCTCTTGTTCTGCTTCGGAAGCTTTTTGACTCAGCAACATGGCTTCTTCTTCTGCAACTCGACTCTTCTCTGCTAGCAGGTCTGCTGTTTCTTCAGACCTTCTCTGTGAAACAAATTTATTGTTTCTTTTCTTTCGGATTCAGATTTTTAAATATATTTATACTGAGAGACTTACCAGAGCTTCATTTGCCAATCGAATTTCTTCTTGATATTGTAGAAGTCGCTGCTCCATGGCAGCCTTCTCCCTTTCTGCAGCTTCTCTAAGCTGCTTTTCACGGGCTAATTTATTTCTTTCGATTTGCCTCCTATCATAAATCAAACATATTGCTTATTACTGACGAGGCGATTTCTTAAGATTCTCCACACATGCAAATTAAACTTGCCTCTTACTTTTTTCAATACAATATGAACAAATTTTACGTACCTGCTTTTGTTCATCATATCCTCTCATCAAATAGTTTAGCAGACATTACTAAACTCTATATAATAAATCTAATTTATAATTAAAAATATCAGCGACATGCTATTAGAAAATTTAAAAAATTGCTAGTTCGTTAAATTCCAACCAAAACAGGAATGGAAATGAACACTCATAATTTAAACTTCAAGTGATTTAAAAATTTTAAATTCGCAGAAATAGAAAAGACACTCAAAAAATAGAAATAAATTCAGTGTCTTGAAAAATTACCTTGATTTTTCTTCCTTAGCCTGGGCCTTCATCTGTTGAACCTCCATCGAGTCGGGTTTACGCCTCCGCATAAAGAGATCGTGATTGCCGATACACAGATCCAGGATCTTAACAAATAATATGCGAGTAGATTTGTCATTGTTACGTTCCTCCAAACCTAATAAAACTATTCCCTTCACCCAGCTGCCAACATCTGATTTTTTTTTTACCAGTTTATTCATGCGAACTTTCTGCGAGAAGAAGACGAAATTAGGCGAAGACTTCTCCACCGGCTTTATCACAAATTTCTTGTCGTCGAAGCTAATGTGTCTGATCTCGGACCATGTGAAAGTCGTCTTTGGCGTCAGCTTGTTCTCCTTCTCGTAGATATTCAACCCCAAAGCAGTCACTCCCAACCACAGGTCGGTCTCCTTCTTATTCTGAATTAAAAAGACAAGCTTTAGATTGCAAGTTGTTATTCTCTGGGGAGTTTGATAATAAAAAATATACATACGCTAATAGGAAAGTAATTAACGCCATACATATCAAGGTCTTGAGCTATTTTCAGGTATTCCATCTCTGCTTCATCGCGAGACATTCCCCGATGATCAGCGTACCAAATTTTAATTCGATCTTCCCACATTTCTGGAGTCATTTGATATTGATCGATTACTCTTTGCGGAAGTAGATCTTCACTGGCTAACATTCCTGGTCGATACGATACTTCGTCGTAGTCTCCATACTAAAGTTTATTTTACATTAAAGTTACAACAAAATTATAAAGATCGTTTTTGAAATTTGTTAAGTTACCTTCGCTTGAACTGCGTATGAAGCAAGCAATACGGAGGCTTCTGGTGGACAGTAAATATCCATGGAAAGGATAGCTTGTTTAACTTGAAGATAGAACAAATGCTGAGTGACTTCTTGAACAAGTTCCTCTGCTACGTCTTCTGGATAAAACTTCGCCAAGAACATAAATGGCGTCGTCGGTTGTTGCGAGATACCTTGGTCTTGTACTAAAAAGACGTCGTGAGAAATCTATAGCCTAAGGATATGAGTTAATTTTCCAGATAAGTTCAACTAATTACCCTTTTTGTCGAGCTTCAACCAGGATATAAATCCTTTTGCGTCCTCGTATTGCAATCCAAAGTACCATGTTTCTCTGAGACCAATTGTACGACATACTAAATCAAATAAGTCCCTTCCTGTAGCCCTCCACTATAGACACAAAATGTTCAATTTAATTCCTGAAATTCTAATGAGACGTTTGACGTTTACAATAAACACGAGAAATAAGTAAACTTCAATAGTGACATAAAGAGTGCACGTTCGTATCCCTCTTAAAAATTTATCTAAATTATATTGTTCAAAAACTTATTTAAATCCTTTCGGAATACGTGAATTTCAATTAATAAAAGTAACTTCTAAACAAGTTTTCAGATCATTCTAATCACACACGCCCAGATTTCAAGGCTTTTCAGAATATAAACTTAGAATCTAACCTCCAAATTGAATTCCAATTCTGCATCAAGAGTACAAACTTTAACTGGAAAGGACTTTCCACTTTTTTTCCTACGAAACGGTGGCATTTTATTCTTCATTTTCTTCACCATCCATAACGTGTAAAGCGTCGTAAAGCACTAGAAACTAGGAAGTCTAAAAATAGTTTTCGGAAGACAACAATTACGCGGACAACCCCCGATATTGACAAGCGTTTCGGTTTGAGACTTCAAATTTTCGTAAGTTTGTGTCATGTGTCTAAGGCTATTATAGCCATTATAGCTATCGGCTCGTGGACCGATAGTTATCCAAACATCGCAAAAAACAACAAATATGACAAAGAACGAAGATACATTTACAATCACGACACTTTCGTCCACAAAAGCTTATTGTCAGCTTACGTTAGCTTGTGTTCTTCTGGTTCTGATCTATTTCGGCGCAGTGCCTGGTTGCCTGCTGTCAGGCGTAATATCTTTATCTTTGATATTATTTTTAGCCCTCTTTTTACTATAATTAGTGTGATTGGTCGTTAAAGACAAAAATAAATTTATAATTCTAAGCATCAGTAGAGAATTTTTCGACTAACATATGATAATTTTAATAATTTATTTTGTAAACGAAAAATATTCTATGAGTGTAACCTCAAAGATTAGACTTTTATTTCGCAGGGCATTTACAATAGTAAATAAGTAAATTATTTCAATTTGAGAATTTGTGAAACTTTTTTTTGTTTTTAGTATTTTTCAATTAGAATTATTATTCTAAAGTAAAAAAGTTTTTGAATTTTCAAAAGTACAGTTTGAGTTGGCAGGAGTTGGTTTGAGCGGTTTGAGTTTTAAAATCTCCGCACATGCGCAGTATGCAAATTTGTGAGAAACAATAAATTCTGTATAATAATAAATTTTTAAGGCATAAGAATTATTTCTGTTTTTGAGTTACTTTCATTATTTAATTTGCACTCTTACTAATTAATTATTTGTATGCAGTAATTAAAATTGTAAAACGTTGGCACTGTAATGCGTGCGCAAAGCGGTATGCGGCACATGCAAATACACACCGCGCTGTGTTACTCCGAAACGTATAAGAACAATGAATAAAGCTATCTGATAAACAAGATTACCTCTGTTTATTCGAGCACTCTTTTGTATTGATTAAGTAAATTGTTTTTGCTGATAATCTAAAGATCGAAAATACTTATCCTACAATATGGTGAGAATATGAAACAATTCCTAACCTATATACTATAATTTTCAATGTTTTTTCGGTGCTTCAAAATTTGTATTTCATAATTTGTCATTTTTACCCTGATTATTTTCATATTGTAACTGAAAAAGTAAGATATTTGTAAAATACATGAATAAAATGTGAAGTTTACATTAGTTTTGAGATTGACTGATGGTAGATTTTGATTAAATAAATATTAATATTTACAGTTTTAGTTTTCGATTTTAGACAATAAAAAAAATTACATATTTAATTCATGTTCTCGTTCTTTTAAAAATATATACTGCCTCAAATGGTATTTAAGATTTTTGTGGTTTCTTTTCCCACAGTTTTCATTACTTCATAAAAGTGAAAATGCCCACGAAGAGAGTATTTGGACCTGTGCATGGGGTTGTCCGAAAAAGAAAAGGGATCTTTTAGCTGACAATGAAGACTCTCGGTACGATATTAATTCCACACTGTGTTTGCAGAAAATATAATTTTTTTATATTTTACAGAGATTCAATGCATTCAAGTGACGGTGAAAACAAAGAATACGTTATAACAGGTTCATTGGATGATACTGTTAAAGTTTGGGAATTCAAAAATGAAAGTTTAAAATTGAAACATAAATTAACAGGACACGCGCTTGGTGTCGTATCTGTGGCCGTGAGTTCTGATGGCACAAGTAAGCACAAAACTTAGCCTGATTTTTCTTTTATACATAATTTATTTCGTTAAATTAAATGGTACTCTTTATTTCAGAATGTGCTTCCAGTTCCTTAGACTCGAGTCTTCGGTTATGGGATTTGGAATCTGGAGAAAAGCTGACAACGATAGAAGTAGGCCCAGTTGATATTTGGACCGTCGTTTACTCTCCAGATGATAAATATATCGTTTCTGGTAGCCACGCTGGCAAAATCAATATGTACGGTACTGAAACTGGGAAACAAGAGCAAACTCTAGATACCAGAGGCGGAAAATTCACTCTTAGTGTTGCTTACGTTAGTTTAAAACATTTTTTTATTACTTATTTTCATGACGATTATTAAAAAAGAATTCTTTTACAGAGTCCAGATGGCAAATATATTGCAAGTGGTGCTATAGATGGCATCATAAATATTTTCGACGTAGCTTATGGAAAAGTCTTGAGAACTTTAGAAGGTAAATTTTGATAAAAGAACTATGCTTGTTAGTATTTATATTGATATTTAACTTTAATTAATTGCTATCAGGTCACGCTATGCCCATCAGGTCTCTTTGTTTTTCGCCTGACTCGCAATTACTTTTAACAGCTTCCGACGATGGACACATGAAACTTTACGACATGTAAGTCGTTTTATAATAATTCGGCAAAAATTCTTAATTAAAAGATAATCAATATTGAATTTATTTGTTATACTTATTATAGAACAGATGCTAACGTAGCTGGAACAATGTCTGGGCATGCTTCCTGGGTTCTTGGTGTATCTTTTGCACCTGATGGACGAAAGTTTGCCTCAAGCAGTTCTGATCTGACTGTAAAAGTGTGGGAATTAGCTAAACGACAATGTCTGCACACGTTCCATGAACACAATGATCAAGTAAGTTTTTTTTATATAATAGAAGCAATTTTTAATGGAACTCTAGATACTATAGATTTATGTAAGTTGGATAGACGGAAAGAAGTATATTTCTTAATTTTTTCTAGGTGTGGGCAGTAAAGTATCATCCTCATAAGAACAACATGCTTGTATCTGTGTCCGAAGATAAATCTATTAATATCTATGAACATCCTTTATAATATGAAACTTGTGTATTTACAATAATAAACCTCTGTATAAAATTAAACGATGAAAGGTAATTTAATTTTCTTAGTTGATAAATCGATATTTAGCTGTAAATTTATTGTTTAAATCATTATAATATATCAATAATATACAAAGAATTAAAGTATCTGACAAACTGAAAGAATAATGATACAAGTTTTTAAGCTATACGTATCTAAGTACAGTAATTATGAAATGGTTACACAGAAAGTTCGGAGTACGGACCAAATTCGCTTCAAACTCGAAATAAAAGGATCCCTGTTCATCCGAGTTGGAAGGATTAAATTGAATTAACCCGAACTGGAAATGGATCAAAATAACGAGAAAATATTTTCAGATTTACAACCACGTCGAGCAAACTCCTTCTAAATCACGAAATTGAAAGTTTCCTATATTCAGGTCTTACAGAAGGAAAGATGACCCGAGAGGGTGAAATTAACAATAATTATTTACAATAACGGCGTCGCAGACATTTACTAAAATCTTTGAGTTAATCTATTAAAAGATCGTATTTTTAAGAATTATAATCATCAAATCGAATGAAAAGCCATTTCATCAACGCTGAAGTATAATCCGAAAAAAATTGGCGTAATTTGGTCGATACGCAGATTTAATTAAATTACACAAGGATCAATACATGTTTTATTACATTGATTAGGAGTTTCTTATTATCTTAGAAGTACCTTATGTCACTTACTCAAAATATATGTTACTTCCTGCAGTACGCGTTTATTGAACTGGACTAGAAACATAACTCGCGTTTGCAAGTCCTCATATAATTTTACCCTTGCTTTTGAATCCAATACAGATTTTTAAGTAAATCTTCATTTTTCTTTTAACGCTTTGCTATCAGTCTTTACAAGGAATCCATAAATATTTCCTTAGTTTACATTCAATAACGTACAAAGCACGTTTGTCTGATAAAAATTAAAAGACAATCTACACTCCCATACGATTTTTCCTATTTACTCTAAGATCAATGTAAAACAGCAAGCTTTACGTACTTCTTTTACGGTATACATTTATCAATAACCCTTCTACATTTTATTCATGGATCTTTATATACAGAATTGAATAAATAGGCTAGTTAAACAGTATATCGTCTACGACGAATTTTAAAGATCAATGAGTATGGAGTTAATCGACTCGTGGAATAAATCGTATTTCGTTTATATACAACATGAAAAATCTATTTTAATCTGAGACCTGGAGCACCAGCTCTAGAAGTCTACAATTTAAACTAAACCACCTATTCGAATGCAAAGAAGTATTTTAAATAAATAAGTATCTTATCCACGAAAGAATGAAATTCGAAAAATGATACGAATGAAAGAATTAAATAACAAAAATAAAAATAAGAAACTGTTCTAACAACTTCAATAAGATGGCATTTAAAGTCTTAATATTCTTCTTTGCAAATCCATGCAAAAATATCAATTTTTAGACAATTTCAAATGTGAAGTAATATTTTCGAGAAATTAAAAATCTGTTTGTAAAAGTAATACATCACTTTTAAATAAATATACGTCTTAAATAATCATAAATACTTCCAATTAATATCAGTTGTAGTTCTTTAACCCATTTACGAATTTATAAAAAACTCACAAGCAATATTTTGAAAGAAACTTCGAAATAAATTCATCGAAACCCAAAAAAGGCTTTCTTTAAACTGTCGTAACTCGGGCGGAAGCCGTAATGATGTCGGATTTAAAATCCGGAATGTCAATTTTGTCCTCAGCTATATTTGTTCTATCTTTAGCGATCTGCAGGGAACTTTCTGGATGCGGATTATAATTAAAGGGCGGTACGATAGCTGAAGCTGGTGTACGAAGAGTGGCGCCTTGAATTAGAGGATTCATTTTAGAAGATTCTTCAACTCGTATGAAAGATCCGAGCCGAGATATTCGCTTGGTGATGTCAATTTCCATCTCAGAAGGGTCAGAATTCCTTTGGTTTCTGAAGACGACGCCTCGAGTACCTTCCGGTTGACTTATCTTCGGCTCCGGATGCTTTACGGGTATTCCAGTTAGATCACAAGAATTGCGATATTTCATTCCACCAAACTGCGTTTCTATACCCTTAAATGAAAATGTAGAATTTGCCTTCTGCGCTATAGAAGAATCACTAATTGTTTTCGGTATGCCTTCAAATGTTGAGCTCCTAAACAATCTAAACCCTGAAGAATCATCAGTAACGCAATCAGTTTCCATTTTTCCGTTGCTCGTTATGATCCATTTTCTCGTATCTGGCTTTTCAAAGCGTTGCTTATTCCTGCTTTCCTCTACTTTCTTCCAGAGACTAGCGATCTTGCTGGTCGGTTCTTTCGCTGTTTTTTTTCTTTGCGTGAGAGGAATCGAAACTATGTTTGAATTACTGTTCGATCTCTGCTCGAGAGTCGTGACCTTTTTGGGAATAGAACTGCTATCATTGGAAGTAAATTGACTTCTCTTTGGAGGGACCAGTGAAGAGATGCCCTTCGAGGAACTCTGGGCTTGATACGTCTTCGCGGAGGTTTTGAGTTTTCCAATGAAAGATTGCGTCTTGGAATTTGTAACGGGTTTTGCGATTTTTGTTTCAATGGGCGAGGGGATTGAAGGAACAGTGGGTGCGTTTTCCACTTCGGGTTCATCTTTAGTAAAGGTCCCCTGTCTTTCTAGGGGTATAAGCGGTGGCTCGGTTTTGACTTCGGGTTGAATTGAAGAACTGGATGGAGTGCTGTGCCGTTTCAAGGCTTTGGTATAGGTCAAGGAAGATCCCTTCTGGGGTATCGAACTTCGTTTCGAGGCAATCGCAGCAGCTCGTGAACTTGCGGTGTGTTTTGGACTAGGAATAGACTTTGGAGGATCACGAACTGTAGACGTATTGTTGTTTTGCCTGAGAGTTGTTGCTCTGGTTGGTCGGACGATGGGAGATGTGTTACTGCGTCCAATTGGTATCGCACTGTTCCTATTTACCTGTTTCGACGGCGACGACTGGGGAGTCGATTTTCTAGTCGTTGGGTTTGAGTACAAAGGCTTTCTTCTACCTCTGATAGCTTTAGGGATCTCCGGTTCCGATTTATCAGTGGCGTTGGATTCGAGGCTCAGATCTCTGCTGAGAATGCCAGGTTTCGTGATCCGAGGACCTCTCGTTTCCGGAACTGGTTTCTCTGAAGAAGAATCATGAGACTCGTCTTCACTCTGGGACTCCTCGTTCTCAGCAGGAAGATTTTGTCTTGTTGGTTCAAGCTCGACCAGCTTCTGTTCTGAAACTTCGTAGGAAAAGACTCGAGATCTGCTTTCCTGATGGAAAATGGTGTTGGTAACCCTTTTGGAATCTCCGTTCGTGAAACGCATCTGCAGGTAATGTTCAGATCCTGAATCGTTCGAGACGAGACTCAGCGTTTCGCAATCTAAAAGCATTTCATCATTATTAGGGCCTTTTGTATTTTCGTTCAAGGTATTTAAAACGATGTTTGCATTTTGCTCCAAAATCGTATGCACTTCTACTACTTCTTCTGTATTTTCTTGACCATTGAAATCAGTTTCATTTATCGTTCTGGTGCGGTATCTTTCATTGCTTGCCTTATTAACTGCTGAACTGTCCTTGAACATTTTTCCTGTTGTGAACTTCTTCAGAGTTGGAATCCCGGACTTGGCGGGAGCTGATGCTGCTTCTGTCTCTGGAATATCTTCATTGTCGCTTTGCTCGTGACTGGAACTTCGACTTGCAAGTGGATTTTCCAGTACCTGAGTTTGGAATCTATTTCTGTCTTCCAGTCTGCGTTGTTTAGGAGTAAGTTTAGAGAAAGTAGAAGATTTTTTGTCTTCGTTTTTTCTTTGAGCTTCTTCCTGCTTTCTCCTATCTTCCTCTTCCTTCTTTACCAATTCTGCTGCAATCGTGTAGGTTTTGTATCGTTCCTTCGCCAATTGTCGCTTCTGTTTTGGAGTTAGATGACCCCTGTGCGATCGTTTTTTTGGAGTTGAGTCTGCAGAACTGCTTACACAATATTCGGAAGGTATTGGAGTTGCCGCTTCATCCGTGTCATTATCTCTCTCTTCAATTCTGTCTATTGCGAGTGGATTTGATGCTTCTTCAGTCCGGAGATCTACGTCTATGCACAGAGTATCACTGCAGAGAGTTTCCTCCAACGTTGATTCGTCCATTTCTGTCACTTCATTAAATAAAGATGGTGGATTTATATTTTCTAGGCATTCACTGAGACTGTTGTTTGCACTCATCTGCATAGATTCCGCGTATCTCATGCAAGTCATGGAAAGCACGTTGGCAACTGGTTTAACCAAATCGAATACTGAATCACTAGCTGTGAAACTGTGAGAATCTTGATCCCTCGCGTCAGCTATTTCAGAAGTGATACTTGCAACGCTTAACATACTGTTTTCCATGTCACCCATGTCCAACACTTCATCCAACATGGAAGGTGGTTTCACGTTTTCCAATTGCGATAAACTTCCAGGGCTGAATTCGCTGAGAAGATTCTCCAAACTGCTAGTGTGATTCGTTCCATAGTTGAGAGCCCTTCTAGCTACGACTCCAATCGGCAAGGATTTCTTTCTTCCACCTGAGGTAAATTGATTCTTCACCTTTCCAGGGGAGGTTGAATTGGAGAAGCAGCGATCTCTCACTGTGTAGAATTCGCTGACATCAAGAGCCGTGTTATAACTCGCACTTAAAGACTGCAAACTTCCCATCGATGAAGGAGGTTTGATAGTCTCAATATCTAAAGATGCTGCCCCAGAATTTGTGAATTCCAAAGACTTGTTTGCTTCTGCGGAAACGACTTCGGCAATTTTCTTGGCTTCTTCCTCAATAATTCTTGAGTCAGTCATAAGAGAATCTCTTTCAAAAGAATTTTTGGAAGCTGGGGGATGTTCATCTTGAGCATCGCTTTTGAAAGATGCGATAAGAGGCGCACTGACACTGATGCTAGGAAATGAAATATCATTAGGAGAATCTTCGTTCCATGTATCACTGAGTAAACTATGTTTCATTGCGTTTGATTCCCTCTCACGCATCGCTTCTGTCTGCTGTACTAAAGTTGCGGTTAGCCTATCCAGAGACGCAATCATAGCATCAGGATCTCTTTGACGTCTGTAAGCTTCTTCTACTCTCGAGTTTTCTTCAGTCGCTATTATTGCTTCTTCCACATGCATTCCTGCAATTGCGTTTGGTTTTCCGATATCGACAGTATCTTTCGCAGGAGGTTCATTAGAGGTCAAAGATGTATTGGATGCATTAATAGAATCATTTGTAACTTTTGGTCCTCTGGACTGAATACAAAATTGTAGAAGAGCTTGTTCTGATCTTTCGACAGAATCGAACGATTCGCAACTTCCTGAAATTGCTGAAGATGCTTGTGCAGGAGAATGAGAATTTTCAGAATCAGAAATTTTATCGCCCGTAATGATGGAAGGTTGAATTTCAGCTGACGGAGATACTGCGATTTGATTAATAGACTTTGTCGACGGCAAAGACAGAGGCTGGAAGAGTTTAAATTCGTTAGAAAAAAATAATTAGTATTTTATGTATTAGCTAAATATAATTTTCAGAATCTACCTCATTGCGTCCATAATCAAAAACAGCAGATGTGATTTCTTGCATACTGTAGCGCGAGTTTTTTCGAGGTTCTTTGCTGGGTGCTATTGCAACATTACTATCAACGCGATTCAATTCTGTACTAGTTTGATACCTCGTAAGATTGCACTCTGTTTGTAGCTCTTCTTCCTCAAGACTGTTCCTCCTGAAAGACTGTCTATGCCTATAAATTTTGTAAACAATACTTAGTCAATACTTATGGACATACTCCAGGATTTTCAACTCAATAACTATTGGAAGTCGTAAGTTTCCACGAGTCCAATTTAAAAAAAAAGAATATTATGAATAGCACTCACCTGTTGTTTTGCATTCCAATGTTAATACACGCAGCCAGTAAGCCCTGATCATCATCATCGTCATCATCTTCGCTGACTTGATTCACAGTAAATGGAGAAGCTGTCTTTCTTCCAAGTTTTCTTTCGAACTCTTTATGTTTTGAGTCGTCAGTAATTTTGTTTTCATCATCAACTGTCAGAGATCTGTGGTTAGTGGCATCCGAATCTAAAAAAATGTATTTTGAAATAGTTCATCTATATTACAATAATTGATACTTTTAAAAGCATGTAACATACTGTTGTGACCAGTCTCGACTTTCCAGACATCTTCCAAAGATCTATCCGTATTCGTTATTGAATTTAAATTAGCAGATTTGACTTTATGAGAATTAGTGACATTGGAGAGCCTCAAAGACTCTGGAATGGATCTAAACAAACTTCGTGGCCTGATATCAGCTTGTAAATCAGAAGCTGAAGTTGCTCTTGACGAATTGAGAGACATTTGGAAAGGAGTATCTTCCGTACAATAGGTTTTAATAGAGTCTCCGTTAATAACATCTTGCTCCGTACATGTAAAATAAGCAGAACTTTGTTTTTCATCCTCGTCCGAATTATTCTCAGCATAACGTAAACTGTAGTTCGTTGTTTGGTCACAGAATGGATCTTCTTCCTGATTTAGAACAGAGTTTTTAATCTCCTTCAATTTTTCAACATACTGATTACCACAAGCTCCGTTTTCCACAGGTATATTCCTCTTGGATCTTTCTTCTAAACGTGAAATTCCGGAAATATGATTCACGTTTGTCTTATGTAGATTTGATTTCTCAGGAAAGCTGCATTCATTGTCAGACCTGGTGAATGAAAAATCGCAAGAACTGGTCTGAGAAAGTCTATCTTCAATGGAGGAGTGTAACAAGACTTGTGAGCATCCTGCTTCCTGATCAGCCGCAGTGGACCACGAAATTGTAGATGTAGTTCGCTTCAAACTGTCGCCATCAGTAAATTTCATACGATTCGACACGGCGTTTTTGTATCTGTGAGCGTATTTCCTCTCGGCATGGGTTCCTTTTGAAAATCCATCTCTACTCATTCCCATGTCGAAACCAACGGCGGAGTGTAAGGAAGAAGATTGTTGTTTCATTTGCACATCCATTGGTGAAGCTCCATTTAAAGCGTGTCTATTGACTTTCTCAAAAATCGTATCTGAATGCGTGCTCGTTACGGAACGCATTGATTCTCTACTCTCGCTCCGAGTTACATTTGGATATTTAATACCAGAAGGTCCAGCCTGATTACTCTGCACTTGATACGCCCGTCCTGAAACATTTATGAGGTTTGGATCCATTTTGAAAGAAAATTTATCATCCTTATTTATCGGAGAAGTACTGGGTTCTATATTTTCGCAAGTCTCGGCTAAATTCTGATCAATCTCTTGCTCGAGAGCTTTCTGCCTTCGGGCGACTAGAGTTGGCAATGTGGGCAACCCAAGTCCTCTAGCAGTTGAATCTAAATGCACGAGATTATTCGCACCGGGTCTTGCACTCAGTAGATTCTTCAAAGCGGCACTGGAACCCATTGAGATCATTTTATGCTTCGAATGAACAAGACTTCGCAGCATAGGAACTGCTCCTAAGTCCCAAAGCAAACGTTGATCCTGGGGACAACGTGCAGAAAGATTCCAGAGAGCCCCACATGCATTGCTCACCACAGTCAGACTCGGAGATCGTAGCTGACTAAGAAGAACCTGCAGACAACCCTTTTCTCTAACAATCGATCTGTAGTCTTCCCGCACTGCGATGTGACTTGAAACGTTTCTTAAAATTCCACCCGCGTTTTCCACTATCGCGAAATTCTTGGACGGTGCTTTGTAGCTGAGCATGTCTACGAGGAAAGCTAACGCGCCTTCGACAGCGCAAATGTCAACTTTATTTGTGCTACAGTGTGCTGAAAGGTTCCAGAGAGCGGAAAGTATCGACTTTAAGGTGGACTCTTTGCGACCCTCCATCGCAGCTTTCATCAAACCGATGACCGCTCCTACTTCCCTCAGAGTCTGCTTGCTGTTCGTGTCCGCTCTCCAGGATAGATTTCGCAAAACACTCGCTGTCACCTGTCTCAAATCATCGCTTGGGCTTCTTAATTGGGAAACCAAGGCTTTCATGAACTCCTTGAAGGAACAGAGAAGAGCCTTGTTGTTTCCATCGCCGAAGGTCAGGTTTGTTAATGCCATTCCTGCGTATCTTCTGAGCGTAATGCAATTCTGATCGTCGCACTCGCTCCCGTGAGCTGCGTGATCCATTTCGATCAGCTCAGCGACGGCGTGAAGGCCACCCAGTTGGCACATCGCATGTCGATGATCCTCGTCGAAAGAAAGCTTCATAAGAGCCGCTATTGTCGTTCCCGGATGTCTTTCTGAGTCCTCACGTGGTTGTTCTGATTCCAGAGATACTCTAAGAGTTTGACAGTAATCTCTTAATTGTTCTAAAAGTCTCAATACTCGAACTTCCCGACGTCCGGATCGTTCATCACTCCGAACTTGGACCACGTTATGCAGTGCTCGCATCGCTCGCTCCCGAGAATCAGGATCTTGTCCTGGAGAGTGAATCAGTTGAACCAATAAAGGTAAACAACCCGATTGTCTCATTATGAGACAGCTCTCTATTGAATTACTCATAGAGAGCAAAGCCTCACTCATATCCTCTCTATCTTCGCTACGACCCAGCATTCCCAAAAGATTGTAGACAACGTCCATTTTTGCTCCGAGTCTTCTGTGACTTTGATTCCCTGTCGACGATCCACCTCCAGTGCTGGACGAGAAACTCATAATGCTAGCCATCTCCTGTAAAATTATAAAGGGATAAGAAACTATTATCCACAGATAATGGATATACCTGGAGGATTATAGATAGTTTTATAAGTAACATACGTTGTGTATTGTTGTCGAGGTGCTTTGCTGGCTAGAAAAAGCATATTGTTGGCTGCTCCAAACATCTCGCTTTACAGGCCAAGTTCCATGATAAAGAGATGATAGCTTTTGATTTTGTAAAGAAGAACTTGGTCTGCTTTCATCCTCGCTGCTGGCATCATTTTCGTATCCTTTGCTACTCCTTGCATATAACTTCAACAAATATATGACATTTTTTTTGTTAAAAAGATTTTTTTACTTTCTTATACAGAAATTTTAATTTCAATTTTTGAATACTATTTAAATTTTAAGTCGGTAAGTTAAAAAAAGTAAATGTTTGAAGAATATTGAGATAAGTATTTTAATCTGATTATATAAGTATTTTAAAAATAGAAGATGTAAATAGTTTATATAATGAATAGTCAGTGAAAATAACTTATTAAAGAAGATCGAGCATTGCAGAATAGTCATGACGAAATATAATTAATTACAATTTCTAAAAATATTAGTGACCTTACTCAATACTTATTTAATGAAAAAAAGTTTACTTAATAGTCAAAAAATCAGAAACAAAAATTGTCTGTTTCAATAATAATTACTGTAGTTCAAAAATTACTTTCATATTTTGACAGGGTGTCTGTTAATTTTGTTACATCTATTTTTGCAATCTTCTTATCTTCACATATTTTTTAATAACCTGTTTAAGAAAAAAGTTACTGTAATTTTAATTAAATGAAATATAAAGACCATAACTAATTTTTATAATATGATTTATCGTTTATAGTCATAAGAAAACATATATAATCTTTTTTTTTTTAAAGTATAATTGTAGTAAAAAAAATTAATGAAAAAAATTAAACTAATAAAAAAAATAGCGACACTTTGTTATTTGTATTTCAAAGTATTCAAATTTCAGTAATCCCTTCACTTTACAATATTATCAAAGCATATGAGTAGTTTTACTTACATGTTGAATTGAAATTTAGTCTTTACAGCAAACAATATTTCGATGAGATAAAAAAGAGGATTATTTTTCAAGAATAAGCTTGTAAAAACCGCAATAAATTTTGACCTACAGTAACTATTATGAAAAAGTTGATTATGTATTTATATTTTCAATTTTTTCCTACCAAAGTAAACATTTACCAAAGTGGCAATTAATTATGTTCTTCAGTGATTCTCTAGTCACACTCGACCATTCTCACTATCGCTTAAGATTATGCACTTGGAATTTTCTCACATAATATTTCGGGGAAATAAAAATTGAAAATAATAATAAAAAAGTATAAAATTACAACAAAGATATCCAAGATGATTCACCCTGTCTCGCAAGGGTCGCTTCGAGCGTAGAGTAGAGGAGTAAAAGGAAAAGGGCGTAGAAGGATGGAAGAGGATGATGCGGTCTAAAATCAATACCATCCGTGATAATGGTGGAGGGTAAAGTATTAGTATACACAGCCCACACGTATAAAAACAACCCAAACTAACATGCGGGAGTCCAGAATAAAAATACCCCCAAAGCTTAGATTATTTAAACCCCAAAATAAATCTTTCCATCTCCTAAAGTGATTTGAAAAATGACATTGCTCGGCTCAAGAATCTTCTCTAATAAGGACGAAATGTCAAAACCATGCGCTAATAAATATATAATCAAATCAGTTCAATGAATCTAAATAATGAATGAATTTCTCCTCCGACAGAATGATTTGAGATGAAAGAAGCAATTTGAAATAATTATCAATAATCAGAATAAGTGTCATAAAATTACTTCGGGACTAGAAGAGTCGGATTCGAGTTCAATCTCTTCCTTGTGTTCTGGCTCCATGACATCTTCCTTATTTGTGTGAGACTTCCTGTCAGTGATGGTCGATGAATTATTATCAGTTCTAGCTTTGGCACCATTGATTAAACGTACTCGCGAGTTTGGAAGGGAGTCGACGAGGGTGTTTCGTCGACTCCAAGTTAAATTCTCCGATGACTCTAGGGCCGGCAGACCTTGACGAAGGCCCGAATCGTGCTGGCCCCCTGTAGACTCGCCAGTGTCGCATGCGAAACGTTCTTCCACGCCGACGCGTCCTGCACTGGCGAATATCGTCGCGGCGCTGGGGGTGTGCGAGCTCAAATTTAAACGTTTCGACGACTGCTGACCCTGGGAATCGAATCTCTCTGTATTCTTTTCCTCCTAAAAACAAATAATCAGAAAGTTAAATTTATTTTTAAAGATACTGGTAAGAAAGTCAGGTGAATAATCATCACATTGCCTCAGAAATTAGTTGATTTATTAAATAGTTCTTAAATTATCGGTCATTTAAAATTTAGTGACGTTCTTGTGACAATGACAGATATTTTTCGACAATTTTACAATTTACAGAGAATTTAGTGTAATAAGATTGATCACCTAAATTTTGAGTGTATACCAAATTTCTGAGATTTGAAAATATTCCAAATTTCTTGAAAGATGTGATAAATAAATAAGAAAAAGGCAAATATTGATAAATTTCAAAAGTTGAAAAATAGATTCATCACCGGATTGGAATGTCACAATTTTCGATGGTTTTAAAAGTTTTCTACAAATAAAATGATTCGTAAATTTTTTAATTAATTTTATGCTTTAAAAGTACAGCTATTAATTTATAAAATTGATTCGGATTTACGTTTCCAAATGATAATTAATAAAATGGTAATTAATAATGCTTTTCCTTAATTATTTAAAAATGGGGAAATATCGCTGCTAATGTTTATCACTTAAAGAGCCAAATGAATAATTGAAAAGTAATTAGAGTTGCATATTCATTATTTCAGAATAGATTGCCATAAACTCTTGAATGTCTAATCGCACATATTTTTGGCTTATCATGATTTGAGATTAAAATACAAGTGCATAAAACCATCTAGACTTTTTCTCATCTATGGTTTTCTCAGAAGAAATTATGAATCATTCAAGGTACGTATTTTCAAATTACAACACAGCTACGAAGGAGGAGTTATTGTGACGTCATTGAAAATGTCGTGCTGCGTGATTTCCTTTTTAAGAGGGATTGAAATTGACTTGATCATATTTATTTCGTGTACTATAAATTTTTCTTTGATAAAACTCGTTTTTAAAAATTGATGTACAATTTTTAAAAATACTGATCAAGATGTTCTTGGTCTTATTTTGCATTTCAAATCATGCGTGGGAAAATGAGAAGATTAAGTTCATAGAAACCCATGGGAGCTTTGGAATATAGCATTTAACAAGCAATGTATAGAGTTTACCACAGACTTTCTCTAAATTTTCTCTAACAATTTCTATTCGCAATTTATCCGAAGAAAGCTTATCTGTATTGTTTTCTGTATAATTACTTATTTATTACCTCATAACCATTTTTGCTGATATTATTTACAACATTATTATCTCCCAATGTAGAGCAAGTTTTAATAAATATAAAAGAGAAGAGTTCAACGCTTGATCTCAGGCGATCATGCCAAGTTTCGTTTTTATTATTAATGAGCCAGAGGATATTTTAAGCTTATGTCGTTAAACCTGTTTGAAGAAAGATTGACAATTTTTTATGGAAGATCTTTTTTACTATTGATATAATAGTAGAAGTAAAAATAGTAGAATAAGTTATTGATAAAATTCAGTTCTATGTCTGGGGAAAAATATTTTACAAACGTGAAAAATCTTTCAATTCTTTTCTATTCATTAATGTTCTAACTTTTTTCCTAAAATTAGGCAAATTTGCTAATTTATAAATGAAAATATTGAGTTTCAAAATTAAGTCTAGGTTTCCAAGATTGACTGAGATCTTGTAATTATATTTTAACTTTTAATTTCATCTGAACCACCCCAGTATTTAATATTTAAGAAATTATAAATTGTAATTAACATAAAAGGTTTTAAATTATTAAATAATTGTAATATTAAATGATTTGAAAGCTTGAAAAACAAATTTTCAAATTCTGTAGGATAAACTAATTCTGAGCTGAAGCTAATGATAAGGAAAATAAAAGTTTAATAGGAAAGACAGTAAATCAATCTAACAAGCTTACAATTTTATTAACTTTCTCCCCGAGTCTCTTTCATTTCTCTTATGAGACTAGATGTAAATTACGATCGTGCGCATTACACTGAGAAAAAAATGTATCCAACAAAACTTTTTTTGTTATCCTGACAAAATATTTTGTTGTCCCAACAAAACATTTTGTTTAACCAACAAAATTTGTTTGATATAGCAAAATGTTTTGTTGGCACAACAAAAGATTTTTGTTAGCTAAATACTAACCAAATATTTTTGTTGATTTGACAAAACTGTTTTCTCAGTGTATGAATAATCTCCACAATATTAGAACACGAAATACACCTATAATGTTGAATAATTTAAATACTGATCTGAGATAAAGATTACAAGAACACTTTTTCGCACTCCCGTCAAGATTTCACTTATTTTTTCTTTTTCATTCTTCTAATTAACGCTTGCAAACAAATATATTATTACTTCTGTGGGATTTTTTCTCACTAAATATAATTTTATTAAAATGAATAAATCATTAACGTTATTCAACTTCCTAATATCCAGAATAAGCTTTTTAGTTTTCTACTATAAAATAAAGTAATTTGAATGGTTAACGCTTTATCGATTTCACCCAAAATGACTTCTAAAATATACATTTTCTTGGTCTAATAAATTGGAAGACTAAAATAAATTTCCATTTTTCTTATCATTTCACACTTAGAAAAGTTGCTGAAGAAAATTTAAGAAACAATATATTTGTTTATTATTGGTTATTTTGAACCAAAAAATGATTTCTTCATACCAACGAAATGCTTTTGGTAATCTAAAATGTTATTCTTCAAAATGATTTTTTCAAGAATCTTTTAAAGGTATATAAGGTAATTTATTATTAAAACAATAATTAATTGCTTCGAATATAAAAAGGATTCTATCTCTTTGAATGAAATAATTTATTTGCCTGGAAGTTGTAGAATCTTTATGGGAGAGTAAATAATACATTTAGTTTCTTATTTCTGAAAAGCTTATTCGTTTCTTAATTAAGAAAATTGGACTTTTGAGGATAAAAATTCCCAATACAACAATAATATATTTCTTTGAACCAAACAAATTAAGGCGACCAAAATATTTATTTAAATCAAAGAAACTTTTTTCATCTTCAGAACATTTTTGAGAAAGTTATGAAATCTGAAGAAAGATCACCTTCTGGCTGATGTTCCGGGTTGGATTGGGACAGTACCGTGGAATAGTGCTAGGAATTTTACTTTTGGTGATTGAACTTCTCTCTACCACATCCTCTCGACTTTTGATTCTAATTCTGCGTTCCTTTTCGGCGACGTCCTCATCATCGTGATCCTGCATGATCTGGTGAAGACGGTTTCTCACTATCTTGGAGATTTTCAAGTTGGCCGTGTGACCTTGGGACCCAGCAAACTGACCAGTACGTGGCAGGGGAATAAAGGTTGTCACGCCTTGAAAAGGATCAAGGTCTAGACGTTGTCCTTCTAACTTTTCGCCAAAACGTAGCGGATGTTCCCGACTCTCACCGGGCATTTTTCAGCCTCGAACACCGGATACGTATTCTGTATACTTATGGAGGATCTTCCGGGGATATTGATTATCTGGAGTTTTTTCAGGGCCTTAACTCGATCGCGAACAAATTGCCCGGATCTCGGGAATCGAATTACCACATCAGTGCATCTGGTCGAGCCGTAATCCTGAAGAGACGATCGTTCATGAGTTGCCCTTTATTGCTCTCCGTGCATCCACAAGCGCGCAGACTCCAATTGAAAGATTTTCAAAATGTCTCTCACCCCTGAAGGTGCGACATTTCACACCTGCAGTCTTATTTCTTATTGCAAATCACTGCCCCCAACAATTCACACTCTATTAGAATTTTCACTTTGGTTAAACGGTCCTTAACCTTTGCCATTCTGCCAGATACTTTCTTTCTAAATTTTAATTAGGATAAAACAATACTTTTTAGGGTTTCGGTGTTTTAGAAAAAAATTGAGTTTTGAACGTCTCGAGGACGTTTTAGGCTTTTTGTTGTTTTCTGCACATCTTATATATAGAAAACGTCTTTAAAGGGACTATGTAATCGTTTTTCGAGAATTTCTAGATTTTGTTTTTACTCTTTCATAAAAGTATAAACTCTATTTAAGTTTTCACAGACTATATCAGAGGTTCAGCGGAAAATTGAACATATTCTACGTATTCTTAAATTTTTTCGAGTTGAACATTTTTGGAACAATTTTTCAAATTTCAAAAAGAAATCCACAGCATTTAAAAAAGGAAGATTGATACATTCCGAAAATGTAACAATAAAATAGATTTTTCGATTGTCTAGTCTTCGCAAAACTAAAGACTTCTTCTAGATAACAGAAAGGCTAAAATTAAAGTTACGAACATCTAAAATTGTACTTTTTGGTGATAATACTTATATTTTAGGATAGAACTCGAAAAAATTTTAAGCGTAATTCTTAAGTATGATTTTACATAATTTCACCATTTTTTTTTTTTTTTGGTAGACTCATGTAAAAATTGATTTCTATACTAAATAACTGTTGGAATAGAAGATTCATTGAATAACTTTTACAATTTTGGTCACAGACAGTTACACATTAAATGAATTTAAAAAAATATACATCACAACTTTCAGTCACTTTAATTAACGAGATTTATGATTTAAAATTGTTTAAATTAAAACCCAGCCTTTTCAAATTAAAATTTCCAAGTTAAATTCATAGCCGAAAATGAACTTTATCCAAATTATTAATAAAGAATGTTTAAAATTCGTAGATAACGAATAAAAATATGCAGTGAAAAAAAAGTTTTTACTATAAAGAAAAACCAGTTTTGAGATTGAATTCACGGAGAAAATGGCACCCTTTTACTTTCCACCTACACGTGTATTTCGCAAATATTTGGACAAGCTAATACACTCGATTAATAATATCGTCCTCGAGTCATGCAACGTGATTCGATTGAAACTTCCCACACGAATGAATTGCACAAAGTCTTTAAAACGAATGGAAGCCAGTTTATCTCCTTTGTTTATCAACAAAATTTAAAAATTTTGAAGTTATTCATGAATTATCTTTCAGATATTGAAGACCTAAGAGGTGTTGAAGACATATTATATATATATATATATTATATTATGCAACTTTGTCAGATTTGGAGGTGTTCTTAGATCCTCAACACCTTGCAAGTTCGCCATGAGCACATGCGGTGATTTTTGAAGGCCTTTGCCTCTCACCTCTAGTGAAAAGGAGTGTGGGTAGCCGAAAAAACTTAATGCGATGAAATGTGTCGCGATTGATGAAACAACTTGTTAGATGGACAGACAACGTCAGAAATGCGGAGATAGAACACATGAACGAATAATCGTGACGTCCGCGATTCAACTAACTGGTGTAGGTTAGGGGATAGACGAACAGCTGGACTTGGTGACTCGGTCTGGTTGCTGAGTTCCATCAGTGCCGGAGCAAAGAAATTCTGGGCCTTTGTTATGTTTAAAATATGTAATATCCATCTCACAACTTATAATCACTCAAAATCTAGAATATAATAACAATATAATAACTAGACCAAGTACATGGTTATATCTGTATATTATGGCATGTTTTAATTTAATATCGCTCTAACGTAATTCGAGGTTTTTTATGCAAAATTTATTACTTTATTATTATTTATTTCTTTTTCAAAACTTCTTTCTTATTCTCATGGACTTAATGAGGGAAATATTACAAAAATTCTAAAAATAATGGATAGAACAATTTAATTATGTATTTCCTCAACTAGTCGCTTCTGCAAGTTTTATAGACCTTTACATTTACCTGTAGAAAGTTACTTTTTAAATTTCCCGCGATTTTGATCATTTAAATTGATATAACTTTGAAAATGTAATTTTTTGGATGGACATTATTTTTTTGAATGATAAAAAAACCCAGGCAGGATTTTCACTTTCAATTTACACATTTGTAATGTTTTTGGAAGAACTTTAAAAATATTTAGAATATGTCCAACCCATAAATTAACAATTTTAAAGCTGGGGACTTACAGTATTATCCTAACAAAGAATCAAATAATATAAAAATTTTATTTGTTCACTTTTTAAAGAATTAACACAAGCTGTATCTCAATTTTAAAAAGATACAAATATTCTTTCTATAAAAATCCTTAATGCAAAGCGATTTCAGATTTAATACTAAATGATGAGGCATGCTAACGTATCAAAAACTTCAACTACTTCTTGGTCTAAATAACTAATCTCCTTCATGTAACTATATTGCATGCAATATAAGGAAATGCTATAATCTTATTATTGTGTGGGACGTAATTGTCAGTTTCAAGCTTAACAAGATAAAATGAAAGTTAATTTAAAATACCTACTCTAATTGAAAATAATTTATCCACTTAAATTAAAAACCTGGCAAGTCAATATTTTGAAAGATTTTCCATTAATTCTATTAAAATATCATAAACTAAAATTAAATTTTAACGTAAGCAGTCGCTATTTTGAAACTTTGAACTCGTGAGTATATTTTATCTATTTTTTTCAAAATTAATTATGATATTCATTTCTGATCATTTGTAATCGGTGTAATTTTAATTGCATAATTAGGTAGCGTGTTGTAACGTTCCTGAGCGCCATTACTGAGTCATTTATCCCCCCCCCCCCCCACTTTCGATCCTAATGTCTTTTTCTTTATCCATTTCTCTCGCCTTGTAATGGTTCTCTCCTCACTCTTTTCCTATTGCTATCTTCTTCAGTAACCATTTCCTTCGAGAGATTCCAATGACATATGTTGACTCTTCTTTTAAAAAAAAGAGTCAATTTATTTCCTATAATGTATTTTCCACTCAGAAACAAAGAACCGATTGGGGAGTTAGAAAATTTGAATCAGTCGGAAGCTGCAGTGGATCCGTTTTAAGGGATTCACTCAATTGCCCTCGTAGAAAAAAATAATTGGGACCGATTGATCCGAATGGCCCCATTTCAAAAACATCATTAAATCCGATTTATTAAACGGATTCAAAATGGTCTCGCCTGATTGAATCCGATTAATAAATCGGTTTCAATGATGTTTTTGAAACGGGGCCAATCGAGTCCAATTATTTTTGTCTACAAGGTTGAGTGAATCCGCAATCTTAAAAGGCCATTTCCGATAGCGACCGATTCACTGCGATTTTGAATTTAAACGTTTTATTTATTTTTAAACCCTGTAATTTACGTATATGTCTTATATTTGTTCAAAATGGAAATTTATAACATAATATGACACTCTGATATATAATTTGTTTTACTCACTTGCTGATTCACAATTCTTAAATTTTGTGTGAAATATGGTAAAATAATCTCAAAAACTTCGCTCAATCGGAGCCTGCCGATTTACGATATCCCGAAACGGAGTTGGCCGATTAAAATGATTTAAATTTTGAGGTCCGATTCAAACGCATCATTTCGATTCATGAGGAGATCGCCCAATCCGCATTCTTAAAAGAAACCGATTCACTAAAGCACTCGTTCAATCGTTTCTTTTTTCCTGGGCACCATTTCGTTGTCCTCTTTAGTTAAAATTTGCTTGCTCTCCGGGCAGTAAAAACTTTTTTCAAGAGGAAATGAATTCCTTGAGATAAGCTACCTTTGTAGAAAAAAATAATTGGTCCTGATTGATCTGATTAACCCCATTTCAAAAACATCGTGGGAACCAATTTATTAATCGGATTCAATCAGGCGAGACCATTTTGAATCCGATTAATAAATCGGTTTCAATGATGTTTTTGAAATGGGGTCAATCGGTCCCAATCGGGTCCAATTATTTTTTTCTACAAGGGTAACAAAAAATAAGGGAACAATTATTCGAATGAGGAGGCGAGTGATAAAGGCTTGGATATCATGGAAATATGTATGTTATCAGATAGGTCGATTCTGTGTCATTTTCAGAAGGCAGAGGAACAATTCTGATCAATAATCTGACCCGAAGGTTACCCTTGTGACGATGATTCCCCCCGAGTCTCCCGTTCTTTTCCCTTGTTCCTGGGAGAGCACACGTGTGAAATTCATGTCAGTATCGAATGGTACGCACATGTATAAAGTTGTAAAATTCTTGGTAATGTAAAACCGGGTAATTTTCTCCAGAATTTTCCTTTTAATAAATTTCTTATTGACAATTGATAGGTTTATTTTGATTGAAAAAAATTGTAATATACGATACGATCTGTAGCGTATTAATTTTCTCAAAATGTCTTTTTTGAAACTAAAATTAATAATAATAATTATTATTATTTTAATAATTAATTTATATTAATATTAGATTAATAATAATAATAATTAACGGGGAGTTTTGAGTTGGTTTCAGATTCGATCGAAATGAATTTGGCATGAAATCACAGATTGAACTGTAGTAGAAAGACGTATTAAAACGATTTGAAAATTGATTAGGAATCGATGTAATAAAGTTGCCTTGGACTAATCTCGATTTTGTCCGGATTGAGTTTAGAGTCGATTCATGAATTGAAAAGTTTCTCTGGCAAAGTCTCGAATTCGTTCGGATTGAATTTCAAGTGTCGATTGAGCTCGGCTGACCCTTCAAAAACATCATTGAAGCCGATTCGTTAAAATGGGTTTAATTAATGCTACACCAATTGAATTGGTTTTAATGGTGTTTCTAAATCGGGTCAATCAGATTCTACTGATTATTTTTAGAAAGAATTTCTTAAATCGCATGAAAAAGGGAATGTTCAAAAATTCTTGTAAAGATCATTCGTTTGTGATATTTTCAGTTATGTTCTCGTTACCGTTTTCGAGGGAATATTTTCCCTTCACACTCTACGCATGCGATATAAAAGCTACTCATATAACCGACGCACGGGTTGCACTTGCAGTGTCAGCGAACTTCAGAACCATAAATCCTCTGACCTTGATCGTTAAGTGTCGTTGTATACGTTTGAGCACCAGGGTGCGAAAAAAAATGCCCAAAATACCCTAAAAAAACTTTTCCATAAAATAAAATTAAATACCGTTAAAAAATAAATCTTCAATCATTTTTTGCTACTTGCTTCTATCTTCGGTCATCGCACTCATAATTATCATTCTTAACGGATTTGAAAGTATTTCTTTCTTAGAAATGACCTGCGATAAATTTTCAAGAAAACTGTGGAAGCTGATTTTTAAATTTCTCCACCTGTGCAATATTATTACAACAATCTATTGACAAAATTGCTATTTTTTCATGACTTAATTCATTGTTATATACAAATGATATAAACACACTCATCATTGTCGCTTTTTATTGTAAGACAATTTTGTCATTACATATAAAATTGCTGATAATAATGAAAATAATGGTAGTTGATGACAATAAAATTTAATGACTATAATAGTTATCAACAGTTTTTTAAACAAATATTTAATCTGACTATTTTCCTCAATGCCAGATTTACCATTTTTCTCAAATTTAATAATAATTGTTAAGAAAAAATCGTGTAAATAAACTGCCTGTCATAAAGTTTTTTATTTTGTTTGAAAAACTATATTTTCAATAAATATCCAATTTAATAATGATTATTATATGAATAAATTATACTAAAAATTTTAATTCAAATGAAAATAATTAATTCTGATATGCCTAATGATTAAATAATTAATAAAGATCATAAGTTTCATTAATAAAAATAAATATCATTAATAAAGATTTCATTTCTTGATAACAATTGTAATTTAATTTGAATTTAGTAAATGAATATTTATTTTTCAAAAAACGACAAGGACGAGTATTTTTTTTATATCATTTGTTTATAAAAATAAAAATAGGTATCAGGTGAATTATTCATGTTCATTATGTATATTTCCATGAAATATGACACATAAAGACTTTACTTATTCTTTTGTTAAAGATAAAAAAAATATTGTTGAAAATGGCAATCTTGTCATTATATTTGTCAACATAATATTGAATAACAAATTTTTGAGCCGTCTCTCTATAAGGCTTGCTTTACTTTTTTTTGTTAGAAAAAGAAACTATTTAGTATAATTTATGTCGTAATAAGGTTGCGGTAAGTCAATGACTGATTCAAATGCAAAATTATGCATAAGTAGGCGCAATCATTGTACTGTAAATAGGTGACGATTTCTACACTTCCCACATTAATTGAAGATTTGATAATTCAGACATTTATATCCGAATTTTAGAAAGAAAAGAAAGTGAAATTACCAAGTTTCTCTACTTTCTCAAATTTTGTACTTGTTTGCTCATCATTTCAATTGATAAAATGTAGAAAATCGGTTTACAGTGCATAACGATAATTACCTTCTGGTTTAATTAACACCAATTAACTAAATCTACAATTTTCTTCCGGCGTGGTTTAAGTTTAAACGTTTGTTAGTGTCTATTCGTAGACAGATATTTATTTATAAGAAAAAGTTTAAACGTAAAGCTTACCAACTTTTCACATTTGCATTTTTGGGGTCATTGCACTGAGAATAATCAATATATGTTTCCACTCTAACTTCATTGCTCGAATATAGAAACTTAATTCCAATAAAAAAAAAAAAAATAAGAATCAATGTAGAATAAATTTTCGAGTTCATTGGTAATCAGTTTAATGTACTGAGGCATTTTATTTCCCCAAGACAAGACTTTCTTTTAGATAAAATCTGATATCCATCCATGAGTTTTTGAAATTATAAAAATGGATGGGATAAACTGTTTCGAAAGCTGAGAATTACCTCTGTATCTTCGTTGTAGTTTCGATTCTGATTTTGCCAGGCAATCAGCCGAGCTGTCAGTTCCTCAGATTGAACTCCCTCTGAGATTGCCAGACTCGAAGTAGGATAAGATTGAAACCCAAAATTGCTGAAACAAATTGATTATTTTAATATTTTTCCATAAAGAGATAGAAAATTTTGTAAAAGAAAATTTAATACCCTCTGTCACAAAATGTAACCTGGTCAGGGCCGATCCTGAAGTTTTTATCACATTGTTGAAGTACTTGATCCGTTACTAATTTTCCTGAAACAAAAAGTTTATTATTAATTAATTTTTGGTACCAAAATAAGTATAAATTGATAAATGAAAATTGATAATTAAAAAAATAAGTGACATATTTCCAGTGGGCACAGGGACATTTTACGTTTTAAGAACGTGCTACAAATTTCAGTGTTAGATTTTTTGCAGTTCTGAGGACGTCTATGAAACATCCAATGTCTCGTGCCAATCGGATTCTTTTATATGGGTTGAATCTTGTTGAAAAGAATGCTGCTTAAAAAGGTTGAGAAGAAACAAAGTGCAGAAAGAGAGACAGATCGAATCACACAGTAACCGAGAGAAATTATGAGGAGAGAAGAGAGTAAAAACAGATTTTTTTTTCTCTCTGTTTTCTGACTGTAAGTTTCAACGCGATCTTTCGTCGGTCCTGTTTTTAACTTACTAAAAGCCAGGCACTATCCAACAGCCATTTCATCTTTCGTTTTATGCATAAAAAGCTTTGGTAGCAAAGCTTTCATAAACTTGTCATAATGTTCTCTTTTAATAGTCACATCTCATCTTGATGTGCCATTAGTATAACCATAACTTAGAAATCAATTTACCATTTTTAGGGACATTTTTATGAATAAATGAAATAAAATCCAGAAAGCTTACTAAAAAATTCCATGTCTTTTGAAATGATCGTAATCCACACGATACTTAAAATCGAACAAACATTTCACAACGAAGAAAATAACCTTAATCTTATGATTATTTCAATTTCTTATAAAAAATGTACCACTGCTTTTCCACGAATGAAAATTTAAGTCTCGTTTTACACCAATGTCGAATTTATCATAGGAAATCCCAAAAAAATTTTGGTTTTTTGGAAACCAAAAGTAACCAGAAAATTCAGGGACCAACTTTCAGGTCGAGGATCGAATGACATTTAGAATCTTTCAGATGTTTCGCTCGATTATTTACTCTACAATGATGATAATATAAAGGGACATCTCTTATTAAAATTATTATTTTGTTAACTGGAGAGACGGAATCTTGCGATTTGTAATAACCATTAATTATTTGAAGCATTGAATTTATTGATAGAATAGTATGTTGTTGGTAAATTGGCTTTAGGGTCCATAAAATGATTAAGTCAGATTTAATCAAACGTTTCGGCTCTGATCGGAGCCCTCATCAGTGATATTTATTAAAATCTAGAAAATACAAAAAGGTTGCTGTCGCTAATTTCACATAAAGACAATCTTTTAGTTTTCAGATTTCAATGAAAATAAGCTTCAGTACTTATTTTAAATACAAAAATGTTCAACTACCTATTTTATCAAAACAAATATTCGAATTGAAATTTATTCGTTTTATATTTTATTTGATAGTATTAACCAAATATTCATAGAACTAAGTGTAATCTCATGTCGTCGTCAATGACGCAATAAGTAACTAAGCAGATTTGTGTTTATATAGATGGATAGCGAGTCCAGTAATGTCTGTTCCTGAAGCGTGGGACTTTTCTTCTTTTTTTGATCTTACTCTTGTACGTTATACTGCACTTGGTTCTGACTTTGGCATCGCGGTGGCATCGTTCCAAATCTTTCCTCTCAGTGCTTCCAGATTACTCTGCTGGCCAGACATAGCCCTTCGCGCAATACGATTGTACACGTACGATAGTTAAATCAAGTCAAAAGAAGGGGCGCGCCTTTGAATTCAACGATCTTGTAATGTATTAGAAAACAACAAGTGATGTGAACGGGGCCAGAGGAACTACGACAAGATTTGCAGTCGAATTTAAAATAGACATTGCTCCGAATTTGTGGCGCGAGACGAGAATATTCTTCCGGAACAAAAACTGTAGTAGAATCTCAGATAACAATCGTGCTCGGCACGATGCCCGCACACCATGCGGGTCACGTGTGCGAACGAGAATGCAGCAATCTCGCGCGCACTCATCTAAAGGCGTGAGGGGCATATCAGTGCGTCGCATATGCGTCGCAGTACGCTATCACTCATATAGGCACACAAGCTGATCAAATGAGATGCACAGAAAGTTGATATATTAAATTTAATATTTTCACGGAGCAAAAATTTCGAATTTCATACAAAAATTCTTGAATATATCAATTATCTACGAATCTCTTTTTATTTATTCATAAGAATTTTCCTAACATTAAAAAATGACCAATCTTTTGCAAAATTCGATTTAAGTCATTAATTTTATTTATCCACTAATAAAATTTTTCATGACATAAATTTTGAGATATTTATAAAACGGTAAGAGATGCACAAGAACGAATATAATTCTAAGGTTGTACTAAAAGTAGAGGTCCACGGACTACTTAAAAAGTTTTAAATTGAAAAATTTTTTGTTTAAAAAGCTTTGAGATTTTTAAAATGGCATTCAAAGGGATTGAATTGTGCTCATTCTCGGTTGTTATACTTCATAGATTTGAAAGAAATGGAATTCATAAGGATTGAAACTTTTTAATACTCATTTCAATTCTGACTGACTTTTTTCATGAGAATTAATTTTGGAATATGTAAAAATTTAAGACAAGAAATGTACTCTATAATTAAGTTATAATTGATGATGATCGTGTTGAAAGTTGCATGAAATAAGGCAGTCGTATTAAAATATGATTTGAGTACGAAAAATATAACATGCATAATTACATTTTTCATGTAAAATATGAATAAATTAATTTCGAAAGTTTTATTTCATGCAAAAGATGTTGGTCATTGATATAATATTATAGTTTAATTGATGTTCATTCAATGTGTGTCTAATGATTGTTATTGCTTCTCAAAATTTTTTGCGAAATAAAACAATTTTTCGAATTATTTATTTTCCCATCATTTTCACTGATAAAATTGATAATATTAAAATAAACATATATATTTTTTTTGGAATCGCGCATTCTGGAAGTACGTATGCGAGTCACGATGTGCGAGACATATGCGTGGCAATGTCATGCGCACCACCGTCTAGCCTGAAGTCCGGGTCAGGTGTCGGGGCGGACCCGGCACCGCTCGGTCGATAGGGGTGACGTTAAACCTTTAGCATCATTATGGCGCGGGCCTATCCCGTAACCTTTTTTACTAGCTTCATTTAATGTGCCGATAGGATCGACCATCCGATAAGCCGCTTCTCGATTTCGGTGCACATAACTAGGGATCTATACAGGCGGGGATAGTAGCCCTACTGCGGTAGGGCTCCCATGATGGGCGAACCGTCTTAAGACACGACGAAATTAATATGAATTTTGAGAATAATAAAAGAGATGAAGCGGTGAAGGCGCCTGATGCGCACACACACACTCCTCCAGGGGCTGATGGATGGAAAGACGTCCTTCAGCTCCTGAAGGAGCAAAGTAAGAAAATGGAGAGGTTGGCCAGGGCTCTCAGCGTTATCCAGCAGGGTATGCTGAGAAACAACCCTGGCCATGTTAAGGACAGTGTGAGTGAGGCTACGGAGGTGTTGAGCGGAATGCTCAACACCCACAAGTGCTTACTAGAGAGCGGGGTGGAAATCCAGAAAAGGATGGAATCCCACCCCGCTGTCAAAAAGATGGGTATCTTCCGGAGATTGCGCTCTGCGTCTCTGGGAGATACCCCAAAAAAGCTGACAAAGGGGGAGAAGAGGGTTGCTCCTTCTCCCCCCGAAGATCGGCTTCCCAAGAAAGGGAAGGGCGGCATATCGCCCACTTACGCTGCGGCCACCAGAAGCCAAACCCCAAAAAAGGATGGGGAATGGCAGCTGGTGGAGAAGAAAAAAAAGAAAAAAAGAAAAAAAGAGAAGAAAAAAGAGGTTCCTGTGCCATCTGCGCAGGAACCTAAAACAAAGGTGAAGTTGGCGAGGCGCTCTCCGGCCGCACGGTCGGGCGACGCTATCAGGGTGTCGGCGAAGGATGGAGAGTCCTACGCCGATATCCTGAAGGCTATGAAGGCGAAAGTAAACCCCCAAAACGCAGGGGCGGAGGTCCTCTCCATTCGGAGAACCAGGAGGGAGGAGATTCTCCTGGTCCTCAGAAAGGGGGGCGACGTCTCGACCTTCGAAAAGGCGCTCGACCAGGCGGTCGGAGAGAAGGCCGAAGTTAAATCTTTGGTCTCGAAGAGGTCCCTTGAAGTTAGGGACCTCGACGAGACAGTCACAAGAGAAGAGGTTGTTGCCGCGCTTTGCATCGCACTGGACAAGCCAGACCTCGGGGACCAGTGCAGGCTGTACAAACGCTTCGGCGGTGTGCAGACTGCGGTGGTCCGTCTAACCGAGGCGGACGCCAGGAGCTTGCTCGGGCTCGGTAGATTAAGGGTAGGGTGGGTGAACTGCCGCATCCGAGAGCATGTCGAGGTTGCCCGGTGCTTCAGGTGCCAGGGATACGGCCATGTGTCGCGTGGCTGCACGCTTGCAGGCAGGAAGGATGCCTGCTGGAGGTGTGGGGGGGCGTCACACGTGGCCAAGGAGTGCAAGGCTCCCCCTCGGTGCCTGACTTGTACTGATAGGGGCGAAAAAGATGTCGCCCATGCTTCGGGGAGCGGTTCTTGCCCAATATTCAGGGCGGAACTCCGGAGGTTGAGAGGTGGAAAGTGAAATTTCTACAGCTCAACCTCGGGAGAGGGAAGGAAGCCCAGAACCTTCTGATGCAGACTGCCAGGGAGAGGGGAGCCGATGTGTTGCTCACTAGTGAGCAACACAAATGGTCCGAAAACTCTGCTTGGTACCAGGATGCATCAAGGAGGGCTGGGATCCTTGTCTGCAGCCCTGATTTGAGCATCGCGGAGTTCCTGGAGACCGACGCGGGTTTCGTTTGGGTGGAGGTGGCGGGGGTACGTGTGTACAGCTGCTACTTCTCCCCCAACGATCCTTTCGAGATCTTCGAGACCCAGATCCTCCTCCTTGAGGAAAGCCTCAAAGAGGCTAGTGGGCGGTCCCTTATTGCGGGTGACTTTAATAGTAAGTCGCCCGAGTGGGGAGAAGCCCGTCTGGACAGGAGGGGAATCTTGGTTAGTGAGATGGTCGCCAGGAATGACCTGATTGTATTGAATCGGGGCAGGGATTTTACGTTCAGACGAGGAGCGGGGGGGTCGATTATCGACCTCACAATTGCCGCGCCCCGTCTTGCCTCCAGGATAGGCGACTGGTGCGTCCTCGATGTAATAACATTGAGTGACCACCGGTGCATTGAGTTTAGCATCCAGGAACGGAGTCACCCAGTGAATCGGGGAAGGGGCGGCAAGGTAAGGAGCCCCTCCTGGAACACAAAACGACTCAGCAAAGACAAGCTTCGCGAACATCTTGAAGAAACCAGGCTCATAGATGAGCTTGGTTGGGCAAGGTCTGCTGGGTCGTTGGAGGACACTGTGCGGGCGGCGAGGCGGAAAGTGGTCGCAGCATGCGACCACTCCATGCCTCGCCGCGGGCACAGGCGTACCGGGGACTCGATGTACTGGTGGAGCGACCAGTTGTCCGTCCTGCGTCGAAAGTGCCTTACAGCGCGGCGGAGTTTTACCCGCTCAAAGGGTGAACCTCTGCTGCGCGAGGCATGGAAAAAAGCAAAATCAGCTCTGAGGCAAGGCATAAAAAAAAGCCGACTTCAGTGCTGGAAAGACTTGATCGGAGAAGTCGAGAAGGATCCATGGGGTCTCGCCTTCAAAATAGTCACTAAGAAATTAGTGACTAGAAGAAAGACTCCGGGCCTGGATAGTGCCGATCGTGTCAAGTACATCGTGCGAAGCTTGTTCCCGCATGTAGAGCCGTTCCAAAGACAGGACCGAAGTTCCTGCGTGGTCCGGGACGAAGAACTCTTCACTCTCGAAGAACTAAAGAGAGCGGGTGGAAGGCTCAAGGCAAACACAGCGCCGGGGATCGACGGGTTGCCGAACGAGATCCTCAAAGAGGTGATCGGGGTATACCCGGAGATCCTCCTAGAAGTCTTCAACTCCTGTCTTCGGGAGGGGAGGTTCTTCGCAGACTGGAAGAAGCAGAGGTTGGTCCTGCTGAGGAAAGGCAACAAACCTCTAGGGGATGCCTCATCGTATAGGCCAATATGTTTATTGGATACGATGGGGAAACTTCTGGAGGAAATGATCCTACAAAGACTACAGGGTCACATGGTCCGCGAGAATGGTCTCTCGGAAAACCAGTTCGGCTTTCGGAAAGGCAGGTCCACAGTTGACGCCATCCAGGCAGTGGTGGACATCGCCACTAAAGCAAGAAGAGGAACTGGTAAGCGTAAGGGATTCTGCGCGTTGATCAGCATTGACATACGCAATGCGTTCAATACCGCGAGATGGAACATCTGCATCGAGGCGATGGTGCGGAAAAAGGTTCCAGACTACCTGTTACGAATGATAGATGACTATCTGAGCGACAGGTGGGTGATATACGAGGGCGACAAATGGTCTCTCAAGGAAGAGATGACATGTGGCGCCCCTCAAGGGTCGCGGGTAGGTCCACTCGTCTGGAACGTCATGTACGACGATTTCCTGCGCATGGACATGCCTGCTGGAACGAGCATCATCGGCTTCGCGGATGACGCACTTGTCGTGTGCGCCGCTGACGACGTCAAAATCCTGGAGCTGAGGATCAACGATAGTCTGTGGCGGGCAAAGCGTTGGTTGGATAGCAGATGCCTGAAAATGGCCCCTGAGAAGACCGAGGCTTTGCTGGTCACAGACAGGAGATCCTTCAAATACCCGAGGATCGTTCTCGGGGAACATGAAATCAAGTGGAAAAAGAGCATTAAGTACCTGGGTGTGCAGTTGGATCGAAGGCTTAGCTTCGGCGAACACCTGCAGATCGCGACTGCCAAAGCCATCCAGTGTGGGGCCGCCCTGACTCGGCTCATGCCCAACATTGGTGGTCCTAGGGAAGCTAAGAGAAGGCTGGTGGCGAGCGTGGTAAATTCGAAGCTGCTTTATGCAGCTCCGATCTGGACAAGTGCCCTTAACAACCATGCTATCCTGAAGAAGCTGTTCTCGGCACAGAGAGGTGTGGTGATGAGAATTGTCTCAGCATACCGAACTGTGTCGACGAGTGCTGTGCTGGTCCTGGCGAGCGTCCCGCCAATAGATTTATTGGCGGAGGAAAGGCAGGAGACCTTTCAGCTTCGCAAGGAGCTTACCTGCGCCGACCTGCAGGAAATCGCTCGCGCGAAGGAGGCCATCCGCAAGGATGGAAGGCGCAGACTCGTCGAGAAATGGCAGACGAGATGGCATGGTGACCAAACCGGGAGATGGACACACCGTCTGATCCCGGAGCTCGCCACCTGGCTGGATAGAAAGCACGGTCAAGTCGGCTTTTACTTGGCGCAAGCGCTTTCGGGCCATGGTTGCTTTAATGCGTACCTGAAGCGCTTCAAGAAAAGAGACGATGAGTCGTGCCGCTACTGCGGTTCCCTTGTGGATAATGCAGAGCACACACTCTTCGTCTGCGCAAAGTGGGGCGCGGCAAGGGAGGCCCTCGGTCAGGCAGTGGGTGCCGAGCTCACTCCTGACACGATGGTCTCTCTCATGCTCCAGTCTGAACAGATTTGGATGTCTATCGAGTCATTCGTCACCCTGGTGATGAAGGCGAGGGAGCTCGATGAGCGTGCGGAGCGCGGCAACAATGGGGGCCAGTAGAAATCGCATCGGGGCCTACACCCGCGGTCCTGCGTCTTGGGCGGACTTGGCTGTTCATGTCGACCGGGGGAGGAATCTTCTTATTCCTTTCCTGGTTGGCGCGGTTGGCCGGCCTGCCTAGCGGGCGTACGCCCGCGGATGGGAGTCCCGGGCGAACGGACGACGGAAGAGTCGTACGCGACTTTAAGCTGGAACCAACTGCCCGCGAAGTTTAAAGCCGAAAGGCGGTTCCGCGGGCGGTGCATTGGTTCGTGAGAGGTGGTTTTTTGGTTTTAACAGGTATGCCTAGACCCGTCCTAGGAGAGTCCTGTACAACGTCTATAAAAGATTTCGCCATTTTTCCTCCTCACAAAAAAAAAAAAAAAAAAAAAAAAAAATAATGTCATGCGCACCTTTGTTACCTGAGTTCACCCGTGCGGATTAATCCTCACGTGTGCGTGCGTCATGCCCCGCATTACGCAGACACTTTATTCTCTGGGATGTTCTCCAAATGAAAGAATGGGGTCGTTGCAAAGTCTTTGAATCAACATCACTTTTTGCAAACTTAACTTTAAAATCGGACCTACTTTTTTAGAAACGTAAAACGTACTTCAATAAAAGGGGGAGATAAAACTGCTCTATAAATAAGACTGTTAGTTCCGATTATTGTGTTTCCTAGATTGATTACAAAATACAAGGGAAACATCTACGAAGAATATCAAGTATCGAATCGGTTGTGGTTCGCAGACTTTAACGTTAGCTTATTTCATTTTAGGGAGAATGAGGAGCAAACAGAAAGAATTTTCTTTGGTAAATATACATTGCTGAATGGATCTCGAATAGCTTTCACTTTAAATGTACCAATTTAGAAGCTTTCGATTAAAACTGTTCGCGATCTCTTCTCCTTGAAACAAGAAAAGTGAACCAGAAAAAAAAATCATTGATATGTCAAATATGCGAATTGTGTATCTGTAAATTAAAGATTCAGGTATATAAAACTGAATTGAAGCGGTTTTTCTCTTTTTGAATGAGAGCGAATTTTTTCTTGCAGAACTCAGGTTTCGTTAAGGTAGTTTTCATCCACGAAAATTAGACCTCAGGCAAAAATAGATAATTTTGCTTTCAAGAATAGCAATATTATTATTGAAGGGCTATTTTGAAAAAGAAAAGATTATTATACATGATAAAAATTTGAAACACAAAAATATAATTTTATTAATAAATTTTATTTTTGACCTAATTTTTTTTCTTATCGCTTCTTACCAAATTTTAAAAAATTATGCGATTCTAATAAAACATGAATCATTATTTTAAAGAAAAGATTTCCCACAACTTTACCGTTTCTGATTTTTAAAAATAAATTCTTTAATGGCTGAAACCATTAAAAAATATTTTCCAAAACGAAATTTATATAAACAAATTGCTGAATTTGATAATAATTTATTCATTTTTGAAAATTGGAAATGGTTAAGTTGTAGAGAATTTTTTTCTTGAAAAAGTGATTTGTAATTTATTGAAATCGCATAATTTTTTAAAATTTGCTAAGAAGCGATAAGAAAAAAAGTTGGGGCAAAAGTAAAATTCATTAATAAAATTTTTTTTTGTATTTCAAATTTTTTTCATGGAAATTAATCTTTTCTCTTTCAAAATAGCCCTTCAATAATAATATTGCTACTCTTGAAAGCAAAATTATCTATTTTTACCTGAGGTCTAATTTTCGTGGATCAACTACCTTAATTAGAGTCTCCTTTGCTTGATTCTCTTCTACTTTTACACACCTTTCTCGTAATGATTCTGGATGAGTGAAAGGTTGTGATTCAAGTCTGTGGGATCGACGTTATCGAACAGGTCGGAAGAGAGCTGACGTCGCAACAAAATAGTTTCATGTGTCAGCTTTCGAACCTGGACGAGGAGTTCTTCATAGCTGGATACTGGTAGCGTCATTGCTGGATCTCCAAATGTTACTTTCCTCCCCTCTGAGCCTCACTTTTGCTCGAAACTCCATTCGACTATAAATCTGCAAAATAAAATTGTTATTAGAACAATATGAAAATAAATATTTTTCAAATATATTCATCGATCACAGCGGTTAGTAATTTAATTTTAGAAAGATAGATATCACTGGGTAATATTTCAGTTTTGATACCCTGGATATCGAGTTTCAAAGTCTAGGATATTGACTTTCAATATTATCATTTATTTGTTATATTTTTTTCTGTTATTTTTCAATTTGAAGATATATGTTGATGTTGGTAATTGGCTTTAGGGTCCAAGGTTGATAAAAACTCAGAGTTTTACATAATCAGACGTTTCGGCTCTGATCGGAGCCCTCATCAGTGATTTATTTAAATCTAAAAATACAGAAAAAGATTTTGCTAACATAGGATATCTTGTATAAAAAATTTTTTGTAAAAATTTAACAAGTAATTATCATTATGTTTTTACATGTAGGTAAATAAATTTTGATATTGCTTTAAGGTAAATATTTCATTCACATAACCTAACAAACTGGATACCAGAAAGCAATATCAAAATTTATTTACCTACATGTAAAAACATAATGATAATTACTTGTTAAATTTATACAAAAAATTTTTTATACAAGATATCCTATGTTAGCAAAATCTTTTTCTGTATTTTTAGATTTAAATAAATCACTGATGAGGGCTCCGATCAGATCCGAAACGTCTGATTATGTAAAACTCTGAGTTTTTATCAACCTTGGACCCTAAAGCCAATTACCAACATCAACATATATCTTCAATTATTAATTAAGGGTCAATGTAAGTCCAGAATATGAATATTTTTCAATTTCTTGAAAGTAGAAATTTTTTTTAGGTATCAAACCAGTAATATCTAATTATGTACATTAAAAGATTTGACTCAAATCTTAACGTCCAGGAGTTTAATAAATTATAATTACGAATTTTTTCGGATAATAATTAAAGAAGGAGAAAAAATCGGTTTCAGCCTCGATCTGAACCAAGATCATCAATTTTACACAAGTGTACGTTACCGATTACTCCACCAAGATCTTCACTCTATTCATTTTTAAACAAATCTTATTAATTACAATGCTAGCCCACGTTTTTATATTTAATTATATATATTGAAGAATGTTAACTGTATTTCTAAATGAAACATTTTTTTGATTGAACTTAAATTTTATCAACGAAATAAGTTCTTTAAAAAGTAATTGCAACTTCGATAAAAAAGGAAAGGTGATAAATTTCTGAAATGTTAAAGAGTTCACTCTCTAAATCTGAATCAGTCAAATTTTCACTGATTGAATCAGTGCTTTGCCTTATTACTGATTCATCAATGAAAACAATATTTTCACCGTTAAATCAGTTAATTTCAACTGATTAATCAGTGAAAACAATATTTCCCACGGTTGAACCAGGTACTTTTCATTGAAGTAATCAGTGAAATTTGACTGATTCACAGTAACCTCTTTTCAGCTATTTGAATCAGTCAAATTTCACTGATAATTAGTAGATTTTGACTGATACAGATTTAGAGAGCAGGGTTTTTTAGGGGAAAAAAGTAAAAAAAATAGAAATAGGGGATCATAATTTTCGTATATTTTTTTTTTCATCATCGAAAATGAAGTTATTTCCTACTTAACAATGAGTAAAAGATTTCTAATATCAGGGTGGAATGAAGATTTTAAAAAAAGTTGTATAGTGTGTTCTTTCTTTAAAAGGGCTGCACCCTTCCTGTAATTTTCTGTACGTAAACCCAGTCTAAGCGCACATGTACGGTCATGACTCGTGAATTACACACACACAAATACACAATATTGAGTTCTATTGATTGTCATGTGTGGGTGTGTATTGTCAGTGGCCGTCGGAAACATGTAAGAAGGTATGAAAGCAAGGATAAAGGTGAGGTTTAGGAAGAGGGCACTTACGCCTTCAATACAGCAGAGCCAAAAAAGGTATCCACAGTTTTATTCTTAAAATCAACTCTGAGAATTTAATTGTTTTCCAAGAATTCACTGCTGAGAGAAATTGATTTATTCATATATCAGAAAGGAATAAAACTTTATTATTTTAATGAATCTTTAAAAATGTGGTCATTACGGAATATCTCTCTAAATCTAAATCAGTCAAATTGTCACTAATTGAATCAGTGATTTGCTATTTTACTGATTCATCAGTGAAAAGGGTATTTTTTACTGTTAAAACACTTATTTTTTCACTGATTCACCAACGAAAAATATTTTTCATTGTTAAATCAGTTAATTTTCACTGAAGTAATCAGTGAAATTTGACTGATTCACAGTAACCTCTTTTCAGCTATTTGAATCAGTCAAATTTCACTGATAATTAGTAGATTTTGACTAATTCAGGTTTAGAGAGAAGGAAAATTATTTTTTAACATAACTATACTCATGTTTTTTAAGGGCAAATGTTAAAAAATGTGTAATCTTTGAAGGCTTTTTGACCTTAAATAAAAAATTGTTCATCTAATAATTTAATTAGATTCACTACTTTTTTGTGGAAATCTGAGCTCAATTTACAAAATAATAGATTTATTTAATTGTATCAGCGAGACGTAACATTTCATAATCTTAATCATAAAAGTTCATAATCATCATTTTGTGGTTCGATGATTATTCACGGTGTCTAGTTTTTTTGATAATCAGTATTAAATTTTCTCAACTGTGATGCTTGATCGTTGGAAAGTTGAAGAATCAATTTATGACATTGATTTGCCTTTTTGGGATGAATAGAACTGCTATTGGTTAATCACTAATAGCTATCTATGTACTTTTAGTCTAGATATCTAGAATGATGTTTCAGAATAACGTCCCTGAGAAACTTTTTAATCCTTAATAGGTTCCAGTTTATCTGATGTAATCAAGGGCTTCAGCTTTATTTTCCCAGGTGTGGATTAATATTCTAAAATCAACTTTTGATAACAAAAGAGCCATTCTTTAATCTCGTTTTAATTGCTTTATTTATTGTTTAATTTTATTTTTATTAAAATATATTCAAGGTTCTAATTGTAAGGGGTAATCAAGAAATTTGAAAAAGTTTAACACGATTTTAGAAAAGTAAACAATTTCAAAGTAAATTTAAAGAACAAGATCTAGAAAATTTTCAACATTGAACTTTAAACAATTTTAAACGATTTTATAAAATTACCAAAAGTTTTAGATCTAAGGGACAAGGAGATTTTGGGTAAAATTTGTAAATTGTTAAAAAAATCCAAAACTAATAATTTTCTTATTATTCACTTTAGAAAATTTATATTTTTCTGAACTTCAAACCTTAGAACATGAAAAAACTGAAAATTAAAACTTTTTATGGATAATTTAAATTACTTATAAATTTAAGAATTTAGATACTAAACATTATTTGGTTAAAAATTCGTATTTCTACTCTCTGATTTTATAATCTTATACATTTTCAGATTTATATATTCCGGATTTTTCGAAAGTTAGAGAATGCAATAAAAAATTAATAAGCTAAAAGATAAGAAAAATTGATTCTTGGAAAAAAATGCAAAATAAACTTATCTATCGATAGATTATAAAATTTTGAAAGCAAAAAATTAGAATTCAGAATCTTGAAAACTTAAAAAACAGAATATTCAAAATTAATGATTTTAATAATAAAAAATCAAACGATTTTCATATTGCTATGTTATTTAAAAAGTTGGTATATAAAAATATTTAATATCTTAAACTTGAAAATGTGGAAAATCCACAAAAAAGTTGGCAGCCATGATTTTAATGTTTAGAATTTAAATAGAAACACAAATTTTTTCCAGAAAATTTTAATCTCACTATGCAATTATAAAGGTACTAACGGCGGATATAAACTTTTGTTTTGACTTTAAGCCAAAGATGGAGCGACCTTGAGAGGAATGTCGACCGGTTCGGATGCCTTAAAAGTACAGATCAACATTTCCTTCCGTCATTGAAAAAATTGCACGACCCGAAAGGTCATGAGGTACTTGAAAAAATTATTTAATTATAAAAACGGAATTTAGACGTTGTATTCTGTATATTATAGAGGCCTTAGTGTCCCTGGCGAAAGTATCGGATTGAAATTCATTCCGAGCGAATCATAGCTATACCGAACTAATCCGAAAAACGTTTTGTATCTTTTTTGATAAAAAACGGTCAAAAATCAATCTGACTCAATCCGCTTTAATCCAAGGCATCAATCCGAATGAATCCGAACCAAAATTTCAATTCGAATGAATCCGAGCTCAGATTGATCCAAACTCTAAATCTAAATCCGTTGAAATCTACTGATTATCAGTGAAATTTGACCGATTCAAATAGCTAAAAAGAGGTTTCACGGATTACTTCAATGAAAAGTAACTGGTTCAACCGTGGAAAATATTGTTTTCACTGATTAATCAGTGAAAATTAACTGATTTAACAGTGGAACATATTGTTTTCACTGGTGAGTCAGTGATAATGCAAATCAGTGGAAATTTGACTGATTCAGTTTTAGAGAGAACCAAATTTTCAATTAGAATGAATCCGAGGTCGAAATGATTGCGATTAATTCTGATTTAAAATTTGGTTTGGATCATTCCGAGCTCGGATTGATCGGATTGGTTTTGGATACAGTCGGATTGATGCTACGGATTGAATCGGATTTATTGGAATTCATTCTGATTGAGTTGGATTTAGTCAGATCGATTTTCAACCGATTTACATCAAACGAGATTTAATTTTTTTTTCCGGATTGACGTCGAATGGGACAGAATGAAATCCTATCCGAAACTTTCACCAGAGTATGAATCTTTGATCTATGACGCTGAATCAAAAGTGAAAATTACGCAGAGAAGAGTTTGAATGGATCTGACATTTAACATCACTGAAGTGCAGAAAAGAAAGTTTAAAGGAAGAGACATACCTAACAAGACTAGAAATTCTATTCTCTAAATCTACTTGTAAATGCATGAAGAATATCTAAATCTATATGAAACATCGCTGAGTCATGGTTAGATCCATTGTTTTGGGAGAATATCAAGATCGCAGATAAATTTTTTCAGGTAAAGAATTTAAGGAGTTACTGAAGAGCTAAAACGAATCATCCGGAATTAGCTCGCGACCCAATTCATTCTCTGCTATAAAAATAAATCCACAATCGATGAACAAGAACTCTTAATTTGAATAAAATTACCATCAATTCTTATTCTTTCTGAAATATAAAATACGTGAAAAAAACAAATAAAATATTATAAATTCTAGCAGAATTTATTTACAGATACGTTCCTTGAACTTGAACCGTGACTTTATTGCCATGATAAATAAAACAACGTTCCAGACATGCTTTTTTGCTATGGCTAATAATCATAAATTGCTTTTCGGTACTTAAATAAATATGAGAAAATAGATAAATTATACACCTGGGTGATGTTGAGAATTTTTTGGATTGCATTGCATTGCATTTGCATTGTGTCAAAAATTTTTAAAAAACTCTAAAGAATATTAAAATGCAATATTTACTATGATAATCAAGATCGAAAAATTAACATTGCTTATAGTGATCAGTAATGCGCAACTTTAGTCAATGACCGGAAATTGCAAAGTTGGTTGCACTAGGAAAGTTTTTTTCAGTTGCAAATGGAGTGCTGAGACGGTTATATTACTTTAGGAACGGTAACGAAAATGAGAATATTACCAAGAATATAACAGACAGATAAATTCTTTTTGAATTTATAAAAATTTTCTTATTTTGAAGTGTATTTTATTTGTGCGGAAAAAAATAAAGAACGAGAATTAAAAAGGCAATTATCATTCTCTTAATACTGTGCTTTCTCTTTATTTTTCGTAACAAGTTTCTGCAAATTATAGGTTATGTTCTTTACTTTACTTTAATTTATACTTTAATGTATTATTGTGGAACTTATTGTATGGAAATTTTACATTTTTTTGTAAAAATATATGTGCATATATAATTATTATATCTATATTATATTCATTATATCATTATAATAAAGGATTTTCTATATAGTCTATAATTGTAGAGATGACCCTGGCGAAAGTATCGGATAGGAATTTATTCCGAGCCAATTAGAACTTTTCCGATTAAATCCGATATCTGTATCCGAACCAATCCGAAAAACGTTTTGTATCTCGTTTGATGAAAAACGGTAAAACAATCGATCCGACCTAATCCTAGGCAACAATCCGAATGAATCCGAACCAATTCGAATGAATCCAAACCAATCCGAAACCAAGTTTTCAATCAGAATCAATCCGAATGAATCCGAGGTCGGAATGATTTGGATTCATTTGGACAGTTGCTTCGGATTAAAGCGGATTAGGTTGGACTGATTTTTTACGGTTTTTCGTCAAACGAGATACAAAATACGTTTTCAGGATTGGTTCATAATGATGTGCATTGGCTCGGATACAGATATCGGAATGAATCGGAATAGTTCTGATTGTCTCGGAATGAATTCCTATCTGATACTTTCGCCAGGGAATATAAATTTAAGTATATTAATTTAAGATTTTTAGTGTCCAATGTATTAAATTCAAAATGAACCTAACCTCGAATTTCAAAAGTATATAATTTTAATATATTGACAGTAAAACTATTCTTAGATTCTTCTTTATTTATAAATATATTTATATAAGTAAACGCCTCTTCTTTAACTATAAAAGTATTATAAATATTGATAAATAATTATCTGAACCATAAATTTTTGAAATTTGCTCTATGTTCTGTAATATTCTCGGTTATGCATGAACTTAGGTTCTCGAGAATTTAAAAACTCTAGTTACAAAGAATATCGATACAAAACTATGGAAGTAAACGAATAATCCTAATGTGCAAAAAATTATACACATACATCTTTTTGCGAGTTTCTAGAAAATTAAAACGAACTTTAATTGAATTTATGTAATTAAATTACCTCATTTTGCTATTACTCTATTTCCTGTTTTCAATTACATATGCATAGAAGTTAGAAAAATGTAGACTGATTGCCTTATTTGAAAGTACTTTATATTTTTCTCACAGCTCATGGATGAACAGGCGAAACTAAAATTTCAATCAACGATTTAAACCTTTTTGTCACAAACACAGATTTAGAGACACGAAATGATGAAGCGTGGTTGGCAAACTGAACGTTCAGGTTGAATGAAACCCTTCAAGTTTGTTCCAGTAATAGGTTTACAGTTCGATATACCGATCGCAGAAGGTAAATTTGCAAACAACGTCAAATTTGAGGGATCAATAATTTTCAACAACAAAGAAGGGTTCATTTATTATTTTTAATTTTTGTTTAGGAAAAGTATCTGAAAAAATTTCTAGGGCAGAAAATCGATCGCAGACTTCACAAACGTATTTCAAGCCAGACATCCCTTATTATTAATTTAGAGGAAAGACGTCCTTCTAGAATTCTAGTGTTCTGAACTCAAAAATTTAAAGCGTCTGTTTCCATGAAAATCCCAAAGCAGGAAGAGGAGAATCGATGCAATTTGTCTAAAGAAAGGTTCATGACTATAACATGAAAGATAGTGAAGTCATTGCACCAAGAAGTGAAGAACAATGTATAACAGTAAACATACTTTGTTGTCTGTCATAATTTTACGACATCCGTGCAAAATCTGATTGTTGTGATAGTTGAAGATCATATGGACGTGACATTGGTACAACTAAAACTCAAAAAAATCTAGAATTTCGTTTGAATTGTTTCTATTTTTACTTCCTCTTCTTTTCTCAGATTCAATTAATCGTGATTTCAAGATACATTTTCACAAGTGATGTACTCGTATTCGAGACGTTCAAAAGACATCTATAGAACGTCCATGTTTGTCCAATTGACATCTTGTGGACTTTCATTTCCTTAAAGCAGCCTTAACTCATCAAAGGTCCAAACGACGTACTTTGAACAGAGATAGACGTCTTAAAGACGTTTTTTGAACGTCCCAAAATACATCTAAAAAACATCTTTAGGATATCCACGTATGTCCAATTAATGACTTATGAACGCCCCATGTCGAAAATACGTCTTTGAGACTTTAAACGTCTGAAAAACATCAACTGTACAGACATGGACGTCTTAAAGACGTCTTCTAGACGTTCTAAAATCGACTATGTTCCTATGCCCACTGGGTAGATATTACGAGGTACTATCTCAGAAGCATGACTGTAAATAATGGGCACGGGGACGTAGTTAACTTGAGGATATCTAAAAGACATCTTTATGACGTTTATGTATATCCAATTGATGTTTTCCAGATATTTAAAGTCTCAAAGACGTAGTTTCGACATGGGGCGTCCACAAGGCATCAATTGGATAAACATGGTATCCTAAGGATGTATTTTAGACGGTTTTAGGACGTCTATGTCCGTCCGACTAATGTCTTTTCGATATATCACATCATAAAGACGTTAAAGGCGTGTCTAACACGTCTAAAATACGTTTACAAGATATCCATGTATGTCCAATTGATGCCTTGTGGATTCCACAAGTAGAAAATAAGTCTTTGAGACTTTAAGTTTCTGAAATACATCAATTGGATAAACATGGACGTCTTCACGACGTCTTTTAGACTTCCTTAAGTCGACCATGTCTCTGTCTCCACTGGGATATCTAATGTCTTTAGAACGTCTTTAAGACTTGATATATCTAAAATACATTAGCTGAACATACATGGACGTCCTATAGGCGATTTTTAGACGTCTTAAAGGCGATAGCCTCTCCATGTACACTAGGACTATATTTAATTTTACATATAACCCAGATTGGGAAAAATCTAAAGAGATTCTAACGACGTCTCTGGGATGATTTTTGACACATGTATTTTGGACGTCCTAGGAACGTTCTTAGGACGTACAATGGCGATGCAAATGACCTCAAAAGTATTTCATGCCTTAAGGACGTTTGAAGAACATGCTCAGAACATTAACTAACTTTGAGCTGGCAGAGAAGTTCGTGTGACGTCCTTAACGCGTCTCAAAAACGTCCAGTATCTCTTCAATATCCATTTACACTTTAATATCTTAGAAGTGTATCCCAGGGATAACTTATTTTTCAAAGACGTTTTTAGGATGTTTTTAGGACATAAAACATCTTTGAGACGTCTTAACAACGTTTCAACAACCTGAATGTCAGGCTTCTTGTTGTCCTCTGGACCTCTTTTGTCTAACAAACGTCTTTGAGACATCCTCAGCTTAGCAAAACGTCTGGCAGAGTTGCCTGTCTGACGTCCTTAAAGCGTCTCAAAGACGTTCAGTGTCTCTGCAATATCCCTTAACCCTTTAATATCTTAGAAATGTATTCCAGGGATATATTATGTTCCAAAAACGTTTTTAGAATGTTTTTAGGACATTAGACATCTTTGAGACGTCTTAAAAACGTCTCGGCAACTTGAATGTCAGTTTTTTGATGTCCTCTGGACGTCTTTTGTCTAACAGACGTCTTTGAGACACGAGATGTCCTTAGGTTAACAAAACGTCTGGCAGAGAAGTCCATGTGACGTCCTTAAAGCGTTTCGAAGACGTCCAATGTCTCTTCAATATCCCTTTGCCCTTTAATATCTTCGAAGTGTATTCCAAGGATATCTTGTGTTTCAAGGTCGTCTTTAGGATCTTTTAAGGATATCAGACATCTTTGAGACGTACTTCTTCTGGACGTCCACGGTTTTGTGCTCACTGGGTATGTGATGGCGATCTAAGATAATCTAGATATTATCTTTCAATACCTTAAATATGAAAATCCATCATCTAGATTGTGAGGTCCAATATCTATAAATCGCCTTATCAAATCCATTCCTCTAATTGCTGCTTTACCTAATTAGTAGAAACCCTGCTAAATGTACTTAAGACATTCTAGGAAAATACTAGTTTACTTAAATAATGTCCAAGAAAAGTACTTTCTTTTAGGGACACATGATATTTATGAAATAAAACCCTCGAAAAGCCTTTGGATTAGGAGATTTACTGCATGTTTTACACGCGTAGAAGGGACTGATGTTTGAATTGCTGTCCAAGTATATAGCATTTTTATTCCGAAATGCCTCCCGAAAGTGAGCGTTTTAGGGGTTTCTCCCTTCAGTATACGCAGAATGAAAGAGGGATCGGGAATTCTAATCCCCCTCAAAATTCGCTCTAGACTCTTGACAGAAACTCAGAAGCCCGATGTCTAAAAGCAAATTAATCGCAAAGGAGAAACCAGCGTGTCTTTCATGAAATCATTCTGCGTGACCGTCATGGGCCGCCTTGCAATCTCGTAATTTTAAACTCGTGAGGATATCTTGAATGGATCAACGATCTTAAGTTCCTAGACCTCAATCTACAGACTCGTCAGGAAACAAGTCTCCAAAAAATCAAGTGCAAACGGAGAAAAATGGATATTTAACTATGAGACCAGAATTTTATACATTCAATTTTAATATCTAGATATTCAGCTATGATATTGGAGATATTAGAGTAGGATGACAGTTACATCTTAAATACTAGAGCTGAATGTCTAGGTAATGTATCCGAATGTATAAGTTACTTGTGACATAGCTAAGCATCAGGATTCTAATACTGAATATCCACTGTCGAACATCTAAAATACGTCTTTTGGACGTCTCAAAGGCGACTATGTCCCTGTATCCATTGGGGAAATACTTAGATATTCATTTTAACATCTATATATTAAGCCTCAATATCAAAAGTAAAAGATTGATTATCAAAAAAGCAATAAAACGAAGAATATTTCAGTCATTTAGACGGAGAAAAATGGATATTCAACTATGGGTAAATTATCTCATGAGTTAAATTATAAAACTCTACATATTTAGCTGTAATATCTAAGACACGAAAATAAGATAATATTATTTACACGAAGATGAATGAATATTCAGGATTAATATCTCGATATTCAGATCTAATATCTAAGATATTAAAATAAAAAAATATTATTATCTACACGGAAAAGAATGGATATTCGGGATGAATGTCTAGATATTCCACTACGGAACAAAAATCTTATATGTTCAGTCTTAATATCTAGATATTCAGCAGTAAAATTTAAGATATTATATTATGCAAAAGTTAATATCTTAGATATTACAGTTGAATAACTAGATATAGCAACTGAATATATAAAATGTCTGCCCCACGGTTGAATATCCATTTTTCTTCATGTAAGATATATCAGATCAATATCTAGATATTATAAGCAAATACTAAATATGCTAGTCCCATGGTTGAGTAGTTATACATAGAAAAATCAATATTCGACTTTGAGACAATTTTATTATATATTCAGTTGCAATGTACAAGATATTAAAATAGGTTATTAATTTCTTAGTTATCACAGATAAATATCTAGATATTAATTCTGAATATCCATTTTTCTCCGTGTAGGCAAAGGGACATCTAGGAGACGTCTATGTTTATCCAATTGATATCTTTAAGACATCTCAAATCTTAAAAACGTCGCAGACAACTATCTCCAACCGACTGCGAAGTTTTGATATCTAGACACCAAATCATGAAATCTAAACCTAGAGCTTTTATATCAAGGATAATAGAACCTAAATATCGCAAGTTTACCTCTAAATTTTAAATCTCGATTTCTCGATATTCAACCCCAATATCTTAGATTTTCATTTTACAGTTAACTGTCCCGAGTAATTTTATTTAATAAAAATTGAACTTTAATCCAAAGTTCACTTGTTTTGAAACATTAATCTTCAATAAAAAACTGTTTTCTTCAAGCCCAACTTTTATTATTTAAATAAAGTCCTCTTTTGAAAAACGTCACACTAAATTAAGTCTTTTATCAGTTACAATAGTTCACTACACTTAGGCAAACTGCACTCATTACTGCGATCACGAGAAGAAGTCTTAGATGAAATAAAAGTATTTTTCATTGATAGAAACCTGAGCGGTTTGACTGGATTGACTGGTGCCATGTGGCCACTTGGCTCAACTTGGGTCAACTGTATTGTATGGTACGAAAGCAGCTTTCCCGCCGCGTCGCGGCGAGGGAACGTCCGCGTTTCCCCCTTCTCTTAGACCCCCCCCCCCCCCAGGTCTCTTCGCCATCTGCACCCCAAGTACTTGGATACTCGCAGTAGTGCATCCGACGTGACATCACGCGACCAAAATGCCACCCCTTCAACCCTACAAAGGGCGCCACACGAGGCGACTCTTGCCACTTGTGCACTGTCGGGGTTGGAATTATGTAAAATACATTAGGGGTTCATGCAGACGACTTGTAGTATACTTTTGTTTTGCACCCACTCGTTATTAGACAGAGTTTTGCTCAGGCAAAAGTAGTTATGAAAAAATACTAAAATTGATCGAATTCTAGACAATTTTTTTTCTATAGGGTCAGAAAAAAATATTCGTTGGTTAAAAAAATTTTTTTTGTTGACTGGACTTAGAGAAAAATTTTGTTCATTTAACAAAATTGTTTTGTTGGATGTAAAAAGTATTTTATTGACTTGAACAAATTTTTGGTTGGATCTAATTAACAGTTGAAATTTATTAAAAGTAACTGAAATAGTTTTATTTAATCAACCAAATATTTTGTTGGGTCAACCCAGGGCCGAATTTAGCATGGGGCCCCCACCAGCCATGGTGAAAAATTTTGGGCAAGAAATTTTTTCAAAGGAAAACTTTTAAAAAAGTCTTGTGCTCAATAAGTATTTTTTGATACTAATCAATTCTTTCATAAGAATCGATCCTTTTTTTAATTTACTAAATCAACCAAATAGTTTGTTATCTGCATAACAACGAAATAGTATAGTTAAACCCCTTAAAAGGATTATTTGAACCACATAAAAAAATAATAATACCTACACTCGAGATTCCCTATAACGAGAAGCTCGAGCATCGGAGACCTCTCTGCATCGAGCGCGAGAGGAATCCCCTCCATATCCTACTTGTTGCTATGCGCTGTTATGCGCATTATATGATTATTTATAAAAAATGCGCTTCGAAACATAGTATTACACATGTAGTATTGATCACAATAATAAACTGCGCCAAATTATACATACTGATTAATTGTAATTATATAAAATTTTCATACATATTGATTAAAAAGAGAGAATTTTACTTATCTGCAGTAATGTGTGAAATATCAAAAATTTCCAAAAAAACTTATGCAATTTTAATGTTCGATAACCGATTTTACTCCAAAATATTGAAAACTCCAGATTAGAAAAATTAACTATTAAATTTTTCATTTCAAATACTGTAAAATTACACAATTAAGTAATTTTTCAACAATTGACCATTTATTTTCTCATTAATTTGTGATAAAAGCCAACAAACTCTTTGATTACTGTTTCAAATTCGAGCGCGCTTCATTCCGTAGTAGTGGGGGAAGAGGGGTCGATCGTCTGCTCATTATGGGGAACCGTGACGCGCTCGTAAAAGGGAAGCCTTGTTACAGGGAATCTCGAGTGTAATTAGATTCCTTTACATTATTTTCGAGAGTTTTGAAATATTTTAAAATCCCTAAAATTTTTTAAAAATTCTTGAGTATTTAAACAAATCTATTAAATTTCCTTCAAATTTCTAAAGGTTACTTGAAATTTTATAAAATTATTTAAAGTCTGGGAAATTCTCCAAAAAATTGTAGGCGTTAAAATTTTCTAAAATACAATAATTTTTTTTAAGTTCCTAACTTTAAATACTCTAGAATCACTTGAAATTCGAAATTTATTATTTTTCTACTTACTCTTTTTTAAATCATTTTTCAAATTCTAAAATTGATAGGGTAAATAATTATAGTAAAGCAAAATTATTGAAAATCTCGGGCAAATTTCGATTGCAATTAATTTGAATTTTTTAATGTCAGAGCATCAGAATAGATTTAATTAAAACTGAATTTTACAAAAGTAAACTATCGTAAATTTAAATAAAAAATATTAGTAAAGTCGAACAATTATTGTGAAGAATTTAAAAACTGAATAATGTTGAAATAGTTAAGAAATTAAAATCGTTTATTTTTTTTATATCAAAATATCAAAATTATAGTTTAAAAACATCAATTTCGTTGTTAATTTTTCTAATTTGAAATTTTGTGTCAAAATTGAATTAGAAATATCTAAAAATCCACTCTAGCGAAAGTTTCGGATCGGAACTCAATCCGATTCAATCTGAACTTATATCAGAACTCCGATTGATTCGGATCGAAGCGTAACCGTTTTTCAGAATGGTTCGAAAACAGATTTTGGAGTGGTTTCGATTCGCTTGGATTGAATTCCTTTTCAAACGCTTCGTCAAGGTATAGTTTTCCTAAATTATTATTGTTCCAATCATTCAATTTTTAAATTTATTTCTCAATGCAGAATTACGGTACTATGTATTATCATCAAGAAAATACCACAAGAAGATTTCAAAAGTTTTGCTTGCAAGCATGGAAAAGGTGAAAAAGATACTCTGCAAGCAAAGATGGGTTATGTTATCATTTATGACTATAACGCATCAAGCGAGATTTTCCGTAGAAATTACGTGGAATTTACAAATAATAAATGAATAAATAAACTTCATAATAAATAATAAATAAACTTCACCATAATAAATTTGGGATTTTTGACGTAAATTACTGTATAAAAGCACGTAAATTACCCAGGGTAAATTGGGTACCCATCTCTGCCGGCGAGTTCTGTTCGGCACAGTTGGGAGCAACTCGGCAAATGTGTAACTACGTAGATACGGATATACAGCTGGATTAAAGCAGGCTAACAAATAGAAGATAGTCGACACTTTATTGCGATTAAATCTGCTCGAGTCAAAAAAAAAACATTTAATCTTTACTTAATTACCCTCTGATTTTGAAATTCTTGATCGGAACCACCACGAAGGTTCTTTTCATAGAAATGGCTGACTGCGAGGCAGAATTTTTGATTAATTTGGTTAAATCAAAAAGGGCCATTTACGACTCCACAATGTTAGAACACAGCAATAGAAATGTTTTGGAAAAATTATGGGATGAGATTGCTCAGGAAATGAACAAATCCGGTAAGAAATTTCAAGAACGTGTCCTTGAATCGTTGTTGCTGTTTTGAATTCCGTGGTAAACGTCCAGATCTGTTTAGAAAAATAAAATTTAAGTTGAAGTTTCAAGATGAATAAAAAATTGTTTGATCAAAATTTTGTTGTTTTCAATCTTGGAATTTTGAGATAATACTCTTAAAATTTTAAGAATTTGTTTAATTAAAAGTTTTGGACATCAAACATTTTGAATTTGATTTACTTAGTTAAATTTAAATTCAGTTTGGAAATTAAAAATTAATTGTTTTTATGTGATTAATCTTGATGTTTTTTTTTTTTAATTTTAGTCGCAGAATGTAAATCTAAATGGGCAACTTTACGTAATTCATATGCAAGAGCATTAAGAGATGGTAAAACAATTAACACAGGAACTAATAGAAAACGTCGTAAATGGTATTTAGCAGATGCAATGGATTTTTTGTATGGTTTTATGAATCAGCATAAACCTAGTGTTACTAACAACGTCGTGGAATTTTGGGAAGAAAGGACAAATAGTCTGGATGAAAATGAAGTCCCAGAATATGAAGAAGAGGTTGAGCACCAAATAGAAAATAACATAGAGTATGAGGATACAACATCTACTGGCCAAAGACGAAGTTATTCAAATACCAAAATAATAAAATCTTCAGTAACTGACGATATTATTGGATCCGTTATCGAACACCTTTTATCAGAAGTCAAGTCTCGAGATAAAGACAATCCAGAATGGAGCTTTTTCAGAAGTCTTATGCCAGACGTTTCTAAACTTTCAGCAAAGAGACGAAGAAAATTTAAAGAAATCACATTAACAACGCTTAACAAACTCATGGAAGAAGAGGAAATGGAAAATTCAGATTTAGTGTAGAAAAATTACTGTTGACTGGAAGATTATTTATCGTTGTGATTAATATAGTTCAAATCTATATTGCCCTGGAATCTTCAAGAATTTTCTGTACTAATGATATAGTTTATTTTGATAAGATATATTGTAAGTTTGCTATCAAAACCAAAATGCTAGTATTGTGATTTGTTAAGAAAAGAAACCTTATTCAGACTGAAAAATACTTAATTTTGTAAAATAATACATTAGAAAAAAAGTTTTTTTTTTTGTAATTGTTATACTATCCCAGAAATTTAAACAAAAATAAAAATGTTTTTAGTTTGTAATTGAGTTTAAAATTCGCGGTATTTTGAAGTCAACGTAGCAGAAGACAGCAGGGAGGTGAAGCCAATACTAAGAGTTGCGAACGGGAAATGCATGAACGACTTTATGACATCTGGTGGTTCTGTTGCACTGATATTTGCGCATGAATCACGCTTAGTTAATGGCAGCTTACTTGACTCTGCTATCTTTAAAATCATAAAATATCAAATTTTGCATTTTTCTTATACAGACGCATTACTTTAAAATAGTTTTTTTTGTTTATTGGTTACAAAAATTTTAATTTTATAGAAAAAGGGACAAAAAAGAAAAAAAATTGAGTCAAACAATTCAAAGATGACCTTTTCTGAAGAAAAATATTTGCCTAAAGTTTTAGAAATGTGTGTAACGAGCGACTATAGGTTCTCGCTCGAGGCCGATTAATTTAATCGACCTATCGAATTAAGCTCGCGCGATTTTCAACTTTCAAATAAATCAAATCGCGTTTAAGGAAATTCCCATCCAATTTAGATAGAAGAATTTCCCACGGGACACAGCTGAAAATAATAAAAAGACCCTGAGAAAAGCGTAGAAATATCCTAGCTAGAAATATTACTTATAAATATTAGATTTAAATTTATTATACGAATGGTCAACATGTGCCGTCGGCAAGGAATTCAACAATGTAAATTAGTTTTAAGATTTCTCTGTAAGTTTTATATTTCTTCTGTGTATACTAGTTTTAAGGATAAGAAAAGGTTAAGTCTGGACCATAGGATTAAAATAAAGTAAGATAGAACTAGGAATATAGAAGTAATATTGATTTATTTAAGGTAGGCAAAAACTAAGCAGAAAAACTAGGTAGATAGGTATAGAAACTTTAGTCACATAAAGTTATAGAAATTCAAAATAGCATGTCTGGTCGCCAGAAGGAAGTAAAAAGTAATCCTTTAAGATTTACTGTTTTACTGCCTTCCCTTGCGCTTTTACTGCAAGCGCCATAAAAACTTGCAGCTGAGAGGAGAGAGGCTAGAACTGGGTTTTTCCGAATCGGGCTGCTTCGGATTCGGATTCTCCTAGTCGAGCTTCTCCGGGAAATTGGGCTGGGCCTAGCGAGGGCCACTGTGTGAAAATAGAGAGAGAGGGGATGCGTGGGGGAGTTGTGAAAGGGGATGCGTGAGTCCTGTAGAGTGGAGGAATGAACAGAATGTACGGGGCTTTCGATCGGAACCTATTTCTGCCGTTATATAAAGTAAGTCGAAAACTTCTACAAATTCCTTCGTTGAATTTGTAGAGCATCGAACTTCGGCAACAGTTGTGAAAACCGGTAGTATATTTTATAAAGGTCCAGATTTAACAAGGTTTTATCTATACCAAGTCGATTAAATATTAATTTTACTCTAACCTGTGTGTTTATTCATTTATAAAGTTTGAATTTTTCCCGGTCCCTATAAAGGGTTAACACTGGAACGAACCAATCGTTCTAGAGTTTGACCACCCGTGATATCACGCGTGCGCGGCTCGTAACATAATTTGGGGGCTCGTCCGGGATCCAGTGCGGGAAAATTTAACTGAAAATTCCGTGTGTTTCGCGAGTGCAAATAGTGGAAGGAAGGAAGACTCATATAAACCTACAAAAAGGGAAAATTGAATAAATAAATGTTAAGTGAAAATAATGATTAGTGGCAGTGCAATGGACACATTACTAAAATAATCATTGTGTATTTCGTTTATTATCATTGATTCGTTTTCCAAGTGAAATACATCCAATTTGAACTGAGTGCAACGCGACACACATCAAGATACCTTATCGTGACTTCGGGGTTGAATATTCTCAGCTCCTTGTTTATCAGACGAGGAAATCATCAGCGGAGGGAAAAATAAACCTATGGAATCGAATTACCCGTGACTTTCAAGGATCCTCATCAACTTCCTGGTGAAATACTGCTGTCTTCACTCTTCAAGGAAGCCTCAATACCCTCCTACGGTGAGCAGACGTGGATCGAGAACCGGAACTTCAAGCTTCATCTGAAAATAAAAACCCAGTATTCAACCTGAAGTGATTGGAATACTTAAAATAAAATAATAACTCATAAGTGGGCCTATAATATCTATCTCCATCGAAGTTCTCAATTTTGGGCTGGTTGCTGCTTCTTCGGATTTACCTGCGAGAACATCGAGGAACATCGAGGAACATCGAGGAACACCGAGGAACATCAAGGAACATCGAGGAACATCGAGGGACATCGAGGGAAGATTCTATTGTGATAAGTGCGGGAGTGAACCTTCATAAAAGGGCAAAAGGTCATTTCTTTTTCTCGTTGATGCTCAGTGTTGTGCGACTAAAAATTGGATTTTATCTGTGCAGCGACAAATAACGAGGACTAAGCACAAAGGATTTTAAAAGGTTGCGTTAGATTGTAAATTATATTATACATTTGTATTAACATATTTATATGCATATATTCACGCGTTTTCTCGAATTTTCCAGTCTCAGTAAATTATAAGTATAAAACAATAATATTTCTACCGTATTTTCTCTGAACACGTGACTCGAGTTATATTCAGTTAGAGTTTCGTAAAATCGAGATAAATTTTCAGAAAATTCAGTTATCTTTTGATACATTTAAGGAAAAATTTTTGGTTTTCAGTTGCAAGGTGTTGAATATTCTGATACTTGTATCTGGAAATTCCGAAATTTGTTGCAGGAATAATTTAACGTTTTTTGGTAACTGAAATTTTATGCAGTTACATGTAACTAAAAATCCAGTCAGGTTTCATAATATTGAGGAAAATTTCAAAATTTTAGTACATTTTCCGTAATTTTAAGACACCTTCACTCAAAACATCGTACATATCGCCAAATTTTACGTTACCTTTGTAACATAAAAACTGTAATTTCACGAACATTTCTAACAGTGTTTATCTAAATCACGAGATTGAGATTGCTATCCAAGATTCTACAGTATTATTTTTCCCTTTCAGATTAAGTACTGTTTTCGTATAGCGGACTGCCTAAATTTTAATAGATGTGGTAACTTCTCATACTTCTCGCAAATCGGAGGGAAGTTGTACTGTTTGATCTAATTAAATATCTTTATATATAAGCACCAAAACGACGATGGAAATAAATAAATAAATATTATATATATTGTGCCTTTTCTCCTATTGAAAACAAATAAACAAATAAATAAATAAATAAATAATAATAATAATAATAATAATAATAATATATAATTGAAGAGATATGTTGATGTTGATAGTTGGCTTCAGCGTCGAAGGTTAATAAGGGCTCAAAGTTTCACATAACCAAACTCTAGACTCTGATCGGAGCCTTCAACAGTGATTTATTTTAGATTTAAAATAGAAGAAAAAAATAAATAAATAAATAAAATACGCAAAACAATTTTGCTAACTAAGGGCTTCTTTGGTGGAGAGTTTTATTATCTGCGTCTTTTAATGCATCGATAAACACTTGCAATTGCTTCAGACTAAAATATTTTAAAAAAGGAGAATTGAAAATTGACAAACTTTTACAACGAATTAGAAACTTCAAAATAAATGCGTAGTATCATACTGAAGACTTTCCCAAGTGTGGGTATGGACAATGAGATTGATTATTCAGAATGTGCACGAAATGTACCCAAGTTTATATATAATATCATACATAAAGTTTTCTTTGGTTTGAATCTAAATTAAAAATAATTACGTAAACATTTTTCGTATAAAACTGAAAACGTATAAAATTGAACATCGGAATTTTTTTTGACATCTAGAAGAATTTAACATGAATTAACATTTTTCTCTTTTCATATACATTAGATAGAAAAAGTTTTTAATAATATGTTAAAACGTAAAAAGAAGTATATGGAAAATTCGAGGAAACTCAGAGAATATAATAACCGATTCTCAAATGTAATCGACGAAACGGAACCATTGCGAACAATCGACAAGATTTACGACTTGAATGATGTCGATGAATCCGAGTCAGTAAGCGTAAATAATATAATTATTAGGAACGATAGATTAGGGTCACATGGTCTTAACTAGACACTCTTGAAAATCAGCATAAGCAATTTAGGCAAATAGAAATTCGCAAAGCGGAAAAATCTCGTGAAATAACCAATTTATCCGCGAGAGTTCCGGAAATGTCAACCATCCCTTCCCGCGCTTCGTCTTCTTGCCTCGATAAGGCAAATCTTACCTTGCGACCCGAAAAGTGTCTCTTCTTACGTAAAGAGGTTTGTTACCTCGGCCACATTATCACTTGAAACGGAGTGAGACTTGATCTTAAAAAGGTGGAGGCAGTTCGTAGGTTTTCTCAGCCAAAAAGCCAAAAGAACATCAAACAGTTCTTAGGCCTTGCTGGGTATTACCGCCGTTTTATACCCGATTTTTCTACCATTGCGAAGCCGTCGACCTTTCTCCTGAAAAAGAACGTTCCATTTAGATGGACTGAAAGTCAAAGTGAAGCTTTTAATCAATTAAAAAATATTTTGTCTTCCCAACCATTGCTTCAATATCCTGATTTCACTAGGCCCTTTATCGTTTCAACTGATGCTTCGAATTATGGATTGGGAGGGGTTTTGAGTCAGGACTTTGATGGTAAAATTCTCCCTATTGCATACACTTCTAGAACATAAAATGAGTCAGAAACAAATTATTCAACCACACAAAAGGAAATGCTTGCCATCCTGTTCTCGGTTGAAACATTTCGACCATATTTATATGGGAGAAAATTCACGCTGGAAACAGACCATCAACCATTGACTTGGCTCTATAGTTTTAATAAACCTAATCCCAAGATTGTTCGTTGGAGACTCCGTCTCAATGAATATGATTTTAGAGTAGTCTATAAAAAGGGTATCAGTAATCTCAACGCCGATGCACTATCGCGTAATCCCTATGATGGAGAGCAGTCTCGACACGATATTGAAGAAGATAAAACCTCTTTAGAAGATTTCGACCCACTTGATTCCTCTTCCTAACTAACAACGCACGAGGTGTTGACCTGCATGAATCGAACACCTGTGCGCCTTTATCCCTTCTCCAGCAATCAAAAATTTATTACACGTGTCGAGAACGCTTTCCTAGGACTAAACTCTTTGCCCGTGGATAAGAACATAAAAAATAAATATTATCCATGTCGGAATATACAAAAAAAAAAAAAAAAAAAAAACAAATAAATACGAACCTGACAGTGACGATGCCTTTGAAACAGCAGACGAGGGCAGTGATGGAGAACAGAATGAACCTGTCATCCATAATATTAATTGTGATCGCCAAAAGACCTTTGAGTGTGGGGCAAGATCTGAAACATCAGCTTGCAGTGCTCACACCGAGGATGAGGCAGAATTTGATAATCATAGGTCTGAACCGCAGGATTTCGGGGCAATTTCCACAATAAGGAAGTCGCAGTGCTCGAGTCCTCATCAGACAATGAAAAATGTGTAATGTCCAAGTCGCCAGGTTGTGGGGCAATCTCGGGAGAAAGCCGGCTTGCAGTGCTCACACCTGTATTCGATAAGGACGATAGGCCCAGTAATTGTTTTGATACTCATACATCTGAACCGCAGGATTTCGGGGCGATTTCCACAATAAGGAAGTCGCAGCGCTCGAATCCTCATCAGACGAAGAAAAAATGTGTAATGTCTAAGTCGCCAGGTTGTGGGGCAACCTCGGGAGAAAGCCGGGTTGCAGTTCTCACACCTGTATTCGATAAGGACGATAGGCCCAGTAATTCTGTTGAGAAAAGGCAAGTCACTGAGGTCAGCATTTTTTATCGCGAGGGGACGAATCTAAAAATTCAAGAAAAACGAGCAATCTTGAGAATCAATTTGATGATAATTACGACACGGATTTTTCAGAATCAGAACAGGAAATCTTAAATAATACTTATCTTTGTCAGCCAGTACTCGTTAAAGATGAACCTATTCCTTCAACCTCTGGTCTGTCTCCAGCATCCGAATTTCATACCACCAACGAATTAATAAATCCGGAATTTTCTTGTATAAAAATGTCAAAAGATAAACTCCACATGCGCTACGATAATCTTGTATTATTCATCCCCGCTGATTTAAAAAAAAAATTACAACTGAAACTGGCAGGGAACTCATACAAGCCAACAGGCTTATATATGAAGACCTCTTCAGTGAAAATCCTGAAAATTTGCAAATCAAAAATTTAATTGTGATACCTCCAACGTTATATATTTTAGGAATTCATGAAAACAACCAAGAACCATTGATTAAATAGAATCGCGTCCCATTCGACCCTGAAATCAAACCACCTTAGTAAAAATATAATAAAATAAAAAATTAGAATCAACACACACATACTTATACACACTGTCTTAATATTAAAGTTAAATTTGATCCTAGTTTTCTAAATAAGAGGGGGGTGAGAGTTGAGCGACTAGGCCTCGCTCAAAACATGCCCCTACTATAAATATCAACATAAACAAGTAGTGTAAAACAAAATTTGCAGGTTAGACTTACCATCTACAAGTGCATCTTGCCTCATCCTAGTACCATTGATCATAATCAGACGAAATACACTCCACAAATAAAAATAGATAAGACTTCTTTTTCTCATCTCAAACGTTGAATTCAGGCACTTATATTTTCTCATTCGGTCACTCTTCTTTTCTTCATTAACCCAAATGTCGACACCTGTCACATGCAATCATGTACGATCATCACGGATCACGTGGTACGGTAGCGTCGTCTGCTTAATCGAACTCGTTGCGTATCGAATTATATCGAACACATCGAACTATTTGCGCGAATTTCGAATTTCGATATTCTCTCTGTCCCCAGACTTCTGCTTAAATAAAGATCCACAAATTCAAAAATCTAGATAGGTAGGAATACAGTAAGATATTTTCTGACGAAAAATCTTCTTATAAGGGTGGAGGTGTAACGAGCGACTATAGGTTCTCGCTCGAGGCCGATTAATTTAATCGACCTATCGAATTAAGCTCGCGCGATTTTCAACTTTCAAATAAATCAAATCGCGTTTAAGGAAATTCCCATCCAATTTAGATAGAAGAATTTCCCACGGGACACAGCTGAAAATAATAAAAAGACCCTGAGAAAAGCGTAGAAATATCCTAGCTAGAAATATTACTTATAAATATTAGATTTAAATTTATTATACGAATGGTCAACATGTGCCGTCGGCAAGGAATTCAACAATGTAAATTAGTTTTAAGATTTCTCTGTAAGTTTTATATTTCTTCTGTGTATACTAGTTTTAAGGATAAGAAAAGGTTAAGTCTGGACCATAGGATTAAAATAAATTAAGATAGAACTAGGTAGATAGGTATAGAAACTTTAGTCACATAAAGTTATAGAAATTCAAAATAGCATGTCTGGTCGCCAGAAGGAAGTAAAAAGTAATCCTTTAAGATTTACTGTTTTACTGCCTTCCCTTGCGCTTTCACTGCAAGCGCCATAAAAACTTGCAGCTGAGAGGAGAGAGGCTAGAACTGGGTTTTTCCGAATCGGGCTGCTTCGGATTCGGATTCTCCTAGTCGAGCTTCTCCGGGAAATTGGGCTGGGCCTAGCGAGGGCCACTGTGTGAAAATAGAGAGAGAGGGGATGCGTGGGGGAGTTGTGAAAGGGGATGCGTGAGTCCTGTAGAGTGGAGGAATGAACAGAATGTACGGGGCTTTCGATCGGAACCTATTTCTGCCGTTATATAAAGTAAGTCGAAAACTTCTACAAATTCCTTCGTTGAATTTGTAGAGCATCGAACTTCGGCAACAGTTGTGAAAACCGGTAGTATATTTTATAAAGGTCCAGATTTAACAAGGTTTTATCTATACCAAGTCGATTAAATATTAATTTTACTCTAACCTGTGTGTTTATTCATTTATAAAGTTTGAATTTTTCCCGGTCCCTATAAAGGGTTAACACTGGAACGAACCAATCGTTCTAGAGTTTGACCACCCGTGATATCACGCGTGCGCGGCTCGTAACATGTGATAGGAGACAATATTTTTAAAAATAATAAATGCGACTGAATCCTCTGTTCAAAAATGTGAATAAAACAAATTCCTTCATTTCCCATTTAGTTTCATCGTATTTGTTATTATCTAAATACATGACTAAAATTTTTATTATATTTCTAATTATTTTGTCACTACTCAGGTCGTATGAAGTTAAATTACATAACAGAAGAGGGCTTAAAATATTTTAATGCAACTTTTTATATGGAGAGGGGAGTCCAAAATTGCTAAAAAAAGGAATATGTTATTTAAATATGGTTCCTTTATCATAAATTGGACCATTAAGTTTTTAAATTAAATTTATATTTCAAAGAAGCGCGGGAATAAATTGTTCATGTCATTAGTCGGTGCAACGCATGCGCAAAGCACAAGTTACGTTTTATCAGACACTGATTGTTTGTGTAGCGGACGATGATATCCGGCCACGTAAAGTTAAAATAAATAGAGTTCTTGAAGTATTTTGTACCGGGCTTTAGCAAAGGTAATAAAGGTCGTGCTTGGTGTTTTTATGGACTTAAATGTGTCTTAATTAACAAAAGAACTTTTGAATTGTGAAGAATGGACTACTGGTCTGCGTGTTTCCTTTTTGTTTCATTCCTTGGCTCCATTTTACGTGCAGGTAGCATAGAGCTAACCTTCGAATTGCCAGACAATGCCAAGGAATGCTTTTACGAAGAAATAGGAAAGAATGTTACATCTACACTAGAATTCCAGGTATCATTTTTTAATATTTTTAAATAAAACCACGCGTTCTCTCCCTTGAGTTATAACCACGGCAACTTTGAAGTCTAACCTAGTAGAATTGTAAAAGTAAATTTTGTAATTTTACTATCGTATTGGCTTTGATTTACAAAATATGAATATCAGAATAATATGTGTAATTACATTTTTATTGAAGTTGGTCAAAAAAGATGTTCATATTATGTGTTTGGAAATGTGAAATGCCACATGTGCAAGGTTGCGTTCCTTATTTTTTATTTGTTAAGCAGGGATGGGCACGAAAGTTACCTTACGTTAATTACATTGATTTTACTATATTTTTTCATATATTTTATCATAAAATTCCGAATTATTGTGATTTACTCTATGAAATTTGCATTTATTTAGCGTGAAAAATCTCAAGAGGTATGTAACTTCTCATTTTCATTGAGAAGAAAATAATATCGTGTTTTAGTTAATTTACTGTTAAAAGAATTAGTTATGCTTAACGTATTGATTTTATATCAATATTGAAACTTTTAGGTGGTGACTGGAGGGCAGTATGATGTGGATGTCACGTTAGAAGCACCCAATAAGGAAATCATTTATCGTCAAGTCAAGACCCAATTTGATTCTCATACTTTCACACCTACAATGTCAGGCGTCTACAAAGCTTGTTTTAGTAATGAATTTTCCACGTTTTCCCACAAAATCGTCTACATGGATTTCCAAGTGGGTGAGGAACATCCTCTCCCTGGAATTGGCGAACACGTAACTGTGATGACTCAGGTAATGTTTTAATTTGAACTTTTATTTGATTACTTAATAAACATATTTTTATAAATGTAAAATATTTTTCCATGATGGAAATGTATTCAATGTATGAATTATTTTCAGATGGAATCGTCGGCCCAAGAAATCCACAAAAATCTTATCAGTATCCTGGATTACCAAACACATCATCGTTTAAGAGAGGCGCAAAATCGCAAAAGAGCAGAAGATTTGAACGAGCGAGTACTTTGGTGGTCTCTGCAAGAAACTCTTGCGATATTAATAATAAGTTTTGCACAAATTTATGTTCTCAAAAATTTTTTCACGGACAGAAAACCATCTCAAAATCTTTAGACCGAAAATTCACACAAAATTCGTAATGTTTTTGGAAAATTTAGACAATGTTTTGGTAATTCTTCTCATCGTGCAAAAAATTTCATGAAAATAGAATATTGATAGATTAAGGTTTGTGTACAATGGTTCCTCCAGTCTTTAGTTTTAAGTTTGGCATAAAAATTCATATGCCTATCAAAAAGAGATTGCGGGGCCTGCGAATTATGTAAGACGCGTTTTATATGTATTATTTGGATATTAATTTATCGAAAAATATGAATATTTCGAAGGAGATGCTTTCACATCCGGTAAATACAGAGGAAAAGGCGTAAACGATAATTTCGTTTTAGATTTATCATTCGCAGGACTTGAAGTTGCACTTATATTGAAATGAGTGTAACATCGACATTTATCGTCAAAGTCTCTTTATATTCGGTGTGTATGTGTAACATAATTAAAACGTTTGTGTGAACTTTCTGAATTCAAAATTTGTTCTTAATTTTGTCCTATATCCTTCATCATTAATTATTTTCTCAGACATATTATGATTTATGTATACGATTTGCAACGAATTTAAAATTTAATTTTATATCTTTGAAGAAACGGTAATCATTTTTATTCTGATTATGATTTTAAATTGCTTTTCCTATATAAAATTAACACTAAAGTTTGCTTAGAGATTAATTGGTCTCAATTTTGAATTATTATTAGTCTACTTTAAATAAGATCTATTGTAACTGAACTTTGAATCGTATCACTATTATGAGAAATAAATTTAGAAAACAAAACTTTTTAAAGCAGTTTAATTTTCATATCATCACGAATTTTAAGTATATATATATATATTAAAAAGTCATTGAAGTTTTGTAAAAATGTAAAAATCTGTTTATAAAACCTTAGCCAAGAACTTGAAGGTTATGAATTTGCACGTTTATATATTTTATGTAAGGTATAGGGTAAGGGTATTGAATTATAACCTGTAAATTTACTGGTTGACGCAAAATTCTTTTTGAACTAGAGAACCTAAATAGTGAAGATGGTGAATAAACGTGGAAACTTCAGTCCAATAATTGAATTATGTGTTTGGTTTTTAAACAATTCAAACAAGTATTAGACACGTGCTTACAGAATTTTCCTTTCAAAGAATTCCTCACGCAAACGTATATTTTGGATGCATAAAATTGATTACTTACAATCAAACTCGAATTCTTCAGAGGACACTTGCACGTAAGTTGGAGTAAATAACTGGAATAACTAAGTAATTAGATAAAAATTAAAAAAGAACACAAACAAATACTTATTTCGGATTTTATTGTTTCTAGATTGATTGGAATGATAATTCGATTGATTTCAAGATCACCGTTAAAATCGAAAAAACTCGATTTTCGAATGTTTTTAAATCAGAAAAATGATAATCGATTTTTTTTATAAACAATGAAATATTGGATACATTTAAATTACATAATTCAGAAATAGTTGAATAAGACACAAAATAACTGCCGTTTTATACTTTTTCAAGGAAAACATTTTTTTTGAACTTTTCCTCCTCGACGGACGTACGTGTAACTGAGTAGACAGGCGGGGAAGTAGAATTATGACTAACTTCCCTTCCGGCCAACACATAACCTCTTAAAAAATCAACCATTGTTTTTCTAACAAATCAACAAAATAATAACAGCTGGAATCGCTTTTTATTTTGGCTTTAGACAAAAATTGACTAAAATGGAGGTAAATATTTTTAAATTCAAAATAATTTAACTATTTTTTTTTATTGATTAAATTACCACAAAAATTTCAATTATTTAGGAACAAAATATACCGATTGATATAAATTCTAGCAAGTTGTTAGAATGGTTAATAAATAGAAGGCACTGTAATAAAGATTGGCAAACTCATATTCTACCTATTAGGGAAAAAATTAACACTGCAATTCAAGATATGCCAGTTCACGAAGAAATAGCAAAACTCCTTTCAGGAACTCGTAAGTATAAATTGTCACTGAAGATTATTTTGAATTTTTTGTATTTTAATTAATTTCTACTTTATCCTTATGCAGATATAAACTATTTTCATTGCAAGAAGATTGTCGAAATCCTCAAGGAAACAGAAGCAGACACAAAAAACTTGTTTGGTCGGTATGGTTCGCAGCGAATGAAAGATTGGCAGGAAATTGTTAGACTATATGAAAAAGATAATTTGTATCTTGCTGAAGCAGCGCAGATGCTAATTAGAAACATAAACTACGAAGTTCCAGGCTTCAAGAAGCAAATTCAGAAATTAGAACAAATACAAAACGTAAGAATTTAATAATAGAACTAATTTTTTTAACGAATATAATGAAAATCTTACATTTCAGGAGTTAGAAAAAAAGGAAGCCGAGTATAAGAAATCAGAAAACACTGCTCAATCAGAATTTAATGTGACTTGTAAGCAATTAGGAATAACTGGAAAGCATATAAAAAAAGAATTACTTGAAAGAGTAAAAGAATTGCCAGAAATGTATCAAAATATTTCTAGAAAGATAAAGCCACTAGCAGATGTCGTAGAATTTTATAATGCGTTTGTCGAATACACGCTTGGAAGATCGCACAACGGTGGTTGTGTTCCATTATTGAATTACATAATTGGTAAGACATAAAAGTAAGATATTTCTTGAATGATTTTCACTGAGAGAATTTTCTTTTTGCAGAAAAAGGCAATACTACGACTTACGAATGGACTTATGGAGAAGCTCCTTTGTCGGTTGTCGAGTCACCTCTGGATATTAATCTTGATGATGAAGAACAGAAATATGATGATACGGTAAGGAACTTCGTTTAAAAGCTAAAAATTTGAATCAAATAATATATTAGTCTTAAATAAAAATTTGAAAACCTTTAAAAATAAATAATTTTTATTCAAACATAGATAGATTTTGGTGATGATGCAGTGGAAGGAGTCAATATTAGTGGATTGGACTTGAACGGAACTGTGGATTTTGGAGATGTTAGTTTAGAAGGCGAAGGTGAAATAGATTGGGGTGATATAAACGTAGAACAAATCGCAGATGCTGAAATAGATTACAATGTCTCTTTTGAGTCAGGCATCGTCGTTGAATCTGCAGGAAATGACGGAGGAGTTGCTACTGGAAAAGAGGCTTTGACAATTTTAGATAATCCCTCCACAAGGAATGATTTTATTGATCAGTTGTTTGAGGTGTGAATTTAAATTGATATGAATTATTAACCGTGTGCAAAAATTTAAATATTCTGTATAATCCAAATGTTTGCTTACAATTCTCTTTTCCGTTTTAGCTGGAGGCCTTTTTGAAACTAAGGCTCTACGAGTTCAAAGATGATCGTAATAAAAATCAGCTAAGTATGAGTCAAATGCAGGAAGTTTCTTCTGCTTTGCAACTTGCCACTTTAGATAGTACGCAAAATATGTTAGACAGTGTACAAGTTATTTTGTCGGAAATTTTGGACCCGAGAGTTCAACATCTTCACAACATTAAGCATTCACCTAGGTAATTTTATCAATTTTAAATTTATTATCATTGAAAAAAATTTTAGTGAAAGTGTTTAAATAATAATGAATATTCAGATTCGTTGAGGCCTTGAACGCAACCTTGAAACAAAAATTGTCCTTGGTTGAGAAAATGAAATCCTTGCAAGCATCCACAAGAGAAAAGAGAGAGGAAACGAGACAACAAGTTCTTGAAGTCCAACCTATGTTGAAATTAGTCATACAGAGGACCAAAGAACTTCAAACTGAAGTGAGTAAAAATACACAAGTTCTTTTTTCTTCGTTCGAATTTGAAGTAACAGGAAATATTACAATGCTTTTATTCTATTCTCTGCAGATCGAGCAGGACATTTCGAAAAAATACAAAAACAGGGTTGTTCATCTCACTGGGGGCATAAATGTTTTGTAAACTTCAAAAAAAGTAACGCGATTTTAAGCTAAGGGTGAAGGGTTCGTTGCATATATTTAAAATTTTGAATGTTAAATTAAATTGTCTTCGTATAATAGCCAAGTAAAAAAATATACCATATGTTTTATTATAAATAGATGCCATTTCTTAAAAGTTTCTATTTCCACTAATGGTAACTGACACAAGCGTTTACAATCAAAAATTACAATCATCAAGATTTCTTGATCATTTGTTGGTCGAGAATTTTTAATAAATCATAAATAGGTTTTGAACGAGTCTCCAAGGTGACGAGGTGCAAACTGCTTTCTTAGTTGGACACGGGAATTTTCTAAGACATTCTGCGAAAGATCGGTCACATTCGCACAACCTTTGAGCGCAAGATCCTGATCCTCCCCATTTTCCATGCTGAACAGCTGAATTAGAAATTTTGAAATTAGACTTTTAAAAGATTATATGTAATAAAATTATATAAGTAATATTTCCAACCAACCACATATTGGTTTTCGACCTCGATAGCACTTCCAATAATAAGGCACAAAATATTGCACAAGTAATGGACATTCTGTAGCATCGTAGCATTTATCGTGCATCATACAACATCTAGAATTAAATCATTAAAATATTACCTATTCTACTTGAAGGGTAGAGACCAGTGACATTTCAATATCGTGAAATCTATCTATAGTACTCTCAAAATCTTGAAAAAAGTATAAGAAAACTGCTATAATAATATAATAATAATAATAATACAAAGAAAGTAAATCATTTTTATAACACAGTATAATTATAGAGCAAATATTTAAACTAAAAAAAATTGTCAAGTTACTAGTGTTTTAACTTAAATTACTTGAAATTTCACTGTTTTCTTCCCTTAAAAAGGAAGATAGAAAAAATATTTTCAAAATTTCCTTACCGATCGATGCCATCAGTGATGTATCCAGACCCAAGAAAACCGCAGTAACAACCATATCCTTTATAGGATAAAGGATTACAACCAGTGGCACATACGAGCATATTATATAAATGGATAACTCCTCTTTTGAATCTTCTTTGATGCCCTTTTGAAGAATTGAGGCTAAACGTTTGACATACAATGAAATAAATTTAAAAATTAAGAAAAATTATTGAACAGACTTACAAAGTTTGTACTGGCAGTGTATCTTTATTCAAAAGAGATTCTTTAAGTAGACTATCATCATTAATTACTAATGACGAGGTATTATTCCATAGATATCCACTAAATCCTATATAAAGATCTTCTTTCTCAAGGCTCGGATCCTCGCTACCTGAAACTGATTATTATTTTTTATAAATTCAATTCAGCATGAAAAATCATTTTATGAACAGTTTTTACAACAGGACAAAGGCAATTTTGTAGTAACAAGAGTTGATTATCCGTCAAATTTTATAATCTACTTTGCATTAGAAAGGAAGTAGAGCATGAAATAAAAAATGCATTATTACAATAATATTCAAATGAAATCCAGATGGAAAAGGAAAGTTTCTTTCCTAGTGAAAGTTGTCACCTAGGCTTTAAATATGCGTGAAACTATCAGATAACACAGAGATTCACAGAATAATTACTTTATGTTTTGTCTATACACGGTGGAAGTTTGATCCATTCTTTCGTCTCAATACATGGATCAATGAGATGTCAAGATACCAAACGATTATATTGAATTACATAAAGGGTGAAAATAGGATCATCCACAAAAAATTTTTTTTTATTCAAAGTTAATTTTTTTATAAACTTTGATTGTCACAGAATGTAAATGTGAAATTGAAACTGAGTTTTGTATATTCAATTCTTTATAATAAGTAATTAAAAAATGATAAAATATAAATTGCAAATGTCGATATTTTGAAATATACTCGTGGCGCCCTCATGGCGCGAAACACATCCTGTGACGTCATCTGCTTTGAAAAGTTTGAAAACAAGCTGTATAATTAATGTTTTTCTCAAAAAATGGAAAGAAATAAATGTTGCCGGTGGTGTTTTGTCCCCAAATGTAAAAGTACTAGTGTTGAGAATCGAGGAAAAATATTTCTTTGTGTACTGAAAGGCGAACTACGGAAAAAGTGGTATAAAACTGTTCGGCGTGACATGTGTCCTACAACATCGTTAACATCAGTTAACATCGACAATATTTTGTTGTGAAGACCATTTTAGCGTAAGTATATATTCTAATTTTCAATGTAGAATTATGAAACATGCATAATATTGTACGTACAGTAATTTTTTAATTAAGGATGGTTGACCCATTGACATAACCTCGAACTAAAAAACTGTTTACAGAAGCAGAGATAATAGAACCAGAATTAATTCCACTGTATTTTCGAAGAGAAGGTAATACATTTCCTAAAGAAAATTACTTTGAGTCAAAATTATTTGTTTATTGATATTATTTATTTAATCTTTCATGTATTTCTTAACCACTCAGTAACTAGTTCTGACTAGTTTCTAGTTCTGATTTTAATCCAATCTTAACAAACAATATAGCTCAACTAGTTCATTTTAGAACATTCATTTCAATTTTATTCGTTAATTGTATTTAAAAAAAATTAATTTGTTGCGAAATGCTTATACCATTAAAAATTTGTTTATTTAAAAAGTTTATTGAGATTGGGTAAAAATTAGAACGAGTTACTGAGAGATTAAGAAATACATGAAAGGTTAAATAATATCAATAACAAAATAATATTGACTCACAGTTATTTCCCCTAAAAAATGTATTACTTTCTCTTCGAAAATACAGTGGAATTAATTCTGGTTCTATCCTCCCTGCTTCTGTAAACAGTTTTTTAGTTCGAGCTTATGTCAGTGGGTCGACCCTCCTTAATTAATAAATTACTGTACGTACAATATTATGCATGTTTCATAATTCTAAATTCAAAATTAGAATATATACTTACGTTAAAATGGTCTTCACAACAAAATATTGTTGATGTTAACGATGTTGTAGGACACATGTCACGCCGGACTGTTTTATACCACTTTTTCCGTAGTTCGCCTTTCAGTACACAAAGAAATATTTTTTCTCGATTCTTAGCACTAGTACTTTTACATTTGGGGACGAAACACCACCGGCAACATTTATTTCTTTCCATTTTTTGAGAAAAACATTAATTATACAGCTTCCCTTGTAGAAAAAAATAATTGGACCCGATTGGGACCGATTGATCCGATTGACCCCATTTCAAAAACATTGTTGAAACCGATTTATTAACCGGATTCAATGATGTTTTTGAAATGGGGCCAATCAGATCAATCGGTCCCAATCGGGTCCAATTATTTTTTTCTACAAGGGTTGTTTTTAAACTTTTCAAAGCAGATTACGCCACAGCAAGATATCGGAAAGGCGCGACAGAAACAAGAGTTTGAAATTAATATACCGAATATACATTTTCTTTTTTAGCAAATAAATTGAAAAAATTGTTTTGTACATTATATTTGTATTATGAGTAATTTCAAAGCCTGTAGTTTCATATTCAAGCATATAAAATTTTTAGTGGATGACCCTATTGTTTCCCTATAGACACTTTGAAGTTTTTTTTCCCGGTTACTATGTGAACCTACACACTCGGCCTTCATAATTCATAATAAAGGAGGATAATCTTGTGTCTTCTTTCTGCTACACATATTCATGGGGCATGTACAAATTAGTAAATACATGGCTTTGTATTCACGTCAAACTAGAACACGTCCAAGTACGAATCTTTTTTGAAAGAGAAGGACTATCTTATACAATCAAAAGATGAGAGGACATTAATCATCAAAAGGGTACTGGACTTGGTAAAGACTTTTCAAACTTCTGTAAATTAATTATCAAGCTACACTCTTTGAAATTTCTGTAGTAAATTTAATTACAAACATTTTTTACAATATATTTATTTATTTATTTTAATAAAATGTTCTTTTTCAGATTCTTGATTTAAGAGAATTTTGGGACTTGACCTGAGATGTTAATCTGGAAGCGAATGTTTTTGTGGGGATGAAGAAATGGGAGAGAATTATGAAAGGACGTTTGCAAATTCAATATTTTTTATTTGGTGTATCTATATTACATATCCACTGTCTGGGTTCCTTATAACAAGCGAAGCTTTTCTTTATTTTTTTTATTTGTCGAGACAATACATGCCGGACTGTTTCCACGAGACTGACTCTTTGAATACGATTCTCGCGTTTCTATTCTTGGTGCTTGTTCCTCTTGTTCCGCGGTTTGAACGCGCTTTGTCATGATCTGGAAAATTAGTTTTGCTTCCGCTTCTGGGATTGAAACAATTTTAACTAACGTAGATGGTATACTTTCATTCACATTTGACTCTATAAAAGTGATATCATTTCTGATTTTTTCAAAGGAGTTATTTTTGGAAAAGCACTCCTTGGAAAGTGCTTTTCAAATCAAAATTAGTTTTTAGTTTAGTTCCTGGGAGATTTATTACTTGAATTACTTAAAAATGATAAGGTATTTTTTAGTTGTATTCAGTGCATAAGAGCTGAAATGCGAAATGACCAACGACGTTAATTGGATCTTTTAGAGATGGAAGGGCACTCGGTCGTGAACTTCCATTATCTTACAATAAAAATTTCTTCTAGGAGGAAAAGAAAGTGTTACAAATTAGCTCACTTATACCTTCGCTGCAAAGTTCTTTGGGAACAAAGCCAAAGTTTAAGGAGTAATGAGTCTATGGCTTTATTGTACGAGAATTAAAACTTTTAAAATTAAAACACATTTTTTCTTTGGGTCGAAAAGATGTTTTGATATATTACCAATGACAAATATTAAATTAAGAAAAAATTTAAGATTTCTGACGGTTATTGGTCAAATATGAAAGATTAAAATTATAGAAATTTTGAGATAGACTCAGGAATTGAAAAGTGTAGATTCTTTTAATTCTTATTTTGTTTTTATTACAAGAGCTGTGAAAGCACCCTTTTGAAATAGCCCAAGGGCCATCGAGATCATGCTTCTGTAAGGACTAAATTGAATATGCTTTAATAATTTAGGGTTTTAACGATTCATCTACTCAGCAATTCGCTATACAATATACCAAGTCAGGGGTATACATTTAGGTTTCTGGTTTACTTATCTCGAGCATCGTTCTGCTACTTAAAAAAGACGCGTTAAGGTGCTTACTGCTCTGTGAACTGCGTTAATTAAATACTTCGTTAGCGCCAAGATTTTCTCCAAAGGTCGTTCTTTATATTTTTACTGTGATAATTAAAAAATCGGAGTTCCTACAAAACTAAAAAATGTACTCTGAATTTTGATTATTCCCTGCTACGAATCATTTGTTTCAAGGTCTATTGCCTCTCAGGTCTAGAATCTGGGATATAAAAATTTCCATATTTATCATTACATCAGTGGAAAGTCAGTTCCCACCTGTTGGTGAGAATCAAGATTCATCAGGGTCAAAATAAATGGATCTGTGTAGAGCAATAATTTGAATCATACTCAAATAAAAATGCAACAACAGTGGAAGTTGATACTAAATAAGTAATTGTGATTTAATTAAATTTATTTATTTTAGTAAAAAGTATATAATAATTGTATCTTTTTTCAGGTGAAGAATGGGATTGGATCTGCTTTCTGAGAAACTCCCAATAAGATGTAAATAAACAATATCGTCTTAGCGTGATACCTTTAATCCCAGAGATAAGGATGATGATCAGCAGGATTAAGCAGAAAGTACGTTGACTCCATCCTTTGATTAGAGGTACAGTTCGCTGGGTTCGACACATTGAACACAATCACACTTCCACTGACACTCAGAATCTTCCTGTCAACTTCCTGTCATCGAATTTTGACTTTTAAGGATCTTTTCAATTTATCAACTACCTCAGATGTCATTCTCTTTCTTTAGAGTTAATACCCCCACTCAAATTTAAAAATTCTACTGAATTCCATTTTTTTAAGAACTCAGTGTAATTTAATCAGTTGATTTCATCAGTTCAATCAATGAATCCTTTCTTTTTTGTGGATTCTTCTGCACGTGGATGATGCTAGTTACGAACTGCAGTTCCTCGCGGCATAATACTGATCCATCAGTTGTTACCTGGACAGGAATCCCTCCTACCATTCCTTGGAATCCTGGAGCTCTGACTTCCCTCTACTCAATCTCGTGGCATAACCCTGACATCCCACACGAAGGGGGTCGTTTCACGCTTTAGGTCATCAGTGAATTACACTTTCACTGGTTTACTCAATGAGACCACTCTTCTCTTTTATATCTTCCATTTTCACTTGACTATCATCCACGTTCAAAACAATCTCAGGATCATTTTGGTTTCTTGACATTCTCGCTTAAAGGAGTCTGAGAGAAAAATCTCTGCAGGTGATTCAACCATGAATCGTGATCTGATTCGGGCTTTATTTTAGGCCAGAATGCATGCAATTTGGAAGATAATAAAATTGAAGCATAAGTCTTGTTTCAAAACTTGAAATTTTCCGTTTGTGATTTAAAAATCAGTGATTGAGAAACTTTGAGATCGAGGTCAGATTTTAGAGACAGGCAAGTTTTACAAGGGCGATCAGTATTTAAATGAATAAGTGGGAATTTCAACATTTCGGGAATTTATTTTGAAAAGAGCGAATTTTAAGTCTGTTGTATCTAATGGAATTCTACTAGTAACTGCATATAGATTTTCTTGAAGTCAGTTACTGGAAATATTTTGTAGAGCTTCATCCTCCAATGCCCACAGGCCTTATGACTGCAGGGATGAACCAGTTATTCGAATTAGTAGGCCATTGGTGATGGTTAGTCGATTTAAGTTGAGCTGAAGGATAATATCTAATGATCTTTAATTCTTATAATTTAATAATCCTGACCGCCAGCATGCAATTCTCAGCAATAACATTTACTCTTACGAATAGATTTACTAATAAGAATATTTATTTTATTATTCATATGAACATTATTTTTAAATTGAATTTGAAAATTAATATATTCATTATACATTATATACAATTATACTGATAATAGTTGGACATTTACGAGTCAACTTAAATAACATTAAAGCAGGTTTCGTGACTATGAATCTTCATTATTATGAAATTTAGTAATCCCAGTGACTTATTCAGATGATTTGTGTCTGTAGAAGTGAGAAATACATTTTCAAATCTTCATTGATGTTTGCTGGAATGTGAAAGGAGAATGCTTGACAAAACGTTGCAAAAAGTTATTGTGTAAGACTCTTAAAATTATTTTTTATTGTTAACTAATATTTGAGCATCTGCAACAACTTCGAGAATTTGTGCAATCGAGTTCATAACTTATAATCAAAAGATTATGAAGGATTTGTTGCATCTTAGGAACAGTAGAAGATATGATATGTGGTTTAAGGGGTAACCACTCTAGAATTTTCAAAAAATCGAAAACATTTTTTTGCTTTGAATGATTTCTTAGGTCCTTAAAAACAATGAAAATTTGTTAAACCTTGTTTTACGACTTACAAAGAAGAGCGTCGCGGTGTGTAAGTAATGCTCAATAAAGCTTAAAACACGTTTTCTGGGCTTCATATTTTTCAAAATGACCGGAAACATAACTTAAACAAATATTCATCAATCTACTCGAAATTTTTACTGTAGCTTTAAAATTACATTTTCTAGAGAAGTACTCAAGGAATTTACGTTTAGATGAAGCCGTTTTTTGTTATAAACAATTTATCACGCAATTTTTCACTAAAAAACTGAATTTTTTGTTCATTAGTGCATATTTTTTGCAAAAAGTGGTTTTTCAAAATTTTCCTGTGTACTTCTCTAGCTAATCATGTCTAAATTACGGAAAAATTTTATTTTTCCTTCTAGGTTTCAAAATATAGGAGAAACCTTTCCGGTCGTGAAGCAATTTCAGTGAATTCAGTTTCTTCAACACGTCTTGAACACCGTCAATTTGTTGCAAAAAAAAAATAATAAAAGTTTTTTTTATACACTTTAATATATGCACAATCAAGTTGAAAACTAAAACTGATCGCATTCGTTATTTTAATCGTTATTAAAAATCATTGAAAAAACCCCTTAACTTTTAGAATCAGTAAAGCGAGGGAAATTTTTTTTTTGTTATCAGCATTGGATAAAAAGTTGGTATTGTGTTAAGCTGCCTTTTTATTTTCGCGGAGACATGCTTCAAATTAGTTTGATAGGCGCAAAATTTTTTTTTGCTGAAACCTTAGAATTATTTTGTTGCAGAATTGTGCAAATGACAATTATAGTTTGGATTTCGTAAGTTTTATCTAATTCTGTATCCTGCAAATTTGTTATACAATTTTCGAATTTATTTATCTAGTTTGAAAATTTTCAAATCACTTTATTTTTCATGTCTCAGTTTTATGAACAATCTAAATTTTTATTTCCCCCACCCCATTTTTATAATTATGCGAATTTTTTGTCTCATAATTCTCTTATGATTTTCAGTTGCGCAAGTATCGTAAATAAATTTAGTTTGGCATTTATTTGTGAAAATAAACAACTGCGGAATAGAGGAAACAAGATTTGTGTTCAGATATTTAAATTGAATAGTTCTAAAAGTAGAAAGTTAAAAGAGTAAAGTTTAGTAATACTAAAATACCTTAATTTTACAGTTTTTAAATGTTAACAATTTTCGAACTTCTATAACATTTTAAATGTTTAGAAATTTAAGAATTAATTGAATCAGATTTAATAAAATTATAACGAGGGGAATTTATGAAAAGAGATTATATAATAAAAAACGAGAATCGGAAATTTTGTAGATTACGAAAATTAAAGATTTTCCAAATACCATATCTTGGAATAATTTTGTAATCCTTAAGGCCATGCCTACTTATCCGATTCCTATCTTACCAATACTTTTTTTTCGCATTTCCACATTAATTAAGATATTGAGTTGAAACTTTGAGTAATTAAGTAAAAAGCAATAAGGGACATTTATCTAATCCTATAAATTTATAATTATGAAAAAAAATTCCCAAAATTTTTTATTTTAATTATAAAAATGTTGGACCAGATAAACGTTTTTAACTCGATATCTCAATTAATGTGTAAATGTGAAGGGCGAAAAAATGTGTCGATAAGGTAGGGATCAGATAAGTAAGACATGGCCTTAATACATTTATTATTAGAATCGCCGAGTAATACGAAAGGAAAAGAGATATGTTTAATAAATTCAAAACAATCTGAAATGAAAATCACTTGCATGTTTATTTCTGCGAATGCATTGTTTCTCAAATGCAGTGAATGATGAGAACTGAACATATAGTTATCCTTTTGTAGACGCATTCACTCGGAAATCTGTTCTTACCAACAAACCTGCTTCCTTCGCGATTTCATTACACCTGAAGCAACAAGAAAAGGTGTCATATTACGGCAAAGATTGCTTCAAACTTTCCGTAACTCGCTAATAGAGTTGAGAGAAAATTTTTAGCATATCGAGTCAAGACGAAAATTTTCAAGTATATACAAATATCATTTAAAAATATTGTGCAGATCTCAACCAAATATACATTTTGGAAAAAATTATTGAACCTTATTAAATCCGATTGAACCGAATCAGAATCACGATTGAAACAGATTACTTCAACTGGATTGATTGTTGTACACATTCAATCGGATCAACTGTATCGGTTTTATTTGTTTTTTTTATTCGGATCAATCGGTCTCAATCTGTTCCAATTACTTTTCTCCCTACAAGAGATTCTGTCCATGATTTATTTTTACACATAATAGTAATAAAGATTGAAAGAACTTTCCATTAGATATTAATATTGATAAAAAATCAATGAAAATATATTTGTCGTATATTATTTGTATAGCCAGAAAGATAAAGGATTTTTCAATGCATTAGTAGGACTGGTAGTAAATCAATATTCGTGATTAACTGTAAATAAGCTCATCCAAAGACTATTATTAATTTCTTTAAATGTCAATGACAACTGAAAGTTGAACATTGAAATTCATGGGACGTCTTCGTCACGCCCGAAAGACGTCCATTATTCTCCTATCCACTGGGTAATGCGTTTTTCGAAATAAAATAATAAAATAATAAAATAATAAAATAATAATAATAATAATAAAATAAGAAAGCAGTTTTTTCTGTAATGAAGGGTATCAAAATAGCAATCTTATACAAAAGAATCCATTGAAATTAATATTTTTTATAGTTCGTCGTGCGTCATTGTCAAGGATCTGAAATATTATATCCTATTCTATTCTTTGTTAAGTGACAATAATAGGAGCAAGCTGACCTTGCAAAATTTTTAAATGCACAAGATACCATTTTTTTACTATTTACAGTATACACCTTTCGACAGAACAATGTATTTCCTCTTTCTAGACAAAACTGTTTTGCATCATTATCGCTCTTACTTCTATTATATATTTCGCATCCTTCAATAGATAGAATTTTCATCCCACGAGACAAAGAATAGTTTGACGTTCTTGGCGAAAGACGTCTTGTACAATAACCGCATAAGTTTAAGACGTTTTCGCGTCACAAACGTATGTACACCCTCCGTTCCTCGATTTTAACATTGTTTACAAAGTCACAATCCGTGAGAAACTTTTCTACGCTTTTGTTCGGGACAGTGCTAGTTAGAGTCGCTAAACGTTCCAGAAATTTTGTTCTGTTTTTAAAGATATGCAAACAAAGAAACTCCTAAAACCCTGGCGGAAGTTTCGGATTAGAATTCAATCCGAGCGAATCAGACCTATTCCGAACCATTCCAAACCAACCCGAAAAACGTTATGTATGTTGTTTGATAAAAAAAGGTCAAAAATCAATCCGACTTAATCCGATTCATTCCGGCTCAATCCGAGTCATCAATTCGAATAAATCTGATTGAATCTGAGCTCGAAATGATTCGGATTGAAAATTAGGAATGAAGACTTGTTTCGGATTCATTCGGATTGATCCTTCGGATTGAATCGAATTAAGTCAGATTGACTGAATTTATCCGAATGTATTCGAAGAAAACAGTTTCATTCCGGTCTCATTAAAAAAACGTTATAATTCCTGTTTGATTCAAAACGATTGAAAATAAATGCGACTTAATCAGATTTATTCTGATTCAATCCGATATGCTAATCCGAATGAATAAAATCTAACTTTTTAGTCCGAATCAATCTGAATCGATCCTTATTCGGATTTATCCAAAACGAATTTTTAATCCGAATAAATCAGAATGATTCATGTACGGATTGATTCTTATTGATTCAGATTGAAAACTTAGTTCTGGTACATTCGGATTAGCATACCGGATTGAATTGTAATAAATAGGATTGTGTCAAATTGATTTTCAATCGTTTAGAATTGAACGAGATTTATAAAGCTTTTTGGATTAGATCGGAATGAAACTGTTTAGTTCAGATACAAGTTCCGGAATAATTCGTAAAATTTCGGATTGGTTCGGAATGAATTTCAATCCGAAACATTCGCCAGGTGAGAGATACAAGACTTGTTTTGTATTGATTTGGAATGGTTCGGAATAGCTCTGATTCGCTCGGATTGAGTTCCAATCTAAAACTATCGCTAGGGCAGATAACATTCTTAAAAGGCTATTGTATTTAAATGGTGTCCAGTGAACTGCGTAGAAAATTAAAATTCCCATTCTTTTTGTCGAAACACATTTTCCTGGCCAAAGCTTCGTAGAGAAAATCAATCCGAGTCATTCCGAACCAATCCGAAAAAAGTTTTGAATTTCTTTCAATGCAAATTGGTTAAAAATCAATCCCACTCAATTTGATTCATTCCGGTTTAATCGGAGACTTTAATTTAAATGAATCTGAGCTTGGATTGATCTAAACCGAATTCTCAATCAGAATGAATCCGAACCGATTTGGACTCGGAATGATCCACACCGAATTTTTAATCAAAATCAATCCGAATGAATCGGAGTTTAGAATTATTCGGATTGAAAATTCGATTTAGATCAACCCGAGTGGATAAAGGCGAATTGATTTTTTTAACCCAATTGTATCTAATGAGATTCGAAACGTTTTCCAGATTCGTTTGGAATGGTTCGAATACAGATTTCGGAATGGCTCGGATTCGTTGAGAGTTAATTTCTTTCCGAAACTTTCGTCAGGGTTAGAAATTTGTCTATATTTTATTGACTAACTAATGGGCATGGAGATATATGAGAGGTCTTTGAAACGTCTTAAAGACGCCCGAAGGATTTCAGTGTCAGGCGTTTCACTTTTTTTGGACCTTATTTTGCCTAAAGAAGCTTCTGACGATATGAGACGTTATGACACTGAAATCCCTGCACTGAGAAAAAAATTTATCCAACAAAACTTTTTTGGTTGTCCTGACAAAATATTTTGTTGTCCCAACAAAACATTTTGTTTAAGTAACAAAATTTTATTAATATAGCAAAATGTTTTGTTGTCACAACAAAAGAATTTTGTTAGCTAAATACTAACAAAATATTTTTGTTGATTTGACAAAACTGTTTTCTCAGTGTGGGACGTTCTCAAGACATTTGAAAAAATTTTCTGTAAAAAAAGGAACGCTTTGACTCCGCTGGGTATCGAGCCCAGGATTCTAAAAAGCGTTCTTAAGACATTAATTAACAAATTTTTCGTCTCTTTTAAAATACAGATATTGAAAATTGAAAATCTTAAGTTATTGGGAGTTTTCCTAACTCCGACCTAATTATGTATCGTACCGATTATTCATAAAGGAACAAAGAAATAAAACCTCCTGCAAAGGACAAATACTTAATTTCAAGAGGACCAATTGGCAGAAACTCTCGTCAAAACATTGTATCAAACATATAGAAAAAGCAAGGTTTACAATGTTTACAATGTTTACATGTATCTTACTTATTCCGAACGGCATAGAATTTAGGAACACTGTATACAGAAAATTTAATTGAAAATTATATAATCGTGGGACGCGGAAGAGCTGAACCTCTATTCTGATTTTCAATATATTATTGTAATTCAAACTTGCAAAGAAATAAGAGAATTAATAGCAGGCTGACTGAATCTCAGGATTCGATCGAAAGCTTATATAACTACAGAGATTCCCAAAGGGCACAGAGAGTATTGTCGTCTTTAGGAAATCCTTCCGAAGTCCACGTGTGTCCAAATAATGTAATTTGGACGTCTTACATCGTAACTCGGTGGAGATGGGGACAAACTCGTCTTTGGTATCTCCAAAAGACGTCTTATGGAAATCCATGCGTTTCCAATTAATGTCTTCTGGACACCTCATGTCCGGAAGACGTTATCCAAACATAGGACGTCTAAAACACATCAATGGGGCAGAAATAGACGACATAGATTTGAATATCAGGCTTTTGCTGTTTTTAAGAAGTCTTTTATAAAAAAGACGGATCTAGGACGTAAGACGTTTAAAAGACAACTGATATATCCAAAAGACGTCTTTTGGAAATCCATGCGTATAAAATTAATGTCTTGTGGACGCTTCATGTCCGGAAGACGTTATCAAAACATAGGACGTCTAAAACACATCAATGGGGCAGAAATAGACGACATAGATTTGAATATCAGGCTTTTGCTGTTTTTAAGAAGTCTTTTATAAAAAAAGACGCATTTGGGACGTAAGACGTTTAAAAGACAACTGATATATCCAAAAGACGTCTTATGGAAATACATGCGTATAAAATTAATGTCTTCTGAATACCTCATGTCCGGAAGACGTTATCAAAATATAAGACGCCTAAAACACATCAATGGGCAGAAATAGACGACATAGATTTGAATATCAGGCTTTTGCTGTTTTAAAGAAGTCTTTTATAAAAAAAGACGCATTTGGGACGTAAGACGTTTAAAAGACAACTGATATATCCAAAAGACGTCTTATGGAAATCCATGCGTTTCCAATTAATGTCTTCTGGACACCTCATGTCCGGAAGACGTTATCCAAACATAGGACGTCTAAAACACATCAATGGGGCAGAAATAGACGACATAGATTTGAATCTCAGGCTTTTGCTGTTCTTAAGAAGTCTTTTATAAAAAAGACGCCTTTAGGACGTAAGACGTCTAAAAAACAACTAGGACATCCAATGGCTGTCCAATCAACGTATCGAAGATGATTAACGTCCTAAAGACATCCTTTAAACCTCCTTAAAACACAATATATTCCTGGGACATCATTCGTACTGACACTAAATCTCTTGAGAACATCCCTAGGACAGCCAAAGAACGTCTTAGAAACGCCAAATAGACATATGTAGGACATTCTTAAATTTTTTCCAATGGGAAGTGATCATAATTACCTAGTGGGTACTCGGACAATGGATGTCTTCTAGACATCTTTCCTCTGAAAGATGTTTTTATGGCATAAGACGTCCTCAGGACAGAAAAAGTCCTGACAGAAAAATCCACGGAATCTTTAAGACGTCTCGATGACGTCCAATGTTCCTGTACCCACAGGTTATAGATAATGCAGAAAATTGCTGACGTATTCCACCAATCGCCGTATCCATTGGGAAATATCAGTGAGAGAACAGGATTGTTACCAACTGATATAGGGATTAGGTCATTTCAAGTGAAATTGTGGGTTTTATTTCTTAACCACCTTTCAAATTGGATTTGATGTGAATACGATGACTTCGCAGGTGAAGATATCTTACCGTCTATCTCTTCAATGTACTTTAGAATCATTTCCAAAGAGTTCGTTTAAATTGAATTTTTGTAATGTGATACTGTGTTAATTTTCAAATGTGCATTCAATTTAGATGCAATCTAACTTGATGAGCTTCTTACTCCTTAAAAAAATTTAATATCCTATTTATTCTGTGTTAAGGGGATTCGCAACCTTTAATATTTTAATTTTTATTTTTGGGGTTTTTTAAAAATTCCAGCACCTTTATGTATTTTTAAACTAAAAATTTTGAGTTTTTTGGGCATTTTTTGACTTTGAATAATTTTTTTGTTTTTTAAACAATTGTCATGATCATTTTTTTATTTTGTTTCTTACAATGTGTAGCAACATTTTGGGTGTGGAAAGGACTCTAGCTAGAAAAATAACTACGAAATTTTGTTTTTTCATATTTTGGGATATTTTTATTTATTTTTTAATTTTATTTGTAACTTTTTTTCAGTCATGTTGCTTTATTTTCCATACATCGCTCGCAAGTTTGAGGGCGCCTAGGGCGCGCAATTTGATCGTCGCGCTTCGCGCTCGGTCTTGTGCTCTTCGCATACGTTTAAGTTTATTTCTTATAATTTAATACTGAAGCTCAAACCAATTTAATGATATTAAAGATGATGTAAATTAGTCATTTTCTCAAATTCACTAAGTTTCTTTTTCAGTTTAAGTGAAACAGGAAATTCAATTTACTTAAGACTCTATCGGCCTCAAGGAACACATTCTCATCATGACACTTGCGCTTCGCGCTCGATTTTCTGTATGCATTTTTGTAACTTTTTAATAAATTACATGATTATTGAGATATTTATTTTCTTCTAAATATTTCAAAAAGGAAAACAATCGTAGACTTTATTTAAGGAAACGATTTTGCAGAACAACGCTTATTTCGTATCTCATATATTTCGGTGAAAAAACTGGAATTTTTTAAATATTTAAAATCAAAAAATTAAAATATACATCCTGTCGAGAAATTTCTCGATAAGAATGTATAGACCTCATTTAGCCAAACAATTTTTCATCTAAAAGTTTTTTTTGTATCTCACGTATTTTTGTCTAAAAAATGGAATAATTTAAATTTAATCGTATATTTTGGAATAGAAAAGAAAAATATAACTTTTATAAGAAACTGTGTGAGACAAAACTTGTAGATATTTTTGAAACTAACAACTTTGTATTCTTACGTTTTTTTCTTATTTTACATATTATTGTTAAAAAATTGAATTTTGGGTTTTCAATAGTTTTTTTTTTAATTAAAAAAGAAAAATATGCATCTTATGAAAAAATGTTACAATTCAAATTTGTAGGTCTTTATTTATTCAATAATATTGTACCATAACGTTTTTTCGTATCTCGTATAATTTAACTTGAAAAAGGTATTTTGATATTGAGTTGTTTCGAATTTGAATATGCTGTAACATTTCTAATGTCGATTTAATCAAAAAATGTTATAAGGATAATTTGTAGATTTTTATGAGCACTATCAAAAACCTGTATTGAAATTTTTTATTTTTTAAAAATTTTTTTTCAAAAACACAAAAGTAGTGCTCAATCCCGCAATTTTGATTGGATGTGGCTGGTTAACGAGCTTGTCCTTACTTCTTCGGCTCCGATAAAGTGTGCCAAAGCTCAATTCAATCTGATAATTCTGTCGAGAGTTATGCCGCACACGACCTACAGACAGACAGACAGACAGACAGACAGACAGACAGACAGACGGACAGACGGACAGACAGACAGACAGACACTTTCGTAAAAACCCTTTTTTCTGACTCAGGAGGTCTCAAAACGTAAAGATTTGATGAAAATTTCGAAAGTCATTTTTCACATAAAACCAATACCTTCTCATCCATGATGAGAATGTAAAAAGATCATGACCATTGGTTAAAAAAGAAAAAAATTATTCAATGTCAAAAAATTCCCAAAAAACTCAAAACTTTTAGTTTAAAAATACATGAAGGTGCTGGATTTTTTTTAAAACTCCAAAACCCTTCTAAATAAAGGTACTAAACATAAAAAAAGTTATATGGAAGGTCTAAACTTAAAAAATAAAAATATAAAAGGTAGTGGATCACCCCCCCCCCCCCTTAACAACATTAAACATAAGTTAAATTTAATTAAATAAGATTATTTTACAATTTGTTTTTTTACATTTATGTCGATCAAACTATCAGAAATTTTTTACATTCTCATCATGGATGAGAAGGTATTGGTTTTATGTGAAAAATGACTTTCGAAATTTTCATTAAATCTTTACGTTTTGAGACCCCCTGAGTCAGAAAAAATGGTTTTTACGAAAGTGTCTGTCTGTCTGTCTGTCTGTAGGTCGTGTGCGGCATAACTCTCGATAGAATTATCAGATTGAATTGAGCTTTGGTACACTTTATCGGAGCCGAAAAAGTAAGGACAAGTTCGTTAACCAGCCACATCCAATCAAAATTGAGGGGTTGAGCACCACTTTTGTGTTTTTGAAAATAATTTTTTGAAAAAATCAAAAATTTCAATACTGGTTTTAGATAGTGCTCATAAATCTCTAAAAATTATCCTGATAACATTTTTTGATTAAATCAAAATTAGAAATATTACAGCATATTCAAATTCGAAAAAAAAGTCAATATCAAAATTCCATTTTCCAGTTAAATTATACGAGATACGAAAAAACGTTATGATACAATATTATTGAATAAATAAAGTCCTACAAATTTGAATTGTAACATTTTTTCATAAGATGCATATTTTTCTTTTTAATTAAAAAAAAAAACTATTGAAAATCCAAAATTCAATTTTTTAACAATAATATGTAAAATAAGAAAAAAAACGTAAGAATACAAAGTTGTTAGTTTCAAAAAGATCTACAAGTTTTGTCTCACACAGTTTCTGATAAAACATATATTTTTCGTTTCAATTCCAAAAAATACAATTAAAATTCAAAAATTCCATTTTTTAGACGAAATATGTGAGATTCGAAAAAAACTTTGAGATGAAAATTGTTTGGCTAAATAAGGTCTACACATTCTTATCGATAAATTTCTCGACAGGATGTATATTTTATGTTTTGATTTTTAATATTAAATAAATTCGATTTTTTTCACCAAAATATGTGATACGAAATAAGCGTTGTTCTGCAAAATCATTTCCTTAAATAAAGTCTACGATTGTTTTTCCTTTTTAAAAGATTTGGAAGAAAATAAATTTATCAATAATCATGTAATTTATTAAAAAGTTACAAAAATGCATACAGAAAATCGAGCGCGAAGCGCGAGTGTCATGATGAGAATGTATTCCTGAAGGCCGATAGAGCCTTAAGTAAATTGAGTTTCCTGTTTCACTTAATCTGAAAAAGAAACTTAGTGAATTTGAGAAAATGACTAATTTACATCTTTAATATCATTAAGTTGGTTTGAGCTTCAGTATTAAATTATAAGAAATAAACTTAAACATATGCGAAGAGCACAAGACCGAGCGCGAAGCGCGAGGTCCAGAAAGAACGGAGCGCGAAGCGCGACGATCGAATCGCGCGCCCTAGGCGCGCTCAAACTTGCGAGCGAAGCGAGCTGCGCGCAATGAGAATGTGCCCGCAAAGCGGGCAGATTTTTATTAATTACTCGCTTAAACTTGCGCTTTTCATTTGATATAAAAGGGAAAGCTTAAAGTCAATGAGATTAAAATGAAAATGTTAATGCAGATTTCCGCTTTTAGAAGTTCACGTTGTTCTAAATCCCGATAAAGTATTGTTCTCTTTGCATAACTGATTCCTTTATCAATTTCAAACAATATTTGATTAACTGAGGGAAACTATCTTCAGTATTAATGATCCTTTATTGGCTTCGGGTAAATAACAGGTGTCTAATAATTTATTAATCTAGTAGAGGAAAAAGGTTGGTAGAGTAATATATCTAAACTGGACACGTGAACACGGGACGTTTTTCGGACGTCTTAAGGACGTCTCTGGACTTTAATGTTCCCCGAGTAGACACAAGTATATTAGAGATATTTTGGACGTTTTAGGACTTTTATGTCAAATTTTTGGTTCTTTTCTGAACGTCTCATGTCTAAATAACGTCTTTAAGACATAAGAGTATTTTGGACGTCCTAATGACGTCCCAGGAACTTCAGTATTTGGTTGTTTTTTGTTTTTTAAACCTCACATGTTTTGAAGGTAACGTTATATTTGACCAATATCTACTGGACAGACTGGACGTCCTAAAGACGTCTTTTGGGCGTTCCGAAGACGTCTTTTAGACGTTCCAAAACGTTTGTGCTTCCATGTCTAATGGGGCAGAACACTTTTAAACCTCACATTGAAGTTTAAAAAAGTTCTTCACTCTCCCAAAAATGTACAATGTCTCTGTGTTTTCTTAAAAATTTCCACAAATTAATTTAATTTTAATGGAAATCTTCTAAAGTTATTATTTTCATTCTCAAAATGAAATCTTGTTCCCTTTTCCTCTTTGTTTTCAAATTTTAAAATTTATTACTCTAACTTCTAAAACATTGTAAATAAAGGATTGGTTTGATTAGAAAGTTTTAAAATTGAAAGAATACAATATTCAAAGCCTGAATATCAAAAGCCGCTTTTTATCTTCTTTATTTTTTATAATTATTTGTTTATTTAATTACATTTAAAAATTTAGCTTTCTATGCTTGAAAATTTTAAGCGTCTCATTAAAAAGGAATTGACATTGAAAGGAATCCTGATTTCAAATTATTAAATTGGTTTATAAATAATGAAAATTTATTAATTTTTGAAGAATCTTTCCAAGAATTTTCTTGTAAATGAGTTTTGGCACTTTCAAAATATTTACGTCATTCAATAAATGTCAAGTGAATTTCCACATTGGAATTAAACCAAGGTTAGTCAGTATCATAAGAGAGATAAATACTTATTTCAAACGTATATAGTATCTTAAGTAAACTGTGTCTATTCCGAAACAATAGACATGAGATTTATTACACCTACATAAAAATTGACGAAATCCTTTAATTCTTATCGAAAAAATCTGTCAAGTATAATCTTGGTCAAATATAACGTTGCGTTTGCAGCACATTTTGTTTTGCTCAATAAAATTGGTCACGTCATTTTAAATACAAATATTCAAATTTGAGAGTGATGAAAAATGTTACATAATTTCTTCAAACGATTTAATTGCAATTTAAAATTGACGTTGGGATTCTATGTCACTTGTTGTTAGAAAAATTTGTATTCAGTTGAAATGTCTCTCATCTTTATTTATTTTTTCATAATGGCAATTGTCTCATCAGCATTAGGTAAGTATTCGAGTTGTCATAAAACCATTTCGGAATCTGTTTACGAACCATTCCGAGTCATTTCGAACCAATCCGAAAAACTTTTTGTATCTTGTTTGATTATAAAAGGTAAAAAATAAATCCGGATTAATCCGAATCATTCAGGCTTCGGATCTATTCGGATTGAAAATTTAATTTGGATCAATCCGAGCTCGGATTGATTCGGAATGGTACGGTTTCATTCAAATTGATGCCTCGGATTGAATCGGATTAAGTGAGATTGATTTTTGACTGTTTTTCATCCAACGAGATACAAAATATTTTTCGGATTCGTTCGGAATGGTCCGGAAACAGATTCCGGAATGGCTCGGAAAAGTCCTGATTCGCTCGGAATACATTTCAATCCGATATTTTCGTCAGGGTATTTGGAAATAAATAGTCTGTGGGACGTCATAAAAACGTCTCATGGACGTTAATGGCAGTTATTTACTAGTGGAGACAACCCAGTGAGCATAGAATCATAGTCGTCTTTGGGACGTTAAGAAGACGTCTTCAAGACCACTATCTCTGCCTAATTGACGACTCGTAGACTTTGGATCTCTTAAAGACATCATTAGGACATAAAAGTCCACAATATGTTAATTGTTCAAATATAGAGGGCCTCAAAAAATTTGTTAGACGCCCTAAGAAAAATAATATTCCCATGCCCATTAGTAGGGAGTTGAGACGTCTCAAAGACGTCCGATCTCCCCCCCAGTGATCTTAGGAATATTATCCTTCTTAAGACACCTGAAAGATACTTTTAGGACGTCTGTTTGTGTCCAATTAACTTCTTGAGGACGTCTTAATGACGTCTTTAATGGATCCAAAGTCCACAAGACGTCAATTAGGAGATGAATGGCCACAATATGTTAATTAGTCAGTCATAGACGTCCTAAGGAAAATAATATTTCTATGCCCACTGGGAGGAAGATCATCGTCTTTAGGACGTTTTAAAGACGTCCCTTAGACTTTTATGCCAGGCTTTGTTCTACCTTTATTACGTCTCATGTCCTTAAAATGTCTTTTAGGAAAAAGAAGTGCAAAATACGTCAAGGAGCATGACATTGTAGATTTCTAGACGTATTTACAATGTCTCTAAAAATATTTAATGTCCCGCTGAGTGTTTCTATAGTCATGAGAGAAGTATTCTATTGAAAAAATATATAAAAATAAAATTTCTGGTTGTGAGTGTAATAGGAATCCTACACGAAAAAACTCCTCTTCGAATCCAAAATAGTCAAGTGTGCCTGATAGAAATGCAAAATGACATTTACTAATTCAATAAGTTATTTTTTTTACTGATTAAATTAGTTGTTGGCAATCCAGTTCCTTGTCAGTCACTTTATTTATTTTCGACTATATAATGATTATATCAAATTCTACATTTTTATTGATTCTATTTTATTGAATTCAATACTGAGAAATCCTGTCAAAGATTTTTTGAACCTCATAGCTTTTCTCTGAACGCTTCTCTTCCAGGAAAATAGTAGTTTACAAATCTTTGTACAAAAGGATTAACATTTTGACCATAAACAGTTTTTATTTAATTGAAAACTTTCAAAGCGCGATTAAAAGTCAATATGAGCAAATTATTAATATACAACTGTTTTATTAATAGCTCGTCTCTAATTGTTGGGTTTCCAAACGTGCAGCTGTCAATTCAAAGGGTTCTATAAAATTGAAGGGTGTAGATTATAATTCATTTCCTCGTGCAGGGTTTATTTGTATGGATTTATACTGCGCCTATTTTGCCATGTCAAACATTATAGGCTAAAATTTATGAATTTTTATTATATGGTTTGAAGTTAATTGTTTGCAAAGCTCTTTGAAGGTAAATTACAACTGAATTTTAAAGAAATAATAATTAAAGCCTTTAGATTTTTTTCCCACTGGGAAGTGATGATAAGTAGCTTGCGGATGCGGAGACATTGGACGTCTTTGAGACGTCTTAAAGACGTTTGGAGGATTTCAATGTCTGAATTTTTGATGTCTTCTAGATATCTTTTGTCCAAACGATATCTTTAAGACATAAGACGTCCTTTGGACAAAATAAAACCTGTTTTAGAAGTCTATAGAAAGTCTGGGACGTCTCGATGATGTCCAATATGTTTGTGTCCACTGTTAGAAAAAAAAATTACTATTGAATCGGCACTGGGGTATTGTTGTTTTATAGAGGTTTTAAAAATTCCCTTCAGATTTGAATGATAGGCTTTTGCTGTCCTTGCGACGTCTTTCGTCGAAATGACATCTTTAAGATATGAAACGTCTAGGAGACAACTAGGACTTCCAATCGACGTACCATAGATATCTAATCTTCTAAAGGCATCCTGAAAACGTCTTGAGAACACGATATATCCCTTAGACATCATTTATACAGACATCGAAGGTCCTGATTACGTCCCTAGGAGTACGTCTTGTACGTCTAAGAAACTACAATGTCAAGCTTTTTGATATCTTCTGCATTTTCTTTGTCTGAAAGACGTTTCTAGGACATGAGATCCTTCTTAGAACGTCGAAAAGATATTTTTAGGGCCCTTATGAAAGTCCATAAGATCTTATTCAGATAGAAACAGACGCCCTAAAATTTTCTTTTGGACGTCCTAAGAAAGATAATATTTCTATATCCATTAGGAAGGAGTTAGAACGTCTTTGAGATGTCTTAAAGACGTCCTAGCCCCCCCCCCCCCCCCTAGTGGACATAGGAGTATTATCCCCCTTAGGACGTCCAGGAGATATTTTGAGGACGTCTATGTCTATCTAATTAACATTTTGTGGCCTTTTATGTCCTAATGACATCTTCAGGACGTCTTCAACATGACTTCGTCTCTATGCCCTTTGAGATAATATTAATTATTTTATATCTATATTCTCCTTATACTAGGGTGTTTGATATTGACGTAATAAAACGAACAAGAATTTATTTTTTTTGCAAAAATCGGTTTTATTTCTGAATGTACTCTCCTTTTAGCTCGATAAAACTAGTCCAACAATCTTTCAACTTTTCTATGCCTTCCAGATAATACGATTTGTCTAACCCTCCAAAATACCCTTCTGTTTTCCATTCAACTTCTTCGTTCCTTGGTTTATAAAAAGCATTTTCCGCGTAAATAGTAGTGTTTAATCAACACACGAAATTCACTTTTTTCCATCTTTGCCAAAAATTTGGAGGTTAGATGCTTTCAGACACTGTAACTTGTAAACTAATCAATGGATTTGGCTCAAGTTTTGTCAGAAGATGTTTGAAAGATGGAACTTGTCAACAATGATAGTCGTTTGTTATTAGTGGCGACTTTTCATAGAAATATCACGTCAATATCAACCAGCCTAGTAGTTTCGAAACCGGAAACTAAAGATGATAATATATCAGGAAAAGATCTGTGTCTTCAAGAATGTCAGCATTCATGCGAGGGATCTTTTGCACCTTGTTCAACAGTACGTTTCTTTAAAAAATGTATTGGGTTGGCAACAAAGTCTTTTCACTTTTTTCCGCTAGATGACTTTAGCCGTTCGAAGTCGTTCTTTTCCATTGCAAACTTCAGACCGTATATGGTATTTGACAGCTGACACTTCATAGATTATTCAGTAAAAAAGAAGTTTCAAGTGTTGTTCTTCATTTATCGCTTTGCATTGATTTGAAATGGAGATTCCAGACGGTCATGTTCGTTACATTTTACTTCATTACTTCCGAAAAGGTAAAAACGCAGTGCAAGCTCGGAAAAAGTTGTATGATGTTTATGGTGAAAAATCATTAACAGAACGCCAGTGCCAGAATTGGTTTGCTGGTTTTCATTCTAAAGATTTTGACCTGAAAGATGCAACCCAGTAGGCACGAAACCTTGGAGATCCTAAAGATGTTCTTTAGACGTTACCAGGACGTCTAATGTCAGTCCAATTGACGTACGAAAGATGTCTGATGTCCTAAAGAGATCCTAAAAACGTCCTTAAAACACAAGATATCTTTGGAACGTTATTTGTACTGATATTGAACGTCCTTAGGACTACCAAAGGACATGTGCCAAAAGGCGTTCTAGAAATGTCCTATAGACATCCTTAGAACGTCTTTAGATTTTTAACCCACTGGGACCACGCTCTGGACGCCCAAATGAAGTTGACGACGACAAAATAAAAGCAATGATAGAAAATAACCGGCGTAGTACGATACGAGAGATAGCAGAGAAGCTTAACATATCACAAACATGCGTTCAAAGACATTTAAAACAAGTTGGTTACGTTAATAAGCTCGATATTAGGGTTCCTCACAAATTGATCGAAATTCAATCCACCAAACGAATTCCCATTTGCGATTCACTGCTGAAACGTAAAGTGACCGATCTATTTTTAAAGCGAATCATAACGAGCGATGAAAAATGGGTTGTTTACGATAGCGTCGTGCGAAAAAGATCATGGAACAAAATGGTCAATACATAATTGATTAATGTTTGTTATTTGTATTAATAAACTTGCTTTGAGAATCATGAAAAAAAACGAAATGACTTTGTTGCCAACCCAATATTTTAATTAAATATAAAGTTAAGACTCGTTTATTGCAAGGCCCGAGCGTTCCTCTAACCTCACCTTTGCCGTATATGCAACACTAGCTGGGGCGACAACCAATCCACTCCTTGCTCTGAAAACCAACCTTGCCGATAGTTGTGGTGGTGGGAGCCCCTCTCCTCTTGCAATAAACGAGACTTGACTGTATGCTCACCCTTTAAATTGGAATCAACTAGAATTCCTAATGATTTCAATCAGTGATTGATTTATTCTTGCTTTACAATCAGTCATTTTTTACTGATAATCAATCACTGGTAACTGAAAATCAATTACTTTGGACTGATTGAAATTATTAGAAATTCTGAGTGATTCAGATTTAGAGAGCTATATTGTTTTTTGGATTAAAAAAACAATATTCTTTCAGGGATATTGTAGATCGAAATGTAACAAGATAGAAAATCTGGACAACTGAAAAATGTGAAAAATGTCATGACAATCAGCGAGTATTTCCAAAATGTATTAAACTGAGAAATAAAGTTGTAAAAGGAAATTTTTGAATATTTACTTAACCATGTTGAATCCATAGTTTGCAAGAAATCCCTTTAAAAATGCTTTTAGGATATGTGATATTTATGGAACCTCCGTAGCTCAGATGATAGAGCATTCGACCGGCAATCGAAAGGTCTTGGGCTCAATACCCAGCGGAGTGGAAGCGTTCCTTTTTTCACAGAAAAAAAAAATTTCAAATACATAGAAAGTTATAAAGTTTTTGGATTTCAGGTTTTTACATTTTAATGACCAAAATAAATAAAATTAATCTTGCTTTTATAATTAAAACTTTATAAATTTTAGACATAAATATGTATAAACAAAGTTTTACACGCTCTTAGAGCCATGGAACCTCTGTAGGCACAAAACCGTGGATATCCTAAAGATGTTCTTTAGACGTTACCAGGACGTCTAATGTCAGTCCAATTGACGTACGAAAGATGTCTAATGTCCTAAAGAGATCCTAAAAGCGTCCTTAAAATACAAGATATCTCTGGAACGTTATTTGTACTGATATTGAACGTCCTGAGAACGTCCTTAGGACGACCAAAGGACACGTGCCAAAAGGCGTCCTAGAAATGTCCTATAGACATCCCTAGAACGACTTTAGATTTTTTACCCACTGGAACACCCACAGATTCCTACCTCACTGGCATTTTAGTCCCTGTAATCTCATTTCCTTGCAAACTTCGATACCAAAATGAAAATTTGTGAAATTGTGTAAAATGCACTAAGATTTTTAATGAAAATAGGTTTACAAGAATTGGCATGCCGATAAGGTAGGAATCTTCAGGTGTTCTATGGCCTTAAGGAGAATTTTTAAATGAAATTGGAATTAAATTAAGAACTTTATTCACACTCGGATAATTAAGCCACACACATCGATAGAAGTTTCGTTATAATATATTACTTGAAAACAAAACTTGTCGTTCAAATAAGTAAGACTTGATCTATTTTTAGCATAGATTCGAACCACGAGTGGTCTAAAGTTCTAAATGTCAGTAAGATAAGAGTCTGTATTTAGAAACCCGTCCTATATCAATTCAGATTAATTTGAAATTATTTTATAGGTACCTCGACCAGTGACTTCACAATCATTCTTGATTTTGGCGATTTTTAGCGGGAAATTTGAATTCTAAATTTCATTTTTTTGATTTAAAACTTACCAATATTATTTTCTGCGCTAAAATTTGTATTAATACTATATTTTCAATTTATCTTTCAATAGGCAGTGATAAAAAAAGAATTTTGAAAACAATAAAACTTGTTTAGGAAAATAAAAGACTGTTTCTAGCACGGATGCAAACCACGCGTATAAATGTTATATAATGGTTTATTTTACGTATAGGAATGCAGATTGATTGTATATTGAACTTGGTCCAAAAGGAATTTAAACTGTAATTAAAAAATGATAATAATTCAATTTTGACCTTAAATTTGAGGTTTAATTATTTTTACATCAACCCTTTCTTCTCCTGCAAATATGGCTGTGATTTTTCGTGAATTGAACTCTTGCTAATTACTTCTTATATGAGAAATTAGACAATAGCTATCACCCTGAGTAGTTTTTTCCACCACCACCTTTTCCACCCACTTATCACCACCTGTACATCCGCCTACGCCACCCCAACAGGCTTTCTGCAGAAGAGCAATCGCGCATCCAGGAACATTGGTTCATTCACGATCACCTGCTCGACCTGGAAGTATCATCTAAATTGTCGGTCTCTTTCAAATTCTTCCATAGATATAAAAAAATCTGGTTTTAAATTTTTGAATTTCGGAAAATTCATTCCTCTTTGAAAATACTGAGTATGAAATTCATCCTGGCACCGACTTCCGGTAACTTCGCGGTGATTTCGATTGCCGCATTTCTCGTCGTCTCTTTCTGCTCGGAGACTTGGGCGAAGCGTGAGTGTCATTCCAAGTTTTATAAATTAATTATTAATGATAAAAAACAGTGACGTATGTTTAATATAATCATATTTGTTGTTATGGTAATTTATTTACTTTTTCCCTGTGGATACTACTAGGGGATTGGAGGTTTTTAGGACGTCTTTGAAATTCCAGTGGACGTTCCATAGACCAATTCCATAGACGTATTTTAGACGTCGGAAAGACGTCTTTGGGAGGTTGATGTCTGTCCAATTGATACATTACAGATGTCTGATGTCTTTAGGGCATATGACGTCCACGAGGCATCAGTTGGAGAGACCTAGACGTCCTAAAGACGTATTTTGAGATTCATTGCACCCACTATGACGTCCCGTGGACTTCAATATCAGGCTTTTTGTTTTATGTCTTAACGACGTATTTTAGACATGTGATGTCTTCAGAAAATCAAAAAACCTGATATCCAAATCCATGGGACGTCCTAAGGACGTCTTATCTCCTCGCTTCTTTTAAGTAGTTTAATAAATAAATAATTTTTAATTTCTAGTGAAAAGATTAATAAGAAACTTCCAGTTTCATTCAGTTTAATTTGCATATAAACATTCCACAAAATCAGATCAAGATGTTTTTACTTTAGAGGGCGAAAAACAAGGGATGAAATTTTCCAGATTGCTATGGAAAGTTACATTGTAATTAGGAAGAGTAATGTTATTGCAATTTTTTATGCTCAAGAGTCACTAAAATTTTATCATACATAAAATTAATATTTTACATAATAAGTCCAGTAGTAAATAATACAATTCATCATTTTTCAAAATTCATTTTAAAATGATTATTAGAAAATTATAAAAATAAAGAACTTCATAGATTGATTTTTTGTTATCAATAATCACAAAACTGTAAAGTTTATTCACAAAGTTTTAAACTTTCCCACTTCATTTGCGTTACTTTTAATGACTTTGTAATTAGGATTCGTTACATTTTATTAGGATTATTCCATATTTACATACACTGTTTAGTATGTTATTTGATACATATTTTGTTTGATCAGAAGGGGAAAGTGGAATCGATAATAAATTTTCTTACTTGACTCGTTCAACTTTTGTTTGTATGTAAGAAATTTTGTTTATTTTTATAATCAAAAATACTAATGCCAATTCAAATAAATTGTCCTGTGGGCGTAAAACAAATATTTTTTTCAGTTTCATGAATAACTTAGTATCACCCCTGATATAGATATCATGAACATGTCAACAAACTCATCGATTTATTATTCATTAGAAAAATATTTTTAATTTTTTATTATTGTTTGTTACTATTTTTTTTAAATGGAACAGATATCAAATTTACAGAGTCTGTTTAGTAATCGCAGTTCAAATAATCGCAAAATTCAGATAAATTCTAGTTAACGGGTAGACATTGGATGTTTTAAGAGTGTCCACTAATTTCAATGTTTTTGATATGCTGGAGACGATTCTCAGTGGGCCAAAAATGTTAAGACGTCCAAAGGACGTCTTTTGGGCATTCTTAGGACTTTCAATGTCAGTACAAATAACGTTTCAGGGTTATATTGTCTTTTGAGGACGTTTTTAGGATGTATTTAATATATTAAAGGTCCTAATAACGTCTCGAGGACTTCTTTTGGATGTCCAAGATTTTATATTTGTTCGATTCTTATTCGAAAGACGTCTCTGAAACATGAAACCTCCTTAGCATAGACAAAAGTATGAAAATGAAATCTGCGGGACGTTTTTAAGGCGTCCTGAAGACGTCCAATTTCTTTATCCTTACACCAAATACACCCTGAAAAAAGTTTTATTTAAATTCAGAAAACACCTTTAGAATAAATATAAATTTATTCGATTTCAAGAAATCACGTTTTTAGCCTTTTTTAAATGATAGAAGTTATTTTTTTAACATTATTTATTTGATTTAAAAAAATTTTATCTTTGAACGACGACAATTTTTGTTTTGAATTAAAGAAAATATTTTTGTGCGTCACATTACGTATGTACTATGCGACTGCGCAGACATTTTTTTCTTTATATCAAAGAAAAAAAAACAATCAAGAAATTTCTTTAAATTAGAGAAAATTTTTTTTGACCGTACAGCAATGCACAAATTTGTTTGATTCAAAGAAACTTTTTTCTGGGTGTATTTCAACCCAACAATGACATTAATATTTGAAAAAAATTATAGCATGAAATTTTTCAAAAGGGAAACATTTGCAGAAAACTAATTGTTCTTTTTGTATGAAACAAAAAATGAACTACTCAACATGGGATACTGTGGAATATTGTTGTATGCATTTGGTTAATAGTTTAGTTGACCCCTAACTTTTCACGTGTTACTCGAATTTTATCGTTGAATAAAAACTTTTTTATGACAATCGATCTTTACTGACAGAATAATATTACATATAATATTTGTTTCGAAGATATTGTCTTAAATATCTTCTCATCTAAGTTTCATTTTTCGTGAATGAATGGAGCGGTCTGTGAAACAAAGTGAGATAAAAATTTACGAGGGTTTTTATTTTCCGAAAGGTAAAAGTAATTTTTTTTTTAAAAGAAAAAGCGATAATAAAAACAATCCAATTACTTCCTCAAATTGAAATTTTCCAACTGGTTAATTGACTTCTTGGTGAATGACTCCTTAGTATTTCAACCGGAAAGTAAACTCTACACTTTTAGATAAATTCGATAAAAAAAGGGCATTGTTTGAAGCTGCAAATAAAAAAAAATATATTTCAAGAATCAAAGACGTCTTAAGGACGTCCTGTGTACTTCTATCTCATATTTTTGCTCTACTAAAGACGTCTCATGTCGTAAATACATTTCATGTGGTCATAGGGACAATGTAGTCTTTGTGACGTCCAAAAGACGTCCATGTTCGTTTAATTGATCTCTTGCGGACGTCTTATGTCCTAAGGATATGAAAAATCCACAAAACATCAGACGCATTAACATGGAAATTGAAAGGACGTTTTTAGGACATGAGACGCCAAGAAGACATAGTTTCGACAGACATAGACGTTCTAAAAACGTCTTTTAAAAGACCCAAAGATGAGAATGTCTCTCTATCTACATGATGACGTCTATTCAATAAGAGTCGTTCAGGAGGCAATTGAAAACGTGACATTTAATTCGTCTTTGGAACGCCCGAAAGACGTCCATGTCTGGTAATTTAACGTCTCATCTTTTAAGGACCTCTCTCAGAAATAAGACGTCAACAAGACATCAATTTGACAGACATGAACGTTCTAGAGACGACATTCAAAAGTCCCATTGACGACAACGTCTCTCTATCTACATGATGACGTCTATTTAATAAGAGACGTTCAGTAGGCAACTGAAAGCGTGACATTTAAGTCGTCTTTGGAACGCCCGAAAGACGTCCATGTCTGTTAATTTAACGTCTCATCTTTTAAGGACCTCTCTCAGAAATAAGACGTCAACAAGACATCAATTTGACAGACATAAACGTTCTAAAGACGACTTTTAAAAGCCCCAAAGGTGTCAATGTCTCTCTACCTACAAGATGACGTCTCATAAATAAGAGACGTTCAGTAGGCAACTGAAAGCGTGACATTTAAGTCGTCTTTGGAACGCCCGAAAGACGTCCATGTCTGTTAATTTAACGTCTCATCTTTTAAGGACCTCTCTCAGAAATAAGACGTCAACAAAGCATTAATTCGATAGACATGTACGTTCTAAAGACGAGTTTTAAAAGCCCCAAAGGTGACAATGTTTCTCTACCTGAATGATGACGTCTCTTCAATAAGAGAGGTTAGTAGGCAAGTAAAAACGTGACATTAAAGTCGTCTTTGGAACGCTCAAAAGACGTTTATAGCTATTAATTCGACGTCTCACTTTTGAAGGACGTCTTTCAGACATAAGACGTCAAAAAGGCATCAATTTGATAGACATGGACGTTGTAAAGATGTTTTTCAAACCTCCTCAAGTTGATTACGTTTCTCTACCTATATAATGACGTCTCTTTAAGAAGAGACGTTCAGAAGGCAACTAAAAACGTGACATTTAAGTCGTCTTTGGAACGCCCGACAGACGTCCATGTCTGTTAATTTAACGTCTCATCTTTTAAGGACCTCTCTCAGAAATAAGACGTCAACAAGACATCAATTTGACAGACATGAACGTTCTAAAGACGAGTTTTAAAAGCCCCAAAGGTGACAATGTCTCTCTACCTGAATGATGACGTCTCTTCAATAAGAGACGTTCAGTAGGCAACTAAAAACGTGACATTAATGTCGTCTTTGGAACGCTCAAAAGACGTTTATAGCTATTAATTCGACGTCTCACTTTTGAAGGACGTCTTTCAGACATAAGACGTCAAAAAGGCATCAATTTGATAGACATGGACGTTGTAAAGATGTTTTTCAAACCTCCTCAAGTTGATTACGTTTCTCTACCTATATAATGACGTCTCTTTAAGAAGAGACGTTCAGAAGGCAACTAAAAACGTGACATTTAAGTCGTCTTTGGAACGCTCAAAAGATGTCAATATCTATTAATTTGACGTCTCATCTTTTAAGGACCTCTCTCAGAAATAAGACGTCAACAAGACATCAATTTGACAGACATGAACGTTCTAAAGACGAGTTTTAAAAGCCCCAAAGGTGACAATGTCTCTCTACCTGAATGATGACGTCTCTTTAAGAAGAGACGTTCAGAAGGCAACTAAAAACGTGACATTTAAGTCGTCTTTGGAACGCTCAAAAGATGTCAATATCTATTAATTTGACGTCTCATCTTTGAAGAACGTCTTTTAATTTGAGACGACTTTTAAACCATAGACTACAACTTTTCTCTACCTACATGATGACGTCTCTTTAATACGAGAATTTCAATAGGCAGCTGAATACCTGAAATTTAAGTCGTCTTTGGAACGCCCAAAAAACGTCCATGTCTGTTAATTTGATGTTTCATCTTTAAGGACGTCTCTCAGACATAGGACGTCAACAAGACATGAATTTAACAGACATGGACGTTTTAAAGACGACTTTTAAAAGCCCCAAAGGTGACAATGTCTCTCTACCTACATGATGACGTCTCATAAATAAGAAACGTGCAATAGGCAATTGAAAACGTGACATTTAAGTCGTCTTTGAAACGCCCAAAAGACGTCCATGTCTGTTAATTTAACGTCTCATCTTTTAAGGACGTCTCTCAGACATACGACGTCAACAAGACATCAATTTGTCAAACGGACCTTTCAAAGACGTCTTCCAAACGTCCTTAAGTTGACTACGTCCCCTCGCCCTTTTGGAAGTTATTTTAAAATAATTATTTCCCAAAACATTTTTATGTAGTAAAATATGATAAACAAGGTTGATGTCTATGATTCCATAAAGCTATTTAATTGCTCCATAAACTTTAATAATAGAGAGATACGTTACAAAGCCAAGTCGTGCTTTACACCTACATAGAGAGATTTTATGTGAATTCAACATTATCTTGTCACGCATCAGGTCATGAACGAGAATATATTATATTCACATTCTCAAAATCCAGGGGAAAATATAATAGTGTATTTCATTACTTTGAATCAGTCTATTCATGAGGAAGATGGCTTGAAAATCATCTGAATGATAATTATGAAAGATTTGAACTCAATGTAATGTGGAAATCATGAGAATATGGTTGTGGTTTACAGCAAAAGGTCAGATATTCTTCGAACAATTAGTCCAGCTTGTTACTCTAGCAACTCACCAGTCGCAGATTGGATAATTTTGTTACCTCGTCGGTGGTTACAGCCAGTGAAAAGGAATATTTTGCACGATAAAATGCAGTACTTTTTAAATTTTAATGCAATTAATTCTGTTATGAAATAATTAAGTATAATGAACTAGCATATATATATATATGTTATTAGCTAGTGGGTATGAAAAGAAAGACGTCTTTGAGATGTCCATGTCTGTCTAGTTGATGACTTTTGGTTGTCCTATCTCTGAAAGACGTCCGAATGATATTAGAGATCTAACATACATCAATTGGTTAGACTTGGACTTTCTGAAGACGTCTTTTTAATGTCTGGTTAATTATCTAAATTCAAATGTTATGTGATAGTTTATTATCTAGCAGATTGATTTTTTATTGGTGAATCATATTTTTTCAGTAAGCATAAGGACATGAGACGTTTTCGAAACGTCTTAAAGACGTCTCAGGGACTTCATTGTCAAAAATTTTTTTGTCTTGTGTCGAAACGATCTTTAGGACATGAGACGTTTCGAGGATATCAAGAAAAACTGAAATTGAAGTTCACAAGTGGTCCTTAAGACGTTTTAAAGACGTCCAACGTCTCTTGAGAACGTCCCATGGACTTTTATGTGAAGCTTTTTGCTGGTCTGAAGATGACTCATATCTTGAAGACATCTTTTAAACAAAATAAATCTAGAGGACAACGACAAGTCTGATACTGAAGTCTCTGAGACGTCATTAAGAGATCCCAAAAACGTCTAATTTCCTTCTACCTGCTGAGGTGAAAAATAATAATTTTATGGTTTAGAAAATAAACCCCAATACAAAATTGATTTTTTATCTATACAATCCTTAATTTTTATTTGTGAGTAATAAAATTTTAACGATTTCACTTTTTATGACAAAAAATGGTAGCGGAAAAATAAAAAATCAATACTTTACCATATGTGATGAGAATGTAAAAATTTGTAACTTCTCTTAATTTCTTTATTGAATCAGTAGTGTTTTGAATAAGAACTAATCAAGAATCAAATTTCTCAATGTTCGAATGTAAATGGTTTACAGATTAATTTTGTTTTCAAAAAGAAACATTCAATCCGATTTAATCCGATTCATTCCGCTTCAATCGGAGGCATCGATTTGAAAACATCCGAACCAATTGAAGTCTCGGATTAAACCAGAATGAATCAGATTGAGACAGACAAATCACGAATCGGATAATTTCGGATTGATTTTTGACCGATTTTCATCAAACAAGATACAAAAAGTTTTTTGGATTGGTTCGAATCAAATTCCGAATAGTTCGGAAACAAATTTCGGAATGGTTCGGATTAATTCGGATTGAATTCATTTATGAAATTTTCGCCAGAGTGACGCGAAATTTGCAGCAGTTTTCTCATATCGCTTTAAGTAGCTACTTTAATACGCTCTCTATGTTGGTTAACCTGTCAATGTTTCGTAATTGCATTTCAAGAAAACGAGCCTTGATTATCAATTATCGACAGTGTCCAATAACTTGAGGTTACATAAGTGCTGGGAAACATCATAACACTCAGAAATTCTCTTGTTTCAATTTACAGAATCATCAGTTTTAAATTACCGTCTTTTTCAATTTTTATACCTAAATGGAAATTTTTTTTTTGAATAATAGAATTTTTTGATTATAATAGCATAATATATCTTATTAATATAGTATTTCTCTGTAATTTTAATTTCAAAATATTTAAAATCTGAAAAAACAATCTGTTCGGTGAAAAGAAAAATGTTGGAACTATAGAAATCCACTTCTGTGGTTTTAAATACTGGAAGCAAGGGATTATTTTTAATTATCAAAGTTTCCAAATATTAATATTAAAAATACTATGCTTGGTGAAAAGAGAAATGTTTCATCTGAGGGAACACATATATCTGTGATTTTAATTCCAAATTTCAAGAATTTGAAACTATTCGAAGCAAGGGATTTTTCAGTTAAGTCGATGAAATATTTTTTCAATTCAAAAATATTAAACTTTTTTTCAAAGATATATATTATTGCAATTCTAATCTTCGAATAATTCTAATTATCAAAGGTACTAATTTTCAATAGCCATAATCCTAAAAATTAATCGGTTCCGTGAAAAGAAAAATGTTGGAAATATGCAATTCCATTTCTGTGGTTTTTCATCATTCAAGCAAGGGATTATTTTTAATTACCAAATTTTTACTATTTTTGAGTTTAGAACTTCCATATAATGTTTTCGTGTTTAGTACCTTTATTTGGAAAGGTTCTGGAGGTTTTTAAAAATCTCAGCGCCTTTATGTATTTTTAAACTAAAAATTTTGAGTTTTTTTGATATTTTTTTACTTTGAATAATTATTTTATATTTTTATTTTTTGAGTTTAGACTTTCCATATAATTTTTTTATGTTTAGTACCTTTATTTAGAAATTTTTTGGGGTTTTAAAAAAATCCAGCAACTTTATGTATTTTTAAACTAAAAATTTTGAGTTTTTTGGCATTTTTTGACATTTTTTGACTTTGAATAATTTTTTTGTTTTTCAACCAATTGTCATGATTCTTTTTTTATTTTGTTCCTTACATTGTGTAGCAACTTTTCGGGTATGGAAAATAAGGTAACATGACTGAAAAAAAGTTACAAATAAAATAAAAATATCCAGAAATATTAATAAAAAATTTTGTAGTTATTTTTATAGCTAGAGTGCTTTTCATACCCAAGAAGTTGCTACACTCTGTAAGGAACAAAATAAAATAAAAATCATGAAAATTGGTTAAAAAACAAAAAAAGTTATTTAAAGTAAAAAAATGTCAAAAAATTCCCAAAGAACCCAAAATTTTTAGTTTTAAAATACATAAAGGTGCTGGAATTTAAAAAAGAACCCTAAAACCTTTTTTTAATAAAGGCACTAAACATAAAAATATCAATTGAAAAAATTTCATCTCAGACTTGTACGCTTTTTATGTGTTTTTTCACACAAAAGTGATATTCCATGTTTAGATCTGATACTAAATGATAGATCAAAATAAAAAAAGAAAATGGGTAGTTGAGTTTTGTATGTGTGACTTGAATGAAATGTTAATTGAAAGCAGAATATACGTGACCATGTGCAATATAAGCTTACGGCATAACGTAATGTTCTGTTGTGTTCTGCTTTCAAGGAAATCTAAATGACTAGAAATCCTGTGGGAATTCCTGCAGGATCGAAGGTCTAACAACGGGAGATCTCGACCCTTCAACCTGAATATTCGTTAAACGTAAGAATTGAGTTTAAACGTGCGTAGATTTTGCTGTCCTGCATCCAAATCTAGATTTTATCAGATTTCAAAGCTTTTTGCGGCTCGAAATTCGACGATTTTGCTAAAATAAAGCAAACTTAGACTTATTTTATTGCCTCACGCTATAATTTCCACATTTTATAAGAAATTGGGTGTACAAAATGAATCTATTGAAAAGTTTTTTATTTTAATGGTACATTTACTGTAAGTTAAATGCTGCTATTATATTGTATTGTTTAAAGTAAATATGCAGCAATTAAAATTCAAAATGTACAATTAATTTTAATTGTGTACATAACGGGCTGATTAATTGAACAAATGGATAAGTTCGTTATAATCATTACTTATTATTATTATTATTATTCATTATATATGGATAATGGTACATATGTCATTGCGCAATAGAATTGGTTCACTTTATTTAAATTTCTCCTTTTCAAGAGATTTTCATGATTTAATCGACTTGTTTGAATGACAAACTTGATCCCTATTAGTCACTATTTATAATGATTATTGCAATTATTCTAAAAAATTTACCAAAATAAAAGTTTGTACAAATGAGTTGAAATTTATACTTGTGAGATTGAGAATTTTTAAAATTTATTTTAAGTTTAATAAACGTTTTATTTAGTGAAACTCAAACTCTATCAATTCTATCGATTGCAGCCAGTCATTTGATTTTGGACTGTGCTGTGATTTATCAATTTCAAAACAATTTCCTACTGATTGACGTTAAGCTTGAATTACGCAGAACAGCCGTATTTTCTATATTTTCTCGTGTAACTGACATGAAAGGAGAATCATTTCATAATAATTAAATAGAGACGAACAATAGAGGTTGAATTGAGTTTAAAAAGATGATTTTGTTTCAAGTGCTATTAGACGTATGAATAAAAATCTAATTTCCATCGAAACGTATTAGTTGATGTAATTATTTTGAAGTAGTATTTTATGCAGAAACTAATCATTGGCATATAATTGAAGCAATATTTTTGACCTCAGTTGATACATCCACTTTTGATTACAAGAAGATTAAAGATTCTAGATTGATTAACATGAACCATAATAATCGCCACTTTGAAATGTAAACACAATAATTACTGGTAGTTTTCTCTCTCATGGAAATAATCATTTGGCAATTTATACTCTTTCGCTAATTATTTAGATGTTATTGCAATGGATTAATGACCATTTGATCTTCTTATAAAAGATTAATAACCCATTATAAAAAATATAAAAGTGTAAAAAAACAAATAAATAAATTTATAAGTGGAATTTTTCTAAAAATGAAAATTTCTAATAGAAAATGTTTTTCAAGTGAAAACTTAATCTTGATTGATAGTTGAATTCAATTCTTTGGAAACTTTTGACTTCGCTCATGTAATCATGTAAGGTTAATTTTTCTCTCTACCGTCAGAGATTTACAAAAATTATTATATTCCTTGAACTTTTAATATCTCTGGGGACTTATAAATTTCCGGAAGTGTTCGTCAAACCGTTCCTGTAAATATTATTTCCGTGACCTATGAAAGTTAACTAGAGTTACGGTGAGGTTACCTATAGTTATCCACTTAGAAGTGTCGCCTGAAAAAAATTGGCCGACACGCTAATGATCGATTAATCATTTTCCTTTAAACGAATAATCAAGTCAGAGTTTATCACCGGTTTCTATTTTTCCGCAATCCCAGTTCTGGATTAGGCTTTCACAACAAAGAATCATTTTCCAAGTTTTCTTTCGGTGCTTGAATTTTTTTTTAGTTTTTTAAATTTATATTCATGAATTAAAATAGACAGAGAGTTATTACTGAGTAGTATACTTTTGAAAATAAAATACAAATTTTTTTATTCATTTGTTGTAAACGAATCTAGAAATAATTAATCTGGAAATCAGTTGTATGTAATTCGAATGTTTGTGATTGGCAATTTGTGACTGGGTCGTCTGTGACTGTATCATCCGCGATTCGAATGATTGTGACTGATTCTAAGTCATCAGTGATCGGATATATTTGATTGAGTCATTTGGAGGGTGAAGCAGACTATATTTGAGGTTAAACTATAGGACAGCCTTCTAGATAGTGTAACTTATTACCTGTGAATTGTGAAAATAAGATGGTCAACTTGAATACTTTAGAGAATCTACTTCTATGGCTAACCTCAAAACTATTGCATTTAAGCTTTCACAATTATTATGTTATTATAGCAAGTGAAATAGGTACTCGCCAATTAGTTGGCAAAAATAACCCTCGTGACACTTTAACACGTAAAGGACGCGAAACCGGCAATGAGGTTAGAGTCCACGCTGGTGATATTGGAGGAAAAATAGGCGAACCCACGTGACATTACAATTTTGCCGCGTATTTCACCAATCGACACTCTTTATAGTGATTCTGACACTCTTTACTTGCAATACTATTGAAATGGCCCAAGTTCAAGTTTTATGTTGAAACCTATTCCTAACGAATCAGAACTATTCTGAAATATCCCGAACTAATCCGGAAACGTTTTAAATCTCGTTTGTGATTCAATCCCATTCAATCTGAAATTTCAATCGAAATCCATCCGAGATTAGGCTGTTCAAAACTGCATTTTCAATTCAAATCATACCGAATTATTCCAACCTCTAATTCATTCATATTGATTTTCAAGCGATTTGAACCCAACGAGATTTAAAAATATAATTTATTGTTTCGGAAACAGATTTTAGAGTGGGTCGGATTCGCAAAGTTAAAAAATTACAAGATGAGAAGAATTTAACTAATTTACTTTTAGGTGGTTGCACTGCATTTGGACATTCATGTTTTGGTGGTCATGGGAAGAGATCCGAGCAGAATCAGCCAGAGGATATATCGAAAGAAAGATCTATCAGTCGAAATGTTCCAGACTACGTGTTTTCACGATCCAATGATGAAATTTTTACCATGGACCCTTCACGTAGAATTCAGGATAAAGCTGAGCGACGCATTTCTGAAATCGACAAACATCAATTAAAAGACGATCCTCTCTCTATTTTCATCAGGCAATGGGTAATCATCGATAAACTATCAATTATATAATTATTGTAAATGTAAATTCAAGTGATATTCTTTCTCAAAACCACTAGATATTATACTGTATAAATAATAGATTTATTTTAATTTTCAGATAATATCGCGTCATCGTCCATACGCCGATGCTGGGGTTGCAAATAAATAAAAAATTCAACTTTGACTGTATTGTCGAGATAAAGACGTGCAGACAACCAATTAAACTAATGAAACTGACAGCTTGAAAAATATTTCCTTCTTTTCGAATCTATCTTCTGTTTCACATTATATTATGAAAATCTATGTAAAAATTGACATTTCATAGACGTCCAAGCTTGTATCAAGCAAAATGTATAATTTGAAATATCTGTGCATGAATCCTTCAGGGAAAAGAAAAATCATAACAATATGAAATGTCTCTATAAAAAGTGTAGATGGCAAATGTGCCGTGAATTCAAAGTTCTTTCAAAATGTACGAAGATCAACATTATTATTAATCTAGTCATTAATAATTACCTATTGCGATCATTTCAATAAGTTTATTAATTTATCATTTCTATAGCTTAAGTTATAATGTTGTAATAATAATAATGAAGTTTATACTTTTTAAACTTAAGATATGAATACATAAATTACGTTGAAGTCATGAATTATTCGCAAAAAATATTGTTAAATAATTAATCATAAGTTATTATTAATGCCACATCTTTTAATTAATGACAATGAGACTTTGTATAATTTAGGATTAAATTTATGTATTCATGTACATAAGTCAAAAACAATCTATAATATATTGCATAAATATATAATAAAGTTAACTTTATTTTTTAATTAAAAAAACATTTTTTGCTTTTATTTGGAAACCATTGGCCATAGGGACGTCTTTAGGACGTCGTAAGGACGTTTGACAAACTTCAATTTAAAGCTTTTTTCTGACACAAGGACATCTGCTGTTTTAAAGACGTCTTTCAACGATAGACGTTTTGACAATAAAATGCCCTAAATGTCCTGTAAAAGTCCCAAAGACGTCCAATTTTACAGTGTTCAACGATAATTGGTATAAAATAGTGAAAACATGTATTTTAGTCAAAATTTATCAAACATGAGTACATTGGACGTCTTTAGGACATTTCAAGGATTTAATCACATCAATAGGCAGGCATGGACGTCTTAAAGACGTCTTTCAAACGTCCCAAAGACGACTATGTCCCCGTGCCCATTGGCACTATATCACAGTATATTATAATTAATACAATAAGTAGGTATCTTTATATGATACTATTTTCTCTTCTCCATAAATATAGAAAGAAATTATTATTCAATTTAATTATGTAAAATTATAATTATGGAAATAAATAATTTTTCTATAACTGATGTGATAACATTTTATTGTTTTTGAATACAGGGACACTTGGCCATCTATAAAATACGATAAACAACATTCCATTGCCCTATTATCAGTGGGTAAGGATTGTTTTTATCACCAGTTTCTACATTTTTCTTTTCCATTTGCAGTCTGTTACCGACAAAGTCGGTAGATAAAATCATTTTCTTTTAGATTGCAAGTTTTATGTCGATAAAGTGGATTTTTCATATGCTACCTTTTTATTTAACAATTTTCTCAATACTAATTATTTAAGTAATATAGTCCGAGTGAAGAGAGAGTCATTAGATCACTTAAAGACGTCTTAAGGATTTTAATACCTAAAAGACGTCTTTGGGATACAAAACGTCCTGAAAGCAACATAAGACCAAGTGAAGACGCCCTTAAAATATCCATATCTGTCCAATTGACGTTATTTGGACATCCATTGTTTTAAGGACGTTTTCTTGGATCTTAATGTCCATAAGACGTCAATTTGACGTCTCAAAGGCTACTATCTCTCCATCCTTACTGGGTGAAAAATTTAAAACATCTCAAAGACATCGAACGGTCTTCAGCCTCAAGGTTTTTGCCTTTCTAAGGACGTTTTATGTCTCGATGACGTCTTTCAGATATGAGACGTTTTCAATACAGCAAAGATTCTGAAACTGAAGTCTATTAGACGGAAAAAGTTCCTTTTAAAATTTTTTTTACAATATATTTAAAAATTCATGTTTACGGCATTTGCATAAAGTTTTCTGCAAATAACGTCTGAATAAAGTCTTTCATTTTTAATGCTTACCTAATTTATATTCTCGTTTGTAAATTTTTCACGATTACTAAGGCTTTATAAAAAACATCTAGCAAAAATAGTTTCTGCGTCATTGAAAATTTCAACCATGTAAAAGTGCAACTCCAGAAAAAAACTTGAATTCGTAGGTGTCGAGGAATTTAAAATATGTTTCTGCAGGGTGGACTTTTCAAAATAATTGAAATTCATCACATGTGCAGAGTTCACACAATAAAGAAAATATGACTACAGTATTCTTCACTTTGCAAATCTGATTTTGCATGCTCAGTTTCCCATTCTTGACACCAGAATAAAAAATGGGATATAAATAAATTCATTTTTAAGTATAGATAAAGTTGGAACGTATATGTAATGAGTTAGATGCTAAAATCAAATTTAAAATTGATAAGAAATTATATCAGATTATCAATCCTTTGAGAGTAACTGAATTGAAATAGATTTTTGTTCCTATAGGAAAACTTACGAAGCAAACGGATTCGAAATTTCATACTGCATTAAAGAAGGGCAATACGTAATTTAAATCGGGAAGCATTCGTTCGTAAAATGTGATTCCTGAGTAGCTATTACTTACGTAAACGAACATGCAGATTGCGAATTAGTAAGTCAACTTAATAAACGATGAAAAGAAAATACTTCACAGTAATGTGAATTGGAGAATTTACTTTTATCAAAATCATAATTGTTATTAAATTATAGATGTTATTTCCTTTTGAAATCGTAATACATAGGAAACATAGTTGAAACGTCTCAGTGGGCAAAGGGACATTGGACGTCTAGAAGACGTCCTATGGGCTTTATATCAGCCTTCCCAGTGGACTCGTGGAGATCGTTCCGAGTGGGCAAAAAATATAAAGACATCATAGGAATGTCTATAGGGCGTCTCGTGGACGTCTTTTGGTACCTGTCTTTTAGACGTCCTAGGGACTTTTTCAAGACGTTCAATGTCAGTACAGATGATGTCCCATGTGTATCTTGTGTTTTAAAGATGTCTTTAGGACGTCTTTGGGACACTAAACATCTTTGGTACGTCAATTGGACATTAGACGTCCTTGTAACGTCTCAAAGTCTTCTCTCAGACGTCCTAAGTATGGTGTATCTCTTTAAGGGTTAAAGTCCCCGGAAAGTTCTGAAAGACGTCCCTACAAAGCGTAATGTTCCCTGAGTCACTAGGAAGATTGGAATCTGATTTTTAAAATTCTTCGCGGATGTGAAATATAATCCAGTGTCCACGGAGATATTGTCTTCTTTTGACGTTAAGAGAAGTTCTTCAAGCGTCAATATCTGCCTTACTCATTCCTTTTAGATATCTCATGACGTAAAGACGTCCTTAAGATATACGACATTCAAGAGATGTTAATTGGAAAGACATGAATGTTTAAAATGCGTCTTTAGGACGTCTCAAAGACGACAATGTCCTCTATGCCGATTAAGTTGTTGTTACCCTAACGACGTCTTATGTCTTATAAAGGTCATTGTCACTTAAGGACGTTTTATAGACCTGCGCCATCAATCGAACAGACGTGGATGTTCCAGAGACGTCTCTAGAACGTTTTAAAGACAACTATGTCCCCTCAGCCCACTATCCAATGGACACAAAACCTTGGGTATCGAAGATGAGTTCTTGAGACGTTACAATGACGTCTAATGTCAGTCTAGCTGACGTAGCAAAGGCGTCTAATGTTCTAAAGACATCTTAAAAACTTCCTTCGAACACAAGATATCCCTGAGGCTTAATTTTTACTGGCATTGAATATCCTGAGAACGTCCCTACGACTGCCAAAGAATGTCCTAGAAACGTCCAATAGGCATCCGCTAGTCGACTTTTGATTTTTTACTCACTGCGAAGTAATGATAAGTAACTAGTGGGCACGAGGACATTGAACGTCTTTGAGACGTCTTAAAGACGTCTTAAGGACATCAATGTCTGGCGTTTTGTTGTTTACTATACATCTTTAGTCTAAAAGATGTATCTGAGACAAAAGGCGTCCTCAGGACAGTACAAATTCTGACATAGAAATCCACGAGATATCTTTCCGACGTCCTAAAGACGTCCAATGTCCCTGTGTCCACTGTTTGAAAAAAATGAATTTCTATTTTATGAGTACTGAAACATTGTCGTTTATAGACGTTTAAAAAACGTCCCACAGATTTTAATGGCTGGCTTTTGCTACCCTTGAGACGTCTTTTATCAAGAAGACATCTTTAAGATATGAGATGTCTAGAAACTAACTAGGACTGAAGATGGCCTGAAGATATCCCAAAAACGTCCTTTAAACATGAGATATTCCTAGAACATCATTTGTAGTTACATTGAATAATTAAAAGACACGTACCAAAAGACATCCTAGAGATGTCTTATAGATATCTTTACAACGTCTTTAGATTTTTTGCCCTCTGGGAATATAGCAATCTATCTTCGCCAATATTTACTCTTCCGGAAGAAAGATTTGTTAGAGAGAGGATAATTCGATTCGAATTTCTTCGATTGGTAGTTAGCTATAATTTTCAAAAAGTTCCTTTTTCATTCAGATATATTACAAAGATGAAAAATTAAGCTTGGCATTCTAGTCTTGGAAATTTGTATGCATGCATTTTCTTTCTTTAATATTTACTCTTTTGGAAAAATTCTTAATACATTGAAAGTAAGAAATCTTGTTAACAAAAGGCCATGATCAAAATTTATAGCATTCTGAATTTTTTATTAGAAATATTTCTTTTATAAGAAACACAACATTTTTCTTTGAGGCTTTTTGAATTGAAGCTTAAATATGGAAAGGGGAAGTGAAGTTGATAGACGTTTCGAGGACGTCCCGCAGATTTCAATGTATCTTTCAACTAATCTGAGAATATCACGTGTTACAAAGATGTATTTAAGAAATTATAGGCCCTGAAGCTGAAAAAGAAAATAGAATATCGTTATGAAGTTTAAAAGACGTCTTTAAGACGATGTCTCTCGAACTTCTGCTTTTTAGATGTTTTATGTCAAAAGATGTCGTCAAGACATGAGACGTCTGCTAGACATATATGGACTTCCAAAGACCTAAATGTTCCTGGGCCTAATAGGCTACGGGACGTTCTCAAGATGACCAATGCCATCGTGACCATTAGGGTCCTCGAAATTGTTCTCAGAACGTCTCATGCCTTGAAAATGTTTTCCACACAAGAGACGTCCTAAAGACAGTGATAAGACTAACATTTACACTGAGAAAAAAATGTACGCAACAAAACTTTTTTTGTTGTCCTAACAAAACATTTTGTTCAAGTAACAAAAATTTGATAATATAGCAAAAATGTTTGTTGGTGCAACAAAAGAATTTTGTTGCATAAATACCAACAAAATATTTTTGTTGATTCGAAAAAACTGTTTTCTCAGTGTAATTTTAGGAGACATCCTTAAAACGTCTCAAATGCGTCTAACCAAAAAATTTGTTCAAGCTAGGCTCGTGAGTCTTTTGGAAAATTAAACTCATTAAGTTTTATTTTCTTCCTCTTCAAGCCTTTTGTTGTATAGAACTTTTCGATTGAGTAAAATGTTAACGAGGCGCGAAACACCCATGACACGAGTTAGCCGAGCGAATCTGCAACTGTTGCATTTACGCGATCCATTTGTTCCTTTTTTACCATTCATCGTCAGTACATTTTCTAGAGGGAAATGGTCCGTATATTTACAATGTGTATTATTCGCATGCATTACATACAGCGAATAAAGTCCAGAGAAACGTTGACTTTTTTATGTATCGTTTACCAGTTAATGAATACGCTGGCGAACGAATTAATGCGTTTCAAAGTCATTCCGGATCTTTTCGCAAATATATTAAGCATTAAATGGGATTAAATTACATTGAAAGTCGTCACAGATTTATGCAGACTCTGTATGTTTTATGCGTTTTTGCAATGAATCAAGAGATCAGTATTTATTATTGAAATGCAGAAAAAAATGTTCAGCAGGGCTTAGTGAACTCAGAAGATAAAGGGGCAATGGACGTTTTAAAGACGTCCTACGGACGTCAACGTTGGGTTTTTTTGCTGCCTTAGGATGTCTCATGTCATAAAAACGTCTTTTAGAAGACAGACGTCCATGAGATAACAGAATGCCTGATATTAAATTATGAAGCCTCTGAGACGTTTCTAAGACGTTTGAAAGACGTCCAATGTCATCGTGCCTCAATATTAAGTCCAATAAAAAATAGTTGGGGTTTGGCATCCAAAGTAAAAAAGTTTCTTGGGCCGGTTCCCAGTTAACACGGAAACATTGGACGTTATTATAACGTCCTAATAACGTCTCGAGGACTTTAATATTTGATTCTTGATTGCACGAGGATATTTCATATCTTAATTACGCCTTTTATAAAGTAGACGACTAGGAGACACCAAGAAGACTGACATTAAGCAAAGAAGCTCCCGAGACGTTTTTAAGACATTCGAAAGACGTCCAATGCATTCGTGCCTCAAAATTTAATCCATTGATAGTTGTGGTTTGGCATCTAAGGTAAACAAATTTCTTTGGTTGGTTTCCAGTTGATACGGAAACATTAGACGTCATTATAACGTCCTAATAACGTCTCGAGGACTGTAATATTTGTTTCTTGATACAACGAGAACTTTTCATGTCTTAATGACGTCTATTAGAAAAAAGACGTCCAGGAGTCACCAAAAAGACTAATGATGATGACACTAGGACGTCTTCAATACGTTCCAGAGATGTACAATGTCTCTTTATTCTTTGGATTATCTTTTTATCTCTTTTCACGTCTGAAAATTCAAAAAAATTTCTATTCGCGTAATAATTATTTTATATTTGATTCTTGAAAGCTTTTATGATTGGAAATTCGATTCGTCTTATATCTAAACTCTTATTTCCTTAGTTTGGGTATTTTATAAATCAACGATCTTCTGAATTGTAAATGCGAGTAATAATTCTACAGGGAATTCTGACGCATATTCGATAATAGGAGTTACTATACAATTTGATCCCTCGTGAATGTTTGAATTAAGCGCCGCAGCTAAGCCACAGTATCATTATTGGTTTCACTATGAAACAGGGGTAAGATAATTAAAAACAAGAGTAACGTGCCACTCTTCCATATCTCGATCCTCACGTTTTACGAGTTTATGAGGCACTGAATTAAAACAAAAACACTCTGCGTCAAAGTCTGAGATTTGTTGACCATTTTTTGTAGTCATTCTGCATCATTAAAAATACAATTATTCTACTATCTCAACTTAAATTTCAAGTGAACTATATATACTATATATATATATATCTAATAATACATATGTTGTTCATATAATTTAATGTGAAATTAAAATTAATATCAAATTATTAACGTCTTTAGAATGCGCTAAAGACGTCTCAGGTACTTCAATGTCAAATTTTCTCTCTTCTGGACACTTTTTATCTAAAGAATGTCTTCAAGGCATGAGACATTTTCGGGACAGCATGAAAACTGACATTGAAATACCTAGGACGTCTCTTAGACGTCCCAAAGACGACGTCTAGTATCCCTGTGCCCACTGGGTATTGTTTAAATGAAGAAGAATATAAAATTCAATATCTTAATATATTTTATTTTATCCTAGCAGACTCGGGAACCTTGGGTGTATTTAGGACGTCCTAAAGACGTCTCTATAACGTCCGTGTCTGTCAAATTAGTGCTTTTTAAAAACTTTATGTCTCGGAGACTTTGTTCGGATATGGGTCGTCTGCAAGACATCCACTTTAAATAGAGGGACGTCCTGAAGACGTCTTTTGGACGACTCAAATACGGTTTATTTTCGCGTCTTCACGCGGCGATGACTTCTAGCTGATTTCTTGTGAACGTCGCATGTGCAAAGAACGTCTTTTAGACACAACTATCCAATTGGCGTCTTCCAGACGCCTTATCTCCAAAAGACGTCTTTAACACAAAATACATCTAGAAGACAACATAAATCCAGACATTCGAATTCTTGAGACGTCCCAAAGACGTCCAATACCTCCGTGTCCACTGGCTTAAGGGCGTCTCATATTTTAGAAAAGTATTTTAGACTTTCGACGTCTAAAGGAAAGGAAAACTACCTCTTATGCTAAAACTTCAATTGAATAATAACAGATGTTCCATGGACGTTCAAAAATTAGTATTAAATTTTTTCCAGAAAGTAGTTTTCAAAAATACCAATAGCAATCTAATTTCTGATGACGACAACGACAGACGGACAGACATGTTTCCAAAAACCTTCTTTCAGATTAAGGGGATCACAAAACGTGAAGATTTGTTGGAAAAAATTGTAATACCTTCTGATGTGTGTTTATGATGTAAAAGAGTTTTTAATGTCCTGTTATTATTGATAAAAAATTAAAAAACTTATTCCGAAAAATAAAAATTGTGAGGTAAATAGAAGAAAACAATGAAAAGATAATTTAATTTAAAGATTCTAAGAAAATACACAGTTGGACAATTTGTAAACAAGATTTAAAGTTATTTTAAAATTTATAAACCTCGCTTCGAATTTAAAATTCCAATTAGTGTTCTTTTATGAGGAGACAACATGCTTCATACAAAAAAATGTTTAACCTACTTCTTAAATTATGATTCTCCATTTGGTTAAAAACTGCTATTCTTGTTCCCCAAGGGACAATAAATTCCAACAAATTCGTCAAGTACCATATTTCGAAATTATGAAAATGTTATGCCAGAGAAAAATATTTTTATTAAGTCTATTTCGTTTTATTAAAAATCAGAGGTACGTGGCATTTTTTATTCACAAAATAATAATAAAAAATAGCACATAAGGAATTTTTTTATTTATAGAACATATATTAGTTTTTAGGAGTTTTGTTTGGAAATCGGATTAATCTCGTGTGTTTCCTATCAAGAATTGGGTAACGAGAAAACAAATTGGATTTTCTCTGCACTAATCCAGAATAAAGAAAACACAGGAAATATCGAATCGGTTTAATATCTTCAAGGATTATCTTGCAACTATAATTTTACATTGTTTTCGGTAATTTCATTTGATTTGGGGATTAACCCTCCAGTTATTTTCTCATGGTTCTCTTTCTCTCGCCTATGTAAATTACTAGTGAAGTTATCAGAAGATTAATCTATTATGTTCTGAAGAAGAAGGAAATTATGTGTGAAAAGGTTGAGGGGGAAAGTAACAGATGAATTCATAAGTCATTCATGATATCATCACTCTGTATAATTCCTCAATTATAAAACTTCAATAGTAAAATTCACAAAATTGCAATTTGTTAAACATTTAGATCTACTTGAAAAAAGCGTAATAAAATATTTTTGTGGCCCCAACAAAATATTTTGTTGAATTGATAAACTGTTTTTTCAAAATAACAAAAATTTTGTTAATTCAACAAAATGCTTTGTTAAGACAACAAAAATTTTAATTGTGCAAAAACCAACAAAATTAAAATTAATTGTACAAAAACCGAATAAATATTTTTTTTGATTTACCTGAAACCGTTTTGTCATTGCATATTATTTTCTATAAAAGTTTTTGTATAAACAATAATATGTTTATAATTTTTAAATTCGTATCTTAATGTCGTATTTGGTCGTGTTTTTGTATTCTAGGAGTTCGAACGGTTTCGAATTATTGAAATTTTGAAATGTCTTAAGACGTCTGTTTGCAATTAAACGCCCTCAAGAGGACCGGAAGACCGGGACTAATGTTCGTCGGACGTTCTTAAGACGTCTTTAGGGCATTTTTAAGACGTCTTAAGAACGACCTATGAACTTTAGTCCTGGTTTTCCGGTCATCTTGAGAACGTCTAATTACATAAAGACATCTTAAGACATTAAAATACGAATTTAAAAATTATAAACATATTATTTTTTTGGCAAAAACTTTTATAGAAAATAACATGCAATGAAAAAACGGTTTTAATTAAATCAACAAAAATATTTATTTGTTTTTTGTACAATTAAGTATCATTTTGTTGTCTTCTGTGCAATTTAATTTTTGTATTGTCTCAACTAAACATTTTGTATAATTAACAAAATTTTGATCATTTCGAAAAAAAGCATGAGGAAAGTAGACGTCTTTGTGACGATTTTAGGACGTCATGCGGACTTCACTGTCAGGCTTTTTGCTGTCCCCAGGACGTCTCATGATTTAAAGGCGTCTCGAAGACAAAAGACGTCCAGAAGACAACAAAAAAATTAACATTAAAGCTTCTAGGATGCCTTTTAAATTACCCAGATCCACAAGACGTCTTGAGATACGCAGGAATTTTTCTGTCTTGAAGACGTTTCATATGTTTTAAAGACGTCTTACAGACACGAAACTTCTAGAGACAAAGACATTAAACATCTTTTGGACGTCTTAAGGATGTCCCAGAGATTTTAATACGAGAATTTTTGTTGTCCCCTGGACGTCTTGATTCTATAAAACGTCTTTAAGACATAAAACGTCCTCAGAACATCAAAGTGACTGGCATCAATATTTTCAAGACATCCAAGGTCTCAATCTCCACTGGACAGAGACGTCCTTGAGACGTAATTAATTTATCACTTGTAGTTCTAAATCAGAGAATACTAAAGTCACATTGAAGCCTAAAATTAAATTCTCTTTCTACTATTCTAATGACTGAAGACTTCAAACAATAAATGATTTTATAATTAGAAATGAAAGTAACTTCCAGAAATCTACATCTTCAAGACATTTGTTTCTATTCTGATCTAGTACGCTATTCTTCGATATTACTGGTGGGTTGGTAGCTTTTGTACTCGATATGGAATGAACGACTGCCTCGGGAGCGCATCGTCGTCGTATAAAATTGTGCCGAGGGGCCGATGGGAGTTTCGAAGAAAATTAAATATTATCGTTCACTCATTCGGACATTCATTCAGCATATACATATATTAAGTATCGAGTTTATTTTCATAAAGTTTTTGCTTTAGGCCATAAAAAACAAGTGCCCACGAAAGACATTTTTTCCTGTTTTTTTTAGTTTCTGAAAAAACATATGGACTGTTAAATATGAATTTCAAAAATAGAGGTAAAAATTATTATCTTCATGAAAATGTTTAAAATCGTTGAAATAGTCATTTTCAGACTGTAACTTATTATTATAAATTATAATACTTGGTAGTTTTGAATGTTTAGACTAATTATCAACATTTCACCATATTTTAGTAGAGTAGATTTTATGTAGAGTAAATTTACTAAATGAAGCATTTTTTCTGCCCTGACCCAGTAGGCACAAAACCTTGGATATCCTAAAGATGTTCTTTAGACGTTATCAGGACGTCTAATGTCAATCCAATTGACGTACGAAAGATGTCTAATGTCCTAAAGAGATCCTAAAAACGTCCTTAAAACACAAGATATCTCTGGAACGTTATTTATACTGATATTGAACGTCCTGAGAACGTCCTTAGGACGACCAAAGGACACGTGCCAAAAGGCGTCCTAGAAATGTCCTATAAACACTCAGAACGTTTAGATTTTTTACCCACTTGGGACCCACCTACCGATTGTAGAATCACAGATGTTACATAATTGTTACATAGCAGTTCTATCGAAATGTCCCGTGCGTGTCACATTTAGATGACATGAAATTTTATGTAACAATTACAGAACAATTATGTATTATCTGTAATTTTTCACTAGGCAGTAAGTAAAAAATTTGAAGACGTCCAAAAGGTGTCTATAGGACGTCTTTAGGAGGTCTTTTGGAACGTGTCTTTTAGACGTCCCAGGGAAGTTCTCAGGATCTTCAATGTCTGTAAACATGACGACCCAGGGATATTTTATGGTTGAATGACCTTTTCAGAATGCCTTCAAGACGTCTTTTTGACAAAATACGTCCGGAAGATAGAAAAACGGTGGCATTGAAGTCTTTGAAACGATTTTAAAACCCCCCAATACGTCTAGCGTTTCCGTGTTCAGTGGCAAAATACTAAATATTACTAAATTTGTGGTGCGGAGATATTCGACGTCTTCGGACATCTTAAGAACGTCCCGGGAACTTCAATGTATATCTTATTTGCGTCTTTTGGGTATCTCATATCTCAAAGACGTTTCTCAGTGACGATACGTTCAGAAGAGAACAAAATGATTAACATTAAAGTATGTAGGACGTTCTTGAGACGTCTTCAAGACGACAAATGTCCCCGTTCACACAAGTTTGTGACAAGTTTCTTCCCAAAAATATGCATGCCTGGTAAGATCAAAAAGATTTGGAGACTTTAAGACGTCTTGTTGACGTCCAGTCGTCTTTAATGGTAGACTTTCTGCTATTTCGAGAAAGTCTCATGTCTTGAATAAATATTTTGAACATGAGACGTCTATAAGACAACAAGAAGCCTCACATTAAAATACGCGGATAGTTCATAAGACGTCTCAAAAGACGTCCAGTGTCCGCTAGTGCAATGATTGATTTTTATTTTACTCATAATGATGACTATCGTTTTGTATCATAATATTGAGTTTTATTTAATGTTGAATAATTGAGGAAACTGTTTTCTTTTAATTAATGTGGACGGTTAAGAGAAAAACTTCGCTTCAACCTCGATATTGCATTCACGTATATAATGAAATCTAGAAGACGCAAATAGTTATGATACCTCGAAGCTTATCGTCATGAGGTAATTTCATTATCTAACCAATATCTGACATATAACAATAACTTAGGACCATCCCTTATTAATAATTGACGAAGATTTAATCCCGAAGTGTTACTTTTAATGCGCGTTCATATCAACTCCGAGAAACTTTAGTCCCTATAATGTCAGATACATATAAATACATGGCTGTTTTTCTCGAAAAGTTATAGGAAAAGTGAAATAAAATTTAATAAAAAATATTTATATTTTTATAAGTAACCATACTTTTCAAAATATTTTATAACTATCCTAGTAGCCACAGGGTAATTTAACGTCTTCGGGACGTCTTAAAAACGTCTTGTGAACTTCTTTGTAAGGTTTTTTACTGTCTTGACGTCTCGTGCCTTAAAGACGTCATTCAGACAAATTATGCCCGGAAAATGAAAATTGCGTGAGATCAAAATTTCCAAGACGTCTTTAAGACGTCTCAAAGACGTAAAATGTCCTTACAGTATTCTGTAAGACTGTTTTAAGTTTATAAACTTTGAGTTTTAACTGTTAAGTGACTGTTATTACTTGGATTTTTGCTAGAACAATAGTGTTATGGGTGTTCTGTAACATTTGTTACGTTTTGTGTTATGTAACTGTTACTTTTTGGTTACATAACATTACAAAATCTAGATTGTCTTTACTCTCTGAATGTGACAGGACCACGCAGTCATAAATAAAATTCTACATTACCTATAGTGCGATCCTATTTAATAACTACCCAATAAACGCTCACATTTGTTACGTAACAATTACATAAAAGTTCTGTAAAAATATCGCCCCATAAATTTCATAGTTACAGAAAAAGACTCGCAATGTATCTGCATTATAACTGTTACATATAACGTTCTCGTTTTCTAAATGCAACACTTATGAGGCTTCATTGTTACAGAATTATTACGTAACAATTACCTAACGACTGTGAATCTGTTACAATCGTTACAGTTTTATGATTTGCCACAGGAGAAATTGATTTGTCATCATCTTACTGATCTTTTATAAGCTAGGTTACTTTTCATTACGTATATGTTATGTTACAGTCGTCTAGCAATGTTTTCTGGGTACTTCATTGAAATTTTCAAACATTAAAAACCTCAATATCTTTTTAAAAAACTAGAGAAAATAGGGAAAAAATTCGTTATTTATTTAATAGGAAGTTATTTCTTTTGAAAATTGATAAACACTTGAGTTTACCTTTGAATGTTTTTTGACACAATCAGGTCCAATTTGCTGTTCCACCAACGCAGGTGCGCGTCCTGTACGGCGCCTGAATCACCCCACCATTTTTCCATGGATCGCTTGCATGGAACTCGTATATAAAAGCTTTCGTACTCAGGATATAAACTTGAGTTCAGGTATGAACCCTTCATCTCTGTTCACCAAGTCGTTAATATTTGTCTTTGATAATATAACGTGCTTCTAGAGTGATGTAAAAGTGCATTTCCATAAAAATATTATAAGGTGATTAGTGCTTCAGTTTCTCAAAGTGCTCTCTACCGATTTCTTCTAGGGTAAAATCCAGTATGCATTTTGTAGATAAAAAATTATCGATTTAATATCACAAGCGAACAATAACAGTTGTTACATAGTTGTTACGTAACAGTTATCTCAAAAGATCCTCCGATACATGTCATAGTTACATAATGAGAACAGTCATATAATTATTTTTGAATTTTTGCGTAAAATTCCTTGCCATGTAACTGTGACATGCATGGGATGACATTTTGACAGAAGTGCTATGTAACAATTGTGTAACATTCTTCACTGGGAATGAATTTGTGTTTAGATAAAATTTGTTCTTTTCGAATGAATTTTCCAAAACATGGAATCTCTAAAAAGTGTTGATATTAATTAGATGCTGAATAATTTGATAAAACTGTTATTTAATTTTTTATATTTTGGTACATTTTTTACTATTTGAAACCAGTAATGCTTCGTGAGTATTCAGGGGTTACGCTGCCTTTAGTATTTTTATTTTTTGAGTTTAGACCTTCCATATAATTATTTTATGTTTAGTAATTTTGTTTTGAAAATTTTTGTTTTTTTTTTTATAAATTCCAGCACATTTATGTATTTTTAAACTAAAAATTTTGAGTTTTTTGGGCATTTTTTTGACATTTTTGACTGAATAACTTTTTTGTTTTTTATCCAATTGTTATAATTCTTTTTTTATTTTGTTCCTTACAATATGTAACAACTTTTTTGAAATGGAAAATAAGGTGACATGGCTGAAAAAAAGTTGCAACTATAATTTTAAAAAATATCCCAAAATATAAAAAAAAAATCTGCCCGCTTTGCGGGCACATTCTCATCGCGCGCTTCGCGCGCAAGTTTGAGCGCGCCTAGGGCGCGCGATTCGATCGTCGCGCTTCGCGCTCCGTAATACTCGATCGTCGCGCTGCGCGCTCCGGAATTTTTGAACGTCGCGCTTCGCGCTCCGTTCTTTCTGGACCTCGCGCTTCACGCTCGGTCTTCTGCTCTTCGCATACATTTAAGTTTATTTCTTATATTTTGATACTGAAGCTCAAACCAATTTTATAATAATATTACAGATGATGTGAATTACACATTTTCTCAAAGTCACTGAATTTCTTTTTGAATTTAAGTGAAACAGGAAATTCAATTTACTTAAGGCTCTATCGGCCTTAAGGAACACATTCTCATCATGACACTCACGCTTCGCGCTCGATTTTCTGTATACATTTCAGTATAACTTTTTAATAAATTACATGATTAAAATAATTTACTTTCTTCCACATATCTAAAAAGGAAAAACAATCGTAGACTTTATTTAAGGAAACGATTTTGCAGAACAACGCTTATTTCGGATCTCACATATTTTGGTGAAAAAAATCGAATTTTTTCAATATTAAAAATCAAAACATAAAATATACATCCTGTCCCGAAATTTCTTTATCAGAATTTGTAGACTTCATTTAGGCAAACAATTTTCCATCTAAATGTTTTTTTTGCATCTCACATATTTTGTCTAAAAAATGGAATTTTTTCATTTTTATCGTATTTTTTGGAATTGAAACGAAAAATATATCTTTTATCAGAAACTGTGTCAGACAAAATTTGTCGATCTTTTTGAAACGAACAACTTTGTATTCTTACGTTTTTTTCTTATTTTACATATTATTGTTAAAAAATTGAATTTTGGATTTTCAATAGTTTTTTTTTTAATTAAAAAGAAAAATATGCATCTTATGAAAAAATGTTATAATTCAAATTTGTAAGTCTTTATGTATTCAATAATATTGTATCATAACGTGTTTTCGTATCTCGTATAATTTAACTGGAAAATGGAATTTTGATATTGACTTTTTTCGAATTTGAATATGCTGTAACATTTCTAATTTTGATTTAATCAAAAAATGTTATTAGGATAATTTGTAGAGATTTCTGAGCACTATCAAAAACCAGGATTGGAATTTTTGATTTTTTCAAAAAATTATTTTCAAAAACACAAAAGTAGTGCTTAACCACTCAATTTTGATTGGATGTGGCTGGTTAACGAACTTGTCCTTACTTTTTCGGCTCCGATAAAGTATACCAAAGCTCAATTCAATCTGATAATTCTATCGAGAGTTATGCCGCACACGACCTACAGACAGACAGACAGACAGACAGACAGTTTCGTAAAAACCATTTTTTCTGACTCAGGGGGTCTCAAAACGTAAAGATTTGATGAAAATTTCGAAAGTCATTTTTCACATAAAACCAATACCTTCTCATCCATGATGAGAATGTAAAAATTGTAGTTATTTTTTTAGCTAGAATGCTTCCCATAATCAAAAAGTTGCCCCACATTGTAAGAAACAAAATAAATTAAGAATCATGACAATTGCTTCAAAAACAAAAAAGTTATTCAGAGTCAAAAAATGTCCAAAAAACTCAAAATTTTTAGTTTAAAAATACATAAACATGCTAGAATTTAAAAAAACCAAAACCTTTCTAAATAAGGGTACTGAACATAAAAAAAACTATATGGAAAGTCTATACTCAATAAATAAAAATATAAAAAGTGGCGGATCCCCTTAATAAAAAAAACTGTTGAATTTTGAAACAGTTCAATCTATCAGTTTTTCTAACAATTGAATAAACGTTGGAGGAAAGTAACGTAATTTTAACCATGAAAGGTTTATTTTAAAAGAGGGCTGAAAGCCAACTGATGATGAAATTATTCTTTGTAGTCAAAGAATGGCGACGGATTGAATCTCAAGAGGCTTTTGATTCAGTAAAGTTCACATTATAGGTCGATGGAATTCCTCTGATGCTTGTGACTTCAATGCACAGCTCAGAAATCTCAAAACTGAGAACAGAAAAAAATTATTCTAATATGACTGTATAGAAACTTAATTAATTGAGTAACACTGAAGAGGGCGTGGAAACATAGATGTCTCTAGGACGTCCAGAAGACGCCTTTAGGATGTTTAAAAGACGTCTTTAGGATGTATATGTCTGCCCAATTGACATCTTGTGAACGATCTATGTCCAAAAGACGTCTTTGAGACTCGAGATGACTTGATTGTCTAAAAGAGATTAATTCCACAGACATGGACGTCCTAAAGACGTTGTTCAGACTATCTAATTCTACTATGTCCCTGTCCCACTGAAAAGTAAACAAAAGTGTATAAATATATGTCTGTTAATGAATTTATAAAAGCTTTGTAGCTTGAGTTCTTATTGTTTAAAATTCAAATAAATTATTCAAAATAAATTACTCAGTGGGTAAGGGGACAATTAACGTCCTTAAAACGTCTTAGAAACGTCTCATGAAATTTATTGTCAGGATTTCTTAAGACATTCAGAGTCCTGAGAACGTCTTACGTTTTAAAGTCCTCTTTTAAACAAAAGACGTCCAGAAGAAAATTATAAATCTGACATTATATTTCTCAAGACGTCTTTCAAACGTCCTAAAGAGAACTAATGTCCACATGTTCCCTAAGATTATTTATTTGGGGTCACAACCCAGTAGGGAAAAAATCCCAAGACGTCCTAGGGACGTTCTCAAAACATTCAAAGTCAGTTGAAACGACGTCCCAGGGATATCTTGTGTATTTGGGACGTTTTTAGGATGTCTTTAGGATATGAGCCAACATTGGTATCTTGGTTGGATTCACATTAGACATCCGTAGTAACGTCTCAAGGAATTCTCTTGGATATTCAAGATTTAGTACAAACTAGGAAGCAAAAATTTGAAAAGATAAAATAAATTGAATTCTGCACAAATTAATTTTTTTTCACAGCAGCAAACAAATCAAAAGAGGATCTGCGAAAAAAGAACGTTTAGAAATGGCAGTAAATCGTGGAGTAGGTGTAACGAAGAATTCATATTGCTTGATGGGAGTTACATTTTGGTCCTTTATCTTCATGACAGTCTTTTGTTTCGTCGGATGTACTGCAGGTATGTTGAGAGATTCTAACCTTAATCTAGAAACTTTGTTAAAAAAAACTATTTCGCATTCAGGAATTCTTTGTGACAATCCAACGGGCATGTGGACGTAGACGTCTTTGGAAATTCTGAAAGACGTTTTCAGGATGTCCCTGTCTGTCCAATTGATGTATTGTGCACGTAGTATGTGACGTCTTTCAGACTTGAGATATCTAAGAGACATCAATTGAATAGATATGGACATCGAAAAGACGTCTCTTAAACGTCCCGAAGACATTGCACATATTAAGGATGCGTTAAAAACGTCCCATAGACTCAAATATCAGTTTTCCTGTTTTCCTAAGGATGTCTCATGTCACAAAGACGTCTTTCAAAGAAGAGACGTCCTTAGAACAACAAAAAGTCTGCCATTAAACTTCTTGGGACGTTTTCAAAACGCCCAATGTCCTTGTTCCCATTGGGAATAGGGGATTTTTGACATTTTGGGTACGTAATAATAACGTCCCGACACTTTAACGTCAGGGATTTTGTTGCTTTTTAAAACGTCTTATATCTTGAAGACGTCTTTCGAACACGAAACATCCTGAGAACAGAAAAATGTCTGAAACTAAAGTCGCTGGGACGTTATTAAAATGCCCTCAAGACCTCCGATATCTCCTTGTCTGTTGACAAGTAAAAAAAAAGTGATTTTAAGTACAAAAAATGTCTTTTAAGAATTTCTGGACCATTTTTATAAAAAAATTTCTTGTTTCTGAGGATTTATTAAAACTAGATTCTTCTAAGTAAAAAGTTGTGTATTTATTTAGTTTACATTATGAAGATTGCATAAATAGAAATAATGAAAATTTTATTTAGTTGAGTTTGAAATTTTCGCCACTGCCTACATGAAAGATTTTCAAATTCTCTAAATTTGAATAAAAACTTTAACTCATATTCGGGTGAAAACAAAAATCTGTATTAAGCGATTATTGATTTTTTTTATTTACAGCTCATAATTTCAAGAAACTTCACTCTAATTCAAATTTGCATAGATAATTAACAATTAAAAAGGTGCCATATGTTTTAACTTATGAAACAAAATTTACATATGCTTAAATACATCGTTTGACATTCCCAGGGAATATTCAAATCACTCATATTCAAGAAAGTTTTGATAAATTAATATCTGACATATTCTCTCGGTTTTGATTTTAATTTTCACCTGATCTAATGAACAAAACTAAAAATAAAATTTCCCGGCAGAGTAAAAATCCATTAGACGTTATTTTGACGTCTGAAAAACGTCTCAGGGACTTCAATTTTAAGCTTTTTGATGTCCTATGGACGTTATATATCTAAGAGACGTTTTCAAAAGATTGCAGTAGTCAGACGTCTCATTTTTCAAGAACGTCTTTTAGACAGACATAGAAGTTCGAAAGACGTCTTGCAGACGTCCCATGGCTTTTTAAGGGGATCCGCCACCTTTAATACTTTTATTTTATAAGTTTAGACCTCCCATATAATTTTTTTATCTTTAGTACCTTTAGTTAGAAAGGTTTTTGTATTTTTAAAATTCCAGCACCTCTATGTATTTTTAAACTAAACATTTTGAGATTTTTGGGCACTTTTTTGGCATTTTTTGAATACATTTTTTATTTTTCAACCAATTGTCATGATTCTTTTTTTATTTTGTTCCTTACAATGTGTAGAAACTTTTTGGATATGGGAAGCACTCTAGCTGAAAAAATAACGACATTTTTTTTTTCATATTTTGGGATATTTTTTTTAATTATATTTTTAACTTTTCTTCAGTCACGTTACCTTATTTTCCATAGCCAAAAAGTTGCTACACATTCTAAGGAACAAAATAAAAAAAGGATCATGACAATTGGTTTAAAAAAAAAAAGTTATTCAAAGTTAAAAAATGTCAAAAAACCTTTCTAAATAAGGGTACTAAACCCAAAAAAACTATCTGGAAGGTCTAAACTCATAAAATAAAAATATTAAAGGTGGCGGATCCCCTTAACCTTAAGAAATTAAGATTTGTAATTATTACTAATACACGTCTGACTCAAACATTTTGTTCTACTTCTGCTACTCTAAAACAGAAATTTCAATCTGATTTCCTGTTTAAGCGTAAATTGCAAAATATCGTACGACTCATTACTATATTCTCGAATCTGCAATTTTCAAATCTGTTACGATATAATTTACATAGAAAATTCTTATTAAAATTAAAAATTAAAAAACCATTTTATAATTAGTGAACAGATCAGTCACGCTTACATATTCTTTAAATACTAAATTTTTTTTTCAATAACCAGAGCTTAGTTATTTCCTTATGACATAAAAAATGCAAAAAGTGGAAAGGCAATCATTTTTAGTTGATATAATAGAAAAAAATACTGGGAGAATTTCTGGGGTTTCAATACCCACGGGCACCTGTTGATTTCCTCGAAGAGAATCGAACAAGAAAAAGCGCTTCGCCTTTTGGGGAGAAAAACGAGTCTAACTCTATAAAAAAATATTAAATAAATCCCTCAGAGGGCATAACTTCATATTTTGCATATATATACATCATTTCCAATTCACCTAAAATTTTTTTATTGTCAGGCGTTCCATCTTTAAAATTCTTCCTACCTTTTCACCTTTTACATTAGAATCAACATTAAATAATTTATTGCTACATCTTAATTATAATATTTTTTTCATTATTCCCTGTTATGTTCTTAATATAAAACATCATTTAATTATAATGTAATCAAACCTCCACAGTCTATAAAACGATAAAATCCAATTGGTTATATTTCTCCAAGCTCAGAAAATGAAATTCCGATTAGATTTCTCATCATAGTGAATACTTACAGTTATAATGTACTTGCTACATAACAGTTCTGTAAAAATGTCGTTCCAAAAGTGTCACAGTTACCAAAAAAGAAACGTTATCTAACATCTATAGAACAATTATGTAACATGTTTTGTTCTCTTACTTATGGGAGGCTACTTTTACGAAACAGTTATGTAACAATTATGTAAAAACTGTGACTGATCACTGGGGTAAGTTTCACAATATTCAAAATATGGGTCATAATAAAATGCATAAGAGATACAGATTTTAAACTTATCCCCCTAGGAATGGGCGTCTGATCCTACTGGATCTTCTGTCTGGAAATCCAATTGGATTTTTCAGCTGGGAATTTCGACTGGGTTTCCTAACTGAAAAATCCAGCTGAAAATTTAAGTTAGAAATTTCAGCTGCAAGTAAAACTAGACTTTCCAGCTGGAAAATCGAATTGGATTATTCGATTTGAAATTCCAGCTGAAAATTCCAGTTGGAAATTCCAGCTGGAAGTCCAACTGGAAATTTCGACTGGGTTTCCTAACTGAAAATTCGAGCTGAAATGTAACTGGATTATTCGGCTTGAAATTCCAGCTGGAAATTTCAATTGGAAATTCCAGCTTGAAATACCGACTGGATTTCCTATCTGGAAAATACAGCTGAAATCTAACTGGATTATTCGGCTTGAAATTCCAGGTGAAAATTTCAGTTGGAAGTCCCATCTCGAAATTTCGACTGGGTTTTCCAGCTGGAAAATCCAACTGAAATGTATTGAGCAAAATAAATTCCTTTTTGTGTTAAATTTGCCTTTTGTATTTAGCACTGAACAAATATTTAATAAATCATTCCTATTTGAGTTTCAGGTTCTTGCTTGAGCTATGGACATTCCTGCTGGGGTGGTGAGTACCTAATAATCAAACTTGGCAAGGTTTAAAAATAATTTTAAACTTCTGCTGGCTGTTGAGGAGCTACTAATTAAGAAAAGTAATTATAGTTTGATGTTTCTATAGGAATTTCGCACTATTATTATTAAAGTTTAGTGATCCTTTTTTTAACTTTTTGCTCTTTTAATGGACTTTTTTTTACATTGGAGGATATTTTGACGGACTAGGTACTTATCCTTGAAGTGTCAAACACCTCAATATTTCAATTAGGAAATTTTCATAAAAATCTCTGCGATATAATTTTTATTTTTTCGCCGATAAATTAAATCATAATTTTGAAGGCTCTTCAAAATAATTATTTTTGAAATCAGATACGTTATGAGTTTTATTTTAATCAGAAAACTTATTGGTACAATGAAATACATTTTTACCATTGTTTCGTACTATTAGATGCATTAATGATAAATTTGAGATATTTATGATAAAAAATTTCATGGTTTTTGAATGAAATTATGAATTTCATTATCAATTACGGGTTAACTTTTATTTTAATTAGCAAAAAATTTAGTGAATCTGTACAATAAAACTGAACCATTTTATTGGACCAGGGAAATATGTTAATGATTAATTTTAATTGATTTAATTTTCTGAATGTACATCATTAATGAACTTTTACTATATTTTGTAGGATGAAAAAAATTTTCGAGTTTTTTTTTTGAGGCGCTATCTGCTAACTCGATAACTCAAATCAGGATGATCTAAAATCAGTAGTTCAAGAATAATCTACTAGTGTACATTGATTCCATCTCCTTGATAAAAAAAAAATGAAAAAATAAACATTTTTGATAAAATGACAGATGTATAACGAAAAAAAGACAATTTTCAATATTAAGAATTTTTATCATTTGGTGATTACAAAAAAATATTTTAATAACAAAAAATCTTTTGTTTGATGACACGGAATCGACATCAATTGGTAGAAGTTTTTAAATTTTTATTAATTTATTTATTTTATAAGATTTTTTATTTCAGACGATTCTGCCCTGACTTATTCGGGACAAGGGACATTACCTTGAAAAAGACATATTTTGGAAAAATGTCTGTTACTCAGGAATTTTTCAATATTTCGTTTGAAAAAAATTGATATAAGTTTACTTATAGATGTACTTTCACACACAAAATTATTTGTAAACAAAAGTTCATTATTTGTTTGATTTAAAATTCTGAAAACTGCACCCCCGGACTCAAAAATCATGTGCAATTTTGACAATTTATTATGGGTGAACAAATTCATTTGTTGAAAATCTGTTTAATGGACTTTGTTAAAAATTTCTTAAATAGAAGAAATATATGTTCATTTTAAAAATACTACAGAAAATGGTAACGCCCTGGACGATTTTCTGACCCAAAATTTGTCGGTAGTTACTAAATGGTGTAATTGATTTGCGGCACAGATTTACCCAAAAATCAAGAAACAAGATATTTTCATGAACACCTTTTTGAAAATAAATCAAAAAATTACTTAAGTTTTCAAAAAAATATTGATTTTTGTGACTATCCGAGTAGAAAGTAAAATTAGCATACAGAAAAATAATAGTTCGGAAAATGGGCCAGGGTGCAGTCACTTTTCACAATATTTTTAAAACAGACATATATTAGTACTCTCTAAGAAATTATTAATAAGATTCTTTAAATTAATTTTTGATAAAGCAATTTCTTTACCCTCGATAAATTGTCAAAGTCAGACATGATGTAATAAATTCGAGATTCTTAAGGGGATCTGCCACCTTTAATATTTTTATTTTTTGAGTTTAGACCTTCCATATAATTTTTTTATCTTTAGTACCTTTATTTCGAAAGGTTTTTTGACATTTTTTCACTTTGAATATCTCTTATATTTTTTATCCATTTGTCATGATTCTTTTTTTATTTTGTTCCTCAGAATGTGTAGCAACCTTTTGGCTATAGAAAATAAGGTAACATGACTGAAAAAAGTTACAAATAAAATGAAATAAAAAAATTAATAAAAATATCCCAAAATATGAAAAAAAAATTTGTAGTTATTTTTTTAGCTAGAGTGCTTTCCATACCCAAAAATATTTAAAACATAACAAAGAATGAGTGGTTCCCTTCCTCTGCAAGCCAGGCAGACTTTACTGTTTTCCATATAATTCAAAAATATTATTAAATAAATAAACAAACTATTTTGTGTAAAAAGCTAATTTTCGCTAAAAACGCGTTATTCGTAAATCGTAGTAACTTTTAATTTAATTTATTTTTCCAAGAAAAAAAATAAGATTGCCCTGAAAATTTACACACATAGAAAAGTATAGAGAATAAAAAAATAAAATTTTTGGAAAATTTCAAAAAAATAACCATTAAAGGTGGCGGATCCCCTTAAAGTATAATATTGTACGATTTTACTATTTAATATTAATTTAAATATTTAAAGAATTTAAAAAATTTTTCTGTGGAAAAAAAGACGCTTTCGACTGCGCTGGGATTCGAGCCCAAATCTTTCGATTGCCTGGCTGTGAAAGACCTGGGCTCGAATCCCAGCGCAGTCAAAATTCGTCTTTTTTTCCACAGAAAGATCTTCAAATTCTTTAAATATTTAAATTAATTTGCATTTATTTGCGATATAAGAGTTTGAAATTGTCTACGAGGACACCTGTCGACAACGTATCCCATCTGATACGTGACTAATGATCCTCCGATAATGTAAACAGTGACAAAAATTTTAAACTCAATTAATTAATTTGAAATTAATTTAAATAATCAATTTATTGAAACATTGCGAATATTTAATCATTAATTTCATTAATGGAAAGCTTCCCAGTGGGTAAAAAATCTAAAGACGTTCTAAGGATGTCTGTAGGACATTTCAAGGACGTCTTTTGGCACGTGTCCTTAGGTCGTCCTAAGGACGTTCTCAGGATGTTCAATATCAGTACAAATAACATTCCAGAGATATCTTGTGTTTTAAGGACGTTTTTAGGATCTCTTTAGGACATTAGACATCTTTCGTACGCAATTGGACTGACATTAGACGTCCTGGTAACGTCGAACGAACATCTTTAGGATATCCAAGGTTTTGTGCCTACTGGGTTAAATATAGTTTCATAAAATTGTAAATAATATATTGCAGCACATGGAAAACGCAGTGGAAACAGTTATGGACCGAATAACCTTCGATCCTTATCAATACGTGAAGATAATGAAGAAGGTAATAGAAACATTGTTTCGCCATCAGTCAACGATCATTGGATGCTGCAACGCTTGGTTACTAAACGACATCAGATCCCATCTTCTGGAAAGTATCGAATGAGGTGGTTTGATGTTTTTAGAGGTAGAGGATTGCCACGCGATTGGGATAACAGCGGCTCTATAATTTCAAAAGAAGAGAACGACATTATCAGGTACTAATATCATAAATTAATTAATTTTATTGATTTTTTTAAATTTCACTTCTGATAGAGACCCTCTTTGCAATTATTTTGCCCGAGTTTTAATAACTTCTATGCTCTAAATTTTCTGAATTTTTCAGAGGCCAAAATGAAGAAAGTGAAGAAGAGTCTAAAGAACCAGAGAATTTCTCAAATGAGGTGACAGAATCTCTCACTGATGAGGATAGTGCAGAAATTATTTTGCTTCCAAGGCGCAAGGAATCAAATGATCAAGCGAGACACTTGCAGTTCATAAAAATCATGGTAATTCGATCAAATAAATTATCTACCAAGTTACCATCCGAGGTGGTTCTAATCCGTGCTACATTATACTGTTACAGCGATCGATAACAGATGGCACTACCATCGACCAGTGATCCCAGAACGTGGGAGCTGGCGGCCCCCACCATAGATGCCTCGAGCTCATTCTGTCTTCCTCATTCAACCAACCTATGGTAGTTGAGCGAGGAAGAAGCCATGAGCTGGTGGGGTCTATGGTGGGGGCCGCCAACTCCCACGTTCTGGGATCACTGCCATCGACTTGAAAATTTATTGATTTACCTTTAGGTTTGAATGGAGAATGATTACTAGAATTTCCCAAATTGAAATCTATCCTCCTGACTTAATTCTTACACTAATTAACAAATTGTAAGATTTAAAATTATGCCATCTATTACACAGGCCTACAACAACAAAAAATTTTCTAGGCGAAGAATGCCACTATGATATTCCCAAGTATTTTTCCCGCTGAAACCGAATCCGTAACCCGTTTGACTTCAGCACGTCAGGATTTCGTCCTAACTTGAAAAAACACTTCAAAAAATTACTACATTCAATATACCTATAACCCCATGACCAAATAAACCCTAAAACATGTAATTCCTTAACCCCATAACCCTTAAACACTATGAAAACATAATCTCTCAACCCCATAACCCTCTATATCGAAAAGGTTATCTACTGCAAAATCGAAATAAATATGATTGCAGACTTCTGTTGGATTGGATGTTGAAAAGAGAAAGTGTTGAAGATACTCTCTAAACGTGAATCAGTGAACGGTCACTGATTCGCAGTGACTATTCACTGATGGCAGCAGCTATAAGTCTTTCACTGAGAATCAGTGCAATTCGACTGATGAATCAGTGAAATAGATTGAACTCACTTATTGAATCAGTGAAATCTTCAGGTGGGAGTAATAAAACCAGCAATATATTTTAGCGATAGATGAACTCGTTTATTTTAGGCTAAATAACATTAAAAAGAAATTACGTAATTATTATTATACATTGTAATTATTATTCTGCATTTGAAGTATAGATGGTTCCGAGGATATATTTTTGAAATTATTAGTATTGTTGTGGAGCGATGAAACAGAATTCATGAAAATGGAATCGATGCCATACACATAGTTCGCGAAGAAATTGAAAAAGTTAATGAGCGAGGTTGGAAATTGGAAATTTAAAACGTAATAGACTTTGAACAAGAGATTTCTCACGACATATATTTACTCTGATTATATTATTATTCGACCAAAAATTATCAATTAAGCTCCATTTACTTTGTGATTTTAACATTTAAATCGTTGAAAAAAAAAAGAAAAAATCGATCGAATCGATGAAAAAATTTAAGGTTATAATGACTTACCAATTTGATCGTGAGAAATAATTACTGTACATACACTACATCCGGGAAGTATTCGTTGAATACTTTTGATTGTCTTGATAATTACCAAAGCACTTTTACGATTATGTTATAGCCCGCGTCGAAAATCTAACCTCTTTTTTGAATTTGCGAATTCAAAAGTTATGTTCACGTGGCGCGTTCACTGATTCATCAGTGAAATCAAAGCAGGGCACTGATTCATCAGGTGATATATTTTCACTGGTTGAATCAGTGACTATTTCACTGATTCAGGTCTAGAGAGTAGTAAGAAGCGCAAATGAATCCCGCTTCACAGATCTTTTCATGACAAAAGGGTTAGGAAAAGCAAACGAACGTGAAGTATTTGTTAGTCATGAGGGTATGGCTGTATAGGGTTATGAGGTTAAGGGGTTACAGGTTGATGGGTGTTTGAGTTTATTATATGAAGTTCACTCATCACTGTAAGTTACAAAAGAAACATACACAAGATATTGCGATTTTGCAATACATGACCTTTTAGAAGTACAGGGTTATGGGGTTATGGGATTGAGAGATTATGGGTTCATAGTGTTTAAGGGCAATGGGGTTAAGGCATTACATGTTTTAGGGCCTATTTGCTTATGGGGTTACAGGTATATTGAATTTAGTAATTTTTTGAAGTGTTTTTTGAGGTTAGGACAAAATTCTGACGTGCTGGGGTCAAACGGGTTACAAATTCGGTTTCAACGGGAAAAAATATATGGGAATATCATAGTGGTATCCTTCGCGCAGAATTTTTTTTTGTGGACCTGTGTTATCAAATCTTGTAACTAGTGATTGACTGTCGGTAATTTAGCACGGATAAGAACCATCTTTTTCGGTAACTTGACACTGTACTGCTAATTCTGAAAGGATCGAGGTAACTAATTTACAGTTTTTATAATTTTATGCCATTTTCAGAGTAACACCGATGCTAATTTGAAATAAAATTGAACGCAGTCATACTACGAATCTACAATCAATTCTTATTAAACTGCAATCTTTTTGGGAAAATGTTTTCAAACGTTCGTTATATACAATAAAAATTGACGAAGTTGATTATTCAATTTCAATAAGGAAATAACTATTAATTCTTGAAGTATTCACTTGGGACTAATACTTTAGTAGCTTTGGAATATACTTATGAAAAGTGAAGATAAAAACGCCAAGTCTTTGATGCACGCACTACTATACATCAATAAGTTAAGATGTTTAATCATTGATATCGCGAAGTATTTGATTAATTGTTATTGAATTCTGTTAAAGTAGATTGCAGACCTAGTTTTATTTATTACTTGTAAATAAGTTTTCCAAAAAATATTGAGTAGCAATTTCAAGATTGTGTTCTACCCTCAATCCTATGATCTTTGTCAATTAAAATACTAAAGAGGAATTGTTTTAGATATCATAATATTTCTTGATTACTTTATATCCAAATTTATTATTAAAAGACAACTGAAAAAATATTTTTTTATATAAATATTATTTAAATAATTCTATGAGATAAATACTATTAAAAGCAAAAAAATTTTCAATTGACAATTTATAAAAGTATTTTGAATTTTACTATAATTAATAGATTATTATTCTGCATAATTATCCTGTAATTAAAATGTTATTATTTTACTATCTCTGATTTTATCTCATTAAAATGTAAGTATAACTAGAACACCTGCGACTGTTTGATATGAATGTTCAAAATAATCTACGTGCGTATAATATTATAAATTTAAACATGAAAAGAAAAAAAATTTGTATTTTTTATGCAAATTATAATTAACGATATTCATGTTATTTTGAGCAATTGTAATACAGAAAGTAGAAGGCTGGAGCTTTCTGTAATATTTTTGCAAACACACTGTGTTATTTTGTGCATATTATAATTTTTAAATTAAAATGTAAGAAACAGTTAATTACCATCAACTTCATTGTGTCAAAACTCTCTTAAAACTTTCTACTACTTAGACATAGTGTCGTCGGTTGAGAAAACATCAAAATAGATCAAATAAATTATTCGAAAAGTTGTTAGTTTTCTATTTGTACCTTTAATTTTAATAATTATCAATTAATTAATTAATTAACTCTGTGTCCAATAGGACATAGGATTTCAACAAGATATAGATCTTACTGATATATACTTCTGAAAGACGTCCTCAGGACGTCCAAAAGGCGTCTTCAAGATGTCTATGTCTGAAAAGTTGATATATTGTTAACGTCTTATGTCTAAAAGACATCTTTAATACTTGAGATGTCTAAAAGACATCAACACAGACATGGACGTTTGTAAGACGTCTTCTGAACGTCCAGAAAACTGCTATCTTCCTGTTCCCACTAATTAACTATTTGCATTTCTCCTATTGATGTATTTCAGACATCTTGTCTTCAATCATTCAATCACGTCTTCAAGATGTCTCTTGGATATAGGGCGTCAACAAGATATCAATTTTACCAACATAAACATACCAAAGACATCCAAAAGGCGTCTTTGGGATGTCCATGTTTGTAAATTTAATATATTGTTGACGTCTTATGTCTAAAAGACGTTTTTAACACTCAAGATGTCTAAATGACATTAATTGCACATACATGGACGTTTTGAAGACGTCTTTTGGACGTCCAAAAAACGACTTTGTTTCTGTTCCCGCTAGGTAATTATCTGCATTTGTCGCATTGATGTATTTTAGACATCTTGAGACTTAAAGATGTCTTTTGGACATAGGACGTCAAGACATTGACATCCTAATAACGTCCTCAGGACGTCCAAAAGACGCCTTTGGTACTTCCATGTCTGTTCAATTGTTCTATTTCAGAAGTCTTACCTCTTAAAAATGTCTTTTAGACATGCATGACCTAAAGACGATGGCCAATTAATATAATTGTTTGGAATGTCCCGCTTTGATTTATTTGTTTTTTCAAAAATTGAAAGTAACTTAAATATATCAATACTCTGCATTACTAAAAGTTTATACCATATCATCTGATAGGATCACAAACTTTTTTCATCTGTTCATAGATGTCACTCAAAGTTCTATTTCTGTTTGATACAGAGATCTTTAAAAATACTAGTTTATTCCAAAATTAATATGATTAATCTAAACCTATATCAATTTCTTATACCAATTAATAATTATGAACTAATAATTAATTTTAGAAACGGATTTATATAAATTTAAGTATTTGGTGAAATTAACGTCTAGTTCTAGAAAGAAGTCTAATTCGTAGATTGCAAAAAGTAGATATAAGATGTTCTAAAATATTTCAATGTATTTCAGAATATCTTGAGGTACTTCAAGATATTCCAAGAAATTCCAGGATATTCCAACGTATTTCAGAATATCCTAATGTACTTTAAAATAGTTCAAGACACTTGTATTATAAATTACAGTGATTAGGATATTTCAAGGTGCTTCAAAATATTCCAATCTATCTCAAAATACTCCAAGATACTTCTATATAATGCAGTGACTGCAGGAAGTTTTAGTAAACTTCAGGGCATTTCAATGCACTTTAGTTTACTTTGAGGTACTTTCAAATATTCTATTAAATTTAGGATATTTTTAAATATTTGGGAATGTTCTAATATACTTTTATTTATTCCAATATAATCCAGGATATTCCAGGATTCTTTAAGATCATTTAAGGTACTTAAATATATTCCAATTTGATTCAGGATACTTTTATATACCACAGTGAATTTAGGATATTTCGAAGTGCTCATAAATATTCCAATGTAATTCAGGATACTCCAAGGTACTTTAATATTACGCAGTAACTTTAGAAAATTTTAATAAACTTCAGAACATTTCAATGTACTTTAGCTTCCTTTGAGGTGCTGTGAAATATTCCAGTAAATGTAGAATATTTAAAAATATTTTGGAATGTTCTAATATATTTTAATTTATTTCAATCTACTCCAGGATATTCCAAGGTACTTTGTAATACTTCAAGGTACTGTAAAATAATTTAAGGCATTTTAAAATATCCCAGTTTGATATAGGATACTTTAAAATATTACAGTGAATTTGGGATATTTGAAGGTGGTTATAAATATTCCAATGTAATTCAGGATACTCTAAGGTACTTTAATATAATGCAGTTACTTTAGGAAACTTTAATAAACTTCAGGACATTTCAGTGCACTTTAGCTTACTTTGAGGCACTTTGAAATATTCCAAGAAATTTAGGGTATTTCAAAACATTGTAGAATATTCTCATATACTTGGTTTTTATTCCAATCTACTCCAGAATATTCAAAGATACTTCAGAATACTCTAATGTACTGCAGAAAACTCCAAAGTCTTTCCCGCTATTCTAAGGCACTTCAAAATATTTCAATATACTATAAGATACTTTAAGATACTTAAATATATTTTAGAGATCTCAGGATATTTCAATTTACTTTAGGATATTGCAAAAGTATTCAATGTACTTTTAGATATCGGAAGGTACTTCAATATACTCCAGTTTTTGCAGGATATTTCGAGATACCCTAGAATATTTCAACGTACTTGAGAATATTCGAATACTTTGAGAAACTCCAAGGTATTTTAATACATTTCAATGACTTTAGAATATTCAAGATGCTTCAGAATATTCTAATATACTTGAGAATACTTTGAAGTACTTCAATGAATTTCAACGAACTCAAGATGTTTGAAATATTTTAAGATAATTCTCATGCTTCAGAATATTTTTAAGTGCTTCAGGAAATTTCAAAGTTCTTCATAATATTCCAATGTGTCTTAGGATATTCCACAGTACTTCAGGATATTAGGGAATTTTTTAGTTGTCAGCCCCTTTTCAAATATTAATATTTCGGGGGTTGTAACTTATCTACATCCCGGTGGCCACAGGAACATTGGACGTCTTAAGGACATTTTATTTCCCAAAGACGTCTTTCAAAAAAATATCTTAAGAAGAGAACAAAAATTCTGACATAAAGAGCAACACTGAGTCTTTAAAATATCATAAAGGCGCACCAAATCTTGGACATCCGAAAAAAGTCCTCGGGACGATGCTGGGACGTCTAATGTCAGTCTAATCGACCTACCAAAGACGTCTACTTTTCTGAAGGCATCCTAAAAACGTCTTCAAAATACAAGATATTCCAGGGACGCCATTTTGATTGACATCGCAGTCCTAAGAACGTTCTTAAGACGTCCAAAAGACGTCCTAATGACGTCCTATAGACATCCTTAAGACATTTTTAGATTTCTTGTCCACTGGGTGAATATCGAAACTTGAAATCATTATAATAAAATCTAATATCTAGATATTTAATTTTAATATCTTAGATTACCTAAGAATATCTATTTTATACGTAAGAGAATCATTTTGTGTATAATGGTAAACAGCGCCCTGTTTTTGATATCGTTTGTTTGAGAGAAAAAAAACAACTTACCGAAGCAAGTACTAAATTTTCCTTGAAACTACAACTATTTTGAACAGTTTCGAGTCTAGGGTACATGCTTTTTTATTTGATAAGAAGTGGTCGAGGAGTTTGTCATTTCCACCCTGTGCATGCTCTTTTCTACGTAGAAATAGCAGTATAAAAAATAATGAAATCCATTATATCCAGAGGCGACGATAATAGAGTGACACCATAAATGAAAGTTGTGAGCTTTGCAATTTTGTTCTCGGGGGAACGTATTACTAGGGTTGAATAAATCTTAAGAAAACGCACCCTCGATAGCGAGGTCACTGTGAAAAATCTAGCTATATATACAGATATTATCTTTTGTGATACGTGACGGGTTCAAAGACTGGAATACTTCCTAGGACCCAGACGTTATTTGTACGACACTCAATCTTCTTCGTCTAGGGGAGCAAAAATCGCTCGATAGAATCTTAGGGTTATCGTCTCATCTCGAAACAAATTAAAAA